>CM056053.1:176496740-177096740 GCA_029574335.1 Rana kukunoris | reverse complement strand
TGTGGCCCTTCAGCCCCCCAGTGCCACAGAGCACATATACCGCAATCGGAAGCATTGGCACTCCATCAACGTACAGGTGATAGCTGATGCCCAACGCCTCATATGGCACGTCTGTGCCAAACACCCCGGGTCCAGCAATGACAGCTTCATATACCGTCAGAGCCCCATCCCAGCAGAATTCGAGCAGAACATGTATGGGGACAGCTGGCTGGTGATGCACACCTCACAAGGGTCACATGCATGACTAACATCCTCCTGTCTTTTCCCTTACAGGTGACCTTGCATATGCACTGGGACCCCATCTCATGACTCCTTTCCGGAACCCCCAAACCAGAGGAGAGAGAAAATACAATGAAGCACACATCAAAACCCGTGCAGTGGTGGAGCAAAAATTTGGGCTCCTGAAGTCCCGTTTCCGCTGCCTGGATAAGTCCGGGGGGACCCTATTGTATTCCCCTACCTTTGTGTGTCAGATCATCGGTGCATGTTGCATTCTGCACAACTTTGCTATGAGAAAAGGCCTGCAGATTGACATGCGTGATGACCTGACCCCCCAACCAGACAATCCCCCCCTGCCAGAGGAGAACCAGTCTGCTGATAGAAGAGCAGTCAGGAGGGTCCTCGCCATAGGCATCTTTGGACACTAAACCCAAACATTAATCACACAGACAATGCACGCATGCACACTACTGATGTCCCTAGATCACACACACCACATGCACATCACATTGGATTAGCCCAAGTCCAGCATGTAGGACTTGGGAGCAGCAACGCCAGCGCCAAGGCCCCAATGATGTCGCTGTCCATTCATACACCTTTCACACGTCATTCATACAGCCGTGGGGTTAACTTCACCACCACGGCCGAGGGTGACACCCCTTACTGGCAGAAGTGCCACCCCCTCACATTCACACACCATTCACACTGCAACGTGTGCAGTATCAAAAAATAAAAATCTCATATCCTGAGCATAATCACAAATAAAATACCTCATAACCTGAGCATTAATAATAAAATAAAAATCTCATAACCTGAGCATTCCCAAAAAAATAAAATATAAACTCATGTCCTGAGCATCAATCAAAAAAACAAAAAATAAATTATCTGGGATGCCGGGGGCTTCTTCTGGCGGCCCCTCTCTGGCTCCTCAGCTGCCTGGATGGAGTGGGTGGGGGTGGGGGGGCATCTGGAGGTGGCTGATCCCCGGGTGGGCCACTCCTGGCAGGTGTGGCCTGCATACCCTCCAAGGCCATGGCTATCCGGCCGAGGTAAGAGTTGGTCTGGGCCTGCATCCTGAGCTGCCGGGTGACCTGATAATGCTGGGCCCGCCGACTCAGCCTCCCCTGGTCCCGGATGGCAGCAGTGTTTGCCTGGACGGCTGCAGTGAGGTCCCTTATGTCACCCTGCACCTCCCCCAGGCTGGTCACCACTGCAGCGCAGTTACAGCTCACATCCTGCACTGCTGAAGAAATCTGGGCCACGGAGCACAGGCTGTCAGCCACTCTGTCCAGGTGCCCAGCAATCTCCCCCATTTGCTGGGTCTGCCTGGCGTGATCCCTCGCCACCTGGTCCTGGACCAGATCAGACACCCCCCTGGTCTTATGGGTGGCCTTCCTGGGGCCAGTAGATGTTTGTCCCCGGGGGGATGGAGTCACCCTTGAGGGGCTTCCTATGATGGGGAGGGGATCTGAGAGGGTCCTGCAGAAGAGGAGGATTCCTCCAACAATAAAATAAAGTCCTGCTCTGCCCCAACAGGCTCCTCCTCAACGACCTCTGCAGGTGTGGTGTGGGCACTCTCCTCATCCACCTCGGTGTCTTCACCACCCAGGGGCACAGGCACTGGGTGCCGTTGGGGGGATGGGGTGGACTGGCCGCCGACAGATGATGGCCCAGCTCCGTCATCTGTGGATGACACAAAGCAGACACATGTTGGTGGTCCCACACACTTGGCACATGTACCCTCCCCCCCCCCACATGCAAAACACCAAATAGGGGATAAAAAACACTTACCTGTCCTGGAGCCTTCCTCCACAGAATCATAGCCTGGTACCCCCTCCAATTGCTCCCTCTCCAGGCAGCGGGCGACCACCCCCTCCTCTGTGGTCAGGCTGACCGGACATGGGGGTCCACCACCTGTGCCCTGCTCATGGGTCCGAATGGTGGCCACCTTGCCACGGACCTTGCGCCGCAGGTCATTGATTTTTTTTTGGATATCCCCAGCAGTCCGGGTGGAGTACCCCAAGACATTAACCCGGCCAGCAATGGTGTCCAGGATGGCCTGCTTCCTCTCCCTGCTGGTCTTCCTACTTTTCTTCCCATGCAGAAAATCATTATAAGTCTCCATAGCAGAGATGACCACAGAGACCTCCTGGGCAATAAAATTGAGGTTCCTCCTCTCTTTGGGGGTAGCGGGAGCAGCCATAATAGAGCAAAAGTAAATTCCCTGGGGTGGGGGGAAACGGAAATACTTTTGCGCCGGAATGCCGCTTCCGCTGGCGCTTTTATACGCGCAACGGAACACATTGCGCTGGCGTTTCCCGTGAAGTGGTGCCGACGGAAGTTGTGAGCACAGGGGGCCGAGTGAAGCCTCACTTACTGCGCATGCTCCGTGGATGATGCGCTGAACGTAAGCCTCTGCGCTGGGCTCCGCCCATCATTTACATATGATCACACCCACTTCCACTTGCGTCGGGTTACGCCAGCGCATTATCGTTACTTTGGCGCAACTGCTATGTGAATAACAGTACTTGCGCCGAAAGTGTCGGCGGAGTAACGTAAATGAGAAACGTTACTCCAAAGTAAAGAAGCGCCCATCTACCAGAATCTGGCCCTTGGTCTTTTATTAAACTCTCCAGTATCTTCCCAACTATAGAAGTTAAACTAACAGGTCTATAGTTTCTTAGTAAAGCCTTTGGGCCAGATTCACAAAGCACTTACGCCGGAGTATCTCGAGATGTGCCGTCTAAGTCTAAATTTGCTCCGGAATATTTTTTGCACCGTACCCACAGAACTAGATACGCACCAAAATAGGCTACTCCCGACCGGCCTAACTTGCCTACGCCTGCACATCCTAGGTGCACATTTACTCTGTCCACACCATTGATTTCCTATGCAAATATGCAAATGAGGGAGATACGCCGATCCACAAAAGTAAGTTTGTACAGTGCAGTCTGCACGATGTGCTTATCAGCTGCACGGAAAGTCTAAAATTAGACCATATAAAAGCAGGTTTAAAATTAGACAATCCGTCTACATGTCAGCTAAAGCAACACCGTTAGGAACGAGCTGAGCACCTACAGTTGCAGGACAACAATCTATATGCCAACATGCAGGGCTTCCATCAGGGGGGTACAGGCATTACACCTGTAAGGGGTCCGGATGGGAACCCCCTCTTTTTTTATTTATTTTCATTTTATTTTTTATTAAAGGGCCCCGAGGTCCCTGGATGGCTACCCCCCTTTTTTATATCTATTTTTCTTTATTTCTTCTTTTTTTTGTAAAGGCCCCCCCCCCCCGCTTCTCAATTTCAGACGGCAGCACCCCCCCCCCCCCAGTTCTCTGCTCCAGGGGGCCCATGCCTGAAGCTGTGTAAGGGGCCCCATAATTCCTGATGGCGGCCCTGCCATAATGCCAGGGGCATCCTTGCTCATAGCTATACTACTGACTTTAGATGAGCACAGAAGGAGGAGGGCACGGAGGAAGGGCACGGGAGAGGATATACTGCACACACATAGACATCTTTGGCATGAGTGATTCTGAGGTGTATCGCATCTTCAGATTCACCCCTCATGCCATCCTGGAATTAACCACAACCTTGCAGGATGACATCACCAGCCCAACACACCGCTCACATGCAGTGCAGCCACTGTGCAAGGTCCTGGCAACACTCCATTTCCTTGCCAGTGGCTCTTTTCAGCGTACAAGTGGAGTGGCGGCAGGAATGTCACCCCCACATTCAAAAACCATTCACAAAAAAAAAAAAAATCAAAAAAAAAAAAATGCCCAGCAAAAAAAACAAATGCCCAGCAAAAAAAAAAAACAGCAAAATAAAAAAAAAACTCAGCAAAAAACACTCTCCAAATCACTCTCCAAAAATCTCAAAGACACGTCACAAACCAACAAACACTAACAAACAACAGAACAAAAGCACCTTGCTGTAGGAAGGGAAAAAATTGGATGTACTTTTGCAATGGAAGGGCATTTCTATCGGTCTATTTAAGCACTGTGCATAGCTCACTAAGTCTGACGGGCCTAGTTCCTATCTAACTGATTGCGCCGTGAGCATGCTCAGAGAGGTGCTGACCATAGTCTGCTTCATGTGCACATGCCCAGTCTGGCTGGCCCTTCATTTGCATGGGGTCACGGCTCATTTCAATCGAACACGCCCACGTCCTTCCCACTTTGAATTACACCGCCTTACGCCTCGGAATTTACATTGCACTGGTGCAAATTTGGACGAAAATACTACGAGGATACGGCACTTGCGCCTCGAAATTAAGCCGGTCTAACTTAAAGGAGTTGCACTACACCGGTCCAAAAATGCGCCGATGTACGTGAATCTGGCCCTTTGTTCCCTTTTTAAATATAGGCACCAGATTGGCCCTGCGCCAATCCAGTGGTACTATTCCCGTCATTAATAAGTCCCTAAAAATTAGATACAATGGCTTTGAAATTACAGATCTCAATTCTTTTAGGGTCCGTGGGTGTATGCCATCTGGTCCAGGTGCTTTATCCACCTTTATTCTGTCTAAATATTTCTGGACCATTTCACTTTTAAACCATTGTGGATTTGGGGCTGTGTCACTCCCACCCCCATTATAGACATGAGCTCTCCCATGCTCCTTTGTATACACAGTGCTGAAGAAAGCATTTAATAAATTTGCCTTCTCTTTGTCCCTAATCACCCACTCTAGATTATTTTGTAAGGGGCCTACATGTTCAAACCTGACCTTTTTACTATTAATATATTTGAATAATTTTTTGGGGTTTGTCCTACTATCTTTTGCAATCTGACGTTTGTTTTGAGTTTTTGCATCCTTGATTTCCTTTTTACATATCATGTTCAGCAACACTAGTGTTCCTTCATTTTTATATTTTTTAAAAGCTCTTTTCTTATTGCTTATAGCATTTTTAACTTTGACCATGAGCCACATAGGTTTTATTTTTAGCCTTTTAGGGCCCTTTCACACTAGCGGACGAACGGTCCGCTAATTACAAGTTCGTTAACGGACTTGTAATGGGCCCCTATGGGAGCGGATCCGTTAGCGGATGATGCATCCGCTAACGTCCGCCAGATCCGCATCCATTTTTTCGGACGGAAGAATGTCCTATTTTTCTTCCGTCCGGCCAAACGGATCAGATGCAAACGGACAGACGGTCCGTTTCCATCCGACTCCCCATAGGGGAGAGCGGAGGAGAGACAGGGCGGTCCCTGCACAGTGTGCGGGGACCGCCCTATCCGCCGACAGCTGAGCGGAGACCCCCTGCTGAGCTGACGGACACACGGAGCGGACCGAAAAGCGGTCCGCTCCGTGTGAAAGGACCCTAAAACGTATTGTCCATGGGAATATACTTTGCAGTGAGGTTGCAACCAGTCTTTATGAAAAATTCCCATGGTCCTGGAGAGCAGCCCTCATCCTTGGAAAATGTGCTCTCTTGAAATGAAGTGTTTTTTATCTTTCCTGTATATATTTCTTGCTTACAGCTAACATCAAATGAAATCATTTTATGGTCACTGCTACCCAGGTGTTCCTTTATCTGAACATTAGTAATAAGCTCTGCATAGTTTGAGATTACCAGGTGCAACAGAGCATCATTCCTAGTTGGGGCCTCAATAAACTGGACCATAAAATTGTCCTGCAATAGGTTTTTAAATTCTTGCCCTTTAACTGTCCCAGCAATGCCATTACTCAAGTAAATTTCTGGGTAGTTAAAAACTCCCATTATTATCACCGTCCCAGCCCTTACAGCTCTTTCCATCTGTGCAAGGAGCTGAGTCTCCACCTCCTCGTTAACATTGGGTGGTCTATAACAAACTCCAATGATTAACTTTGAACTACGCACATCTGTATGCAGTTCCACCCATAATGCTTCAGCCTCATCACACTCTCCATCAACCAGGTCCTCTTTCACACTTGCTTTAAGATCACGTCTCACATAGAGACAGACCCCCCACCTTTTTACCCTGTCTTTCTGAAAGAGAGCATAGCCAGGAATATTAATAGCCCAGTCATGTGAGCATTGAAGCCATGTTTCAGCAATACCGATTACTCTCATGCCGCGAACACACGATCAAAAAATTCGAACATGCTTCAATTTTTAATGTCGTTTTTGAAAATGTCATTTTTCGTGTTGTAAAAAAATGATCGTGTGTGGGCTAAAACGACGTTTAAAATGCATGCTCAGAAGCAAGTTATGAGACGGGAGCTTGAATGGAACTTCCCCTTTAGAGTGCCGTCGTACGTCACCGCGATTTGCTCATAATTTTTTTTAAACGATGGTGTGTGGGCAACGTCGTTTTTTATGATGAAGTTGGAAAAACTTAGTTATTTTCATGATGAAAAACGTTGTTTTGTTTCATCACAAAAAGTGCTCGTGTTTACGCGGCATCAATCATAGCTCTCAACATGTTCTCTATTTTTCTCGTCTAGATTCTGGGCAGTTTTCTTGTCGAGAATCCTTTCAGGTCACAGCAGTGTGAATGAAATTCATGGATTATACCTTTGAATTAGGCACTATTCTCACTTGTGCATCCTGTAAGTGGGTCAAATTCGTCCCTGAACTACTTTGGTTTGACATTGATGCAACTTGAAGTCCATATACCGCAAGATTACACAGGCATTGATCACACAAGTGCAAATGGGGCGTAATTCAAAGGTGTTATCAATGAATGTCATTAGGTTTCTTTCACACTTTTCATACAACTTGAGGTCCATAAGGCCCCTTTCACACTTGTGTGAACTGAAAGTTCTGCGATTTTGCAGTGTTTTTTGCCAAAAATTTGAAGTGATTTGAAACAATGCCAGTGTAATCTTAAGGTCTATGGACGCAGGAGTCAGAGGGCAAGTCGCACAAGTGTGAATAGAGCCTTAGGGCCGGTTCACATTGCTGTGCTGTCTCACATCGGATGTGATTTACTTTGCACTGCAAATCATATGCGATGTCTGTGTGATGCAAACTCAGCCATGCAGAATTTATGGTTGAATATGCATTGCATTTGGACCAAACTCGCGCAGGACCCTTTTTTTTGGCCTGCAGCAGAATCGGATTGCCTGGGTGTTGTCTGAATTTGCAGTTTGCTCTGCGATATGCAAACTGATTTGGGGGTGTTATTCTCTTTCTACTGACACTCCCAGCAGTTTGCATATGGCAGTGTGAACTGCCTGCGAGTTGTATACAATGTGGATTCGCAGGATTCCCACATCGTTCTAGTGTGAACTGGCCCTGACCCTAGGTTCACTCCTATGCATTTTCTAGTGCGTTTTTCAGTTTGCAGAAACACTCTACAGTCCATTTAACATGGTGTCCTATGGAACTAGACTACTTTCACATCAATGCGTTTTGCGGCCAGTGTGTTTTTGGAAATGGTCAGGGACTTTTTTCATGAAAACTGCATGCCCACGCCCCCCCTCCCCCCGCAGGTCTATACCAGGCCCTTCAGGTCTAGTATGGATTCTAGTCCATACCAGACCCTTATCCGAGCATGCAACCTAACAGGCCACAGGAAAAGAGGGGGGTGAGAGAGTCACCCCCACTCCTGAACTGTACCAGGCCACATGCCCTCAACAAGGTCCCCTGCCTTGGCCCAGATTCACCAAGCACTTACGCCGACGTAAAGCACGTTACGCCGACGTACGTGCAAATGTGCGCCGGCGTATGTGTGCGCCAGACCCACAAACCAACATACGCCTAAAAACAGGCTACACCCCGCCGACGTAGCTTGCACACGCCGGCGTAGCTTGGGCGCACATATGGGTTGGACGCACGGTGCTGCTCCCATTGATTAGCCATTCAAACATGCAAATGAGGGAGATATGGTGATTCACGAACGTGCGTGCGCCCGACGCATGCAACGCGAGATGCGCGTAAGTTGGACGTCCACCGTAAAGTTATTCCCCATAGATGAGGTGCAACCCGGCAACAGACATGCAAAGGTCTGCACCAGGGAACACAAGCCGGCGTATTGTGCGTTGGACGTGTGTCTGGCTGGGCGTACGTTAAGTTCACGGCGTATGTGGTGATCCGGCGTAGCTTAGGCAGTTGTGCCAGCATGGTTGTGAGCAGGCGCAGGGAGTGCTGTGCATGCGTCCACGTCACGGCGACGTCACGGCGCATGCGCAGTTTGTGATACGCCGGGCGTAAAACACTTCACCACGCTCGGATCATCATTTGCATGGGGTCACGCCCACTTCCACCTACGCCGGCATGCGCCTTCGAAACCCACGCCACGCTGGTGCAACGTTGGGAACACTGGCTTGCTAAATGCAATGCTTGCCTTTCTGCGTTACATTGGCGTGGCGTACGGCGTTTGCTCTACGGCGGCGTAATGTGCGCCTAGCTCTCTGTGAATCTGGGCCCTTGTCTCCACAACCCTTTCCCCGGTGGTTGTGGGGGTCTGCAGGCGGGGGGGGGCTTATCTGAATCTGGAAGCCCCCTTTAACAACGGGGCCCCCAGATCCCAGCCCCACATGTGAATAGGCATCGGGTACATTGTACCGCTACCCATTCACCCAAAAAAAGCAGTGAAATGTGACAAAAAAACAATAGCCAATTTTTGACAATTCCTTTAGTAAAAATGTCTTCTTTAGGTTTTCTCCTTCTTCCTCCAGTTTCTTATTTTCTCCACTTCTTCCTCCATCTTCCTCTTCTTCTTCCTCTGGTCTTCTCCATATTCCTACGGATTCTTCTTCCCCCGCTTCGTCCTCCGGTCTTTCTCCTCCACCGCTCTGGCTGAAGATTCAAAAAACGAACCTCCTTCGATGCTGCGGCCAGCCGATCTGTCCACTCCCATAGCGCACATTTCATATATTACTATGGGGCGTGGCTGCCGGAAGACGTCAGCAGAATACCCTGCCCCCTTGTGACATCACTGATCCATCACTCGGATAAGGGTCTGGTATGGATTTTGGGGGGGACCCCCACGCCACTTTTTTTTTAATTTTGGCATAGTGTTCCCTTTAATATGCATACCAGACTCAAAGGACCTGGTTTGGACTGGTGGGGGGAACCTAGGGCATTTTTTTCTTTGAATTGTACTCTATATTGCCGGGAGCCAGGGAGCCAGCAATTCATTACAGTCACAATCAATTTTTAATGATATTTTTTCCTTTACTTTATAGGCATATTAAGGATACCCCCCAGGCATGATATTTAAGGGACATTTTGATTTTTTTTGTTTCACTTTACCCACTTGCCGACCTGTGACAAGTCGACACAATCCCGCAAACCATTGTAGCTGTACGTCGGTCCCTTTAAGCGGGATTGCCGATGCTCGTGACCGTGGGTCGCAAAGACTGCTGGCCACGAGCGATCGTGGGCACCAGAGACAAAACAGGGACGTGTGTGTGTGTAAACACACACATCCCTGTTCTGTGAGGAGAGGAGATGCAGATCGTGAGTTCCTACAAGCTGAGAACCACAATCTGTCCTCTCCTATAGTGAGTCCCATCCCCCTACAGTTAGAACGCACACTAGGGAACACAGATAACCCCTTGATCTTGATTGAGCTACAATGTTGCAGTAACGATAAAAATTGCAGATCGCCGCCATTACTAGTAAAAAAAATAATAAAAATGCCATAAATCTATCCTCTATTTTGTAGACGCTATAACTTTTTCACAAACCAAACAATATATGCTTATTGCAATTTTTATTACCAAAAATATGTATAAGAATACATATCGGACTAAACTGAGGAAAAAATTGGCTTTTTAAAAAAAAATTGGGGAGATTTATCATAGCAAAAAGTACAAAATATTGTGTTTTTTTCAAAATAGTCGTGATCAAATACCACCAAAAGAAAGCTCTATTTGTGGGGAAAAAAGGACATCAATTTTGTTTGGGTACAACATTGCATGACCGTGCAATTGTCAGTTAAAGTGACGCAGTGGCGTGTCGCAAACAATGGCCTGGTCATTGAGCAGCCAAATTTTCCGGGGGTGAAGTGGTTATGTATTATTAAAATCACTGCTCCTGAAAAAACGCCCATTTTAAAAACATTTTTCCAAGTGATACATAAACACTGGAGCAGGACCCAGGTCCCCATACACTTTTTCTGGCAAAGAACTTGCATATAAGGCCCCGTACACACGACCGAGCTTCTCAGCAGAATCCAGCGAGAAGCTCGCTGGGAGACATATTCTGCCGAGAAAATCGGTTGTGTGTACACTTTCGACATACGTCCCGTCGGGAAGCTCGTCGAGCCAAAATAGAGAGCATGTTCTCTATTTCCTCGTTGTTCAATGAGGAAATTTGGCTTGACGACCTTTTCGACCGCTCATCGGGAACCTCGACGGGCAGAGCGATGAGTTTAGCCCGACGAGGTTCTCGGATGTGTGTAGGGGCCTAAGCCTTTAGTGAGAACTTTGGATTTTGCAGGTTCAAGCCCCATTGACTTCCACTATTCCCGCATATCAGGGGCTGATCCAGAGTCTAGTCTCCGGAGGGGCACTGCCAGAAAATAAGCTGTTGCTTACAGAACATATTTGTATTAACATATATTTAACATGTATTTAACATATCATACAGTCCTAATCTTGTTTAAAACAGTGACACTGTTTTTTTGTGTTTTACTTGCATCCCCATGCCGGCATCTTATTTATTTGTATTCTGACACATGACTGCACTGACACAGCCATTATGTCCTTATATGACATGCTGGTGCGGGTCCCTGAATACACCCTGCATTCTGGAACCCATACATGACATATTGGGACACAATAGCTGTGTGTCAGTAGAAATAAATGTGATGCAGGCACAGGTATATGTGCAACACTTTATGCATTCCCAAGCCAGTAAAAGACAACCCGCATGTTAGACGCATTTCTGCAGCAGGCCCGCTGTGTGAATGAGGCCTAAAGATGAATTTTACTGTCATTCTATATCATCATAATGATTATGATAATCCCCAATATAGGTGCTGTGGCTCACGGTGATAATGATGATTGGTAATTGTAATACCCAGCATGAAGGGGGTTAATGTACTTACTGACGCTTTAGTGATCAATGGCAATTAATTAACCCCTTTGTTCTGCTTAATGGAAGTGTTTTTTTCAACCCCTTCATGCTGCAGCATAAAGGGGTTAATTAACACTAATGGTGCCACTAATGCATCACAAAGGGGTTAATTAATTACTATTGGTCACTAATGCGTCAGTGAGTACATTAACCCCCTCCATGTTGCATATTATAATTACCATTGTAACTGAATTAACTCCCCCTTTCAAGTGTTAACTAGACATGTGCACAACAAAAAAATTTCGTATTTTTTTGTTCCGTTTCGTCTCGTTCCGTAGATTCGTAAAGATTCGTAATTACGTAAGATTCAAGTTTTCCTATTCGGACCCGTTCGTATTTCGTAAGACGCAAGTTTTCCTATTCGAATCTGTTCGTATTTTCGTAACTGTTTTATTTTCGTTTATACTGAATGATTCGTAATTCTGTCTAATTTATGTTCGTTGATTCGAAATTCGTAATTTTGTTAGATAATAATTTTCGTTTAATGGATTCGTAATTTTGTACTTTCGTAAATACATAGCAACACGCGGCTAATCCATATTAAGATATGCTTTCTCTTAAGCCCCGTACACACGGTCAGACTTTTTGCCAACAAGGTGACTCAGCACAAAATAGATAAGCTGATTGGCTAAGATATTAAGTAAGATACATCACTTACTAACTACACTGCCCATTCGAAAGAACGTTACAACTTACAAGTACACAAATTTACGAACAGACAAAGAAACAGATTTACAAAACACACAAATGAAAATACGAACATACAAATGAAAATACTAACAGACAAAGGATTTAAAATGCGGAATGCAAATCGTTCGTTATAGATGTAATTTTCGTTCTTTTGCTTTTTCGGTGTTTCTT
The DNA here is from genome assembly GCA_029574335.1 of Rana kukunoris. NCBI lineage: Eukaryota > Metazoa > Chordata > Amphibia > Anura > Ranidae > Rana > Rana kukunoris. The sequence goes on along the minus strand of CM056053.1, from coordinate 177,084,644 downwards.
ATTTTAGTAAGATTGTCCATTCGTACGTTCGTATTTTCGTTTGTTCGTTATTTTGCTTATTCGTAATTCCGTAATTTTCGTATTTTGGGTCTTTCAGCTGTTCGGATGTTCGAATTGATACGAATGTACGAATACTAACAAATTCGTACGAAAATCCATTCGTTACGAACGGGAACACACATATCTAGTGTTAACCACTTCAGCAGTTTACACAGCTAAGCCAGCTAAAGCACTGTTGTGTTAAGGCAGTTAAGTGATCACTCATTTGCAGACAGTGCAGATGGGCTCTGGCTACAGGTCGACAGCATCTTGTCTTCAATCTCGCGCTCCCGGCCTCTGAATCGTAACGTCATACCCACCGGGACAAATGAGCTCCTGTCGGGTGGAGATCACTCCACCTGACAAGGAAGTACCTGCTTAGAAAGGCAGGAGCATGCTGGGCACACGTGCACCGCTCTGCTGCAACACTCCCAGTAATACTACACTGGGAGCCGCAGCGATCGATTGAAGCAGAAATAAAGTCCCGACATTTAGATGATGCCTCGCCAAACGTAAATATGGTGAGGTGGCAGAGGGAGCAAGCCTTGGAGTCAGTAACATTTTCTGGGAGGGGGGCAATTTTCCCCTTCCCCTCACGCCGCATATGTGATCTGACAGGCAAGTTCGCCCGCAATAGCCCTGCTTCCCATTTGCATTAGCGCCCAGATTCTGAGGATTGAAGTCTTAATTGGCCTTAATTGGGTTCTATTTTCCGGGACTGCAGGATCATTTATTGGCGCTATAGTAAATGACCTCCAATGAGTTTGCTTAGATACAGAGATGAAAAGTTGATATAAATGACTATGATTGGTTGAATGTATGTTATAAGAAATATGTCATTTGAACATGTACCCCTTATTGGTGGGAAATGGTTGGTAACGCCCATCTTTCATTCATACTCAACCCCCTGTTTGAGCCATAAAAATCCTTGTGTTGTGTCAATTATTTATATACGCTGTTTCTTATGCATAGAAGATTTTGAGTGAAAGCAACGGAATTGGCCGACAATGAGGTACCGTATTTTTCGCCATATATGACGCACTTTTTCTTCCCCAAAACTGGGGGGGGAAGTTGATGCGTCTTATACGACGAATACACATTTTTGCCGAGAATGCGATCCGCCGCCGTGGCCTTAGGAAAGGCTGCGGCTTTGGCTTAGCTCCGGAGCGGTCGGCCATCTTGGTACACCTGGCGGCGGTGTGCGCGGACGTCATCGGCGTCATCACCTCTCTGCTCGTGGATCTTCTATTCCTAACAGAGCGTGCACCGCATATGCAACAACAATCAGTTGGGGGTTTGTTGGACTGGCTATTAGGGGGCAGGGGCGATGCTAAACTAGGCTAGGCAATGTTACTGGCTATTATTACTATGTGGGGGCAATGTTACTGGCTATTATTACTATGTGGGGGCAATGTTACTGTCTATTATTACTATGTGGGGGCAATGTTACTGGCTATTATTACTAATGTGGGGGCAATGTTACTGGCTATTATTACTATGTGGGGCCATGTTACTGGCTATTACTAATGTGGGGGCAATGTTACTGGCTATTACTAATGTAGGGGCAATGTTACTGGCTATTATTAATGTGGGGGTAGTGTGATGGTGATGACGAGTGGGGGGCAATGGTGGACATAAAATATTTTACTTCAGTATTTGGTTCAGAATTTTTTTTCTAGATTTTTCTCCTTTAAAATTGGGTGCGTCTTATATTCCAGAGCGTCTTATATGGCGAAAAATACGGTAATTATAATTAGATAATAAGATGATGGTCAGGACTAGGGGTTATAGTTACAGGTGGTCCTAACAATCAGCAACTAAAGAATCTGTATTTATTTTATTTAAAATTTTATTATCCTACACCACTAAAAATGGAAGTGTGTGTGTGTGGGGGGGGGGGGGGTGATAACTGTCCTGGAACTTCCATGCTTATTTTCCCATGTGTGGGCCTAGTATGGGAACTGATAGCATTATTCTTTTTTTTTTATTCTTTTTTTTATTTTATCAAAAGTACACGCATACAAAAATATAGGATTGCATAAGTAAGATCCAATACACCCTCTTTCAAAACCTTTTATCCTTTTAACTTCTGGTTGGCTAGCTACTCTCTCCCACCTACCCTCAGCCCGCCCCTTGGCCCATCCCCCCAACCCTCCCCTCACCTCAACCTCTTAAAAAGTTATAAATCTATGTCTTTTTTTTATTTTTTACTCTCATTGCGGAAGGGTTCACTCTGTCTAGAGACTAAACACCTCTACATATCTACTTGTCTTTTTAAACACTTTCCATCTCTCCCATTTATCTGTTGACTCTACACTTTCTTCTTCTATACTCTGCCTCAGACCTTCTATATTATGTGTTTCCTCTACTGTAGTTAACCACTCGCGGATTGAGGGGGCTTCCACTTTTTGCCACTTTTTAGGGATAAGTCTTTTGGCGCGTTCAACATATGTGGTATTACTGAGTTTTTATTTTGTTTTTCTGGTCCTTCAACCCCATGTAGCAGGACTGTCCATGGCAGGGCTTTCTTAATGAGAGGGCACACCTGGGCACTGCCCAGGGGCCCCAACTGCATAGGGGGCCCCTGAACTTTCCCCAAAGTAGCTGGTCCTTGAGCCCACACAGCCCCAAAATTGGGGGCCCCATGATGGCACTAAGAGTAATGGATACACAGGGGAGGCAGGCTGGCAGCGGTGCCCCATGCTGTGCAGAACGATACCTATTATTTCACAGCCAGCAGGGAGGGGCAGGGCCGAAGCGCCAGTGATGCTCTGACCCCACCCCATGCAGCTTGAATGCTCAGGACTTGAAGGCTGCAGGGTAGGAGCTGGAGTGGGAGCTCTGAGAGCCCACCTGCGGAAGTTGCATTGTGGATGGTGAGCCCAGCTGTCCAGCACTGTTTGCACCGAAAGGCTTTGAATGCCCAGAGGGATGCTCCATTTACATTGTAGTGGCCCCAGAGCATTACTTTGCCCAGGGGCCCATGATGCTATTAAGGTGGCCCTGTCCACGGGTCCTGTGGTATTTCTTTTTTAGTGATCTCTTTTATTAGCTGCAGGATCCCTCTCCAATACTTTTAGATTTTTGGGCAGTCCCACCACAGATGAGTCATCCTTCCCAACACCTTACATCCTCGCCAACACTCCGCTGATTTTCCCAGTTGGTACCTGCTAATTTTGTCAGCCACCTTGTTAAACATTTATAATTCATTTCGACCATTCTGGTGTCTACTGCCGAGCTGTGGGTTAAATATAGGATTTTACGAATAGTGGCTTTGTCTATATGTGACCCCAGTTCCCTTTTCCATTTAATTATGAATGGCGGGATCTCCGGCTGTCCTACTGCCAACAATATTTTAGAAATTCGGGATATATTACCTCTTGTGTTTTCTGCAATACCAAGCCGCTCAAGCGACATTAAATCAGTCTCAGATCTTATTGGCTGGGGTAGTTGCTCAACAAAGTGCCTAAACTGGTGATACCGCCATTCGTATATCAATCTAAATTCCGGTTTGTGTTTCAACTCATGAAATGGGAAAATTTTTCCCCTGCTACTTATGTCTTAGTTGTGCATTCTCGCATTTTATCCAATTTCCTCCTAATACTTTTTTACTAATATCTTTTAATGAAATTAAAAGTGAATTAAATCTCCTATTACTTTTTTTGTGAATTGCGTCCCAAATTTTTAGTGCATTTAATGTCAGGGTATGTGTGTTGTCGCCTAATTTTCTAAATTGTGGGCGGTTCCAAACTATATTTCTTAAATGTGCCTCACTCATTGTGTTCTCTAGTTTCACCCACCTTTTTTCACTTTGTCTCCTAGTCCATTCCACTACTCTGGATATCCCCACGGCCTTATTAAATTCTTTAAAGTCTGGTACCGCTAACTCGCCTTGTTTTTTCCCTTGTTTGAGTACCGCTAATGAGATTCTTGGTTTCTTATTTTCAGTGCAGATCCTGACCTCCCTGGGGCCCTAAGCAAAATTCTGCTAAGGGGCCCTCTACCTGACCCGCGAATAATGGGCGTGGTTTAAGCATAATATTGGGCGTGGTTTAAGCATAATATTGGGCATGGCCTAAAGGGGTGTGACTCAAAGGGGTGTGGTTAGAGTTCTGAAATGAACGAGGGATGGAGGGAGAAATAAAGGAAGGAAGAGAGAGAGAGGAAGTAAAAAGAGGGATGGAGGCAGTGCCGATCCTGACCTCCCTGGGGTCCTAAACAAAATGACATGTCACATAGAAGTGGGGGGCGGGGCTGCCAACAGTGACATGTCACCTTAAAGATTAAAGTTGAGAAGCGGGGGGAGGGGGTGTTCTGTTGTCAGAAATTACATCCTACATTAAAGTGAGAAGCGGGGGGTGCTGACTTCTTACCTCTTCTCCCATGCAGCCAGCGAGTTGAGAAGCAGGATGAGGGGGCCTAAAATGACTTCTCACCAGGCGGGGCCTCTAGTAATTTGAGGGGCCCTCCTCAGCTTTGCGGGGCCCTAAGCGGCTTGCATAGTGAGCCTATAGGGCGGATCGGCCCTGCTTATTTTGCCAAATAAATCTCCTGATAATGCTTATTAGTGAGCTGAAATAGCATTGTGACAGTGCCATAGGTAACATTTGGAACTTATAAATAATCTTTGGTAGCAATACCATCTTCACAGTACTAATCCTCCCTATCCATGATAGTGGTCTGTACATTACTCTCTTTATTTCATTTTTTATTACATCCAGTAAGGGTATGTAACTAATTTTATATATTGTACTCATCATATTCACTAGTTGTATTCCTAAATACTTTAGCTCTTTTTTCCAAGGGAATGGGAATTCATTCTGTAAATCCGCTGCTTCCTGATTACTTAAATTAATATTCAAAATCTCAGACTTGGTCAAGTTTATTTTAAAATTGGCCAAGTCACCACCTTGTTTTAATACTTTTAGTAAGTTAGGCAATGTAATCCTTAGATTTGTGATGTAGAACAGCACAACGTCAAGCGAAAGCTGCAAACTTATGTTCCTCCTCGTCTGCCCTGATACCGCTTATATCAGGATTATTTCGAATCATTGCCAGAAGGGGTTCAAGAGACAGTACAAATAGAAGGGGGGAAAGGGGGCACCCCTGTCTTGTCCAGTTTTTCATCTCGAAGGGGAAGGACGGCACGCCATTGACTTTTATATTTCCTGTAGGGTGATGGTAAAGTAATTTTATCCACTGAATCATTCTTGGGCCAACACCTATTATTTCCAGCGTTTTTATCATGAGTCCCCAGTCTACCCTGTCAAATGCTTTTTCAGCATCTATCAACAGGAATAGACAGGGAGACCCCTCTTTTTTTTCATTTGCTGGAGGAGGAGCAACGTTATAAACCCATTGTCCCTCCCCTCTCTTCCTGGGATGAATCCCACCTGGTCATCATACCTTTTATCCGTCCTGCAAGGATTTTAGCATATAATTTAGTATCCGCATTAAGGATCGATATCAATCTGTAACTTGAACATAGCGTGCCATTCTTCCCCCTCCTTGGGGATTACTGTTATTGATGCCAGGAGGGCCTCCCTGCTCATATCATACTCTACCCCCAATCCATTATTATACCGGGACATCCTTGGAGTCAGAATTTCTTTGTACTTTTTTAGGTAAAAAGTTATGTACCCATTGGGTCCAGGGTTTTTTCTACGGGACCGATTCTTTTAATGCGTTATTAATTTCATCCTCCATTATTGGTTTATCTAATATTTGCCTTTCGTTTTTGGATATTGTTGGTAATTTTTCAAGATCATTTATTTGTTCTATTTTGTCTTTTACCTGTTCTTCTTTCTGGTTTACTGAATATAAAGCCTCATAATAGGTTTTAAAACTTTCCGCCATCACTTTAGTCGTATATGCCATTTCCCTATTCTTCTTTTGAATTTTTCCTATAAAGTTTCTAGCATTATTAGCCTTATCTCACAAATTGTTCTCACAAATTGATCCAGCCCTTGAAAGACTGTTCCCTCTAATCACTTGCCTGAAGCTCAAAAAAAGGCACTTTTCGTAAATGTAAAATGATACTGCTGTTGTGTTTTGACTATTCAGCCTCTATAGCCAAAGCTCGTATTGGTTGTACTTATCCTATGGATCACAAGAGTGCAGTCTGTTCTGCACTCCTGTGACCCATTTTCAGCAGACAGCGGACTGAAGTCACAGAGTCGTTCCAGTCTGGGGAAAGATTGTGACAACCTGGTCGGAATCTGCCCACAACCCTGGATCGGCACCTGGCACAGCCTCTCAGTGAGCTGCTGAGAGCCTGAGCCACCTGCTTCCTTTGCAGCCTAGTGCTCCAATGAGTTGGGGGGCAGATCAGGTGACTAACAAGCTATCTGTTCATGGAGCTCTGAGAACTGAGCTATCAGCAGTGTTTGATCACATGTTTCTCAGTCTTAGAGCCGTCGGTGGACAGATGCAGCATTGGCTTGATGTTGCATCTGCCTAGGTAGGTAAGTATGATCCTTGAAAAAAAAAAAGTACCTGAACTTCTCTTTTAATACAGACTTGAAAAGTTACATGAAAGGTCTATTTTAATAAACAGTGTGGGCTAGATTCACAAAGCACTTGCTCCGAAGTATCACAAATTAGGCACGCGTAAGTCTAAAAATGGAAAATTTGGATAGACCGGCGCAGCGTGCGTGCAAAACTGCACTAGACACACCATTGATTTGCTATGCAAATATGCAAATGAGGGAGTTACGGGGATCCACAAAAGTAAGTTTGTGCGGTGCAGTCTACACGATGTGCTTATCAGCTGCACGGCCGGTTTAAAATTAGACCATATAAAAGCAGGTTTAAAATTAGACAATCCGTCTACATGTCAGCTAAAGCAACACCATTACCATTACACTAGTAACCACACTAGTAGAGATTCCTACCTATTAGACTCCAGAGACACATTTTTTTCTTTGTTTTATATGGTTTAGCCCAGGTTCACACTGGGTACGATTTAGTTTGATTTGAGATGCGATTTCACATGTGAAATCGCATCTCAAATCGGCGGCAATTGCCGGCAATGACACTGTCTTAATCGGTGCGACGCCGCATCTGCGGCGCTGCACCGATTTCAAAAAGTAGTTCCTGTACTACTTTTTGCGATTTCAGGACATGATTTACATTGACATCTGTGCAGAAACCTGCACAGATGTCTCCTAAACCGCGCCAAAATCAGGACTGCCAGAGAGAGTGAAATCGTGAGATTTCACTCCCGCAGCCCAGTGTGAACCAGGGCTTAGGGTGCATCGGTCACAACTGGCATCCTTATAGAAGCATAGGATCATTTTACTTTAGCAATCTTTGGGCCTGCTGGCCTGCACAGGCTCCTGACCTAATTAATCCACCTTTACTCAATTTCACTGAAATTAGTGGAAGCTGACGAACCAACATCTACCCTCCTATTAACACAGGGTATCTCTCCAATTGCACCCTAATTCCAGCCAAAAGGGGAGCCTATTACCATTGGGCTCACCCCACGGATATACCCGACAAAGGTATTAATTTAGCAGCGCCATTTCCCTTTCTACTATTCATATTTATATTAGCTCCCCACATAGGGATCCTACTGGGAGGCAACAGCTACTTTATGCACCATAGCACGGACTCCCCTGTTCTTACACGGGAGAGGATCTGCCGACCGCCACTGGGCAAGGTACTGGCAACACCCCATTTCCTTGCCAGTGGCTCTTTTCACCCTAATGGGTAAATATACATTTTATATACATTTTTTCTGTTTAGTATATATTTTATAATAATATAATAAATATATATTTTTATTTTTTTAACTAATATAAATTTACTAATTTTAATATTATTATAATTATCTTATTTAATATTATATATACACACCGACACGACACAAACCTCCAAACAGCAACAGACAATGGAATAAAAGCACCTTGCTTCAGGAAGGGAAAAAAATTGGATGTACTTTTGCAATGGAAGGGCATTTCTCTCGGTCTATTTAAGCACTGTGCATAGCTCACTAAGTCTGACGGGCCTAGTTCCTATCTAACTGATTGCGCCGTGCCGAGTTCTGACCATAGTCTGCTTCATGTGCACATGCCCAGTCTGGCCGGCCCTTCATTTGCATGGGGTCACGGCTCATTTCAATGGAACACGCCCACGTCCTTCCCACTTTGAATTACACCGCCTTACGCCTCAGAATTTACATTGCACCGGTGCAAATTTGGCCGAAAATACTACGAGGATATGGTACTTGCGCCTCGAAATTAAGCCGGTTTAACTTAAAGAAGTTGCACTACGCCGGTCCAAAAATGTGCCGATGTACGTAAATCTGGCCCTGTGTGTTTGTTTCCGAACGTGTCAGTAACAGTAATGTCTATACAAACTTGGCCACACACTGGTAAAATTTTGTTTGAAAATTTTAGTTTTAAAAATGTTCACTTGGTTTTCTAATATAGTAGTGGTTTTCAGTGTATGTGGTGTCAAATTGGTTTGTTTTCAACCTCAGAGATTAGAAAATTTTAAGGACCAGGATGGAAAAGGCTTGAAAGGGGAGACCCAGGGCATGGTGGGCTACCTCCTGTCGGGCTTCCAGAGACAATTGGTCAGTGGTTAGACAGAACCTCCAGGGCCTTTTTTCAGAGTGATGACCACACCAGAAAGTGCAAGCCAAGTCAGCATTATAGACCCAGAAGCCACTACTAAATTGTCCGGGCACCAGCGAGCCAAGCCAGAGCTATGCATAGGGGTCCTTTCACAAGGGCAGACCCCGCAGACTCCACTTTTCTCAGCGTGGAGATCGCTCCGCTGATCCCTGCTGAGAAGGCGCATGACAGGTCAGTCTCCACTCACTGTGTAGAAAGGGACCTGTCAGAGCCTGGTTCTCCTCTATAGGAAGAGCACCTGAGACAGCCTTTACCTGTAAACAACAGTGATTGGCCATCTAAAGAACCTGTTTCATACACCACCAGTGCTTGTGATAGCAGATGCTACCTGGTGTGCTCTTGCTTGAACCAGCTTGTATTTGCTCTGTGGATTACCTGTAGTGTGTCCTGGCTTGCTCTGACCCTGCTCACCTCTGTGATTGTGTAATATTTGGACTCTGATCTACTCCTGTATGACCCAGTTTATCTGGACTATGCTTCTTCCTGACTCTCTGTGTTATTAGACTCCCTCTGTTATTTCCTGACTTGCTCCATCTACGCACCAGGATTTGCTGCCCTGCTGACATCTGCAATGGTGCACTACAAGTACCACAAGTACCAGCCAGCCTGCTCTGCCCACAGTCCTGATTGTGGTATGTGCTATCTATCATTGAATTATATGCATATGTAGAACTTCTTAACTGTTTTGCTGTCATCTCTACACCTGACCTGACATCACAAGCCATACAATTAAAGGGGAAGGTGACCTAATAGATTCGGAACAAGCTCAGCTACATAGGTATTCTGACTGAAAAAAGACACAAGTCCATCTAGTTCAACCAATCTTTGAGCCCTGGGCTTGCTATATGATAACCCAGATTGTGCTGCTGCTGCTGATTCAGCCCTGTGTAACTTACAGCAAGAGGCCAACACAGCTGAGATATATTGTTCAGAATTTTTGCAGGTGGGCCTCGGAATCCGGATAGAATGATGCAGCGTTCCCCAGCCAATTCAGAATTACCCTATCCAAGTCAGTTAAAGGCATCTTGGTTAATCACCCCTACACAGCTTCCTGAAGGAGGTCATCAGAATTGATTGTCATCAGCGAGAAAGGAGACACCCAATTCCTCCCCCTCCAGTGCCATATCTGAGGAGAAACCTAAGAAGCTAGCACCCACCCATTTATTTGTGCACCCGCCATCGTGACTTGGACTTTGTATTGTGGCTTCAATGGAATGTAGCATTGCCCCTGTAGGAGCTGTTAAGTGTAGTGGTTCATAGGGTTGAGCTGAACACCACAACCCCCCCCCCCCCGGTTTGGTTTGCAGCATGGTCCAATCACTGTGTACACACCTGCATACTGTGTTCTATCCAGATTGCTGCCTGGCAAGTGAAACAGATTTTGCCTTGTTTTATGGACTCCTTGGATGTACCTTCTAAAGTGTAGTCACCTCATCCCAGTTATGCCTATTACATTTATCTTTTACTTGGTGTTACACCATCTCCAAAAAACTTTTGCCACTGTTGCCAATGAACCTGTGCCTGCTGCCCAAACAGCCTCAGTTCAAAAGCTCTAGTCCAATCTGACCCTGTATTAGCAGTTCGAGCCCAGCCTTGCTCAGTGTGGCAGCCATGCCATGTTCTGTGCCAGTTGCTCCAGTTCTGCCTGTCTCTACACCTGCCACCTCAGTTTTGCCCGTCACAGTTTCAGCTGTAGGTCTGTCTGCTCCTGGCTTGAGATCTTCTCACTGTTCAACTCCAGGTGAAGTTCCACCTTCATCATCCAAATAAGTCTGGGAGTGCAGGAGCTACCCCTTAAAGAAGGGGGGGGGGGTAATGTCAGTACCAGGATTTGGGCTGACCCTTTAAGGCTGAGAAAAACTTACCTGAAAACTTAGTGGTGGTCATCTCCTTGCAGCTCAGTTTTAAAGCACCTGTTTCATACACCATGCTCCTGATAGCCAATGCTACCTGGTGTGCTCTTGCTTGACCAACCTTGTATTTTCTCTGTGGATTACTGTGTATGACCGGGCTTGCGCTAACCCTGCTCTCTCCTCTGTGATTGTGTCCTGTTTGAACTTTGATCTACTCCTGTATAACCCAGATCATCTGCACTATGCTTCTGCCTGATCCTCGTGTTATCAGACCACCTGCTCTGCCAATGGTCCTTCTCGCAGTGTGTGCTATCTATCACTGGGTTGTCTGCATATGTAGCACTTCTAAACTATTTTGCTATTATCTTTACTCCTGACCTGATACTTAGCCTCTCTGGCATAGATTGGAATGACACTCAAATCCATCTTGTGGTCACAGCATTGTCCACTGAGGTTATGTCGTAAATCTGTAAAACCTTGTGAGCTACTATGCTACTCCAGGGAAGCTACTGGCACTACACACTCTTCGTAAACATGTGAATGAACAAAATATAACAAAATAAGTGTAGCACTAAATTGAACATAAGATTAACCCCTAGGGATATAGAGTGCAATGATATAAACAATTAAAGAATAAAATATGATGTGTAAAATTATCCACAAAGTGTCCTTGTATAGATCAAACAATATGATTTGCAAAGTGCAATGTGCAAAATTTCTCATGCTCAAGAAAGAACCAAGACTTTACAGCTACTGCAAAATCTACTCTCTGATATCTACTCTCTGTTCTTTTTTATTATGACAAGGTGGGAGAGATGTCCATGGAGGAGAATGGCAGTAATTCAGTTTTTGTGATTTAATGTCATAAAACAGGAAAAGTGTACTACTGTTCAACTGACTATGTGCCACCAAGCAACTTAGTGTTCGAAAACAGTACAACGAAGTTGATCAATTTAGGATGAGTGTCCTAGGTGTGCATGCAACCAAAACAGCCTAAGTAGAAACAGTCAAAAAGAGAGGCAGAGGGGGGCGTGTCCTGATGTGAACAGAGGCGGACGTGTTTCTGGGGAGCTCCGGCAATCCTACCTGAATCCGTAGCCATCCTTGCTCCTGTTTGTTTGGAACAGGCCATCTTCGCTGCCAGCCAGTCTCCCTTGGTCCCGTGCAGTGCCCTGGACCAGCATTTTGTGGCGAATTCGCTGGTGATCATCTGCCCAGCTCGGTTCCGTCCTCCCGTGGCCGCCGCCATCTTGCCGCCGGGCGTCTCCTGGGCCTCTGGGGGTAAGAAGAGCCATCCACCTTATCCAGCGCGTCCACCCGCCTGACTACCGGGGCCCGGAGGCCAGACTGGCCGTTAGAAGAATCCGCTGCAGCCACTGAACGATCCAGCTCACTGCGGCCTAGTCAGGCCTGTGAAGCGCCGACTTTTCCTGCGCTGCCGTCCCGCGGGAGGCGGCCGAAATTCGGGTCCCCGGAGCGCTGTGCCTGCCCATCTGTCTGGCCACCACTGCTTGGACTGCTGCGGCCTGGTGTGTCGGTGGTCGTCCGCCCGGATCGTCCCTGTCCTCCCGCGGCCGCCGCCATCTTGCTGCTGTGTGTTTCGGCCTGTCTGGAGGTAGGGAGAGCCATCCATCACCTCCTGTGTGCCCATCCATCTGCCTACTCGGGTCCGGAGGCCTGTCTGACAATTGGGGGTGTCTGCTGCGGCCGTGAAACGATCCGGCTCAGTGCGGCTTGGCGAGGCCTGCGGAGCACCCCACTTTCCTATACTACTATCCCGTGCGTGGAGGCTGCTGCAGGGATCAGCTGAACTGCCGGTCCCCAGATCCTCTACACCTGGCCAACACTGCTGAGGCCTGGTGTGCTGTCAGGAACTACCAAGGGTACCATCAAGGAGCCTACAGCTACCAGGCGCATGCTTTTACTCCTCTATTCTGGGCCCCCCTCCCTCCTCACACCTCAGGCCTTGTCCACCCGTTAACCTGCCTGCTGCTGAGTGCCCTGTGCCTGGTGATCTCCTGTGGTGTGGCTTGCTGCGGCCAGCTTGGATAAGCCTCCTGCTGCTCCTCTGGACACGGCCATCCATCCTCCGCTGGTGTCGCTCCTGCATCCCATCAAATGTCCCCCACCAAAAGAGGAAAGGGGAACTCCAGAACCGTCAAGCCCAACACGTTACTGCAGGTGTCGTCGCCCTCTTCTCCGCAAACGAACCCCACCCTAGTTGGGCGTATACGGGCTCTGCTGGCCGATCTGGAAATGGATTCCAACGAGGCCCCGGCGACAGAGGGAATGCCCCTGCCGTCCCAGGACAGCATGGCTACTATCCTGGCTGCAATCGAGCGGAGCAGGACTTCGCTGCTGGTGCGCATTGATCACCTCGCTGAGGAGTGCAACTTCATACGAAATGACCTGGATAAGATAAGAGGGAGAATGTCCGAAACTGAATCCAGAGTGTCGGCTACCGAAGACCTCAAGGCTACTCATGCCACCTCCATTACTGAGCTCCAATGCACAGTTCAGTCTCTTGTCGCAAAATCGGATGATGCCAAGAACAGGCTGCGGCGCAACAACGTCAGAGTCCTGGGTCTGCCTGAGGGAGAAGAGGGGGACCATCCAGCGGTGTTCGCAGAGGAGTTTTTTAAGAACCTCCTGGGCTTTACTGATGTTCCTCCTACTTATGTGGTCGAGAGGGCCCATCGGGTGCCCACGGGCCGAGCCATTCCCGGAAATATCCCCAGGCCTTTCTTGGTCCGCTTCCTTAACTTCCGAGACAGAGATAAGATTCTCTCTGAAGCCCGCAAACACTCCACTCTCAAATATGGCAACACCTCAGTTCTTCTTTTTCCGGACTTCTCGGCCGAACTACAGAGGAAGAGAAAGACCTTTACTGACGTCCGCAGGCGTCTCAGGGAAAAGGACATTAAATACAGCATGCTCTATCCTAGCCGCCTGCGTGTCCAACACGGCGGATCAGTCCGCTTCTTTGATACCCCATCGGATGCTGATGTCTGGCTGACCACCCTGCACTGAGGAACTTCTCCACTACTCTGCTGGATCCAAGCGGGGTTTTTTTTTTTTTTTCACATCCTAGTTTGCTACGTCCGAACTTATTCCTTCTATGAGGCCGGAGTTACACCCAGAAGTACCTCTGTATGCGGACAGTACTCGACCCCCCCCCCCTCCCAGTTTTGTTTTGTTTCTCTTTCTAGGAGTGGAGGTTCCGGTGTTCGTTCCCTGACTTTGGCTGGAGTATTCAAGTACCCTGGAGGGAAGATTTTACCGTCCCGGACCACAGTCCCGGACTTTCCGGTCCCCCACATTGTGGAAGGATACAACCTCCACCCATTGCCTATTGATACAGGTTGAACTCACGCTGGGGCTGACCCGGGAACTTTGAGCCTTCAGTAGGCATTACCTGTTAGTAAGTTTAGGGTAAGAACTGCCTTGGTGATAGTTGGGGTTATGCCAGGCGGTAGGGAGTTATATGTATTTTCGGTTGGTTTTCACACCATGTACCTTGTTGAACTATGTAGTCTTCACTCTGCTTGTCTCTTCCGATCACCTCTTTTCTTTCCAGACTCCATGGAAGAATGCATCGCTTGGCCCACTTCTACAAAGGGCCCTCGGTAAGGACATGTATGTGTATTGCCTTGTACTGCTCCTACTGTTACTTTGCTTTGCTATTATAAATGGGTGTAGAGTTAAAGTTGATATCTTGGAACATTAGGGGTCTGAATGACAAGATAAAACGGTCACTATTGTTTAAATATTTGCAGTCTCATAAACCTCATATTTTGTTCCTCCAAGAAACTCACCTGACAGGCAGTAAGATCCTAGCACTCAAACGGGCATGGGTTAATCAGGGATTTCATGCCACTTATTCCTCCTACGCCAGGGGCGTGACTATTCTGCTAAACAAGTCGCTCCCCTACTCAGTCGAGCAGGTCTTCATTGATCCAGGGGGTAGATACCTAATCCTCATTGTTGAACTATATGCACAACGCTGGGCAATAATCAATGTGTATGTCCCTCCCCCGTTTGATCCAGCTATCCTGTACACCGTCCTTACAAAAATAGCTCCCCTACAGGTTCAAAACATTATAGTGGGAGGGGACTTTAACGCCATCCTAGATCACACCTTGGATACTACTAACCCCCTTAGACCTGCCTCCTCTGACTTGGCCCTCTGGGCGGATGCTTTTGGCCTCCAGGAGATCTGGCGGTGGAAGCATCCGGAGAATAGGATGTACTCGTGCGTCTCAGCGACACATAGATCTGGGTCTCGCATTGATTTAATGTTTGGGTCGGTTTCTGCACTGTCTCGTGTCGGGGTGGTTTCCTATCTCCCGGCCGATCTTTCGGACCATTCACCGCTGGAGCTGGGCCTGACTCTGGGTACCTCCTGCGAGCCGGGATGTTGGAGACTGGAGTCCCACTGGATAGATAATCCTCAAGTTCAAGAATTGGTTGAGCCCAGGCTGGCAGAATACTGGGCGACGAACGAGGGATCTGCTTCCCTTGGGGTGGTCTGGGAGGCGGGCAAGGCTCATGCTCGAGGTGAATATATCTCCTCTATTAAAACGGTGCGGGCTGGGTTTGCGGCCCGGACCACCCAATTGGAGCAGAATGAGGGGGAGGCGTTGGAACTCTTTTCGGGACATCCCACGCCCGAGAATTATTCTAACCTGGCTCAGGCGAGGAGGGAGTTGAAGCTTCACTACGTATCGCTGGTACACTCTGATACGAGACAGCTGGCCGCCAAGCTTTTCGAGTCAGCGGATAAGAATTGCAAGCTCCTGGCCAACTTGGTGGCAGAGCCCACGCTTCAGACAGTAATCCCCAGAATCCAGTCTTCCACTGGTGTCCCAGTTACTGACCCCGAAGGTATATTGAATGAATTTCATCTCTTCTACAGCAACCTCTACGATGACCCTTTCTCTGGCTCGGCTGGCGCTGGGTTGGAGGAGCTGGGGGGAATCACCTTACCTCTCCTTTCTGAGGAGGACATGGTGGAGCTAGACAAACCCCTATCACGTCAAGAAATAGAAGATGCAATTTACTCCTTGCCTAACAACAAGTCTCCTGGTCCTGATGGTCTACCCGGGGACTGGTACAAAACACATGCTGCCCTATTGGTCCCTAAACTAACTCAGTTGTTTGCAGACTGCCTCGACTCTGATAGACTACCGGACAGTATGTATCAGGCCCATATAGTGTTGTTGCCCAAACTAGGGAAAGATCCCAATTGCTGCTCCTCCTATAGACCCATTTCGTTGCTGAACTACGACCTCAAAATACTCACTAAAGTACTAGCCAACAGAATCATGAAGGTCCTACAGTCCCTAGTCAATATAGACCAGACCGGCTTCATGCCCGGTAAATCCACGGACATTAACCTCAGACGTGTCTTTACCCATCTCCAGCTCCAATCTGAGGAAAATGCCTCCCGGGTTCTGGTTAGCCTTGATATCGAAAAAGCTTTCGATACAGTTAGATGGTCTTACATGATGCAGGTTCTGGAGAGTCTTGGCTTTGGCCCTACTTTCCGGAAATGGATCGGTTTACTTTACAAGGCCCCTACGGCTCGTATCAAGTTGAATGGCAGGCTCTCGCCCTCCTTCCTGATTAGGAGGGGGACGAGGCAGGGGTGTCCTTTGTCCCCGGCGCGTTGTTTGCCCTGGTTATGGAGCCCCTGGCTGAGGCCTTGCGGAGGTCGAGCGAGGTATCCGGCATACGGGTTGGTTCGGTGGTCGAGAAACTGGCATTGTACGCGGATGATTTAATCCTCTTCCTCAGGGACCCTGGTCCCTCGCTAGCCGGGGCACTTCGGCTCCTGGATAGTTTTGCGTCCCTTTCTGGCCTCCGAACCAACTGGAACAAATCGCTCGTACTGCCCATAGACCCTGAGGCGGGGAGATTAAGGGACCCTGCTTCACCCCTGCAGTGGGCTGATTCTATTAGATACTTAGGGATTAACATTTCTTCTAATACCCAGGACTTTCTTAAACTTAATTTGTCCCCGGCGCTGCAGTGGTGTAAATCAAGATTAAAGGCCTGGTCGAACCTCCCATTATCTCTTATAGGGAGAATTAACTTAATTAAAATGAAGCAGCTAGACTCCTCAGTGGCCTCCTACTTGTGGCAATCGCGACCGGCCAGATTCAGTAAGAAGACTCTGCGCAGGCCATGGACGCAGGGGGGACTTGCCTGCCCTGACTTTCACACATACTACTTGGCAGCAATGCTCACCCATGCACACAACTGGCTGGTATCGGATGATACCAATGCGTCAGTCGTTCTGGAGGCAGCCCACTTGGGGTCCTTTGAGGCCCTTCGCAATGCCCTTTATAGGGGTTTGGGGGGTTCGCCTGTGATTCTGACAACGGCTATGAAAGCGGTTATCAAAGCATGGTATGTGGTAGTGATCAAACCTAATTTGGCGAAGGCCAGATGGTCCCCCAATACGCCACTCTGGTGTAACCCAAGGCTACGGGAATTTCACTCTCTGCAGGATCCGGGACTGTGGGCTGGTAGAGGCATCAGGTATCTGAGGGATATATGTGACGAGCGGGGTCTGTTTACATTTGATAGGCTTAAAAATAAATTCCAACTTCCGAACTCCTTCTTCTTCAGATTCCTGCAGCTCCGCCACGCCTTTGATTCACATTTTAGATCACTCCGCCTTCGGCTGGACCCCGATGACTTGGAGGTTCTCCTGGTTAAGGTTGATCTCTCCAAGCCATTATCCCAAATTTATCGCGCACTCCTGCCATCTATTCAGGTGGGACTGGATGGTCTCCGCGATACGTGGCGGGCGGAGGCGGGAGAGCTGGATGGTGAGGATTGGGAAGATATGTGGGACTATCCATTCCAGCAGCTGGTTGCTACTAGGGACAAATTGATCCAATTCAAGATCCTCCATAGGATCTACTACACGCCCCAGCGCCTGCATGGCATTTACCCGACCCTGTCGGCCAGCTGCTGGAGATGCTCTGGTACCCCAGCAGATTTTGCGCACATATTTTGGGATTGCCCCCAAATTATAGACTACTGGAGGGAAGTGACTCAATTTATTCACGGCCTAACCACCATCCCTATTCCCCTAACAGTTAGTGTCTGCATCCTCGGCCTGGTGGAGCAATTGGCACTTGCTAAGGCCACACGCACTCTCATAGGTATCCTTCTTTTCTATGCAAGGAAAGCCATAGTCCTGAGGTGGAAGTCCACTACCCCCCCCCCCCACTTTGACTACATGGAAGCGGTTGGTCAATGCAACTGTGCCCCTTTACAAGGCGACGTATCTGTCCCGAGGATGCCCTAAAAAGTACAAAAAAGTCTGGCATCTGTGGATAGACTCAGAATCCACAACAGACGACCGGCCCCCTGGGGAATAATTGCTCAGGTAAACTCTGCCGGTACCTACTTGTAACACTCCGTGTTGAGACCCATATTCTGAGCTAGTTAGGGGAGACAACGTATCGAGGAGGTGACATTTGTAACTACTCCCAAGGGCCCCTGCAGCCACTAACCCAATTACTGCGGAATGGAAGGAGGCTTGACAAGGTGCAATAGCTCCTAGTATATTCCTGACATGTGCAATCTGAGAGGTGTCTAGGCAGTGTGTAGTTAGGTATGCCTAGTGTAATGGTGTGAAGACTATTGTTCTGTTGTTTTTGTTGTGTTTTTTTTTTTTTATTATTATTTATTTTTTATCTCTGTTCTTTTTTGTGCACGTTACCACGTGCAATGTTCGGCCGGGGTATGCCCCTATGGCCTTGTTTTATAACTCACGACTTTAAAAATACCTTAATAAAAACAACTAAAAAAAAAAAAAAAAAGAGAGGCAGAGAGGAAAAGCAGAGAAGGCCGAAGAAAAGCAGGGAAGTGTGGGTGTGGGTCCACAGACAGAGGAAACTAGAGTCATAAGGCTCCCAAACTAGAGGAGTGTGAGGATGGCAATGCATAACTAATCCATTGGTCCCAAATCTTGTGGAAATTGGGTTGTGTGTCATTAAGTATACTAGACAACTTTTCGTTGGCCAACATCACATTTAAATGGCCCCTTACTGCCTGGGGGGAAACCAAGGTTTTTTTCTAGGCTCTGGCTAATGATTATTTAGCCACCAGAAACAAGTGCTGTACGTGGCCAGGTTCTGTTGAGAAGTATGAAGGCCAGGGATTGGCTGATGAAGGAGAGCTATTCAGGCTTACCTAGGAGATACAAGATGATATAATTAACGCAGGTTCACATGGACCCAGGGGGGCGGTATATTCTAGTGGGAGAATTCAACAACAAACCTTTCACCATTGCAAACTTATATGCGCCAAACTCCCACCAACTTTGCTTTTTGAGGAAACTATACTGCAAGGTTGCCTCCCTCAGACAGGGGTCCCTGGTGATTTGTGGGGATCACAACCTGACGGCTGATCACTCCCTGGACTCTTCATCAGTGTCAAGGCGTCCTCTTCCTCAACTTCAACAACTGCTACACTCTGAGGACATTTTTGATGTGTGGAGGTGCCAACATGCTATGGAGAGGGACTATACCTTTCATTCTGCTAGACATAATTCTTACGTAAGAATTGATTTTATTTTATTTTACAAAGTTTTGCTTTAAGCAGTGTTTTCCTCCACCATCCATAACATCTCATGGTCCGACCATGCTCCTGTGTCTATTGTGGATGTGGAGGGCCACACTCCTAGTCCTGCCTATATTTGGAGGACAAATTTTCGTGTGTTCCACATGCCTGTACATACTGCAACTATTAATGATTCCCTCTTAATTTTTTGCGGAGAATGTGAGCTCAGTCTTGGACCCTGCTATGTTGTGGTGCACCCATAAGGCCTTCATTAGGGGTATTATTCTACAAATTTGTGTGAGGAAGAAGAGGCAGAGGACACAAATTGACGACTAATTGACAACATAAAAGCTCTAGAAGCTCAAAATAAAGCTATTCCTAATACACTCCTAGCTCAGAAGATTTCTAGGTGTCGTTTTGATCTCAGACTCCTCCTTATTGAAAATTACAACAAGCATGTTCAGAATCTGAAGCTGACCCACTATTCCTCAGGGAAATAGAGCAGGTAAAATTGACAACATAATTTTGGCCCAGAGACTCAAGTCTGCTTGAGTGAAATCCAAAATCCCCTACCTCCTACATCCGGTAGATAAGGATAAAATTGTAGATCCTAAAGAAATAGCAGATTCCTTTGCCCAATATTACTCTGATTTATACAACTTAAGACGTGATACTGACACACCTCAGCCATCAGAGGAAAGCATACAGGCATTCCTGTCTAAGGTTAATCTCCCATCTCTCTCACAGCCCCAATCAGACTTGTTGAATACACAGAGTCTGAGATTAGTCGAGCAATTAGACTGCTACCATTGGGCAAGTCCCCAGGACCTGATGGTCTACCTAATGACTATTACAAGTCCTTTCAAGTCAAATTAATACCAGCTCTTAGAGATGTGTTTGGCGATGCAGTGTCCTCTGCCTCATTTGCTTCTGAAATGCTTAAGGCCTATGTGGTCACTATCCCTAAGCCAGGTAAGGAACCTAATAGTCCAGCAAATTTCAGACCGATATCGCTACTCAATTCCGATGTAAAGCTGTATGTGAAGATCCTAGCTCACAGACTTTTGCCTATTTTGCCTTCTCTTGCTGGTGCTAATCAGTCTGGCTTCACCCCTGGGAGGCAGGCTTCAGATGCCACGAGACGAGGCATTGGGGTGATACAGCATGCTAGGACCTCTCGGACGCCTTCTCTGCTCCTATCCTTGGATGCGGAGAAGGCGTTCAACAGGGTGCACTGGGGCTACATGAAGAGCACTCTCCAGAAGTTTGGATTTATGGGACCTATCCGCTCGGCCGTGTTGGCTCTTTTCTCCTCCCCTTGTGCCCAAATGGTACCCGGCAAGGTTGTCCCTTGTCCCCCTCTATTTTTAATCTTTTAATAGAGCCTTTGGCAGAGAGGATCAGGTCCCACCCAGGTATTGAGGGATTCCGTATTCAGGGCGGGGTCCATTCTGTTAACCTATTTGCGGACGATATAATTATTTTTATGACCTCCCCACAACCTCCTTAAACTTTGCTCACCTCACCCTGACAGAATTTAGCCAGGTCTCTTATTACAAAGCCAACTTCTCAAAATCCATTATCTTAGATCTTGGGATCCCATCCTCATTAAAAACCCAATTGCAGGAAGCCTTTCCATACTCTTGGAGTAAATCTACCATCACATATCTGGTGGTGCAACTTACAAGTGATCCAGGACGATTAGCTGACGCCAACTACATTCCATTGATTGACAAGCTTACTAAAGATATTGCTAGATACACTAATGTTGAACTTTCATGGTCCGGCCACCTGGCCATGTTCAAGAATCTACTCTTCCAACAGATTCTTTATGTCTTCAGGACCCTCCCAGTCCCCTTGCCCTCAATTCGTCTTAAAACCTTGAAATCATTGCTTTCTAAATTCATTTGGAAGTCTGGTAGACCTAGGTGCTCCAGACTCTTGCTGCTCAAACATGGGCGGGGGGTATAGGGGTTAATAGATATTCAGGACTACTTTCGTGCTTCCATCTTGACGCAACTGAAGTGTTGGCTGGACCCCAAGATCAATCCGATTTGGAAGGGTATCGAGCAGAACTTATGCCCCACGCCTAACCTTTGTACTTTTCTCCTATTAGACGTTTGGAAACCCTTTTCCTTACGTGACCTACCTCCTAACCTCCAGACATCTCTCCTTGCCTGGAGGGATCTTCGTAGGGTGCCATCCCCTTGTTCTGACCTTGTGGAGGTTCCTGTTCCTATTGATATCCTTTCTCAAGCCATCCTTGATCTCTCCACTACCAGTTGGCAAAATAAGGGAATCGGTCTAATTAGTGATATATTACCGTATTTATCGGCGTATACCGCGCACTTTTTTGCCCTGAAAATCAGGGCAAAATCGTGGGTGCGCGATATACGCCGATACCCGCTTTCTCGCGCCGAGTTTGAATACTGCGCCTGCATATACCGAGCGCAGTACACTCATGTATAGTCGGGCAGGCTCGGCTCCTCTCGTGCTCACGTCCTGGATGTACAGGACGTGAGCGCGAGAGTAGCCGAGCCTGCCCGACTATACACGAGTGTACTGCGCCAGCATATACCGAGCGCAGTACACTCGTGTATAGTCGGGCAGGCTTGGCTCCTCTCGCGCTCATGTCCTGGACGTACAGGACGTGAGCGCGAGAGGAGCCGAGCCTGCCCGACTATACACAAGTGTACTGCGCTCGGTATATGCAGGCGCAGTATTCAAACTCGGCACGGGAAAGTGGGGATCAAGCGGGGAGGATGCCGCAGAACGCCGTGCAAGTCACCAAAACTGTAAGTACAAACATCTTTTTTTCCACAGGAATGCGGGTCCACTTTAGGGGTGCGCGCTATACGCTGGAGCGCGCAATACCCCGATAAATACGGTACCTAAGAATTTCCCATTTTCTTAGTTCGCTTGACACACATCGCATTTTTCTACTAAAGAGTGTTTGCCGATTTTATACTATCCACATCCCCCAGAAAGGTATCGCCCTTTTTTATAATTTTTTTTCAAGATAAGCTGACATTTGTAAAATCTCAACCTTACATTGAGTGGGAAAGGGACTGGGGGTGACTTATACTGAAGACCAGTGGACACAGGCGCTTCGGGCACTTTATAAAGCCTCCAGGTGTGTTAACCACTGGGAGCTGTCGCAAAAGATAGTTCTCAGATGGTATTTCACTCCCTATAGAATTTCTAAGTTCGGGTCTGGTAACTCCCCATTATGCTGGCGGAACTATGGTGGGGTTGGAAATCTAATACATATGTTTTGGTCATGACACTTAACAAGTATTTGGATTGCTGTCTTCTCTTATATCTCAGGGATGACTGGTCTTCCGACAAGGCCTGGTCCTGGTTTGTCAGTCCTACATATTGGCATTGATGTGTTCCCCCCTGACTTTAGGGTGGTTATCACTCATATCCTCCTAGCGGCCAGGACGCTCATTGCACAACACTGGAAAGCAGATAAAGCCCCCAACGTATATGAGGTTCTACGACTTACACAGGTGAATTATGTCCATGAATCCCTCCTTGCAAATAGACATGGTGATAGAGATTTAACTCTGTTTGGAAAATTTGGATTCCTTGGTATAAGGTATGAAATGAACGACACTAATTGATACTCATGATATTCATGTTCACACTGCTTTGGTGACTTATTTGTTTAGCAGTGGGCAGACTGGCGTGCGTGCAAACTTTTCCCCTTTCCCTTCCCTTTATCTTATTTTACTCCATCCATCTCTATTCTTCTTCTGTTATATCTTACATATTTTATTTATTCTATCTATTTCCATTTCCCTATCTTCCCTTTTCACTTTCTCCTTTTCTTCTTCCTCATCCCTGCACTCATCTATAAGTTAGCGGTGCTGTAGATTCTGCGTAATGATGTTCTATGGGTTGATTCCCCTGTTCTGAATATTTGTATTTTCTCATTGTGTATGTGTAGAGTCATACGACCGATAAACTGTTTATGCACCGCATACTTCCTCTTATTTTTGCTGTATATTGTTGTATATGAAATTCCTTTTTTCTTTTTCCTTAATAAAAACTAATTTAAAAAAAAAAGTGTCTCAGGTCAGTGTTTCTCCACTCCTCTTCTCCTGGTGCTTGAACACGTCATTTTTTTTTCTTTTGGAAGGCATAAACCTAATAATGTAAAATATGCACATCAAAAAAGGCACAATGTACCTATGGCAAAAGTGGAACATCTTGACAATATGACCCAGGGAATGCACCAGGAGAAGGAGAGTTGAGAAAGACTGTCCTAAGGGCCAGTTCTCATCAAACGCAGTCCCATTCATTTTGGTGTGCATTTTTGTGTGCGACAAGGATGCAGGCACAGGGTTTGACATGTATTCTATTATGGTTCTGGTTGGCTCTAGTTCACAACATGTAATCAGTTTCCGGTGCAGAGGATGACTGCATGGTGTGAGCTACAGCTAACTAGAACCCTTGGAGTGCATGGAGAGCACTGTGCATGCTTTTTTGCTGCACACAAAAAAGCTAAACAAAATGAACAGAAATGCATCTGGTACTACATTTAAATTTGGGGATAATATTTTTTGTTGTGAATAAAGCCAAAAAAATTCTGATTTCTGCTGTAAACACTTGGCGATGTGTATTGCTCTGTTTTAAAAGATGCATGTTTAGCGATAAAAATAAAAATAATTTTTTTAAAACAATTGTGTTCTTCCAGAACTACCAATGTTTTATACTTTTGTAAAAGTCCAAAAAGGCAAATTGGATTGTGCTGGAATAAAACAGTATATTTTCAAAATAAAATGTGTGGCTTCTTATTTATATGATCACTACTACCAGTATGTAGCGCCCCCCCCCCCTCATTTTGTTAATTTATTAATAAACACAGATAACAGTAGCTCCAAAGTTTATTTTTAGAGAAGAAAAATAAAGATATTGAACAGACTCTACAGGACATTTTGCTGCCAAGGCACTGCCCCTCTACCCACAAAGTAATCCATATACTGCTCACGCACTAGACGGGCATTCTGGGAGGAGACAGCAGGTCGAGTAAGTTGCAGGGCTGACATCACTGCCTCTTCAGCTGGCCATCCACCTGAGAGGTCATCAGTATGGCCGGAGCCAATGTAGTTGGCAGCATTCCTCTGTAGAAAATTGTGGAGGATGCAGCAGCACAACACCACATGGTTCAGCTTGTATTCAGCCAAGTGAATGGCAGTAAGAAAAAGGCGAAAATGACATGATAAAATTCCAAAGGCATTTTCAACCACCCTTCTGGCACGTGAGAGTCTGTAATTATAGATCCGTTGTTCAGGGGTGAGGTTCCTCATCGGAAAGGGCTTCAACAGATGTTCCCCAAGAGCAAAGGCCTCATGTGCCACAAAGACAAAGTTGAGGCCCTCCACATTGTCCTGCGCAGGTGGCAAACGTAAGGTGCCATTCGTGGGATGCCGGTAGAATTCTGTATGAGACATGACACCTCCATCAGAATGCCGACCATTCATACCGACATCCACATACAGAACTTTATAGTTCGCTGAAACTATAGCAAGCAGAACTATGCTGCAAAAGCCCTTGTAATTAAAATAATAAGAGCCAGAGGCCGGCGGAGGAACAATCCTGACATGTTTGCCATCAATGGCACCCCCACAGTTGGGAAAATTCCAGTGATTGACAAACTGGGCCGCAACATCCTGCCAGTGCTCAGGGTTGGAAGGAAACTGTGGAGTCAAACAATGAAAAATGTGTTACTACTTGAGCACATACAATTGCAAGCAATTTTGACACATACATTATAAGGGCAAGATAACAATAGAACAAATAAAGCAGTTTGTGGACTAAAAATAAAAAATAGTGAAAATGAATATGCTTACTCACTCCCTCCCTGGTGGCACATTCCAAAAATGTTAGGGAGATGAGGTTGAATGGGTAAAGTTTGGGGAGTGGTAATAACTATCTACTTTTCTATGTGACCAATATGGTGAACAAATAAAGGTTCATTTTGCAAGCCACTCAGTTTTTTGGGATTGGCAGGCCAGAAGCCAGATAAGAAGTGACATAATATATGCAAAAAAATAAACTTCCAAAAGAAAATGTACTTTTCCTAAAATGGTATAAATATGACAACCAGAAAAGCATTTTGGGAAGGGGAAGGTTAATAAACAGTTTGTGCACCCCAAAAAATTAGCTCTTCCACTCTGCAGGAATTTAAGGACTAAAATAAAAATGAGACACAGTTTATAAGGGTTGTTAAGGGAAGCCCAATAAAAAATTGGGTTCCCAGGGTAGCTTGCTAGGGAGGTAAGTGAAGGAAAATATCCATGTAGGGCAAGTAAATTATTCAGCATGCCACAAAATTTAAATTAAATTTGGCACATTAACAAGAATGGGAATTAAAAAACAGGAAGTGGATAGAATGTGACATCAAATAAAATAACTTACCCGAACATAGTCCGTCTGCAGGACTTGAATTATGGCACAGCAAGTGTCAGGAATTATGTGTCCCAGAGCCTGGGGAGAGATCCCAGTCGTAAACTTGATGTCCTGGAGGTTTCTCCCTGTCGCCAAATATCGCAAAGTGGCTATGAGCCGTTGCTCTGCAGGAATGGCAGGTCTCATACACGTGTCCTTCTTGCTGATATACGGGGACAGCAAGTTTAAAAGATGCTGGAAGCAGGAATCCGTCATCCGAAGATAGTTCCTAAAATCATTAGGATTGTTTTTTTGCAGCTTCCTGAGCAATGGCATATGGGAAAATTGGTCCCGATGAAGCAACCAATTTTTGGTCCAAATAGTCCTCCTCCTACTCCTGGATCGGGCTTGAGAAATAGCCAGAACGCCAAGCCCATAAACAGCACGCTCTCTCTCAGGATTGCGCAACATGTCCGAATTTGGCGAATGGACGAAAAGAAACAACCAAAAATGCACGAAAATGGAAATCTCGAAAGCACTTACACGAAACGTCTACTAACTATAGAGTAGCTGAAGGAACGCTATGGGTCACGTCGGAGAATTGAACTTCCTCTTTTAAACGCTCGGCAGTATGTTGAAACGTCACTACGTTTGTGTTTGTTGCCGAAAAAGTCCGAGCGTGTATGTATTGGGTGTGACCGGACAAATTAATTAGGACAAAAATCCAAGGGAAATTTTCTTGAATGTCCGACCGTGTGTACGAGCTTTTAGTGAAAATGGTCACCAGGACAAATAGAGAGAGCATGGTCACAATAAGAAACTTACAGGGGTTCTAAACTTTCCATACTCTTGCCAAATCTAAAAAGAACGATTTTTGAATTAGATACACTATACCACGCCCATTGTTAAAATGTAAAAAAGAAGAATTGTAAAAGAAAAAAATAAGCAGCCAACACATCGCTAGACATACAGTGCAAAATGGAAATAAAAGACAACATGTTGGTGCTAAGTGAGCAAGTGAATAACGTATGAACCTGATAAGGTAAAATAGGGAGTACAAAATTGAATGTGCACAAACTCAAAACATAAAAGTCCAAAGTGAAAAGGTCTTTCTTTGATAATCCGGAATAAATCTTGAAAATACAGTCAAAATGGTAAAGTGTTCACGTTTACCACGTTCCGAATAGCACGTGGGGCACTCTTGAGGGAACAACGACCTCAAACAGGAACTCCCACACCTGGAAAAACGGTAAGGATTCCACCCAATGTTGAATGAAGACTGTCAGGTATCCATGATGAACTTCAAAAAATGCGATGAATCACATCAAATGGTGTGCATGAAAAACAAATGATCTGCATATAGTGTAATTCTGTTTAATGTTTAATGGTAAAAAAGAGGGTTTACACAGCAAATGCAATAAAACAAGATTGTAAATAAAATGGAGTATAAGCACCGATTCCTAGAGCATCACCTATATGACTTGATTTTAAAGAAATTATGAATTGATTACAATACACATGGCCTGACTAAATTCACGCATCCCCTAATTTAAATCTGACCCACCCATTCCTGTCAAGGCCACACCCTTTCTGTTTAAGACCCACCAGGTCATCTGTAAACCACACCCCTTCCTCTATGAGGAAAAGGCTTCACCTTTTCCTCATAGAGCTCCACCTCTTTCTCTCTGTACATTAAAAGTGCCTACTTGTGTGACACACACAGCAGTAAAAAGCTGGCCTAACTTCTCCTACTCTACTTTGTTATTTAAGGGACCTCCTAATGTCAGAACTGGTGGGTTTACGTTTTGACTGCAAGACCCCAAAACAGCCCCCTTTTCATAGCTT
The DNA here is from genome assembly GCA_029574335.1 of Rana kukunoris. Lineage (NCBI taxonomy): Eukaryota > Metazoa > Chordata > Amphibia > Anura > Ranidae > Rana > Rana kukunoris. The sequence goes on along the minus strand of CM056053.1, from coordinate 177,057,289 downwards.
TCACTCTTTCTCCTGACTGCCTCCTCCTTATTTTTTGTCCTGGGACTTTATGGCAGCAGTATCCTATCAGAAGAAGGGATACTCCCCGCTATTAAAGGCTTTACCAGTAGTGTTATCAGTAAATGGGTGTTATTCAAGGCACCCTTGGTGGCAGGGTTGCATTTTTGCAGCATAATTATGATTTGTGCTGCTTTTTGCAGCCCTGGGCTTGTTCTCCTACCGTTACTGTCCTGTCAATATGACAGAACTGGATGTCACAAAAGTTAAAACATCAGCCCTGCTTGTGTATGAGTAATTGTCGCTGCTTACAACATAGCATGCGCCCCACTATCAGGGCCGGAAGTGGCATGCCGGTGAATCGGCTTGATGCGTATTGCAAGTTTTACATTGGGATCAAGTATATTCTATATTTTATAGGTGAAGCAAGCACTGTCTATTATTCACGTATTCAATTTTTCCCTCCAGTGGGGACAGTATTGACATCAGTGGCCCAAACACATTACCATCTATTACCAAGGCGCAGGATTATCTGACATTTGTATTTGTTCTGCATTGCTGTTTGGAGAATTTTTCCCACATCCTGTCTGGTAAAACTGATCTGACTTTGACACCAGTAAAACATACTCTACACAGGTTGCCACTGGAGTCCTCCTCCATGACCACATCACTGAGCTTTTGAGGATGCTTCACAGATGCTCAATAGGGTGTGGGTCTAGAGACATGCTTGGCCAGTTCATCACCTTTAACCTCAGTTGCTTTAGCAAGGCAGTGGTTGTCTTGGGGTTGTGTTTGGGGTCGTTATATTGGAATACTGCCATGCGGCCCAGTCTCCAAAGGGAGGGGATCATGCTCTGCTTCAGTGTGTCACAGTACATGTTGGCATTTATGGTTCCCTCAATGAACTGTAGCTCCCTAGTGTCGGCAGCACTCATGCAGCCCCAGACCATGACACTCCCACTGCCATGCTTAACTGTAGGCAAGATACACTTGGTTTTGTACTTCTCACTTGGTTGCTGCCACACACGCTTGACACCAGCTGAACCAAATAAGTTTATCTTGGTTTCATCAGACCACAGGACATGGTTCCAGTAATCCATGTCGTTGGTCTGCTTGTCTTCAGTAAACTGTTTGCAGGCTTTCTTGTGCATCATCTTTAGAAGAGGCTTCCTTCTGTGATGACAGCCATGCAGACCAATTTGATGCAGCGTGCGGCGTATGGCCTGAGCACTGACAGGCTGACCCCCACCGCTTCAACCTCTGCACATGACACTGGGGAGGGAAAATTACTAATTGTGCCTAATTTGGCCATTTTCACTTAGGGGTATACTCACTTTAGTTGCCAGCAATTTAGACATTAATGGCTGTGTGTTGCATTATTTTGAGGGAACAGCAAATTTACACTGTTATGCAAGCTGTACACTCACTACTTTACATTGTAGTAAAGTGTAATTTCTATAGTGTTGTCACATGAAAAGATATAATACAATATTTCAAAAAATTTGAGGAGTGGTCTCACTTTTGTGAGATACTGTATATATACAGTATACTGTATATCAATAAGGACATGAGTAGTTGTCATTAGCCATAATTAATTGGGAGAGTATGAATTCAAATAAAAGATTAAAGTAAGATGGCCAGGGAAAAGACAGACATCTGACATATGACTGCCATTGATTGATGTGAAAAAGGTGCTCCATAATAAACCAACATATAACCTGTTATACTTTTTTATTTGTAGGAATGTAGTACTGTTTTGGAAATTACTGTATATTTCAATGTGTACATACTGTATATAATGGTTAGTAAAGGCTCAGAAAGGTAAGGGAGAGTATGGAACATTGGGGCAAACCACACTTTTTGTTATTCATGTTTAATATTGTGATACGCAATGATCTATTCTACAGTTACAGAAATTACTCATTTCTGTGTTCTTGTAAATGTGTGTTGAATACTGATATTAGAGATCACATTTATATTTCACTCTGGGAGTTGTTTTGTTATGAACTGCCCTGGCTGAGAACCTCTAAAAAATGAAGTGAGAGATATTTCCAAGCAACCGCCAAAGTATACAGTGAGGTGTATTTATACCAGCTGTATGATAACAGAAAATTAGCTGCTTTATCTTTTAATTGCATGTACATTAATGTAATTAATGGATTTCTAAAAAGGGTAATTGGGGAGTTTCTAGGTAAACAATAAATCTATGAAAATAAAGAACACATTAAAGCTGATGCAACTAGGTTACCTGGATACTTAGTGAATGACTAAACGAGTAATGGAAATATAAACTCACATGTTATCAAAATAAATTATATGTACTTCTATTGGCTGATTTAGTGTAGAAGTCCATAGCAACTAGATTCATGATGACAGCAGCATGGCAAGCTAAACCTTTCCTAGAACTTTTTAATTTGAAGTAATTACATTGTGTGTAAAAAGGTGTAGCCATTAATTCAAAATTGTAGTTAATGCATAAAGTGGTCAAATTACATAAAGGATAATTTAAGATTGTTTATTGGATCCAAAATAATTAAAGCCAAGCTTTAATTGTGTGTGTGTATATATATATATATATATATATATATATATATATATATATACAGTATATTATACATAAAATCTAATATGCAAACAGCTGTAGTTTAGAACTATAAAAGCAACAATCAGCGCACAAATAATCCAGTTAAACTAAAAATATTGCAAGCTGAACACAAAAAAAAGTAATCACAACCTCAAATGTAGCAAATGAAAAAAATATATGTAAGTGCAGCGCAATAAAGTCCATATAAAAGTAACTGAAGATGACACCCAGTGATAAAGCGAAAACTCTTCAAACGAAAGTGATGTAACCTCCATCAACAAGAGAAATGCTTCCTTACCAGATGGGATGGACCATTTGCTTTAACAACTGGTCAAAACAGCTTGGTCTCACCATAGGAGAGAAGACACGGAAGGATCCAGCAGAGTGGTAAGTAATCCGATCAGATGGGTTGGGTCATTAGCATTACCAACTGGTCAAAACAGCTTGGCCTCAATGTAGGAGAGAAAATGCTGATGGATCCAGCAGATTGATAAGTAATCCAATCAGATATAAAAAACAACAGAAAACACAATCTCAGTGTAGACTGTTTGTATTTTATTCCAAGGGTAAAAAAGTTCACTATACAGCAAAAATCCTAGACTGGACAATAGGCACAGGGAAATCCACTGGAGGACTATCGTCTGATATAGCGAATGAAATTAAAACCATAAAAAAAACATGGCATGTAGCCGTGGTGTACAGCTGCATACAGCAATAGAAAGGAGTTGGGTGACAAATGTCACAAAGCCGCTGACGAAGTCCAATCGGACGTAACGTGAGTACGGGGGAGGAGCTTTGTGATGTCACCCGCCTCCTTTCCATTGCTGTCTGCAGTTGTACACCACGGCTACATGCCATTATTTTTTATGGTTTTAATTTCAATGTTGGACGGAATTAGGATAATTATCTCTATTTCCTGGGTCATAATCACTTTAAGGACCCTCTCCATCACATAGAGGAAAAAACTTGTTAGATGTACTAACATTATACTCCACATCATTCCTCCGATCAAATAAACTTGGAGGATCAAAATGTTGTGTTACAAACCCTGATCTGTTCATCTGATTAGATCTAGGTCCATATTGTGGGCCATAGTTGTAATCCTGATACCACCCCTGGTTTTAACCATGGGGAGGCATAAGGCCACCTCTAAAGGCCTCACCTGACTGGCCTTGGATGGAACCATGAGCAGGTCTACTATAATTAGACACAGGGAGACTGCTCCACATTGCCCAGAGAGAGAGAGGAACTGTTCCACATTTCCGGGACAGAGAAAGACCACTAACCGTTGCCAGCACAGAGAGAGAAACCGCTTCACGTTGCCTAAACAGAGAGAGAAATTGCTCCACATTACCAGCACAGAAAAAAAATCGCTCCACATTACCAGCACAGAGAGAAATCGCTCCACATTACCAGCACAGAGAGCGAAATCGCTCCACATTACCGGCACAGAGAGAGAGATCGATCCACATTACCGGCACGGAGAGAGAAATTTCTCCACATTAATGGCACAGAAAGAAAAATTGCTCCACATTACCAGCACAGAAAGAAAAATCCCTCCACATTACCAGCACAGAGAGGGATATTGCTCCACATTACCTGCACAGATATCGCTCCACATTACCTGCACAGAGAGAGAAATTGCTCCACATTACTGGCACAGAGAGAGAAATCGCTCCACATTACCAGTACAAAGAGAAAAAACCCTCCACATTACCGGCACAGAAAGAAAAATATCTCCACATTACCAGCACAGAGAGGAAAAAACGCTCCACATTGCGGTGTCTCTCTGGAAGCAATGTTGTGCAGTCTCTCTCTCTCTCTCTGCGGGCAGTGTGAAGTGGTCACTCACTCTGTGTGGGCAGTGCTGTGTATGTGCAGGCAGAGGCCTGTGCACTGGCCCCCAGGACGAGATTAAAGGGTCACAAAATATATTTTTTTTAGCTAAATAGCTTCCTTTACCTTACTGCAGTCCTGGTTTCATGTCCTCATTGTTCGTTTTTGCTCTGATGTTGCTGTAATTCTCCTCTGTTTTGGACACTTCCTGGTTGTCTTTTTCCTTAGGACCACAGTACTGGGAGCTTTTAGTTTCGTTTTCCAAACCATCACTGCTCTATGGCTCTGTCCAGCACAGATAGAGCATAACATGCAAAAACAAAACTAAAAAACTACAGGTACATTATATGATTGATTTTTATTTATTTTTAATATTTTTTAAAAGGAATCAGTAATATGTCTCTATACCCTGTAAACAGTCATTTCAGCAAAAAAAAATGTTTCCTTTACAACTCCTTTAACCACTTGCCTACTGTGCACCTACACCCCCTTCCTGCCCAGACAAAATTTTAGCTTCCAGCACTGCGTCGCTTTAACTGACAATTGCACGGTCGCACGATGTGGCTCCCAAACAAAATTGATGTCTTTTTTCTCCCCATAAATAGAGCTTTCTTTTGGTGGTATTTGATCGCCCGTGCGGTTTTTATTTTTTGCGCTATAAACAAAAAAGTGCGACAATTTTGAAAAAAGACACAATATTTTTTGCTTTTTGCTATAATAAATATCCAATTAAAAAAAAAATAAATGTTTTATCTCAGTTTAGGCCGATACATATTCTTCTACATATTTTTAATTAAAAAAAGAAAAATCGCAATAACTGTATAGTGACTGGTTTGCGCAAAAGTTATATTGCTTACAAAATAGGGGACATAATTATGATTTTTTAAAAAAAAATTTTTACTAGGAATGGCGGCGATCTGTAATTTTTTTTCGGGACTGGGACATTATAGCGGACACATCGGACACTTTTGACACATTTTTGGGACCATTTACATTTATACAGTGAACAATACTGTAAATATGCATTGATAACTGTATAAATGTAACTGGCAGGGAAGGGGTTAACCACTAGGGGGCGGGGAAGGGGTTAAATGTATGTCCTAGCCAGTGCTCTAACTGTAGGGGGAGGGGGGTGACTGGGGGAGGTGACCGATTGTGTCCCTATAAACAAGGGACACAGATCGGTCTCCTCTCTCCCTGACAGGGACGTAGAGCTCTGTGTTTACACACAGAGCTCCACGTTCTGTGGTGGAGAGATTGATCTTCATACTTCTATCCTGAATTCAACTATCATGCCCCTGATTAATGTGTGTATGTGTATGTATATATATATGTGTGTATATATCTGTGTATATATATATATATATATATATATATGTATGTATACGTGTGTATATATATATCTGTATATATCTCTGCATCTTTGTACCCCTATATTTGTAATATACGTGGTCAGACGATAGCGGCATACCATTTCATAGTAACAATTTAGATGTCCCCTCATTGTATTAACAGAATTTCCTGTCTTTTGATGTCTGATTGAACAAAACACATTAGGTTAATTAGACAATAGTATGTGTTTACAGAATTTTCCTGTCATCCTCCTGTCTGATTGAACAAAACACATTACTGTGTTAATTAGACAATAGGCTGGCCAGGTGTCATATGCAAGTATGGGAACACACAGGTAAATGAGTGATCACAAGGAAAGTTGGTAGGGGTCAATTAATGCATGGATGTGTAAACTCCTAAACATCCCTTGGCATAGATATGTGACAGCAGGAAATTACCGGTTGGGGGTCCTTATGATCAAATCCTCGGGAACTTGAGTTTTTTGGGGGGAAAGATTATAGGCTCAGGGGTATAAAAGACAGGCAAGTCAGTCCTGATGGAGAGATCAGCAGTGTAGGATGTCCTGATGTAGCCCACAGCCTGGTAAAGTACCCTCTCCCCCTCTCTCCCTGTCTCCCTGTCTCTCTCCCCCTCTGTCTGTCTCTCCCTCCCTCTGCCTCTCTCTTTCCCCCTCTCTCTCTCTCTCTCTCTCTCATACTTTCCTTCTATCTTAAGATTCTGCCTAAAAGTATATTAGGAGTCCATGAATGTTCGTAGTAACCATATCTGAGTTAGGCCTTAGTTATCTTTGTAATCTGGCAACACTATTCCTGTAACCTCACCTAGGGACATTGGGTAATTTCTAATCATTACTTTTCTTCATCTCTGTGATTTTTCCTTTCCTATTAATACTGATGTGTCCATTGAAGCAATATTTTATCATTTGTATAATTGTGTAACATTGAAACCATCTTGGTTTTAGAGGTGATATCTGTTATGTTAATAGTTACGAATATCAGATTGAGATAAGCTTCTTCTATGTATCAATAAACGTAATCCATTTTCTCTTTTTCACACCCCTATCGTTTGCTTTAATTTCTATATAGACAATAAGGTTTTTATAGCTAATATTAATTATGTACGTGCAAAATTAATATTTCTAAGACAAATGGTTCCCCGTGTGATAGGAGAGTTTGAAGTTTGGATAAATATGATTTTTTTGTATGGTATACAGAGCTGGTTTTTAAGTCTTTTGTTTTAACCGTTTTTTTACCTAACAAACTAACTTTTCAGAACTTAACCTTTTACTTTTTGTCTATGTAACCCTTTATGTTGATGAGACTGATTTTGAATAATGTAGATATATAAAATGAAATTGCAGCAGGGTGTCAGTGCAAATAATAAGGATGCTGTTTGGAATCTTGAAGACAGGGGGCCAGATTCTCAGCGAGGTATGACGGTGTATCTCCAGATACACTGTTGTGTCTATGTTTCTGGCTCTGGGTATCTATGCGACTGATTCTTAGAATCAGTTACGCATGGATTTTGCCTAGATCCGACTTGCATAAGTCACTTGCACCGTCGGATCTAAGTTGTAATGTTACGCTGGCCGCTAGGTGGCGTTCCCATTGATTTCTGCGTCGAATATACAAATGAGCGTTGTACGCCGATTCCTGAGCGTAATTGCGTGCCATCGTCGTAGTTAGCGTAGTTTGCATACGCGTATGGTTACCCCTGCTAGAAGGAGGGGTGACCTTGCGTAGGTCTGGCGTACACCATGTTAGGTATGGACAACGTCTGGTTTTTCCGTTGTGTACATTGTTTACGTAGCTCGTTGCAAATGGGGCTGTACGTTAATTACGTTCACGTTGAAACCAATTTGCAGCGTACTATGGAGCATGCGCAGTGGGCTATGTTTATGGCCAACGCATGCGCAGTTCGTTTGGCGCGGGGGCGCACTTAATTTAGACACAGCACGCCCCCCTCCTTCCTACTTTAAATTACGCACAGTTGCGCCGGCCTATTTGCACTGTGCCGCCGCAAATTGCGGAGCAGGTGCTTTGAGAATACAGCACTTGCCCGTAAAAGGTGCGGAGGCGTAGCGTAAATGGGATACGCCACGCTACGCCGGAAAACCGCAAATCTACGGGAATCTGGCCCAGTGTGTCTCTGCCAAAAATAAATTTCAGTGAACCCTTTGAATATTAGGCCAATCTTGTGAGTGAAACACACCTATGCTTTTGGGCTGCGTTTCCACTAGTGCAACTCCAATGTCGCCTGATACAGGATGCGATTGTGAGATGCAGCTGTAGTGCGACTATGGTGTGGCCTTGAATGGGTTTTTGACCCAGAAGTCACATCAGAATGCTGCAGGTACCTTAACAGTCACAGCAGCTTTGAGCCACATAGATTGGAATGGGGGCTATTGAAAACAGTGGGCTGCGATTTGTAATGCGACTGTGTCCAAAGTCGCATGGCAGATCGCATCAGTGGAGACGGAGACTAAATCACACTGAATTATCTGGATGTATGTGAATCTATTTTTCTGTGTAAACGAACAGTGTAATTAGATCTACAAACACTGGCTATATTGTAACTGCAAAAAAAAAATCATTGAGTGTCAGTTAGAATTGCCTCCTACCCTACAAACAATCATAGGGTCTAATCAAGCTTAACGCTTGGGAAGCCCTGTGGTAAGTAAGCATTTCTTTTAAAATACATTGGAAAGTCCACGGGGAGATTAAACTTATTAAGTTGGGAACATCTCCGGGCTACCTTGTGAAGGACTATAGTCAGTCAAGGTTCTGACAAGTAGTGAAAGAAGAGTGGTAAAAATGACAGGGGCGGTGCCTGTCAACCCAATTTTTGGTCAAAGTTTAGCTAGCTTTGGGGAATGCGACCTGTAATAAGGTTTGCGGAGCAGCTCAAGGTCCTTCATCCATAAAAGGATGGGAAATCAAATCGCTTCCAGGGTCTAACCGTGGGGAACCTTACCACTTGACCCGGAAGGAAGAAATGATAGATAAATGTGGACCTTGGGTTGTGAAATATGCAATATTGGGAATCGCTGGACTGGAAACGGTATTTAAAAAAATGCTTGGAGTATGGGGATGATAGAATCCAGGCACATAACTCATGAGGTGAGTATTTTCTAATACGGACAAGCAGGGTCAGCCACTAAAATGTAGTAGTGAGGAACAGAGGTTATGGATTCAAGTATGATAAAGAACAGGATGATCTGTGTATGGTCTTGAGGTCATATTTGACCTAGCTAAGTGTGTTGTGCGGAAGTGTGTGAAATCCATGGATTGAGATGTTTTGTGTTTGTTAAAGTTTAAAATTATGAATGGTGTTCTGTAGTTCAACCTATTTCTTTGACACATTGAATGGTGTGTGTGTGACGTGTGTTCTCAGCTGCTGACAGCCCAAATGACCCCCCTTCTTTCCAGGTCTGTGAGACTGTGTGAACAGCTGTATTGTCATGCAAACAATTGAACTGTAAAACAAAAGTAAAAAGCCTAATATTAACTGTAATTTTGCTTCCATAGAAGAAACAGTTTGTTGTTTTGAAGTTTTTCAGTGTGCTCAGTATGGTAAAGTATAACTGTCTTGCCAGACAAAGGGGGCACTTTGTGTTTGTGTTTTGTGTTTGTTTTGAGCTGCTCATTTTTCTTTTTTTGGGGGGAACTATTAGTATACTATAAAAAAGGAAAAAAGAAAAACATTTTTTTTCCTCCTTTTATATATATATATATATATATATATAAACGAAGTCCACGTGGCAGTCTATATGTATTACATAATACATATAAAGGAAAAGTTGAGCTCAACAATTTTTGGTATTTTAAAAAGTGCACGGTTTATGTAATGTAATGTAATGTATATTTGTGTTTCATATGCTAATGTATTGTTACCGGTATATAACCATTGTTTTGTTTCCAGGTTAAGAATGTGTTTTTTTTTTAATGTTTATTACTAACTTTTATTTTGTGTTTTACAGATATGATAACTGGGTTTTCAGTCTTTCAGAATAAGACAACTTTAAGTTGATCAGTCAGTCAGGTTTCACTATGTTTTTAGGTTTTCATGACCACTACCGTCTAGTTGTCAGTGGTCTCTAGTAGCACCAGTTCCTTGAGATGGATACACATTATGCAATTTTTGTTTTCCAATTTCTTTTAGATTTACCTGCAGACATGTGGTACAAGGGCCTGCCTGATTACATACGAGTTGAAAGTGTATAGGTCTGGCCTCATATTGTATATTTTTGGTTGAGTCTGGGGGAAAGGTGTGCAGGAATAGCGTATGGGGTGATCCCAGCTCTTGGCTATTCCAAGGGCCCTCACTTCCGATATTTATATGTAGGCAGTTAATATCCTTCCCGTCCTAGACTACTTGTGTACCTTAACTGGTGGTCTGTGACTTGCATGCCAAGAAGATCAGTACCCCAGGGTGACACTAGACTCCTGTCTTTCATGTGAGTCCTGTCTGAATAGTGAAGGCAGTTGGTTTTGTAGTGGTGAAGGATAACATAGTCTAATTACTGAACTGATAGAGCGGAGGAGAAGGTGTGCAGCCTCTAGGAGGTAGTGGGTGCACCTGGTGGCAGGTGGTTTTCAATCTGGGTATCCAGACTATTTCCCATACTTAGGAAAAAGAGAGGCTCAAGGGCAACTGTCTTTGGAGTGGGAGGTGGGTCACTGGGTACCGTAATTACTATAGAGCTGGAGATAATCAGGAACACATTGGGAGACCCTGGGCTACATATCCGGGAGGGGTTAGGTAATCCAACTCGTTCTATTCTCATCCCTAGGGGCAGGGATGGAACTTTGGGCAGAGACGGAACTTTGTGCATATGTCACGGTCAATTTGGGTACTAAGCTATCAGACCCTATTGGGTTAAACCCTGGAGTCCATCCTGTTCTGAGGGTTTTGAATCCAGACAGGAATTGAAAGAAGGAAATGTTTGAATAAGTGACTACGATAACCTAAATGTATGTGGGGCAAGTACCCAGGAGGCTGGTACCTTTGCATAATAAGGTGACTGTTGGCCAAACTAGAGGGTGCCAGGTGATAAATCAAGGGGGTGAAAACTTCCTCGCAGAGGTAGGGTCTCAAGCCTAGCAGTCCTACAGAGAAACTCTTGTTTACTGGACATGTGAGGTACCCCAAGTTGATGTCTCACCTCAGCATTAGGTTGAATTGTACTCAACTGGGTACACTACCTCGGGGAGTCTATTGTACCTATTCTCTTGTCCTTTGGATGGATATAGAAGGAATCCCAGGTCGCACCCCGAGTCGCCCGGAGGAAAGGTTTTATGGCAAACCCGACATCCTCTTTACACTTACTGAAACTTCCGTTGGGATATGGGGAGGAGTTAGAAGTTGGGTAGGTAAGATTGGGCAACATGATTTAAATGGTGCCAAAAGGTTGTGCAAGGCATGAATAGAAAGGCACATCTCTAAGTTTATAATGTAAGGGAAGGGGGTGGAACAAAAATAATAACGGCTGGGAATTCTCTGATATGGAGCTGGCTGAGAAAACATTTTAGGTGGAAGTGGGGTAGGCTTCCCGGAATAAAATAGGTTTGTTTAGGGACACCTAGGTGTGGAAAGGGTAGCGCCTGGCTGAACATAGGGGGTGAGGAGTTCCAGAGATTCTGGAGCAGTCCTCAGGGTGAGCAGGGAAGGTGGTAACAAGGGAGATGGAAATCAGGATGTTGTAGGGCCAAAAACTTTAGTAAACTGCACCCAGGGGGCGGTTCCCGATGCAGGTCACTATTACGGGACCGAGGCAAGGGGGTTGGTGCTGGTATCAGATGTCCAATGATGCCCTATATTCTGCCTACGAGTTGAACCATACTCCGCGGGGTACATTACCTCAGGGAGTATACTGTACGTCTTCCCCGGTCCTGGGAATAGATATAGCCGAGACACAAGGACGCACCCTTGTTACCCCAGAGAAAAGGCTTGATATCAAAGCTGACACCCCATACATCTACAGAAACAAATTTCTGAGGAAACCTGTTCCAATCCTGACCAGTATCATGTTCAAACAAAAATTTTAATTTTTATTTCATTTTTTTACATTTTTTTCGATTAGAATTTTTTTTTGCTTTTCATTTTTATACTTTTTTTAATTTTGTAAACGTTATTTTTCTTTTGTTATTTTTTTTCTCTATTTTTATTCTTTTTTTAATCAATTTTTCATTTTTTTTATTATTTTTTAATATTTTATTTTTATTTTGTCAGTTTTTATTATTATTTTTGTTGTTCTCCCTGTAGTGTTATGGTTATAATTTTTTACTTTTAATTTTTTGAAGTTTTTTCTCTTTCTCATTTCATTCAGGTGAGAAATATTCCAAAAGGTTTGAACTTTGTCCACCTGAAGGAGGGGAATAGTGCATAGACCTGAAAATACTAATAATGCAGTAAAAGGTAGGCAAGGGAGAAAACAATCATGGACACCACATCCCATAAAGTACAGTGAATAGGGAACTATGGACCATCAACTGTTTATTTCATCTTATTATGTTATTTCATGTTTTAAATGTCTAAATTAAATACATTTTGTATATTTTCTTTACTTGAGTCTAATGTCTCATTTGGACACCGTTTAAAGTCCTGGGGGCTTGTTGCCCTTTTTTTCCCCCATTTCCCTATTCACTAATAATGCAGTGTTTGGTTTGGGGAAAAGCCTCTACAATTTTTTTGTAATAAGTACAGTCAGGTTTGACTAAATTCTAAGGCGGCGTACACACGATCGGATATATCCGATGAAAACGGTCCGCGGACCATTTCCATCGGATATGTCCGATCGGGAGTTTGATCCGATGGCGTGTACACACCATCGGATCAAATTCCCCGCCGCCGGACGGCGCGGTGACGTGGCGATGACGCGGCGGTGACGTTGACGCCGCCGCGTCACCGCTACGTCACCACACCAGGAAGTAAAACACTTCCGCGCATGCGCCGAATCCATTCGGCAGCGGCGCGGCGGCGGTGGGAGCCGACATGTCTGCTGGTAAGTGTACTAACCAGCAGACATGTCGGGCGGACAGATTCCCACCGGATAGATTTCAAAGCTTGCTTTGAAATCTGTCGGGTGGACAAATCTGTCCGCTAGCCCATACACACGAGCGGAGATGTCTGCTGAAACGGTCCATCGGACCGTTTTCAGCGGACATATCCCCTCGTGTGTACGCGGCCTTAGAGTTTTTTGGCAACCATTGTTTAGCCTCTCCTTTTAAATTTTTTATTTTTATGTTTTTAACCCGACTTGTAAATTGTTAAGTGACCATGATCATGTTCACCTGTTGATCACTAATAAGGGAAAGGAGTCTATTTTTTTTTTTTTGTTCCTCTTTTAAGAGAGGACTCTAGAACTATATTTTATTTTTTCTTGTTGTTCTAGGGATAAGCCTCTTCAATTTGTAATAACGTGCGTCAGGTTTACCTAAATTCTACAAATTTTAATCATCTCTCTCTCGTTATTATCTGTGTACCTGACCGGCAAAAATACCACCAATTACTAGTATGAGAGAGGAGTCGTTTTTTTTAAAGAAAATATTCTTTTCTCACTATCAGCTAAAGTTGGCAGGGCAACTAAGTATTTTTATTTTTTTGGATACCGATTCAATGCTCTTTAACAATCTAAAGTGGAATGTAAACTGAAGATCTTGGTTGGAGCAGCATTAAATCTGTAGTTTTTTATTTTTAGGTTAATTTTTTTCTTCTCCTCTATTTTCCTTATTCTTTGTCATTACTCACTTCTCGTCCTTTCCTTCTGTAATAGTATACTCTCTAAGTTGTTATTTTGGTTTCTTTCATCCATCTTCTCAGGATAATGTAACTAGGATATTAGTCATATAATTTGTTTTTTTTATAAGAGGCGTGAGTATTCCCGCCCGCCAGTGCCATATTGTACACACAGAGAAACCAAACTATCCCTGGGCATTTCTGTTTTTTTACCTCCCAAATGTAATTCTACCTCCCCTAGTCTACCTACAGCTTTATAGCCACCCCACTGCTCCTATCTGACATTCCTCCAGAAACTGTACACTGACGTTCTCCTTTTGTATTCATACATGACTGTCCGGAGGCCCACCCGACCACCACCTGAAGAAGCAACGAAAACCAAGTCATTATTTTTTGAGACAAACGTGCCATGGAGAAGACTCTCCTGAACTTTCCTTCATCATTCTGAAAAAGTGCTGTTTCGCGGTCCGATCCAATTGTGACAAATATAACACCATATTTCCAGGATACAGGACTAAATATGTAAGGATCCCGCCATCAATGTTGGAGTTCCACTCCTCCAATGCAGAGGGGTGATGAAACATTGCAGTACAGACACTCATGGTTTGGATCTGAAGCCTCAAAGGCACCAGGACTGTCTCAAGTCTACATTGATGAGCTACGGCGAGTTCAAGAAAGGAAGAGGCCGCAGTGGTGGTGGGGGGAAGGGTCGGGGGTTCTGGGCCGTTGTGAGTGGATACTGGATCATTGAAGGAGGACATAAGTTCCAGAAGGAACTTCAGGGGGGACTGTGGTGGAGAGATTGATCTTCATACTTATATCCTGAATTCAACTATCATGCCCCTGATTAATGTGTGTATGTGTATGTATATATATGTGTGTATATATCTGTATATATATATATATATATATATATATATATATGTATGTATACGTGTATATATATATATATCTGTATATATCTCTGCATCTTTGTACCCCTATATTTGTAATATACGTGGTCAGACGATAGCGGCATACCATTTCATAGTAACAATTTAGATGTCCCCTCATTGTATTAACAGAATTTCCTGTCTTTTGATGTCTGATTGAACAAAACACATTAGGTTAATTAGACAATAGTATGTGTTTACAGAATTTTCCTGTCATCCTCCTGTCTGATTGAACAAAACACATTACTGTGTTAATTAGACAATAGGCTGGCCAGGTGTCATATGCAAGTATGGGAACACACAGGTAAATGAGTGATCACAAGGAAAGTTGGTAGGGGTCAATTAATGCATGGATGTGTAAACTCCTAAACATCCCTTGGCATAGATATGTGACAGCAGGAAATTACCGGTTGGGGGTCCTTATGATCAAATCCTCGGGAACTTGAGTTTTTTGGAGGGAAAGATTATAGGCTCAGGGGTATAAAAGACAGGCAAGTCAGTCCTAATGGAGAGATCAGCAGTGTAGGATGTCCTGATGTAGCCCACAGCCTGGTAAAGTACCCTCTCCCCCTCTCTCCCTGTCTCCCTGTCTCTCTCCCCCTCTGTCTGTCTCTCCCTCCCTCTGCCTCTCTCTTTCCCTTTCTCTCTCTCTCTCTCTCTCTCTCTCTCTCTCTCTCTCATACTTTCCTTCTATCTTAAGATTTTGCCTAAAAGTACAGGGAGTGCAGAATTATTAGGCAAGTTGTATTTTTGAGGATTAATTTTATTATTGAACAACAACCATGTTCTCAATGAACCCAAAAAACTCATTAATATCAAAGCTGAATATTTTTGGAAGTAGTTTTTAGTTTGTTTTTAGTTTTAGCTATTTTAGGGGGATATCTGTGTGTGCAGGTGACTATTACTGTGCATAATTATTAGGCAACTTAACAAAAAACAAATACATACCCATTTCAATTATTTATTTTTACCAGTGAAACCAATATAACATCTCAACATTCCCAAATATACATTTCTGACATTCAAAAACAAAACAAAAACAAATCAGTGACCAATATAGCCACCTTTCTTTGCAAGGACACTCATGCAGCCTGCCATCCATGGATTCTGTCAGTGTTTTGATCTGTTCACCATCAACATTGCGTGCAGCAGCAACCACAGCCTCCCAGACACTGTTCAGAGAGGTGTACTGTTTTCCCTCCTTGTAAATCTCACATTTGATGATGGACCACAGGTTCTCAATGGGGTTCAGATCAGGTGAACAAGGAGGCCATGTCATTAGTTTTTCTTCTTTTATACCCTTTCTTGCCAGCCACGCTGTGGAGTACTTGGACGCGTGTGATGGAGCATTGTCCTGCATGAAAATCATGTTTTTCTTGAAGGATGCAGACTTCTTCCTGTACCACTGCTTGAAGAAGGGGTCTTCCAGAAACTGGCAGTAGGACTGGGAGTTGAGCTTGACTCCATCCTCAACCCGAAAAGGCCCCACAAGCTCTTCTTTGATGATACCAGCCCAAACCAGTACTCCACCTCCACCTTGCTGGCGTCTGAGTCGGACTGGAGCTCTCTGCCCTTTACCAATCCAGCCACGGGCCCATCCATCTGGCCCATCAAGACTCGCTCTCATTTCATCAGTCCATAAAACCTTAGAAAAATCAGTCTTGAGATATTTCTTGGCCCAGTCTTGACGTTTCAGCTTGTGTGTCTTGTTCAGTGGTGGTCGTCTTTCAGCCTTTCTTACCTTGGCCATGTCTCTGAGTATTGCACACCTTGTGCTTTTGGGCACTCCAGTGATGTTGCAGCTCTGAAATATGGCCAAACTGGTGGCAAGTGGCATCTTGGCAGCTGCACGCTTGACTTTTCTCAGTTCATGGGCAGTTATTTTGCGCCTTGGTTTTTCCACACGCTTCTTGCGACCCTGTTGACTATTTTGAATAAAACGCTTGATTGTTCGATGATCACGCTTCAGAAGCTTTGCAATTTTAAGAGTGCTGCATCCCTCTGCAAGATATCTCACTATTTTTGACTTTTCTGAGCCTGTCAAGTCCTTCTTTTGACCCATTTTGCCAAAGGAAAGGAAGTTGCCCAATAATTATGCACACCTGATATAAGGTGTTGATGTCATTAGACCACACCCCTTCTCATTACAGAGATGCACATCACCTAATATGCTTAATTGGTAGTAGGCTTTCGAGCCTATACAGCTTGGAGTAAGACAACATGCATAAAGAGGATGATGTGGTCAAAATACTAATTTGCCTAATAATTCTGCACTCCCTGTATATTAGGAGTCCATGAATGTCCGTAGTAACCATATCTGAGTTAGGCCTTAGTTATCTTTGTAATCTGGCAACACTATTCCTGTAACCTCACCTAGGGACATTGGGTAATTTCTAATCATTACTTTTCTTCATCTCTGTGATTTTTCCTTTCCTAAATACTGATGTGTCCATTGAAGCAATATTTTATCATTTGTATAATTGTGTAACATTGAAACCATCTTGGTTTTAGAGGTGATATCTGTTATGTTAATAGTTACGAATATCAGATTGAGATAAGCTTCTTCTATGTATCAATAAACGTAATCCTTTTTCTCTTTTTCACACCCCTATCGTTTGCTTTAATTTCTATATAGACAAGAAGGTTTTTATAGCTAATATTAATTATGTACGTGCGAAATTAATATTTCTAATACAGTTCCCGCTCAGTTACTGGGCAATCGCGTGTGCCCGGCGGCCGCCGGGCACACGCACGGTGTTCTCAGTGACGCGACGGGTGCACGCGCGCCCCTAGCGGCTTTAAATGACATCGCTTCATATGACGTTGTGTCAGAACAATAGGGTATCCTGCCCGCCATCATTTGACGGCGTGCGGTACCCTAGTGGTTAAGGGCATTGTGGGCCTGCTGCGGCAGTGGAGCAGGTTTATGAGCAGCAGGGATATGATGTAAGTAACATCATATCCCAGCTTTCCTCTTACTGGCCACTCTCCTGCGTTTCCAGGAGCCTGTGCTGACTTGTGCCCAAACTTGGTTGCAGCCACACAGGTGTAATGCTAGGGAAGCCTGGGATTTGATTTACCAAGCTTCCGTAAGAGCCATGTGTCAGTGTGTGCTCTGGGTTAATGTTTTCCAGCCATCAGAATACAGTGATCACTGCCAGCAGCTATAGCAGCCAGCAGTGCTGCACACACATGAAATGAACACACATAGAATGCATTAATATAAAAAACCTTCTGCCTGTACAACCACTTTAACATGCCAGAAGAGAGAACATAATCAAAGTTCACCTTTAGACTTCAGCACGTACACTTTAATGAATTACGCTGACATATGATTGTATAAATAGCCTGCAGAGCCTGTTTTAAGTCATGCTGTTTGTTATTATTCCTTTTTTTATACATCTCTGCAAAGAGTATTAAACAACGTTCCTATGGTTTAATTAAAAACTGAACTTTGTTCACTAGGCAGCTCTGAAAGCTCCATATCCACAAGCTGCTTTCCACATTCATTTATTTTGTGAGTTAGCTACCTAGGATGCCTGATCCGATTTTGAATAAAAACTCTGTGTATGTTTCAGGAGGGGTTCTCAACTTAGTAACCTGTCCACTTAGTACAGTACATTTCAACCTATTGTTTTATGATTACTTAGGCGTCATGCCAACTAATGCTGACAAAATGGATTGATTCAATTTGAATCATGTAGAGCTTAACAGGGTCAAACCAGGCAAAGAAGTCAGAGTTCCTTATAAAAATTGAAATCTCTTTGTTTTTTTTTTGTTTTTTTGTCTTTAAAGGGAAAAGGGAATCTCAAACAAACAGAAAACGTAAAACAAGTTAATTACTGATGTTTGTGCATTGTAGAGTTTTCTTAAAGGGAATGCATTGGCTTTTCAACTATATATTATTTATATATATATATATATATATATATGTATATATATATATATATATATATATATATATATATATATATATATATATATATATATATATAATAACGATTAGCTTGGTTTAAATAAATAGTTATTAATATGTGTTTATTTTAAACATGTTTTTACCACTGGTAAATATAGGTAACTTATATTTGTAACAGGCTAACTAAAATATATGAATAGATAACATACGAGTCACATGACACTGGGGAGGGAAAATGGCTAATTGGGCCCAATTTTGCCATTTTCACTTAGTGGTAAAGTCACTTTTGTTGCCATCAGTTTAGACATTAATGGCTGTGAGTTGAGTTATTTTAAGGGGCAGCAAATTTACACTGTTAAACAAGCTGTACATTTTGTAGCAATGTGTCATTTCTTCAGTGTTGTCACATGAAAAGATATAATAAAATATTTACAAAAATGTGAGGGGTGTACTCAATTTTGTGAGATACTGTATGTATATAAATGTGTGTTTATATATATATATATAATGCACGCACGCATATGTGTTTGAGGTCTGGGGTGCACACACTAATGCAATAAGCTGCACACACCTATGATAGTATATCAAATGGCAGAAGCAGTAATAAGCTTTTCCATATACCCCCCCCCCCCCCCCCCCAGCCACCAATTTTCAAAATGTATAGGCGTAAATGGGCACATAAAAAAAAGTTCAAGAGCAGCGTTTTCCATTTGTCCTAATAATGAGCAGGTATCTTCCGTATTCTTTTTCAAAGATCTCTGACTGCACATTCCCTTGTAAAAACAGTTTTCAAGGTGTTTCTCATTTCAGGCCGACTGTGCTTCCCTGGGGCCTCAATTTGGTTCTCTCTGTCTCGCAGAAACTTATAAGAGATATTTGCAAGCCACCCAAGCACATGTGCAGGCAGAGTTGCAAGCTGCTCAGGTAGAAATGCAAGCCACTTAAGCATGTGCGCAGACAGAGGCGTAAGCCACCCAAGCACAAGTGCAGGCAGAACCACAGCTGTAAGTCTTCCATGGCTAAGATCAGGGTTTTTGAAATAGCTGCAGAGTAAGCTAAAGAAGAAATATGTTGTCCTATTTTAACAGCATCTGATGACTCTGCAAAATAGACCTTGCAATTCATCATCAGTCAGAACAATGTCAACACAGCTAAACAGGATGCTTCAAATCTTCAAATCATGTACACAGTATATTTGTCAGCAGGAGAAACTGCAGCAATCAACCACACAGCTCACCCTTGCACATTGGATATTTCTCTACATTACCTGATTTAATAACATCCTATGCAGCAACTCATTAGTCATCACAGACCATTTTGAGCCCAGGTCATTCCTGAGGCCAGTCGCACAGTTCTAAAGACCCACACCACACGACTTTCAGATCCAGGGCTTTCACCTGGAATGAACCTGTCTGCTACTGCTTTCTTGTCTCTAACACACAAACATGAGGCACCTCTAGCAATGGTGATTGAGTACCTGTCACAACAAAGCCTGAAAGAACTAATACGCTATTTTATTAAACTACATGACTCACAGAGAACCTATTAACACTGGTATTAAAAAATGTGATGACCACCCAGAAATTGACAGAAACTGGGTTCACAGAAGCTGGATGATAGTTGCACACATGTATGAACAATTGTGGCACACATATCAGAGACCCCCATGCCAGGGAAGTGCCATCGGGGGAGGCAGGTAAAGCAGAGCATGAACATTAAAAATAAAAAAAAAATGGGGGGCGTGTCTAGCCAGCGGAGCGGATGGCTGCGTGCTGAATCTGCTCCTCTCCATAGCGGGCCAACAGGACTAATTACACCGACCAGAACGCCTGTTTCTGCACACCGGAGGAACTACAACTACCACCGGACCTCCACGATGTCTACACGCAGGCGAAAAGACGCCAAACAGCCGGGGAAAATGCCTGACTTCTTCACACCGCAGCGCCGAGATGTGTCCCAAGATGGCGGCGGATGGCAGCGGGGGAACTCGCATAATATTTCACAGCGTGGCGGATATACAGTAACTCACCCGAACTGCAGCACTTCCAAATCCAAAGCAGGGAACCTGTCGCTGCCTTCATCAGCGTCCTCCAGCCCTGTTAAAAGCAAACAGAGGATGCAGGAGTCTCCGGAGGAAGAAGGCCCTGAGGTAAGCCTGGACTCATCCCTGGATGATACCAGAGAACTCCAGGATTCTATATCAGACTTTCCCACTACTAATAGGCCTGTCATGGATACCACTTTGAAAGACATGTTAGTCTCTCTTAGATCCACTCTGCATGCAGATATCATGGCCCTGACCAGCCAGTTTAAATCTGAGATATCAGCAGTCACTAAAAGAGTCTCCCATGTGGAAACAAAAATGGGCGAATTTGCTTCAACCTTTAATGTGCTGGTCGATGCTCACAATGATAGGGATGATGAAATCATGCAGATACAGGAAAAGCTGGCAAGTTTAGAGGATAGATCAAGGAGGAACAATATTAAGATAAGAGGAATTCCAGAAACAATCAAACCTCCTGATCTAAAACCTTACTTTATTAATGTCATGAAGATGGTACTCCCTGAAGTCTCTCAAGACGATCTCGTAGTGGACCGTATTCACAGACTTCCTAAACCCAAGCACATTGCTTCACACCTGCCCAGGGATACCATAGTAAGGATCCATTTTTTCCATGCTAAGGATCAGTTCATGGCTGCTGTTAGACGCCGCGAAGATCTGCCTTCTGACCTCCAAGAACTCTCCTTTTTTACTGATTTGTCTGCATTCACTATGCAAAGACGCAGACAATTGGCCAGTATAACAAAACCTTTATACAACCACAAAATAACATATAAATGGATCTATCCCGCCAGGCTTCTTGTGATTAAAGATGGGGAAAATCACATGATTACTAATGTTCAGGACGGCATAAACCTCCTACGTGATTGGTCGATCATTCCTTCTGGAGTCACTGGGGGGAATGAGACTGGAAAACTTACTTCACCTAGAGAAGAATCGGACACAGAAGCAGGCTAATGCTGGGGCCGAAGCGCCCAAATCATTTGTTTTCCTGTTGGCCCGGGAGATGGCCGAATGGTCTTATTTCTTTAATTAGCTCCCTGTAACGAGCGGTTGTTTTACCGCACAGATTCTATTTGGAATCGAATTGTGTTTCTTGAGTGGACAGCTCTATATTTTCTTTTTGTTTTTTCTTCTCTTTTGAACGTTTTTGTTTCCTTTTATATTCCTTGTTACTTTTATTCTTTTTTTTTTTTTTTGATTTACCACATCAAGAGGATCCTCGGATATCACAGGACGTCTATCCACTACATACCGGATATCTACCATCAGTGAAACCTTCTGGTCGGCTCCCAGGTATAGTTCGATACTCCAGCACATTCATTTACATAGCGGGTTTACTTGCCTGGACAGTCTCAAGATGCCTATTAAGATTTCCTCTTTAAACGTTAAAGGACTGAATAGCCCTCAAAAAAGGCATATGGCCTGGAAAGAAGCCCTCAGGCTACACAGTGATATTTTTTGCATACAGGAGACGCACTTTAATTCTATTAACCCTCCAGTGTTTAAACATCGCAAATTCTCACATATCTATACAGCTAATGGCCCTTCAAAAAAAGGAGGGGTTGCTATAGCCATCAGAGACTCTGTCCAATTTAAAGAGCTGAGTGTGCACTCGGACAGCACAGGCAGATTTATAATTCTAATATGTGAAATAGAGGGCTCTGTGTATACTCTGATTAATGTATATCTCCCCAACACAAAGCAACTTAAATTCCTACGCAGGATTTGGAAGAAAGTGTCATCGGTGAGACAGGGAGCTACCATCTTATGTGGAGATTTCAACTCTGTACCGAATAGAGACATGGACGTGTCCAGCGGGTCCAAATTGAAGCACCGTAGAGCTACCCTGGATTATTTTTTGTCCTCTTCTGCTTTATACGATGTGTGGAGATGTCAGCACTCGTCGGAAAAGGACTTCACTTTTTTTTCTAGTGTGCATAGATCTTACTCACGCATCGATCTGTTTTTGGTGGACAAATTTCTTTTGCAGACGATTATCCAATCGGATATACATTGTATCACGTGGTCTGATCATGCCCCAATTACCATGGTTGTGGGGGATCGTCGGGCCGAAACCAGGGCTAACAGATGGCGTAATGACATCTATGTTATGTCTCAACCTAAAAATTTAGACTTAATTAAAACAGCTCTTGTGGAATTCTTTGCCATCAATGCCCCTTCGGTCGACGATCCATTCACATTATGGAATGCCCATAAAGTATTTGTAAGAGGGTTGCTTATTCAAATGAGCTCTAGGGCCAGGAAACAGAAAATGGAGAAAATTAATGATTTAATATCCAAGATTGGCCAATTAGAAACTCTTAATAAACAAAACTCCACCCAAAAGGTTAGAGAGGACCTGTTTAGAACGAGGCAAGACTTGAGGTCTCACCTGGTATCCCAGCACGACCGCCAGCTGCGTTCCTTGAAGGCCCAATCATACAAATGCGGAAATAAGGCCGGGAAGCTATTAGCTAATCAACTGAAGGAAAGGGCGGTTAAACAAAAAATATCTCACATCTTGAACCCCAAAACAAACACGACAGTTAGAAATCCTAAAGATATCGCTGACGCGTTTAGTGACTATTACGAAGCATTATACAATCTTAAAGATGACCCTACAACGCCCCAACCTACTGACAACATGATCCATGACTTCCTGACCTCTGTAAATTTACCTACTGTCTCACAAACGGACTTAGATAGTTTGAACCAACCTATAACGACCCAGGAAATAGAACAGACTATAAGATCGCTGCCCCACAACAAATCTCCAGGCCCAGATGGTTACTCGTCAGAGTACTATCAACTCTTTAGTGATATCTTATCTCCATATTTA
Organism: Rana kukunoris; assembly: GCA_029574335.1. Classification (NCBI taxonomy): domain Eukaryota; kingdom Metazoa; phylum Chordata; class Amphibia; order Anura; family Ranidae; genus Rana; species Rana kukunoris. The sequence goes on along the minus strand of CM056053.1, from coordinate 177,034,030 downwards.
CATCAGGTTTACGATAAGGCAATGTCAACTGCAGGATTTCCTTTGGAAATGCTTACTGCCACAATAATAACGTTACCTAAGCCAGGAAAAGAACCTACTAGTCCCCAAAACTTTAGACCTATTTCCTTATTAAATGTCGACGTGAAACTTTATGCGAAGATATTGGCCCGTAGACTTAAAGATATTCTGCCCAGTTTGATAAATTACGATCAGGTAGGTTTTGTGTCGGGCCGTCAAACAACTGATGCTACCAGAAGGATGGTGAATCTTCTTCACGTGGTGGAGGGGAGAGGAGAGCCTTCTCTGCTTCTTACACTGGATGCAGAGAAGGCTTTTGATAGGGTCCACTGGGGTTATCTTAGGGGAGTACTATCTAAGTTTGGTTTTTCTGGCCTAATTCAAAATGCTATATTGGCTCTGTATTCCTCCCCATCGGCTTATGTGTTTACGGAGGGGTTGTTTTCCAAAAAATTCAATATCACAAATGGGACGAGACAGGGGTGCCCTATGTCTCCCCTGATATTTGCGTTAGTGATGGAGCCCCTGGCGGAAAGAATCAGATCCGATTTATCTGTCACCGGCATTACAGTGCAAGCGCGCCAACATAAAATTTCCCTATTCGCTGACGATGTCATACTATCCCTTTCCAATCCATCTGTCTCCCTACCTGCTGTAAACGATATTCTCCGGATATTTAGTACGGCTTCCTATTATAAGGTCAATGCCACAAAGTCCAATATATTAGGAATCAACGTAGATAAAGACATAGAACGACAATTACAGAGGACACTTCCATACCCATGGACCAAGAAATCACTTACGTATTTGGGTATTGAACTTTCTTCTCCTTTGGCACATTTATTCCAATACAATTATGCTCCACTCATTGATAGTTTTCAAAAAGAGCTCTCAAGGATCCAAAAATACTATCTGTCTTGGTCCGGACGACTAGCGGCATATAAAATGCTGATGTTGCCAAGGTTACTTTATATTTTTAGAGCCCTACCAATAAAAATACCTACAAGCTTCTTCACAACAATGCAAAAACAACTGTCGAACTTTGTGTGGGCGGGTAGTAGAGCCAGATGCTCCGCTACTATACAGAACAAACGTAGATCAGTGGGGGGTATGGGCCTCCCAGTCCTAAAGGATTATTTCACAGCAGTAGTCGTTGATCAGCTTAAATGTTGGTTTGAGAATCCAACTGTTAAACCTTGGTGTCATCTTGAACTCGCCATGCTCCAGAAGCTGTCGCCGATATCACTTTTGATGGCATCTTCCATCTCGGTAGATATCAATGTGAAAGATCACCCCACTATCCGGGCTGCATGTGAAGCCTGGCCTTTGATTAGCTCGAAGGGCAATACACATTATCCTGTAATTAACGTTCCCGTCCCATTGGAGTCATTGCAGTGGATAGTCCCCAATTTGAGACTGCACAAGTGGCTTGAGAACAAGGTACTTACTTTAAAAGATGTAACCGAGGGAAATAAAATCATGTCTTTTAAATCTATTCAACAAAGATACCACGTCCCGACCACAGAGAGCTACGCGTACATTCAAATAGCCTCTTTTTTTCAAAAAATACAGACTACGCATGTACCTATCATAGAAAAAATTTGGAATTTTCTTCACTCCCAAAATACTAATCTGAAGGGTATTTCTTTAGTTTACAATTTCTTGAGTTCAAAAGACATTTTTGATAAGCTTAATCCCTTGCTAAAGTGGGAAAAAGAACTGGGTAAGACCTTCACTGAACTTCAATGGAAGAATGCAGTTAGATGCAACTATAAATTTTCTAGGTGCTCTAACTATGAGGAACTATACCTGAAACTCCTTTTGAGATGGTACTTTACCCCATATGTAGTAGCAAAATTCTCTAAAGAAAATTCTAATTTGTGCTGGAGAGACTGCGGGCAGGTAGGCACCCTATCACATGTGATCTGGGCCTGCCCCCTGCTCCGTGACTTTTGGACAGAGATCTTTAAATTGATATCCAAATTAACAGGGTGCTATGTTAGGCCCAGTGTAGAATTAGCTATTTTAAACATAAATGTGGTGGATCTTCCCCTCCCAGCAAGATCCATCACTATCCATACTCTACTGGCGGCACGCTTAGCAATAGTCAATAGATGGAAATCCAGTGAACTCCCTAGAATATCTGATGTGTTGGGTAGACTGAAACTGATATCTGAGTATGAAAAAATTTTGGCATATAGAGATGGTAATTTGCTGACATTTGAAACTAATTGGTCTACATGGAATAACCTCTCCATGACCTCGTAGTGATCAGAGGTGATGTGGTGTATTTATTATCCAGCTACTATTGAGCTCTTTTCCTATCCTTTCCTTTGCTGTTTTCTTCCTTTCCTTCTCTTCTCTCATCCTCTTACTTTCTCTCTCTCTTTTTTTGTTATTTCTCTGAGGGCTGAGTCTATAATTCCTTAGATATGATATTGAGACCTTTAATGCTTGACTAGAAATGTGGTGGGTGGGGGAGTTCCCGCTCAGGACACAGATTGTTCCCATAGGGGTGTCCGGAGGGGCTCCTTCACCTATACTCCACCGTTAACTAATTTTACCGATCCCTAGACTACAGCCCTTGTCATGTTGTGTTATGTTATGATTCAATGTTAATTACCGTATACAGTCACTACGCAATATGTGATTCTTTTGTGATATTTACGCTTGTGATATTCTCATCGTCCCTTCTTGCAAGAAGCTGCGACGACAGTAAATTGTTTTTCTTTATATAATCTTTTAATAAAAATGTATTGAACTAAAAATAAAAAAAATGAATCAAGCTTTGAGGGTCATAGATAGCATAAGTCCTACCCCACCATTGGTAACAATTTAGGACTCATACAACCTATGGTTCCAGAAATACGGGGTTCCTTGCACAGCCTGTCAAAAGCTACATACAGAGCGGCCAGTATAAATACAAGCTGGCACACTCTGCTTGCAGCAGACTGAGAGTTTGAGCTCACAGTGCCTCTCCTCACTTCTTGTCAGAGGTACTGAGCTCAATGGACAGCTTGAAGTCTTGGACCAATAGTAAAGTACCATTACCCCCAGCCATGGCTGGACTGAGAAAAAAATTTGGCCCTAGACTTCATCCAGACTGGCCCACTCTAATTTTGCAAACACGTGCAGAAACAGTATCCTGTGCACTTGCATGAGAGTGACATCATCGCGGCCCGACTATTCACACAGTAGAAGCATGCAAACCCAGAAGGAAGACCGGGTGAAGGAGGGAGCCCCTGGCAGCAGTGACAGCACACTGCTGGAGGGCTTTGCTTCAAAGGTAAGTTTGTCATGTGACAATAAAATCGTGCCCACACTGCAAGGGCTTATTTAGGTCCAGGCAGCATAAAAAAGGAAGATTTGCTTACTTGATCCTCCATCCTGCTAGACTGGTCCTCAGGGAGTCTTCTCCCCTATGAAGGCCAAGGTCTTCTGATGTCGTCAAGACTGGTGCAGAAACCAAAACCCCAATTCTTCCCATCGGGGCCCCCTTCATTTTATAGGTTTCTCCTTCTAGGCCCCCTACATCCCATACAACCCCCTACATTCCATAGGGTCCTTCTTCCCATAGGGGCCCCCTTCATTCCATAGGGTCCTTCTTATAGGGCCCCTACATCTCAAAAACCCCATTCATTCCTTAGGGAGCCTACTTCCCACTGGAGCCACTTCATTCCCTGGGCCCCCTATCAGTTTAGACACCCACTAAATTTAGCATAGTGCCTGGTCATCAGGAGCAGGGCCCTACATACTCCACCTGCTTTAACAAGACACTGTCCTCAGTGTCTAAAAAAAAAAAAAAAAAAGTCCTCAATCCTGAGGACCAGCACCTTAACCTTAAGAAACTTGGATGGGGAAGGGGAAGGAAGGAAAAAAAGAAAAATATAAAACAGCGACATGAACTTTCAATAACATCACATTAATATATACATTACAACCCTTCTGTTACTGTCTAGACCACCTATTATCCAGCAGTCTTGATAGAAGATCCGGTTCACCTAAAAGAAAACAGAGACACATAGACAAATAACAACAATATCAGGACATTTCAAAGGAAGCAAAGCTGCATCTCCGAAGAGGTGGAACTTTCCTTCTTAACTTTAAAGACTGTATGCTAAACTTGAGCAAGGGCTGAAACAAATGACATCTTGATCCCGATGTCCTCAGCAACCCTGATTCTAACTGTCTAATTTCCCCAAAGTCCAGTTAGTGCAGCAAAGGAGGAGGAAGAGAAAAACAAACTCCTCTCTTTTGAAAACTCTCCTCTTCTTGAGTGAAAAAAATTCAAAAAAATCAGAAAGTGAGGGCAATGGTCACCTTGCATGATCACAGGTAAAACCTGGGATCCGGCAAAGTCAGTGATCTTTCTTGCTTGTCCAGGGTGGTAATAAAATCTACAATGTCATATTTTCCTGGTCTGCAAATGACCACCCGATCAGCATAAATGTAGCTCCAATGTAGCCAACATCCTTTGAACCGTTCGGCCATAACAAATGAGTAGTCCAGTTTTCTGAATGGTCTTGGCATGGCCAGATAGTCCCAAATGGCTTCATCTCACCACTGCTTTCTGTTGGCCTCAATTTCTTGCATTGGTTCCTTTGAGACATAAGGGAATTCCAGATCATACTCCATGGCTACCCTTTTCATAAGCACTCTTTCTAGACAGGCAAGTCTGGGCAACGATCGGGAGCTTCCGGTCCTGGGTAGCACACACACGAGTCTGGAAATTTCTTCACCATAGACTTGGCGGGTTCAGGCAAAGTCCCTTTACCAATATCTGGGGTTTGCACCCTGGGTGTTGTCTCCCTGGAGTCCATAGCTTCCAACTCTGAACAGCCATGTGTTGATGCAACACTTCCCTTGTTGCTCCACGATAACTCCTGAGACATGGTCTCAAACAGGTCATCATCTCCGGTGTCTGACAGAGAGTCTAACTCAGAGTCCTCCCACTCTTCTGCCGGCAAATAGATACGCACAGTCCCAACTTACTTTCTCCCCAAATGTCTAACCAGTTCCTGACGTGGACTTCCAGGGGATATCACCTCTTACAGGGTCCGGTTCTGGTAGACTCTGGGGTAGGCTTTGACCGCGGCCACAGCAAGCCTTCACATACCTCACCTTCCATTGGGTAGGTGGGACGGAGACACATGCCGTGGATGTGGTATCCGCTGTGATGTCTGCTGGTAGCTCTGTGGTGACAGCAACATCTCTCCCAGATTTACTCGCTGTAGCAGACGTAGTGTGCGCAGGCTGAACCACAGGGGGGAAGGCAACATTTTCCAACGCGGTGATGCCTGTGCTCCAGTCTACCCGATAGGTGCGGGGCGACACAGTGGGTTTATCCATCTCGAACAAATACTCCCCGCAGGATAGACACCGGGCAAATTGAAGTAACTGCACGGCCAGTCCTTCACATGTAGGGTACAGCATGCCCAGAGCCTCCACATCTCTGCTCGTGTACAAAATAAAGCATCCGCGTGGCTTCAATCAAATCCCTGTATCTGTCAGCGGGGCTCCGGATGGCGTAGCACCCACAGCGTTGGGCGTGGAAAGAATTCTAGGCCCCGACATGGATGGTGCCCACGAGAAAAGCGACATGGCTACTTTCCGATCCTCTCGCTTGATCCAGCAGCCCCAGGTCTTTGGCGCCTGACACACTCACGCATCTCACACAGCAGGTGGGGACTCCTCCCCCTTTGGTCCTTTTTTTTGTTGCACGTAGCTCGCAGGCTTTCTTGGCTCCACCCACGACCTACGCAGTTAACAAAGTGTTCTGTACCCTTAACCCCTTTCTTTCAAAGCACAGTCCAGCACCTTCTTGATTGTTAACTTTCAATAAAGCACACAAAAACTTTCAGTCTAGCTGCGAGAGGTAACAGCAAATCGCTGACGGGCCCCCACGTGTAGCACTACCCCCGTAGAAGCTGCTGGATTTGATTTGGGCCTTGCACGTTACCTCAACGTTCATTGTCTGGGGGAAGAAATTCTGTAAAGAACTCCAATATCCACACAAGTTGTAAAACCTTAGGCTGTTAGGTTGTATTTTTTTCTCATAACTTGCAGGAAAGTAGAAGAATGGAGGAGCAGGGGAAGATTCAGGTGCATAGTACAGATAACTTGGGAAAACTTCCAAGTTCCAAAAACAGTCACTTCCTCTGGAGTGGGTATTGCTCACCCGGATAGGCCCCTCTCACCTGGTCTATCAGCCGGAGTGAAGCACGAACAATGATCAGTGTGACTGGTTGCAAGCTTAAGTGAATAAATCCGGAATCCTCTGCCACAGGATTTGGTACGTGGATATCCAGCCTTACAGTATTAGAGCCTTTAAGCCAACCCGGAACACTATAAGGTTTTTGTAGACTATTGCATCCTCCAATAAGGTTTCGAGGCCTCTCCCAAAGTACCAGCCTTTTGCTCGGTCCTTTCCGGGACAGGTCCTCCCCTGGTTTCCGCCATTGAGTGGCTTCCTCCGCGCGGGACAGACAGCACAGAATCACCTTCAAAGCGTAGGCCCCAGTCAGGACTACTTGGCCTACCTGGCAGGAACGCAGCCTCGGGCCTGAGACCAAAAATCATGCAGCACATACTTCGCCCCAGGAGGGCCACAAGCCGGAAAAGGGACCCCAAAAGTTGCGTAGGCCCCTTAAGTATCCTTCCCCAGCATGCCCAGTGGGGAGACCATTCCCACTGGGCTGTTCCCAGAGAAAGACCCCCAATACACCCTGACCTGCTTGAGTTCCAACATTGGCCTATGTTGGCAATGCCACCCATAGACAAACAAATAGAAATCCCTCCAAGCACAGCCAAAGCCAGAACAGAGGCTGATTTAGCCTTAATTAACAAAGTCTGAGCTACATATCAGCTAAGACACCCACTACATTTAACATAGTGCCTGGTCATCAGGAGCAGGGCGCTACACAATTATCATATGCCACAATTTTGTTTTTGTTTTCAAAGCAATGTATAATGTTTAAAGGGGGGGTTAAATAATCTTCTTACCTAAAAGGTGCATTTTAATATGTGTGCAAAAAGGTAAAAAAATGGCTCCAGCAGTGAATGTGTTTAAGATGGTGTCATCCTTTGTAATGCTCATTTTTTAATAGCTAAGCAACAAAAGAGTTGGGAATGTCTAAGAGATCTAGTGAAACTTTTGGAGAAGGGAAATGTGAAGGATCTACACGTGGAATTTAACTATTTATTATTTAAAGGGTTACATCAGCTCAAACGTTAAAGATCAAATTCTGCACATTTCCTTCCTTGACACAAATATCAAGAACTTCTCTATTTTTCCAGAAGGCAGTGCAGAAAATTGATCAACTTACAGTTTCCAACTCAGAACAAGTAAATTAAAACAAGATCAGGAGGCAGTAACATCACTTATAAAAGGGAACGATTTGGCTTTCAACATTCTAAAAGGAAAGGAATGCATACATTTTAGAATGAAAAAGGTGACAATGATTTCTCCTGAATACCTACTATTGTAAAAAGATTTAAATAACTTTATTAATAAAATGTCAAATTAAACAGTTTTCTATCATTTATTTGGCAACAACTGAGGTAAGAGACCTCAGTTGTTGCCAAATAAATGATAGAAAACTGTATCAATGGATACAAAAAAAGAGAGAGTTTTGAAAGTCACGATTTCTGTTACTCTTGTATTATATGCATTACCAAAGATCCACAACAAGCTCATAGATCCAACAGGAACACAACAATAATCTCCAGTGAATGTTCAATACTTGAAAAAGTGAGCATTTATATTGACAACATGTTACACGTTTGTTTTCTCTTACCATACATGAGATCACACCCCCATCTTGCCTGTACCTTACCACAATTGAATGATTGAAGTGAACACAGTTTAAGATTCAAGGGATCCAAAAAGGATAAGTAAATCTAGAAACAATCTTTAGAAAACCCTGAGAATTAAATACAAAAGTACAAAAGTATAACCAGAAGACCTACATATTGTCTGGATATGTACACCTTATTTTTTCACTGTAAGCTAGTGCAATATCGATAATGGAGGTCATAAATGTGACCCGCAGCTAAGGGTAAGTTTTAATAAATTCAATAACACTATAAGCTTAATAAAGTAAAACCATCTTGGTTTTTTTTAAACATTCATTTATGCTTCTTGTAATTTAAAGTGATAATCTTGGCGTGTGATGGGTATTTCGGACATCTCACTTAGAGTTCTTATTTATGACCAAAAATACCCAAGTAGTCAGCAATTATACCAGGTCACCACTAACAGCTTGCCAAGTTCAAAAAGTAAGTGGAAGTAGATGAAAGTTATTCACTAAAACAACTATGTACTATTTTAATGCTGGCAGAGAAGTTGATTGATTGTAGATTTATACATTAAGCCAGGGAATGTACCAGGATCTGTACCAAACTTTTAGCAATACCCCACAGAGTAAAAGCCAAAACCCACAATCCAGCATGAATACAACTGTGAAACTAGAGTGTGAAATCATTTCTGGGCAAGAACAAATTAGGTTTTATTCATAAATACGGATTTACACTTTGCAGATCTGATTGCATGCTGTGTGAGCAGTAATGGAAATAAGTTTTAGGAAATGTAAAAAGTGAAAATTACTGTTGCTGTTCTGTCCAATGGTTATGATTTCAGTCCTATATACAGTACATTGAATTGACTTATTTGATATTGTATAGTACATTTCCTTCCTTGTTATGATCATTTATAAAGTGATTGGACTGTAATGCCCAGTAAAACATGATGGTCCTCATTTATTTAAAGAAAAGTGTTCTTGTTGTCCACATCAGTAATTCAGCTTGCTTGTATGAAACACAATTTCCTTTTTTTTTTCATCAATATTTTTCAACAATGCGTTGTCTCAATTTTTTTTTTTTACATAATACAGTTTAAACACAATTCCCAAAAGCTGAGCCAATATATCAACAAAGGAGTGATCATAACAGGAATGGTACAAATAGCAAGGTGGTACGGTCAACAATTAGTCAATATGGAAGACCAGTGAAGGAAATGGTGGCCATAAGGCTAATACTATTAATTGACCTGGAGGACCGATACCACATGTGTGGGACTTTTTGGGAGCCTAGCCGCGTACGGGACCCCAAAATCCAAGCACTGCTTTCAAGATTTCTAAGGGCATACATTTTTGATTTCACTCCTCACTACTTATCATAAGAAGGCCATAAAATGCCAAAATAGCATAAACCACCCCCAAATGACCCCATTTTAGAAAGTAGACACCCCAAGTTATTTGCTGAGAGGCATAGTGAGTATTTTACAGCTCTCATTTGTTTTTGAAAATGAAGAAAGAACATTTTTTTTTTCTTTTTTACATTTTCAAAACTTTGTGACAAAAAGCGAAATCTGCAAAATACAAAATACTCTCAGCAAATAGCTTGGGGTGTCTACTTTCCAAAATGGGGTCATTTGGGGGGTTTTGTGCCATCTGGGCATTCCATGGCCTCCGAAAATGTGATAGGTAATGAGGAGTGAAATCAACAATTTACACCCTCAGGCCCCGTACACACCATTAAATAAATCTGTTCAAATCGGTCTGACAGACCGGTTTGATCAGATTTGTCTGCTGGGCTGTTTTGGTTTGATCGCTGTACACACGATCAAACCAAAATCCCCGCTGGCAGACAGCGCGGTGATGTGGCGATGACGTTGACGCCGCCACGTCACCGCACCAGGAAGTAAAACACTTCCGCGCATGCGTCGAATCCATTCGACGCATGTGCGGGCAGATATGTCTGCTGGTTAGCGTACTAACCAGCGGACATGTCGGACGGACGGATTCCCAGCAGACAGATTTTAAAGCATTCTTTAAAATCTGTCTGCTGGAAAAATCTGTCTGTCCGCCCGTACACACGATCGAATTTGTCTGCTACAACGGTCTGACAGACCGTTTCCAGCAGATAGATTCGATCGTGTGTACGAGGCCTCAGAAAGCCTGAAGGCGGTGATTTGTTTTCGGGGTCCCGTACGCGGCTAGGCTCCCAAAAAGTCTCACACATGTGGTATCCCCGTACTCAGGATAAGCAGCAGAATGTATTTTGGGGTGTAATTCCTCATATGCCCATGGCATGTTTGAGCAATATATCATTTAGTGACAACTTTGCGCAAAAAAAAAATATATATTTTTCCCGCAATTTGTGTCAAAATATAAAATATTCCATGGACTCGACATGCCTCTCAGCAAATAGCTTGGGGTGTCTACAGTCCAAAATGGGGTCATTTGGGGGGGTTTTGAATTGTCCTGGCATTTTATGTACAACATTTAGAACCTTATGTCATAGATCACCCACTCTTCTAACAACTTGAAGACAAAGCCCTTTCTGACACTGTTTGTTTACATAAAAACATTTTTTTTTGCAAGAAAGTTAAGTTGAACCCCCAAACATTATATGGGCCAGATTCAGGTAGATGGGCGCTTCTTTACTTTGGAGTAACGTTTCTTATTTACGTTACTCTGCCGACACTTTCGGCGCAAGTACTGTTATTCACATAGCAGTTGCGCGTAAACTTGCGCCAGAGTAACGATAATGCGCTGGCGTAATCCGACGCAAGTGGAAGTGGGTGTGATCATATGTAAATGATGGGCGGAGCCCAGCGCAGAGGCTTACGTTCAGCGCATCATCCACGGAGCATGCGCAGTAAGTGAGGCTTCACTCGGCCCCCTGTGCGCATGCTCACAACTTCCGTCGGCACCACTTCACGTGAAACGCCAGCGCAATGTGTTCCGTTGCGCGTATAAAAGCGCTAGCGGAAACGCCATTCCGGCGTAAAAGTATATCCGTTTCCCCCCACCCGAGGGAAGATACTTTTGCTGTCATGGCTGCTCCCGCTACCCCTAAAGAGAGGAGGAACCTCAACTTTAATGCCCAGGAGGTCTCTGTGGTCATCTCGGCTATGGAGACATTTAATGATTTTCTCCACGGCAAAAAAAGTAGGAAGACCAGCCGGGAGAGGAAGCAGGGCATCCTGGAGACCATTGCTGCCAGGGTCAATGTGTTGGGGTATTCCACCCGGACTGCTGGGGATATTAAAAAAAAAAAAAATGATCTGCGGCGCAAGGTCGGTGGCAAGGTGGCCACCATTAGGAGCCATGAGAGGGGCACAGGTGGTGGTCCACCATGTCCAGTCAGCCTGACCACAGAGGAGGAGGTGGTCGCCCGCTGCCTGGACAGGGAGCAGTTGGAGGGGGTACCAGGCTTTGATTCTGTGGAGGAAGGCTCCAGGACAGGTAAGTGTTTTTTATCCCCTATTTGGTGTTTTGCATGTGGGGGGGGGGTACATGTGCCAAGTGTGTGGGACCACCAACATGTGTCTGCTTTGTGTCATCCACAGATGACGGAGCTGGGCCATCATCTGTCGGCGGCCAGTCCACCCCATCCCCCCATCGGCACCCAGTGCCTGTGCCCCTGGGTGGTGAAGACACCGAGGTGGAGGAGGAGAGTGGCCACACCACACATGCAGAGGTCGTTGAGGAGGAGCCTGTTGGGGCAGAGCAGGACTTTGTTTTATTGTTAGAGGAATCCTCCTCTTCTGCAGGACCCTCTCAGATCCCCTCCCCCATTATAGGAAGCCCCTCAAGGGCGACTCCATCCCCCCGGGGACAAACATCTACTGGCCCCAGGAAGGCCACCCATAAGACCAGGGGGGTGTCTGATCTGGTCCAGGACCAGGTGGCGAGGGATCACGCCAGACAGACCCAGCAAATGGGGGAGATTGCTGGGCACCTGGACAGAGTGGCTGACAGCCTGTGCTCCGTGGTCCAGATGTCTTCGGCAGTGCAGGATGTGAGCTGCAACTGCGCTGCAGTGGTGACCAGTCTGGGGGAGGTGCAGGGTGAGCTAAGGGACCTCACTGCAGCCGTCCAGGCAAACAGTGCTGCCATCCGGGACCAGGGGAGGCTGAGTCGGCGGGCCCAGCATTATCAGGTCACCCGGCAGCTCAGGATGCAGGCCCAGCAGCTCAGGGTGCAGGCCCAGACCAGTTCTTACCTTGGTCGGATTGCCGTGGCCTTGGAGGGCAGGCAGGCCACACCTGCTAGGAGTGGCCCACCCGGGGATCAGCCACCTCCAGATGCCCCCCCACCCCCACCCACTCCTTCCAGGCAGCTGAGGAGCCAGAGAGGGGCCGCCAGAAGAAGCCCCCGGCATCCCAGATAATTTTTTTTTTTTTTTTTTGTTTGATGCTCAGGACATGAGTTTTTTTTATATTTTTTTGTGAATGCTCAGGTTATGAGATTTTTATTTTATTATTAATACTCAAGTTATGAGTTATTTTCTTTGTGATTATGCTCAGGTTATGAGATTTTTATTTTTTTATACTGCACACGTTGCAGTGTGAATGGTGTGTGAATGTGAGAGGGTGGCACTCCTGCCAGTAAGGGGTGTCACCCTCGGCCGTGGTGGTGAAGTTAACCCCACGGCTGTATGAATGACGTGTGAAAGGTGTATGAATGGACAGTGACATCATTGGGGCCTTGACGCTGGCGTTGCTGCTCCCAAGTCCTACATGCTGGACTTGGGCTAATCCAATGTGATGTGGATGTGGTGTGTGTGATCTAGGGACATCAGTGGTGTACACGTGTGCATTGTCCGTGTGATCAATGTTTTGGTTTATTGTCCAAAGATGCCTACGGCGAGGACCCTCCTGACTGCTCTTCCATCAGCAGACTGGTTCTCCTCTGGCAGGTGGGGACTGTGTGGGTCGGGGGTCAGGTCATCACGCATGTCAATCTGCAGGCCTTTTCTCATAGCAAAGTTGTGCAGAATGCAACATGCACCGATGATCTGACACACAAAGGTAGGGGAATACAATAGGGTCCCCCCGGACTTATCCAGGCAGCGGAAACGGGACTTCAGGAGCCCAAATGTTTGCTCCACCACTGCACGGGTTTTGATGTGTGCTTCATTGTATTTTCTCTCTCCTCTGGTTTGGGGGTTCCGGAAAGGAGTCATGAGATGGGGTCCCAGTGCATATGCAGAGTCACCTGTAAGGGAAAAGACAGGAGGATGTTAGTCATGCATGTGCCACTTCTGATGTGCATCACGGGAGGGGATAGTCATGCCTGCCACCCATGTCACTCACCAACCAGCCAGCTGTCCCCATACATGTTCTGCTCGAATTCTGCTGGGATGGGGCTCTGACAGTATATGAAGCTGTCATGGCTGGACCCTGGGTGTTTGGCACGGACGTGCCATATGAGGCGTTGGGCATCAGCTATCACCTGTACGTTGATGGAATGCCAATGCTTCCGATTGCGGTATATGTGCTCTGTGGCACTGGGGGGCTGTAGGGCCACATGTGTGCAATCAATGGCCCCCACAGTGCGTGGGAATCTGGCAATGCTGTAGAAATCTGTCATTGCCTTCAGCCGCAGCTCCTCAGTGGTGGGTCTGATGAACTGGTTGGACATGCGTCTGAGGATTGCAGGGACAACCTGGTGCACACATCTGCTTATGGAGGATTGTGACATCCCAGCCACCACTCCACTTGTACGCTGGAATGATCCACTGGCAAGGAAATTAAGTGTTGCCAGTACCTTCACCAGTGGCTGCACTGCTTGTGAGCGGTGTGTTGGGCTGGTGATGTCACCCTGCAGGGTTGTGGTTAGTTCAAGTATTGCATCTGGGCTGAATCTGAAGAGGCGATACACCTCCTCATCCCCCATGCCAAAGAGGCTCATGCGCGTGCGGTATATCCTTTCACATGCCCGCCTACTCCGTTCCGGGGGACCCAGTACTAGTGCTAGGACCGCGACTGCCCCTGGCATGTTGGCACACAGAGGTGTTGTCCTTGCAAGTGTGGTTGTTCAGCTTGCTAGTTTCGTCGGTAACGCTGCTGCTGTAGCTGCTCTCCTGCTGACCTGAGGCCGTCTGGAGTAAAGATAAAGCAGCTTTTTGTAGAAATAACTTTGCGCCGGACGGACGAGATACGCACGGCGCATGTAGCCAGCGTATGGTGCTAATCCGTTCGTGAATCGGGAAATCTCCCTCATTTGCATATTTGCAGGGGAAATCAATAGGCGCGACTGATGCGCCAAACGAAATTATGCGCTGACGAGACTCCGGCGTCGGAAAGTTAAGCCGATCGGAAATGGCCCGTTTTCTGTCGCATCTAGTTTGGTGGGTACGGCCACATAGAAACGACGGTGCATCTTCACAGTTCCGCGGCGCATATCGAATTACTCCAGCGCAACTCTACCTGAATCTGGCCCTATATATTTTTTTAAAGCAAAGGCCCTACAGATTAAAATGGTGGGTGTTGCATTTTTTTTTTCCACACAGTATTTGCGCAGCGATTTTTCAAACGCATTTTTTGGGGGAAAAATACACTTTTTTTATTTTAAAGCACTAAAACACACTATATTGCCCAAATTATTGATGAAATAAAAAAGATGATCTTAGGCCAAGTACATGGATACCAAACACATACCAAACAGCCCGAGCGTCCCCCTGTATTGGAGCTGATGTGATCGAGGCACAAAACGGGGCATCCATCCACCAAGTGTATGACCTGCAGAGCGCGCCTATTCCAAATTACCCAGACGGATGACTGTCCTCTACAGATAAGCTGATTTTTCTATTATGTTGTGTGAGTGACACCTTCATATGAATTGTCATTTTTATATTAAAAACTTTTAATACTACGCTTAGAGGACGCTGCTTTTTGTCTTTCTAACCAGCGTCACCAGTGACACTTATATGGTGATCACTGGTGAAAGGGTTAACTCTAGGGGCAATCAGGGGTTAAAACCTTTATTAGAAAATGTATGGGGGTACCTAACGCTATAAAAACCTAGCGGCGAACCTCAAAAAAGAACTAGCTACCTAGCGGCACCAGCGACACTAATACAGCGATCAGAAAAACTATTGCTTAGTGACACTGGCAATAGGGGGTGAAAGGGTTAACTAGGGGGGTGATCAAGGGGTTAAACCTTTATTAGGGGGGTAAGGGGCTACCCTGAACCTAAAGGGGCCTAAGACTAACTGCCCTGCAACTTTTAACTGTCACAAATGACACTAAATGTAGTGATCAGAAAATAAATGATCACTGCAATCAGTGACACTGTGACAGGGAGCTGGGGGGGGTGATCGGGGGTGACTGGGGGGTTAAATGTGTACTGTATGTCAGTGTGCCTTTGGTGCAACTTACTTGTGATGTCTCCTCTCCTCTTGCCGGACGAAAATACTGGCAGGAGGAGAGATGAGATCAGTTCCTCTGCCTGTGTTTACATAACACAGGCAGAGGAAGTCCATCGGCAGAAGGGGATTGGCTGAAAGCGATCGCGAGGGGGTGGCCAGAAACGAACAGCCGCTCCCTCATCCCGGATCGCTTCTACAGCCATGGGAACCGCCGCATGTACCGGGGAGTCCCAATCAGACCCCCCGCCCACGTCTAGGCAGGCACGTACAGGTGCGTTGATGTGCCTGTCCGTGCCATTCTGCCGACGTATATGTACATGCGGTGGTCGCTAAGTGGTTAACAACAATGCAGTAGTCTATTCATTGGTGAGTTTAATTCTACCAGCCTTCAAACTTGACCTTATTGTCGCAACTACATGGCAAATTAGGTTTAATGTGGAAAAATGAAAAAATAATGCATTTGGGTGGCAAAAATATGAATGCAATCTACTCGCTGGGGGGAGAACTTCTGGGGGAATGAAGGATAGAAAAGGACCTGGGGATCCTAGTAGATGATAGGCTCAGCAATGGCATGCAATGCCAAGCTGCTGCAAACAAAGCAAATAGAATATTGGCATGCATTAAAAAGGGGGTTAACTCAAGAGATAAAGTGATAATTCTCCCAATCTACAAGACTCTGCCGCATCTAGAGTATGCTGTCCAGCTTTGGGCACCAGTCTTCAGGAAGGATGTGAGGGGAAATGGAGCAAGTACAGAGAAGGGCAACAAAACAAATAAAGAGACTGGAGGACATTAGTTGTGAAGAAATGTTACAAGCACTGAACATTTTCTCTTTGGAGAAGAGACGCTTGAGAGGGGATATTTGCAAATACCATACTGGTGGTGACACCACAATAGGGATAAAACTTTTATGACACATGGCCACTCGTTAAAATTTGAAGAAAAGAGGTTTAACCTTAAATGGGTAGAGGGTTCTTTACTGTAAGAGCGGTAAGGATATGGAATTCGCTTCCACAGGCGGTGGTTTCAGCGGGGAGCATTGATCGTTTAAAAAAAACTATTAGATAAGCACCTGAACAACCACAACATACAGGGATATACAAAGTAATACTGACATATATTCACACACATAGGTTGGACCTGATGGACTTGTGTCTTTTTTCAACCTCACCTACTATGTAACATGTTTTCTGGGATTTCTGTCAAGACCAGTAGTAGACTGGTGGTCAGTGTTATGTATATTGGACTCTCCTATTAATGGAACTTGGCAGGCATAGTGTATTGTATATATATATATATATATATATATATATATATATATACATATATATATATATATATATTATACATATTTCATATTCATATTTCATATTTATTGTGTGCTATAAGGTACTTACAGTCAGAACTCGCAACAGCACCTGTCTCTATTGTGTCAATTACTTGGAACACTGTATCCAAATGAATTTTTAATTATATTTTGAAACAGAAGGAGCTTTCTTGTGGTGGAATTTAGTAACCATAATTTTTTCCTATACAGAGGAAAAAAAAGTTTGAAAAACTATTGCCTTTACTTTCTGTTAAATTAAAAATGTAAGGACAGCACAAACACTCTTAAAATGACCCCTTTTTTGAAAGTAGACACAGCATTGTTTTCCACAATTGTGGGAAAATTAAGAAACATGCTGGTGTTTAGGTGGTTAAAACTTGGAGCCAAGTAATAGTGTACCAGATGTATAGGGAGGGGGAAGTTAAAGGTTTAAAAAAAATTGTTGCTGTTATATGTGCTGTGATCTGGAACTAATGATTGTCTCATTTATTCATCCGTTCATGTTTATTCTCCTTCTTCCATTGGATGTGGAAATGGAGAGCACACTGTGGTTGATGTGATTGGTCTCTGAATTACCAATCAGAGTGATTCCAAGATAGAGAGTTGCTTGGACTGGTTCTGTACACAGGGCCTGTGAACCAAGCCATTTGAGGATGACTCACAGGGGTGCTTTCTGGATGAATAACTGTCCAGGACTTAGCCATTTTTAAGCCTAGAACATATGGGGCGAATGTCAGGCAAAAATGATCTGTTCAATAAAAAACGGCCAACATTCGACCCATGTGTATGGCAGCTCGTCCTATAGAAGCTGGCCGATTGACCATCTCCTGTCGAACAAGCATGCTGGAAAACCAACAGCCGACCAGCTCCCGATCAGCTCTTTCAGCCAATGGTTGAGAGCACTGACTGGAGGGTTCTGGTGGGGGGCCGCCCCACTGTCAGAATGAAATAGAACAGCAGGGTAGATCGCCGTACTAACATTGGATTGTTAGTACAACGGCTCCGATCGGAGCTGTCAGTTGTCACTAGTGGTGTGCACCCAGCTTTAGACGTACGGCAGTAGCAAAGTGGTTTAAACGAATTAAAAAAAAAACAACAACATAATAATAGATACAAGCAGACAGCCCTGGATATTTACTATTCACATTAACATCTCTGTTCATGTACATTCCAACATGAATAAATAATCCATGGATAATAGTAATCTTTGCCAACATCAGCAGTACTATTGCCTAATATATAACTGCTGGCACATTAAACATTAATCAGTTCAATAATGCTTCAAAGTTATGAAGTACATTAACTAATATTTGTATAGCCAATTGTGTTAGTAAGTAACATTCAAGTGGTGGATTTGTTTCTCTACAAATGTGCTGACACTGTGAAAAAATGGAATTCCAGCCAGGAAACTGCCATAGACTGTGCTGTATGATATGGTTTTTCTATGTGACTTGGCACAGCAGCTGAGTTTTAACATATGACATGATTCTTTTTCTATATATCAAGTTGCCTGGATGTCTGTATTAACTATTTTTAAATGCATGTATCATAGCATAAAGGTTAGTGTATATGTGCATGGAGATAGAGATACACACACTTTGTTTTTTATATTTTGTTTAAAATACTTTGTATGAAAAGGAAAAGCCTGCACTCCACATATTGTGAATCTGCTGATACTTTGTTTTTGCGTGTCATCAGGCAACATAGAAGGGTGTATTTCGCCGATAGAAGCCAGTGAGCACTTGATCCAGTAAGGATTATGTGAGTTGTGTTGCTTTAAAGGATAGGTTCACCTTTAAAAATAAATAAATGCACTTTTTGCAGGTAAATTACCAGCTACACTTACCGGTAACTGCGTTTCTAGGAAATCTTCTACGAAGGCACACCCGAGAGATGACTGGTTCCACCTGATAGGAAACACTTTCAACAATGAGGTTAAAAAAAAACGTCCTCCCCTGCACCCTAATCGACAGAGAATGTAGGTCACTTATCCTCCTGGCTGTAGTGATAGCCAGCAGGAAGGCTAACTCAAGGGAAAAAAGTTTAACTGAAACTTGTAGTGCTGGTTCAAAGGGAGTTCTCGTATGTGCCTCCAAAACCAGCATCAGAGCATCAGTTTCTAAGGGGGGAATCTGTTAATCCTAGCGGGAGTCAACCTATCCCTAGCTAACAAAAATATTTTGATCAAGGGATCCAACGTGAGTCTCTGTTCCAGGGAGAATGAAAGAGCTGCTACCTGGACTCTCAGAATGTTCAGGGCCACCCCCTGGTCCACCCTTACCTGTAAAAATGATGGAACTAACAGTACGTATGGAAGGGGAATCCCTCTATCCTGACACCAGCGTGAAAAAACTTTCCAGATTTTTGCATAAATGTTTCTAGTGACTGGTTATCTACTAACTAGAAGAGTCTCAATCACTTTTTCAGAACATCCCTTCCCTCTGAGAAACTTCCTCTCAAGAGCCAGCCAAGCAAAAGAACCCAGGGGTTGATGAATCGGCCCCAGTAGTAAAAGATCCTGCTTGGTCAGAAGGTGGGGGAGACATTGACCATTTCTTCAAAAAGAGAAATAAGGCTTATTTTTGGCCACCAAGATCAGGTTGCAGTCTGAGCGGACTAACTTCTGTAGAACCCGAGGAATTATTGCTAATGGGGGAAAGGCATACACTAGATTGTAACCCCAATCCTGTGTCAGTGTGTCTATGCCCTCCCTCCCCCACTCTCAGGTGAGAGAGAAAAAACGCTCCACCTTCCTGTTCCTCCTGCAAGAAAAGCGGTCTATATCCAGGACCCCAAAGCGCTGACTCATCTGAAAAAATACTTCTTGGTTTAGCACCCATTCTCCCTGATGCTGATTTAGAAAGTCTGCTTCTATATTGGTGGTCCCCCTTATGTGGACCAACAATATAGAGGGAGAACCACCGGCCCAACCCAGAACTTCCATGGACAACTTTAGGAGACTCCTGGACCTTGTCTCCCCTTGACAGTTTAAGTAAGAGACTGTCGTTATGTTGTCTGAAAAGACTTGGACTTATTGCCCCCGAATCATACTCTTGAATACCAAGGGCCTGTCCTACCATAAGGAGCTCCCTGTAATTGGAGGGCTTTGCTTGAGCTGGGATCTAGGTTCCCTGGGCTCATAGATCCTCCAGATGAGCACCCCAAGAGCTTGTGTTGGTAGTTAGTTTGAGTGGATTCCACCAGGCTCAGGGTTGACCTAGCCACAATTTTAGAGATATTCTTACTTCTCCTGGGAGGAAGATCCCCCTGTCCAGCGACTCCCTCTTCCTGTCCCAGGAGGAGAGCAGGAAAAACTGCAGTTCTCTTGAATTAAGTTGTGACCAAGGGACTGCTGGGATGCAAGAGGTCATCAGTCCTAGAACTCTCATGATGTGTATACGAGAGCAGTCCCTGAGTTCTAGCAAAAACTAAGTCCCTAATGACACACTTGGTTGGAACATACAGACAAAATTTGCAAATGCATACTTGGCTAATACAGGAAATCTTGGTCAAATCTTAGCAAACCTATTTACTTACATCTGCTTAAGAGTAGATTCACACCAGGTGTGTATTCCAGTTCCACTGCAACCCCCCCCCCCTCTCCCCACTGCAAGACAAGAAAAAAAATACCCAGTCTTTGGTGTGGCCGGCTCACACCAATGTGTTGCGGTAGTGTGTGGCGGTGTGCAAAGAAAAAAAAGTAATGCGTGCAATGCTTCTTTACAGCACAGTGCAGACACCACACTCCGGCCAATAGAACTTTATGAAATGTGAGCAAAGTGAACAGTGCAATATTCATTACTTATTTTGTCTTGATACTCTGTTACTCGTTACTCTGTTATTATACTCAATACTAGTTCTGGCTGCAGGTTTTGGAGGTGTGCGCAGTCTATTGCATTAGGGTATGCACACCAAGGCTCAAACACACATGCATATTTGTGTGTATGTATATATATATATATATATATATATATATATATATATATATATATATATATATATATATATATATATATATATACACATACAGTCTTCCTTGTGGTACTCTGTTCCGCCAGCACATGGTCTCCCTGCCTGCAGATTCAGAGTGAGAGAGAAATGCTTCTATACCTCTCCTTTTAGCAGAGTCGCTCAGAGTCGCAGAGTCGCTCAGTTCAGTGGGAGATCTTTTGCATCTCCCTGCTGGCACACAGAGAACTAATGCTAATGAAAATGGGGTGATTAGAGTGTGCTCAGGCACACACCCATGGTGGGTTGTATGATTTACAGACACTTACTAGATAGTGACTGTACTCATGTTACCCTCACATGATATACTAAGGGAGTAGACATTTTTCACTTAGCAAAAGTATATTTGTAATAATAAAGTATATTTTCACCGAGCTTAAAGTGTTACCCCAGCATTTCATATTTCAGATATGTGCCTTCTGCACCATGTACTTGTATTAAAAAGTATCCTGTTCTCATTGTATTTCTTGCTTTGTGTGAATTGCATGGTGATCCTGGGCGTCCCTCTGCTTTCCTACAAAAAACTGGCCACATTAAGCTGGAGAACACACAGTGGTCAGTTCTCAAGCTGTGCTGGGAACTCTTCTCCAATGATCAGGCTTGTCCTGATAAGCCCCTCCTGCACAGCCTTTCACTGGGGAGATCAGTGTGCTGCTGTATCTTCTCCCCCAGCTCTTATGTAGCTGATAACAGAGGGAATGTAATCACTTACTGTACATAAAAGGGGGGAAAAGGTATTTATAACTTTTTTTTATATCTATATACAAATGTTTTGCCTTTCATTTCAATTTTAAACTGAATGTGTTGTTTTAAAAGGTGATATTTAACAAACATGTAGTAAATAAGGTAAAGCTGTATTCGCTTTGAATACACAGTACAAGGGAACTAAAGGAAAAAAAATAGATTCTTTTCTTGCAGATACCTGGATAATTGAAGTGAACACAGTTTCACATTATTTTCTAAGTTCATTAAACTTACATGTCAAACATAGAGAGAATGTGTGGCACTTACACGAGAATGAAGAAGGCCGTGCTAAGGCCATTGACAGACACTATTGTAGCCACAGGGACTGGGGACTGCCACATGAAATTTCACTAATTCACCCAATTTACAGTCCCGGTGTTCAGTAGGAAATCTATTTGTCTTGAGAAAGTGTGCTAATTGCACAAGAAATTACCATTGGCCTTAAAGAGCCTTTAAAAATGTTTTGAGTCTTTGTAAATTGGGAATAAAGGGACATTGTGTTGCGAGTGCTCCTGAATTCTGCTTTCTTTAGATTGTGTGATTGAACACACAATTTTGCCAAGTGAACAGACTCTAATCCTTCAGCAAACCAACCCCTACATTTTAAGAAAAGCAGGTGGAAAAGGAGGACTTAAAAAAATTGATGGGATTGCCTGACATTGCTCTTTAAACTATTAACTATGTTTACATATACATCATCACTGCAAGGTTATTTGTGTTTTGGTGCAATGATAATTCATTCATATTAGCAAATAATACTAAATTACAACATAAAAGGGTTATGTTGTTCTCATCAAATGCCTGCTTACTTTGGGTTTGAAAATAAAAGCAGATATCTGACTAGTTGCTCTGGCTTCTTCCCTCTTGCAAACTGCCCATCCTATAAATATTGTAAGATAATAGAGTACAAACCTTCCCAGGAACACAGCAATTTAAAAAAAAAAACATGTATGTTACCAAACAGATTCCAGGCTAGAGAGGTATGCTGTCTGAGAATATTTTAGCTTTCCATGGTTTGATTGTACTACTGCCTTGCCTTTTATTACTTATTTAAATTATTCACAATTTTCATTACAGTGAAGGAATTCATACTGTAAATGGATTATGCAATTAATAGGATGAGTCATCTAGCTTTCTATCCAGCATGTGCTATAGTGAGAGAGTAAAAGTGCCTTTACTGTAATATTACCATGACTATTGCTCTTGGCTTCAGTTATTAAAAAGAACAGTTCACTGAGTTCACTTGACCTCAGGTTTATGTGAGTGCTTAGAGTGCATACACACATTTACAAAAATAAGTGGAGTCGGTTAGGTAACTCAATTTCTAGGGAAGTGTCCTAGATGTCATGGCTGGTCAACTAAAAAAAACAACAGGGTGCAAACACAGTGGATGCCTGTACCTAGCAGTAATAACTGGCACCCAGCATTTAGGGAGGTATTAAACATAGGTAAATATGATTTAATTCATAAGGGACTTACCAAAAGTCTTACAAGTAAATAGAGTTTTGTAATACTGAGGAACTAATAGCTTAGCTAACTGGGCTCTAAAAAGTAAAATGATGTATTGTCACTATTCCACCACCCAATAGTAAAATATTCTCAGACACAAACAACTTGTGTTTATGCATGCCACAACCCCAAAAAGTTTACTGCCCAAGTCAGATGACCTAGCATTGTCATGTAAAAAGCTTAATTTACTACTTACTGTACAAAAATGTAGGGAACGGGGAAACATAAAAGCACTCACATGTAGCCGACATCCGAAATAATTGAATCAAAAATAGAAAAATACTACATAGGGTAGTAGAGAGGCGGACTTTTTCAGGCAATCACAAGGACGTAAAGGTTAAGAAAAAATATTTTAAGTTTAATTACATATCATAAAATCCAAAAACAAAGAATAAAATATACAAAAACAGGGTATACAGAGTATACATGAGCAATATTAGCTTTCATCTCGCCTACGCGTTTCGCCTAGCGGCTTCTTCAGGGCGAGTTTGAGAGAGGGCTGATAGTATATAATTGCTAATTTCATACATCAAAAGAATTGCTATCCATCCGATTATATCGAAGATGAAGAAATAAGTATCCGTATGGCTTGTAAGAGCTCAATGCGGCAGACAAAGTACACCAAAATACACGAAAAAAGTATCCTATGGTTGGCAGCGAGTCATCATATAAGGATGAACAAATGTATTCTGAAATAAAGCCAGAAATCAAAAAACAGACCCGGGACTAATCACAGCAGTGAACATGGAACATAGCCAAGGAGGAGTTTGTATCCAATCAAGTAGGCTAGACCAGGTTATAGTGTCCAATATAGGGCAGCCCAGCAAGTCAGGAGCCTTAGTATACAGCGCTGCTCGTGTGTCCCGGGGGGTTTAGCCTGTGCTGCACACCTGTGTGCAGCACAGGCTAAACCCCCCCGGGACACACTCGCTGATCGCCACCATTACTAGTAAAAAAAAAATATTAATAAAAATGCCATAAAACTACCCCCTTTTTTGTAAACGCTATTCATTTTGCGCTAACCAATCAATAAATGCTATTTGCGATTTTTTTTTTAACGAAAAATATGTAGAAGAATACGTATCGACCTAAACTGAGGAAAAAAAATGTTTTTTATATCTTTTTTGGGGATATTTATTATAGCAAAATGTAAAAAATATTGCATTTTTTTCAAAATAGTCGCTCTATTTTTGTTTATAGCGCAAAAAATAAAAACCGCAGAGATGATCAAATACCACCAAAAGAAAGCTCTATTTGTGGGAAAAAAAGGACACCAATTTTGTTTGGGAGCCACGTTGCACGACCGCGCAATTGTCAGTTAAAGCGACGCAGTGCCGAATTGCAAAAAGTGCTCTGGTCTTTGGACAGCAATATGGTCCGGGGCTAAAGTGGTTAAGGCAAGAACATCTAAAGGCTTAATCTCAGCAATGTACAACATTCTGGGGGTTAGAGCAATAAGCAGAGTGGGGCCCTCTAAGAGCAGAGAGGGGTGGGAAAGGGACGTGGGGATAGTAACTTCTGAACAGTGGGACAAGATTTTACAACGAGGAGCATTGGTCTCGATTGCTCCAGCGCAGAGAGTGTCCAATCTGTTTTTATTGTATAGGGTATATTATACCCCCCAAAAGATGTTTAAACTAGGGTGGAGGCAAAACAATGAATGCCCAAGCTAAAAGGGATCTCATACACATGGTCTGGAAATGCCCAAAGCTCTATAGCTATTGGATGGAGATAATTGAGAGGATCAACAAGGCTTTTGGATCCTCCCTTGACCCAGTGGCTATGACTTGCCTCCTAGGGTGCATGGAGGACAGCAGAGTCCCACCAGGCAATTTGGAAGCAGTATTGAGATGCCTATTTCAGGCACGCAAGATAATAGCCCAAAAATGGCAGACACATGTCCCCCCGTCTGTAGAAAACTGGGCAGCGGCCATTAACTCAACCATCTCCAGCAAAAGAGTGAGTCTCACTAGACAAGGCAATTACGGGAAGTTTGTGAGATTGTGGGGACCTTGGCTGAGGGCTGTGGGAGACCCTCTGTAAGGGGATCCAGCGATGGTATCCGCCCTGGCCCACTAAGACCCTACTTTCTCTGTCTACAATGGTTTTCTGTGGTCTATTCGTCCTGCTACTCTTCATGCGGGGTCTCCTAGTGCGGTTTTTGTCCACATTGTTCTCTTGGAAGTTTTTCTCCGCCAACAACCTAAGGATGCACTGAGTATATCTGAGTGGTCTATCTTTTTCCAAGGCTAGGCAATTTTAAGAGAGGTACGCTCTTTAAGGAGGGGGTAGGGAGTGTGGGGGGCAAGGGGAGTCAGAGGGGAATAGACACAAGGGGAATCAGTAGGAGGAAGATATCTTCTGTTGTCTTAAAATAACTGTACACTTTTACCTTGTTGTTCACTTCTTGTACTCTGCTATTTCTTTACTTTGTAATTATGTTATTTGCACTTGTCAATTGCTGGACTAAGAAAAAAAAAAATGAAATAGACTTGGGAAACTTAACATTAATAAATCACTGGGACCAGATGGCTTTCACCCGAGGATACTTAGGGAACTAAGTCAAGTAATTGCCAGACCATTGTTCCCAATTTTTACTGACAGTCTACTGACTGGAATGGTACCAGCTGATTGGAGAAAAGCCAATGTAGCACCAATATTTTAAAAAGGGCCAAAATACATCCCTGGGAATTACAGACCAGTTAGCCTAACATCAAAAGTATGCAAGTTCTTGGAGGGGATGATAACGGACTATATACATGATTTTAGTAATGAAAACTGTATCATTAGCAGTAATTAACATGGATTCATGAAGAATGGTTATTGCCAAACCAATCTATTAGCCTTCTATGAGGAGGTGAGCTTCCATATAGATAAAGGAAGGCCCGTAGATAGGGTGTATCTGAAATTTGCAAAAGTATCTGGGTGAACCTCCGCTTTAAGGCTTTACAAAGTAAGGTCCATTGGCTTGGACCATAGGGTGAGAACATGGATTGAAAACTGGCTACGAGGGCGAGTTCAGAGGGTGGTGATAAATGGGAAATACTCAGAATAGTCAGCGGTGGGAGGTGGGATCCCTCCGGGTTCTGTGCTGGGGCCAATCTTGTTTAATTTGTTCAAAAACGACCTGGATGATGGGGTAAACAAACAACTCAATCTCTTTATTTGCGGACAACACTAAGCTAAGCAGGGCAATAACTTCTCCGCAGGATGTGGAAACATTTTGCAAGAAGATCTGTACAAATTAATTGGGTGGGCAACTACATGGCAAATGAGGTTTAATGTAGAAAAAAAAAAAAAAAAGCATTTGGGTGGCAAATGGGGGGGTGAACCTCTGGGGGAATTTAGGATGGAAAAGGACCTGGGGGTTCTAGTAGATGATAGGCCCAACAATAGCATGCAATGCCAAGCTTCTTTGGGCACCAGTCCTTAGGAAGGATGTACTGGAAATGGAGCGAGTACAAAGAAGGGCAACAAAGCTAATAAAGGGTCTGGAGGATATTACAAAGGTTACGAGCACTGAACTTTTTCTGGAGAAGAGACGCTTAAGAGGGGATATTATTTCAATTTACAAATACCATAATGGCAATTCCACAATAGGGATATAAGGGAAGGAAGTTTAATAAGACACGTGGCCACTAAAATTGGAAGAAAAGAGTTTTAACCTTAAACTGCGTAGAGGATTCTTTACTAAAATTCCCTTCCACGGGCGGTGGTTTCAGCAGGGTGGCATCGATAGTTTCAAAAGAGGATTAGATAAGCACCTAAATGACCGCAACATACAGGGATATACAATGTAATACTGACCTATAATCACACACATAGGTTGGACTTGATGGAATTGTATCATTTTTCAACCTCACCTACTGTGTAACTATGTAACTAGGAGTCATGCCTGTGCTTGTTAGGGTTTTGCAAACAGCTGAAGGGCCGAGGTTGCCTACACCTGCCCTAGCCTCTGGATGTTACAAGTATCATACACCTTTTTAAAATCCCAAACACCTACATGTAAACAGTACCGTTTCAGTTACTGGGCTTCATCAGCAAAGTCAAAATTTCTGGTCAGGGTTTCAGGCAGTATTCCTTGGAAAATGCACCGAAATAAGCCTTAAAGTGTTACTAAACCCAGGACCCTGCGTTCACTATATCTGGTCTCCCACAGTACACATAACATGGAAATGCAATTATTTCTCATCAGCAGTATATAGCAGTGTTGTGATTTTTATCAGATCCTGATTAAGCTTGTAGGAGGAAGTTTCATACTGCACTGAGCTGTCCTATCAGGATGCAGGACCCCTGAACTTCTGCTTGGACAGTGTTGATTGGCCCTGTGCTGATCACATGCACCCTATCAAAAAATAAAAAAAATAACCTCTCTAGCAATACCCACCAAACTGAGCATGTGCAGCCTGACTCCAAAGACTTTACTGTTGTGGGTTTAGTAACATTTTATGGTAAACACAATTTTACCATGTGTTATCTGTTTGAGCAAAGGCAATGTGATGTTTTTAAAACCTAATGAAAAGGGCATTCACTTATAGGGCTATAGAGCATGTTGAAGTAATCCTAATGTACTGAATAGTTAAAGCGGAGGTTCATTACATTCTGCATACTTTCAACATTTACAGTATGCTGTTTGTTTTTTGTTTTTTTGCTGTA
The DNA here is from genome assembly GCA_029574335.1 of Rana kukunoris. Classification (NCBI taxonomy): domain Eukaryota; kingdom Metazoa; phylum Chordata; class Amphibia; order Anura; family Ranidae; genus Rana; species Rana kukunoris. The sequence continues at coordinate 177,006,606 of CM056053.1, read as the reverse complement.
CATACCGTATTATTGCTATTTTCCACCCGGCTTCTGGGTGCTCAGTCCCGCGGGAGTAGGCGTTCCTATGCAGAGGTGCAGTGTCATGTGGGACTTCGCTCAGATGATTGACATCTTGAGAAAAACTCCCCCCCGGTGGATAAGGCGTGTCACGAGTTTCCAAAAGTAGCCGAACTGCGAGTCGGCTCTATACGGCGCCTGCGCACCGACTAGGAGCCGTGTAGAGCTGACTGCGCAGGTGCCGTATAGAGCCGACTCGCAGTTAGGCTATTTTCGGAAACACGTGACGCGCCTTATCCGCCGGGGAAGGTTTTTCTCAAGAGGTCAATCATCTGGGCGAAGTCCCACATGACACTGCGCCTCTGCATAGGAACGCCTACTCCCACGGGAGTGAGCACCCGGAAGCCGGGTGGAAAATAGCAATAATCAGTATGTACCGCAAAAAAACAAACAGCATACTGTAAATGTTGGAAGTATGCAGAATGTAATGTTATATACATGTTTTTAGGGTGAACCTCCGCTTTAAGGCTTTCATATAATTTAATTATTGTTTTATGTACACATGTTTTCTGCTAAGAATGTCAAGTTCTTTGTACTAGTTTGTCTGATGTACATATATCTTGACATTTTATCTATGAATTTTGGGCTGTGCTACTAATTAATGAGCAACTACCCTGGTCAGCACCATCATGGTCCCTAACCAAGACAGGGCAGCCTGGCTCCAGTGGCCTGGCTCTTCAGCTGGGCTTATGCAGTATTATAATATTATCTGAATCCATTATTATAGGTGAAATCAGTCCTACACAGTAGAGATATTCCAATAGCCAATAATATAGACTCAAATTACAGCAGTGTAAAAGGCTAAAGTTTTTCTATTTACCTCAATGCATTCTCTGCATTAAGGTAAAATAACTCTTCCAAAATGAATCCCCAATAATATCTGCGGCGCTGCACCGATTTCAAAAAGTAGTTCCTGTACTACTTTTTGCGATTTCGGGCCTCGATTTACATTGACATCTGTGCAGAAACCTGCACAGATATCTCTGAAATCACGGCCAAAATTGGGACTGCCAACGGGAGTGAAATCGTGTGAGTTCAGCTGAACTCGCACAGCTTCACTCCCGCAGCCCAGTGTGAACCTGGGCTAAGGCCTGGTTCACACTGGTGTGATTTGAGATGTCAAATCGCATCTCAACTCGGGGGCATTTGCCGTCAATTGTCGGCAATGGCACCGTCCTAATCGGTGAGACTCCGCATCTGCGGCGCTGCACCGATTTCAAAAAGTAGTTCCTGTACTACTTTTTGTGATTTTGGGCCACGATTTACATTGACATCTGTGCAGAAACCGGCACAGATGTCTCTGAAATTGCGGCCCAAAGCCAGAGCATTTTCACTCATCACACCTGAATGGGCTGCCTTACACACAGCATTCACCCCAAAGAAGCTTTAGAACTATTTTTTAGAGTGGAGCTTGGTGCATTTTTTACTGTGATTTTTTCTTACAGCACATTTTTGAAAAGCAAGGAAACGCACAGATGTGAATGGAGCCTCCTGCCGCGTACACACGGCAGAGAACCTCGACGGGCAGAACACATCGTTCCGCCCGTCGAGGTTCTCTGCCGGCCGTCAGATTCGGCGACCCGCCCGTCAGGAAAGGCAACCAGCCATTCATCCCGACGGACCGTCGAGCAAATAGAGAACCTGTTCTCTATTTGCTCGACGGGTTTCCCGACGGGCGGGCTCGCCGAGAGCGTACACACGGCCAAGGTTCTCGGCAGAATGCGGCTCCCAGCGAGGTTCTCGCTGGTTTCTGCCGAGAACCTCGGCCGTGTGTACGGGGCTTCATTGTTCTTGTGTTATTGCACCAATTTGACTTCCAGGCCCCATTCACATCCAGCCTAGTGGGAGAACACATTTTGTGTGTAGTTTTTCCTATGACAAACATGTAGGTAATGGGACATTTTGACGTTTTGTGGGTTGTGTGTTTGCAGAATTTCCCCTCATTTTTTCACATGGCAAAATGTGTGTTTGCTTCTGCGTTTTGTGTGCTGTTAACAATTAATGGCACTGGAAGCACAACTAGTAATTTTAGGTGTATAAACATGGCCATACACTATACAATCTGATTGTATATTGTGAATTTAATGAGAAGGGTGAACACTGATTGATTGCATTTTATTTAAAAAACATGCACCTGGGTATGGGAAGGTGGATGATGCATAATACAAGTCAAATGACAATGGTCACGGTATGATAACTTATAGGTTAGGAACATCAAAACATAAAATGTCATTAAGCTAAAAAGGAAGAACCCTGTATCTGTGGGGTTGGATGCCTGATGGGTTCATCATTTTCTTTGGACGGACTTATGAGTTTTATAATCATGAAAGTGGAATAGGAGTTATATAGAGATGGGAATGTTTTGGTTGAGCCGGGGTGTGTCGAGAAGGTATCTATTATTATTTTGTGTAAGTTGTGCCTCAAAAATCCCACCTGTAAGATTTGTTTGTGATAGAGATTGTTACGTAAGGGGTGTGACACATGGTTTGAGCCAAATGTATTATAGTTCCTGTGTGTGCGTGCATTTTTCTCAACACAAATAAACACTTAAGGCCGCATACACACGATCGAACATGTCCGCTGAAACTGGTCCGCAGACCAGTTTCAGCGGACATGTTCGATCGTGTGTACGGCCTATCGGACCGTTTTCCAGCAGACAAAAGTTTCCAAACATGCTTAGAAACCTGTCCGCTGGAAACCTGTCCGTCAGACATGTTCGATGGTTAGTACACGAAATCATCGGACCAAAATCCCGCGCATGCTCAGAATCAAGTCGACGCATGCTTGGAAGCATTGAACTTTGTTTTTTCATCACGTCAATGTGTTCTACGTCACCGCGTTCTGGTCCAAAGGGAATTTGGTCCCATGGTGTGTACGCACATCAGACCAACAGACCACTTCAGCCTTGTCCGATTAAACCGGTCCGTCGGACATGTTTCCTCGGACATGTCTGATCGTGTGTACAGGGCCTTATACTGTATTTCTGATTCTCTGATTTAACATCACTGCTTGTCACCATCACTTCTCCTTTTTGTAAATCAACTCTTTTAACTCACGACAACCTCTTCCCCTAACGCCATACTTACTCCAACAAAAGCCAACCACCACACCATTACATCATACAAGCATGCACTACATCAAAATATATTTATGATTCTGTCATTATGCTACTAACTGAAGTGAAAAGCACATTTAGTCATGGAATATCTGCAGACACATTCCAGGTTGTGTCACTTAAAGAGGATTGTCAAGTCAACCCCAACCAATTTTTTTAAAATTAAAAGTCAGCAGCTGCAAATACTGTAGGTGCTGACTCCTTGCAGCTTCACAGTTAGCTTCCCACTGTGCATGTGTGAGCCACTCTGTGCTTTGTGAATTGTCCAGCAGCCTTCTGGGACCTGTGATGTGTCCCAGAAGGATGTGAACAAAGGGGGAGGGAGGACGAACTTCTGCTCAGATTGCTTAGGCGATTCAAGCAGAAGAGCAGGTACCTATCAAAACTAGTTGCGTGCTCTTTTCTCTGTGGTAATGTTTCTACTTGTGTTGGTACAATTGTACTCAGCATCAGTATCGATTGCACGTCTGCGCACATATGCCTGGTTGTGTTTATATTGTACCAATTTATTTTTTATTTTTTATTATGTATGTGAACATGTTTTTGGTTGATTCAGAATGGTACTGGCCCTGCCTCTATGAACATATTTTTGGATGTGTCAGTATGGTACTGCTTTTGTTTTTCGTGGACCTTTTGGTTTGTGTCCACGTGGATTTGATCAACGTCATATCAGTACAGTACTGACTGTACCTACATGACTGTGTCAGTACGATACTGAATATGTTACTGTAGGCATGTTTCTGGTTGTGTTTATATGTTACTGGTCATTTCTCTGTGGACAAAGATTCTTTGGTTTCATTTAGGATTTATTTGCAGATGATTTGGTATTTAAAGTGAACAAAGTTTTCCCTTGTGACTACGATTGGTGATCGTTCAATATGCTAAGTAAACTGTTTCTAATCATTTAGTAAATCAGGCCCACAAAATAGTTCTGCCTACATCACCCACCTATTAGTAGACAAATAATTACATATCTCTGTCTAACGGGTATTGCAATGCACCTGCACTAGCTGTGAAAAGCTGTTCTCGACAAGTGTGCTATATTTATTGTTGCTTATGCAGGTGGGACTGACTACATGTGGCCACAGGTCTGCTGACTCACACATGTCATGGCCAAACAAGTTTTACAGACATGAAGCAAGAATGATCATTATTTTCTACATAGATAATAAGAAATAAAAACAATCCACTCTCATACAAATAATTCAAAAAAATCAAAATTAACTTATGATTTATTTTATTTGTGGCACCATGCATGATATTACATGAATTCATTTCAACATTTGGCTAATACCCTTTTTTGTTTTACATATTTACTCTTCGTCATACATTTAATCTAAAAATAATCTGTAAGAAATAATTACATAAAATACATATATTACATTTATAGATATATTTCCAGACTTTATTTCTACAATTTTAGTTTTACAAATAACAATAACTTGTGCTACCTTTTAAGTTATGTATTAATTTAAAGTGTTTAAAATATATAACTCAATGAGTAGATAAATTAATAAAATTAACAACAGTAAAGAATACTGTCAACATGTTCTTTAGTAGAAGAAACAGCTACATTCTAAATAATTAAAAATATATAGTACATAAAAGTATGGTTAATAGTGGCAGAGCATTTTAAAAGTTCATGAGCTCTTTTTTGAAAAAAAAATACATTTTACACATTAGACATGATATTTTTTCTTAAACAACATCTTACAGGGTGTTTTTAGGATAATGCAATGCTGTTCCCTGGATCTCTAGTTCCTTTTCTATGTTCAAACAAACAAAATCAAACAGTGGTTTGCAATATTTTAAACGGTATACTGAGTGTCTAAGCCTCTAAGGCCTCGTACACAAAACCTTTTTCCTCGATAGAATCCATCAAGAAACCCACGCATGCTCAGAATAAAGTATGAGATGGAAGCGTGTCTTCAGTAAAAGTAGGGTTTGTAATGGAGATAGCACATTTGTCACGCTGTAACAGACTGAAAAGCTTGAATCGTTTCTCACCAAACATTTACTTAGCAAAATCAGCCCCAAGGGTGGCGCCAGTGGAATCGAACTTCCCCTTTATAGTGCCGTCGTACATGTTGTACGTCACCATGTTTGAGAACGACAAGATTTTGTCTTGACAGTGTGTAGGCAAAGAAAGCTTGTCAAGATTCTCAACAAGCCTAACAGGAAAAGAAAACGATGTTTCATTTACGACGAGTTCCTTGGTCGTGTGTACGAGGCCTCAGAAGTGGAAACTGAAAATGATGTCTGCAAAGAGAATTCACTCAAGATATCTTCACAAATAATGCAAACAACGTGCATATTGGCTGGAAACCCAAAATTCAAAATGACCACTGAATGAAAGACATCAGATAAGGGGCACACATGTATATTTTGCACGTCTAGCTGCCTGATCCTCTGATAGTAACATATTTAATATAAATATAAGTTTGATTCCTAATATGGGCTATGGCACTGTGGTGTTTTTACTGACATATATTTTATGGGAATACTATCTAAGTCAACACAGTGTAGCTGGTTGGAAAATAATTGCTCATTTTTATGGAGAGCATTTTTTTTTTTCAAAAGATGTGTTTGATATTTATTTTCTATAATATAATGTTTTCATAATGGTTTGATTAGATTTTAAGTGTATTTTCGATTTAATAAAAAAAAGAGATCTCTGAAAAATATTATGGAAGACACCTTTTTTATTTTAATATGCAATACTATATATATATATATATATAGTTTTATCAGACCTTTGCAGTAATTTACAATGGACAAACACACTGGGGTTGATTTACTAAAACTGTAGAGTACAAAATCTGGTGCAGCTCTGCATGGTTGCCAATTAGCTTCTAACTTCAGCTTGTTCAATGAGGCTTTGACAAATAAAACCCTGGAAGCTGATTGGTTTCTATGTAGAGCTGCACCAGATTTTGCATTCTCCAGGTTTAGTAAAGTAAACCTCATAGTGTATTTTATAGATTTATTCTCATTTACCAAAAGCAAACATTTTGCACATGTGTATATGCAACTTTGGACCATACACACAAATGTTAATTTACTAAGACTAGAAAATGCTCACATAGCTTTGTTAACAAGGTAAGGTTGTGTTCACTTTGCAAACCAGATCCTGTGCAATATAAGTGAACATTCACTTTGCAAAATGTAAATTGCCCAAAATTTTTTATAAAATCACTAAACTGCCTATATGTATCCCAGGTTCATAGTACTAGCCAGAAACCAGTTTATATCGCAGGAAGTATAGTATTTAGTATATACATTAAGTATATAGGAATTAATAGTTAGAGTTGGTTTGGTGATGATAATTGATATTATTAAATATAGGACTCCATCTTTTTTAATGTGCAATTTATTTGTTTGTTTCTGTAAAGAACATTTTATGCAAAATGCTTCTAAAAGTAGTAAATAAAAAAAATGTTATATATCTATAAATATATAGATATATATATATAGTTTCTTCAAAAAGTTTCTGCGCTTTTTTTGCAGCCATCTTCACCACACAGCATAACAACTCTTATACTGAACCGCAAGGTCAGATGACCTTTTTTAAGGTCCTTTGAATATATTTATTCATGGAACGAGGGGTCATTATATTAACAATCTAACCTACATTTTCTTTTGCTTGTACATACATTACATTGAATGACAACAGGATATGTCAAATGGTGCATTTAAAGTGGTTGTAAACCACGTTTTGCTACAGGTAAGCCTATAATAAGGCTTACCTGTAGCTACCCCAGATATCCTCTGGATCTGCATGTTCCAACGTCCAAGGTAAATGCGCACTGAATCAATGGCACATATGTATGAGTGACGTCATCTTGGCTCCGGCAATCACAGCATCAGAGCCTGTGATCCCCGGAAGTAACTCCGGGAGCGATGTCGCCAACGCTACAGGGGCTTTGATCTAAGGTAAGCAATTCATAATGAGCGAGCTATGCATACTAGCTCATTATGCCTTTCTCTTGCAGTTTTTTTTCCTAGGGTTTACAACCACTTTAAAGTGACTAAAGGGATTTTATTCTAACCCAATTCTTTCAATACTCATTTGAACAGTTTTGTCTGTTCTCTAACTATCCTGACTTCAGCAATGGCAGCACATTTGCTGTTGCAAATGGGTGTGAACATGCATGAATGAGCATACTCACTTTGAACCATGTTCCGCTAAAAATAAGAGTGGTCATTCAAATAAACTAAAAAATATATACTTTAAACATTTTTGTTATCAATTGTGGTAGTTCATATAATTGTATCAGATCACTAGAAAATGTATTTAATATTTGAAAAATTTAATGTAAAGTTTTATTTTGAATTCATTAAAAAAAAATGCTTTTTATTTGATATTTTACTTATGATTTCAATATGCTATTGCTATTTTAAGTTAATTTTTCCTATGAGACACCTGTGTTAGAATTTACTCATAATGATCTACTGATCATATTTTGTTAACTAAAATCTAAAACGGAGTTCCAACCAAAAGTGGAACTTCCACTTTATGCACTCCTCACCCCCTTACATGCCACATTTGGCATGTCATTTTTTTGGGGGGGAGTGGGTGCCTAGTTCCTGCTTCCATCACTTCGCCGCCTAGGCGATTCCACCTCCCTCTCTACAATCCTCTGGGACACGTCAAAGGTCCCAAATGATTGCCTGGCTACCACCAGAGCGCAGCACGACTCGTACAGTGTGTGCCCGGCTATGAAACTGCAACCTGTCAAGTCAAGTGCCCACATTTGCAATGAAGGCCCCGCAGAGAGGAGGAGGAGAGGAGCAAGGCTTTGGGTGGCTGTATCGCTGAACCGTGGGCCAGGTAAACGTCTGTTTACTAAAAGTCAGCAGCTACACTTCTTGTAGCTGCTAAATTTTAAAAAACTTACAACTGAGTGGAACTTTGCTTTATTGAATCACCCACAGTGTAAAGTAATCCAATTAGAATTGGCATTTTTGTTAAAATGAAGGGACATGGGCATACACATGGATGCCAGTGAGAAACAGTGAACGCTGGTTACCCCTCCAATGGAGTTAGTACATCTAATAACATGGAAGAAAAGGAATGTACATTGGGCAAAGCTGCATATAAGCATCCTATATATAACTTTTACAATGCAAAGCTTTTATGTTGTGGGTTTCTATACTTAATGAAACAAACAATATGCATAGTTAATTATGTATTTTTTAAATTTATTTTTTGTGATCTTTTCCCTTGCTGGATTCTCCACATAAATAATGGTAACAAAAAAACTAGGTGTGCTCAGTGGTCGCAATGCATTGCATAATATTAAGCACAATACATAATGTTCAGAAGGGCAATAAAAACACAGTCAAGAGAGTTAAAATGAACATACGGCCAGGTAATGAATATTCAAGTATCTACAAATTCTGAACAAGCAGGACATAAACATTAATACTCAATGTTCGCTGCAGAAACACTAAAGTAATTATTATTATTTTTTTTACAGCAGCTCAGCTCGTGCTGTCCTTCCCCCTCCCAGAGAGATTGATTTAAAAAACTTTAGTGCATCTGCTGTGAACTTTAAGAATGAATTGCTTTCCAGTGCCTATAGATAAAGAGGTCAACGAGGCTTTGTTTTAAGGCTCACATATTACTTGTTAGGAATATGTGAATACTTGAAATGTCCATAGTAAGACATTAGCTGGACAAACTAACCAATGTTTACTTTAAATTAAAAACTAATTTATAGGTAGACACATAATTTAAACAATAATAAACTGTGGAAGCTGCTTTAACCCCAGTAGGCCACAAAAGGAAACATTGGCAGTGTGCAAATATAAATTAATATTAAGTAAAGTGGGTGAGTATGGAGCTTTTCATTCTGCTTAATACAGCAGTATAATAATGGGAGATGTATAGATGGTTCACATGCAATAGATATGCGCATGCATTTACAAGAATGTAGACATTATTACATTTTGTCTAATGGTCATTATATTTTTAGGTGCCAACATGTGTATGTGGCATAGCATATACTGTACAATACATTATAATAGATTTTCTGCAAAAATAAACTATCTGCAAAAATGCGAGCTATTTAGGGTTATTTTGTTATTTACATTTAATACATTTACAGGATGAAATTAAAATGGTGTCCTGAAGTTGTATTGGCTTATTTATGTCAGTTTCCCTTCCCTGTGCTGGTAAATAAAGGAGTACCGTACAACGCAGGCATGTATCTTAATAAATAACATAACCATTGTCATCAATTTGTTCTGTTTGCTGAAATGCTACCTGCATGTTGCCCTTAAATGGTATGGAATTTTTTCTTCACTGAAAAAAATAAGAGCATGTAAATATAAACTTTGTATTATAAGGACTTTAGACTTTGACCCATGTTCATCACTGGCAAAATCGTGTCTGTTTGATTACTTACATAAAGTTCTTATGTAAACCACTTAATAGTCAGTTTTACATCCCTTTCTAAATTGGCACATCAGTAAATCAAACCTAAAAATTTTATATCATGTGCCCTGTGCAAGATGTATTTTTTAACTTTATACTTCTGCCTACAGCTAACAGCTTAAACTATAGGCATAAAACGTTCAAACTTTCATTATGTATAACACCTAAACATTTAAGTACATTGCAATACATCTCTCAAAGTGCTAAAATATACAAATATATGACTAGTTAGAACCTGGTCCCTTATTATTCAATAAAAAGATCATCAGTAAGGGATATACTAGGGAATCCGCAAATCATATCTTTCAATATGAGATACTTCATATTCCTAATGCAAACTGTTGCACTAAATCAAGTTAAATATATCTAGTATAAATAATGGAAATGATGATGGTATGACAGAAACATGAAGTAAATCAACCTTTTTGTTAGTTATTTTGTACAATACATACATTGTATCCTTTTCTTTAAGCACAGTATTTTCTTTACCTGTCTATAAGCGTTGCTCATTCAAAGCTGACATATCAGTATTTGGTGGACAGTGTCCAATACAAAGTCTTAGAGATATATAAGCAGTTGCTATGTGCTTTAACAAAGCAATGTTCACGCAGTGGGTAAGGATTATTATTAGACAGAATTTATATAGCGCCAACAGTTTGCACATTGCTTTACAATATAAGAGACAATACAATTACAATACAATAAAATAAAATACAAGAGGGTTAAAAGGGCCCTGCTCATAGGATCTTACAATCTGGGGCAAGTGGTGAAAAAGATAATAACTGTGAGGGATGAGCTGATGGAGGAATTAGAAGTTCAAATGATATATGGAGGCGTGATAGCCTGCGTGGGGGTAGGCCTTACAGAAGGGACTTACAATAGTCAAGGTAACACAAGAGTGAATGAGTAGCTCAGTGGTTTCATTAGTTAAAGAAGGGATCATTTTAGGTAAAGTCTACAAGTTTTTGACAGTGATTGATATTGGGGCTGAAAGGACAGGTCAGTTTCTTGAATGAAAAGGACTAATAGTTTTATTATTGATCTATTTAGAAAAATCAGGGAGGGGGATACGTGTGGGGAGAATATTGCAAGCGTGGTTGTAGAAAGATTTATTTTGAGGAAGTGTGGTGACATCCATGTTGATATGTCATTTAATAATGCAAGAGAAAACTGAAGGAGTAAGGTGAGGAGTAGAGAGATGGATTTGGGTGTCATTGTTATAGAAATGGTATTGGAAGCAATTTGAGGTGACCAAGTGACCAAAAAATAAGGTATAAATAGAGAAGGGATCCAAGAACAGAGCCATGGGATACCCCTGCAGAACGAGAAAGTGGAGAGGAGGAGACAGAGTTGTAGGTACCACTGAAGGAGCACTGTGATAGATAGGAGGAGAACTACTAAAGAACAGAATCTTGGAAGCCAAGAACATGGAGTTTATTGAAGAGGGGAAGGTGGTCAGCAGTATCAAAGGCCACAGAATGGTCTAGTAGTAAAGTTATGGAGTAGTGGCCATTGGTTTCAGCAGTTAGTAAATTAGTGAGTAGAGTGCTGCAAGCAAGAATGTAAGGATTCAAGAAGGTTGTTTTCAGTGAAGTAGGAACTCACATTGTTGTAGATTAAGCATTCTAAAAGTGTATAGGTAAATGGGAGCAGTGAGATGGGTGTTTGGTTGTTCAGGTTGGTGGGGTTCGGTTAAGGTTTCTTTAAGTGTGTGCATACTTTAGAGTAAAGGGGAAGGTGCCAGTAGAGAAGGAGAGATTTAAGATGTGAGAGAGAGAGCATAGGATATTAAAGAAGAGGGTGTCTGTAATGCCACGCACACACGATCAGTCCATCCGATGAGAACGGTCTGATGGACTGTTTTTATCGGTTAACCGATGAAGCTGACTGATGGTCCATCGCGCCTACACACCATCGGTTAAAAAAACGATCGGGTCAGAACGCGGTGACGTAAAACACAACGACGTGCTGAAAAAAATTAAGTTCAATGCTTCCAAGCATGGGTTGACTTGATTCTGAGCATGCATGGATTTTTAACCGATGGTCGTGTGTACTAACGATCGGTTTTGACCTATCGGTTAGGAATCCATCGGTTACATTTAAAACAAGTTGGCTTTTTTTTAACTGATGGATAACTAACCGATGGCGCCCACACACGAACGGTTTGTTTCGATGAAAACGGTCCATCAGACCGTTCTCATCGGTTTAACCTATCGTGTGTACGCAGCCTAATAGTTACGGGGGAGGGGAAAATTGGGTAGGTGGGCAGTTAAGAAAAGTTTGGTGATCTCTTTAGTAGTAGCCAGATCAGGAAGAGGAAAGTATTGAATGTGCAAAATCACGCTACACTAGTGTAATTGCGGGCTAAATTGAATTATTCCTATTTTACCTCCTACTCCTAAGTCCCTGAACTGGAATGTTATTTTACAAGCACAGTTTATCCAAACAGCACAGATCCTTCTAGGATTAGATATTTTAAACAAATGTCAGTGTTAGTAAATAATTATTTCTAATGTTATATGTCCCATTGATTCAGTAACACATCACTGAAGATATAATTACATTACAGTGGACAAGAACATAATCTTATTACTTAGTACAGTGATATCATTGTACATGAACACAGGTTACAGAAGGATAAAAAATGTGATATGCTTTAAAGGTATTAGGCAGATTCTGGCTCTACGGCTGTTCTGGATGTACAAGTTCAAGCATGCAATGCCAGAGATGTCAGGACATGATGCCTGTAACGCAACAACAGCTGTAGAGACAGGTGTTTAAAAAATTCTGCTTTTTGAATCACTCAAAGATGATGTTGCTAAAAATTCAAGTAGCACAACTGGATAAGGTACATTTTTCACATGAATATAATAAAGAGAACCGATCCTGACAAATGGAAACATCTAACATTATTATTGCATTCTGCATATTAGACAAATAGTAATATATAATTACTTCCACATATTTCAAGTGTAATATTTACAAAATGTTATGCGAGCAATACTTCCTATACTTCTGCTCTGTGGCAGAAAATGATATATGTGTACTCATTTATATGATTTATATCTGTCTTAATGATGGCAGTTTGCATAAGTAAAATGTTAAAAAGAGTGTGGATCACAGGACCATGCTAATAAATTGGATTTTTGTACTCTCCGTATAAACTTTTTCTTTGAGTTCATTGAGAGACACAGGATTCAAAAACATTTGGGTATGCTGCTACCTAGAGGAGTATTTGAACACTGTCAAACAAAAAAAAAATTGTGACCAGCCTAGTAAAGCCTCTCCCAGTATGCCTTAGTTTTTTTAACAAGAAACAGATTTTACACAAGTGCAAAATGCTATTTCCTTTACCGTTCATTGAGTGACATAGGATTCAAAGACAACAGGAACCTAGAGCAGTCCAATTGAGAGATAAGCAAAATTGCAAACAAGACGATAACAGTGACACAAAAAAAAACAGAGATAAAACGTAGAGAACGCATAAGCAGAGAATCAGGTGGCAGCATTATAAACCTGGGAAACAGTTGCCTGATGCCAAAAAGCTCAAGAAGCACTCACAGGTCTAGTATAGTGTACTTTGTCAGGAAAGGGCTTGAACCCGATCCTTAAGACCATCTGCTTGAATAATGATCTCTCTGGGCCATTGACAGAGGTGGAGTGAGAAGCTGGTTCCCTATTGCAGGGGGTGACAGACACAATCAGTTTTCCTAATTTGAAACAGTGGCTGCGAGTTAAACACTTACCGCAAAACCTACAGCTATACAAAAAAGGTAAATCTCATTTTCATATACTGGAGCTGGACAAAAGGTTGGAGGTAGAATGCCCCAGTTAGGCAGAAAAGCTGAAACCACCAAGTCTCATGTAGAACCAGAACATTTTATTTTTAAGACAAGGCTGGCAGTTCAGACATGAGCCTTGCAGAAGATATAACAACAAGATAAGCAACCTTGTGAGTGAGCATGGTGAGTAAATACCCCTAATAGGTTAAAAAAATCCCACAAAGTGACAAGTGAGCGCACACATTGCACAAAGTCTTAATCAAGGAATGGGAGACTAGTGATTTCTGCAACAAGATCACAAGCATTGAGATTTGACACATGATGGTACTCATGGCCAAATGTAGGTTCAGATGCAAGGTCAGTATACATCCCACAGAATATTTCTGGGATGAAAACGATTATTTCCTCACACCATGAAAAGTGTGCCTTCCACGTGCAATGGTATAACATGTGGGAAGTAGACGTCTTAGATTTTAGGTAGGAGTCATGGATTTGGAGAGGCCACTATCTTATAAGACCTGGGCTTCAACAGCCATGCCATTAAGTCCAGTCGGTGTGATCCCAGTCCCAAAAAATATTGATAAACTGCAAGATCCCATGGAGTGCCTGCCTGGTCACATTACCACCTCTGTCTGGGCCAGTCTTAATGCCCTCTATCTTGATCCTGTGGAAGACTTGAGAAAGGAGTTTCAGGTGAGGAAAGGCATAGATGAGGCTGCTTTGATTAGCCACTAGAGCATCCATTGATTCTGTCAGATATCAATATCTGTACCTGGATAACAACTTGTATATTGTTTGTTGTTAAACCTGGATGCCAGGAGGGGCACAATCAGCATTCCTCATCTTTTTCACCGGTACTTAAACACCCCTAGGTGTAGGGTCCATTCCCCAGATCCAGATACTACTGACTGTCAATTGTCCACACCTGGAATATAGAAGGCGAATGAGGCTTGAACGTGAAGTTCTGCCACTAACGCATCTATACAGTAATGTAGGCTGCTGGCATGAGTTCTAGGAGCTCTACAAATTGGGGACTAGTATGGATGTAAGCCGTATCCCTTTTCATTCGTTCAGTCCATTCACTAATTTTTTACAGACTAACATTACACCCATGTCATGCTGTAATGCAAGACCTGCCAAGGAAAATTAGATTTTCGAAAGAATCTTCAAACTGTATCTATGGGATCATCTATGGCAGGGGTGCCCAACCAGTGGCCGGCGAAGGCCTTTGATGTGACCCGCGATCTTCTGCTCTGGGATGGCTGGTTGGCAAGCCCAGATCGCGAATCCGTCATCCCAGAGCATCAGTGTTGTGAATGAAGCTGGTGTTAGAGAAAACAAGCGGCTGCGGAGCAGAGCCGCATAAGCTGAGGCTTCCTGTATAGCACCTGCTCCTGTAACAGATGGAGTGATGCCAAATATGGGCATATCTGTTCTGCAGTGGTTACTGGGCTTCTTTCAAACTTCAATCAGCAAGTGCACCACCTACCTCCAATCCGATCTGCTAAAAACAAAAAAAACAGTAGAAGATCCATCCCCTTCCGCCTGGGTGGATCGGATCAAAGGGCCCATAGAATAGAGTGGGCTGTGTCTGCTCTCGATATGCAAAGTGGACACAGACCTGTCATTCGCCTGCTCCAATCATTGTGGCCCACGACCGGTTACCAAGTCACTTAAGTGGCCCTCGCTCTTGGGCATCTCTGATCTATGGGGTCCTTACCGGCACGTCCTCTGCAGGAATGGTTGTGCTTTATTAAGACAGGACATACTTAAAAAAAAATGGACAATGGATATTGTGCTGCAAAATATTTAGGAGGGGGTTTTCATGAGATTCACAGTTAGGCCTCTGAGGAATTCCAGACTAGTAGCAGCATTATTGTGATTAACAGCATGCAGAGTGCTTCCACAGTTCCACAGAACTCAATTCCAGAGCCTTTTTACCAAGTTTCCCTGAAAGAAATGTAAAATAAGAATTGTAATGGTATTCAGCCTAACAAATTAAGTTGTTATATATGCCCAGCCCACATGGCCTACTAACGAATCTTCAGAGACAGGGTCACATCAGAAGAAAAGGCTTTGAACTTGGAAAGTGCTCCACCGCTAACCAACACAGCACACATGGAAACCACAACACAAAGCCCAGATCTAATCGGCGCCAATAAGTCATGTTCCAGGCTGCCCTTGCATTTTTCCAGTCCGACAGGATCAGGTACAGCCTTTAAAGCTATTGTTGAAAATACATTGATCCAGATAGCTGTGTAAAAAAGCCAGCTTAAGCAGTATGTAGAGAAGGTTTGATTGAATAAAAAATAATCTTGAAATAAAAGGAAAGATGGCTAGTAAAAATAGTTGAACTTTTCTCGGTACAGAAAAGGCCTCCATCCTCTTGGGACACTAGCAAAAAAAAACCTAAGGCATGACATCCTCTTTAACCCAAATGTCCCTGAATCCGTGTTCTTCAATGACTGTGAAAGAAATATGCGTACAAATATACATTTTTGCTATATGTCAGCTGTCCTTGCTTATTCATAGAATAGATGGACAGTAAAAAAGAACATTGATTCATGAGCCACAATAGAGTTTGTCTCTCTATTTTATGTATTTAAAGGTGATCTATCTTGGGTACATACATACAGACAGTTTGAATTCCTCGCCACTTAATGACCCTTGTGAAGTCTGGTGACACCTCAACCATGCCACTTGTTTACCATGGCTTTTATATAAGGCTCTTTTGTTCAGCCAACATTTTGCACAAATGGGCATGGTTGTTAATCCAACAGCACATGCAACTATATAGTAGCAACAAAACATATATATCAATAATGTGTTTTGTTCATACATAGTTTTGGTGCACAAACCTCCTGGCCAAAATGAATAGGGACGGTTATAAAGGCCAATAGAACTGAAGTCATAAATATAGTGCAAGCTAACTGATATTGTACTGTGTTTGTGACCAATGTATCCACACTTAATTAATAATAACAACAACAATCCCTGAATATTTATCATTGAGCACAGTGTGTACTCTAGAATCTTGTATAACTACTGTATTTATTGGCATATAACACTCACTTTTTTACCCTGAAAATAGAGGGTAAACTGTGCCTGCGTGTTATACGCAGGGGGCTGTGGAAAGATTTTTTCCTGAAACTTCCCTCTTAAGTCCTGTACACACGATCGGTCCATCCCATAAGAACGGTCTGATGGACCGTTTTCATCTGTTAACCGATGAAGCTGACTGATGGTCCGTCGCGCCTACACCATCGGTTAAAAAACGATTGTGTTAGAACGTGGTGACGTAAAACACAATGACATGCAGTTCAATGCTTCCAAGCATGCGTCGACTTGATTCTGAGCAAGCGTGGATTTTTAACCGATGGTCGTGGCTACAAACGATCGTTTTTTTTTTTGCTATCGATTAGGTATCCATCGGTTTGCTTTTTTTTTAACCGATGTATAAATAACCGATGGCGCCCACACACGATCGGTTTGGACCGATAAAAACGGTCCATCAGACCGTTCTCATCGGTTTAAACGATCGCGTGTACGCTGCCTTAAAGTTAGGGTGCGTGTTATACACCTGTGTGTGTAAATACGGGTAAATAAAATAAAAATAAATCAATACTGTTAATTTTATGCTAGTATCAGATTTATAAGAAAGATAAAGTTAAAAGCAAACATTACAATGTAATTATCTTATTTGTCTCTTTATAACAGTGTAAGCCCCAACTGATAACAGTTATTTTTCTTTTAGCATTATATTTTACTTGTGTTAATTTATTCATCACAATATAGTGTGTGGATTACTCTATGTATAAAAATCACATTTACTTTTCTTTACTCTATTAGCATGTGCTGGCCAGGAAAGTGACAATCATTAGAGAAAACAGTTTCATTAACTACAATGTTCTTTGCTAAGGTGTATTATTTACATCCTAGGATTTTCTGCTCATTCTTACCTGCCAACAAGAACATTTTATTGGCAAAATCTTAATTCATTTCAAGGCAAATCACATTTTCCTTGGCACATATGTTGCATACATTATTTTCCCTTTTGGTCCATTATTTTGAAACAGAAAATTAGGTTTAAAAAATTTTGGCCAGTTGACAAAACAATCAGACAGCCTTGCTGTTCTGGACCTCTCAAGTGTGTCGTTGAACTGGTATCAGAGATAGGGAGAGGTGCTTTCTTCGTTTATTTTGCCTTACAATGTACGCACTGAAGCAGAGACCTGTGACAAAGGAAATACAGAATCAGGTGAAGCATGGCACATTTAAAGTGGAACTCCACACAAAAAAACAACATTATCATAGTTATGAGTTTTGTTGAACAAAATTATACATTTTAAAATACTGCAATTACAATAGTCTGAAATCTCTTTATATTATCCTCCCACAATCCTCCCCACAGCAGACATTTAGGCCAATCAGGTACTACTGCATACAACTATTTTTTCAGTGTAACATGTTTTGATGCAATGGGCACTTGAGGTGTTTACACCGTTCATAGGAGAAAAAAGAGAACCCCCATTGAGTGAAGATATACCCTTCCATATTCCTCTTAGCAAGTAGAAGACACAGGAAGCTGCAATAGGAAACCTTTATGACACCATACTTGCTATACAGTGTGGTATAGGTGTGTAAATCACAAGACTGGCCTAACAGAAGTAAACTATTTTAACAGGTAAAACAATTCATATATAGGTATACAGCTGTTCTGATAGAGGTCCAGTTGCAGATACTGATAATAAGTTTTGTACTGATAAACTGATAATACATATCACACAATATTCTGCATAGGGAATACAACTTCTATAATAAGTAAAAAAAAAGTGTTAAAGTGAAGCTCTACTCTCTCACTCAACATTGATTATTTTTAAACCTAATGCTGATAGCATTAGTTATTAGGAAAGTATAGCCACGTTTACTTTTTTGAAAACGTTTTTTTCTTACATTTCTTCAGTTACTTCCTGGTTTCTTGCCTAGACAAATGATGTCATACATCCCAAAAGTCTTCAAGAGGGGAGGAGAGGAGGAGGAGTTTTCTCAGCTAAGCACACCCTCCGGCCTACACGCTTGAGCTAAGGGCAGATGGATTCCAGGAAGTAAATTCTACATAAATCATTTGCCCTTACTGAACATGGCCACAACAGAAATGCTAGGGGGTGATTTTCAAAGTGATTTCTCAACTGAATAAAGCATGTGTGAATAGGGGAGCTTGCTTTGGATATTAAACATGAATGAAATAGTGTTTTTAGTCTGTGAAGAACTGCTCTAATATTGCATTCTTTGAGAGTTAAAAGAGTTTCTTTCAGATTTAGACTTGATTTTCCCTTATCTCTTATGAAATAGGTTGCCTCTATCTAGTCTTTTCTGCAGCGTCAAATTCATAATTTGGTTTTATACTTAAAACCTTGGGTTTTGGGGGGGGGGGGGGTTTGGGGAGTTTGCAAAATCTATTCCTTGAAGTCTATTGAGGGACACAGGATTGTAGTAAGACTTGGACATGTGAGCTAAACTGCTGCCTTCAGGTTTGGGCAAAAATCATTACACCAGCCCCCCATATAACCCTGCCTCCACTATCATGCCTTTAAAACAAGCAGTGCATAAGGCCAATACACAGAAATGCAGGTCCTGTGTCCCATAATGGATGGAGAAACAGTTTTGTTGGTAGGTACAAAAGTTCTGTAGTAGGTCTTAGACATATGGGAGGTCCAAGAGAAAAAGAAGAGTTTGGGACTGTAAATGAGGCCTCTGATATGTAAATCTGAAGTGCCTCCATCCCAAATTTGCATTCCCATCTCTATTAGTTACATGAGAAAAAAAAGAGTTCGGGACTTCCCGACCGCCGCACGAGGATATATGTTGACAGAATGACACGGCTGCGCAAATGGGCGTGTATATAAGTCCCCTTTCATTTGCGAGCCACGTGGTCGCAGCGCCGCCGCCGGTGTGCTCGCGACCCTGTCGCAAGCTCCGTGACCGTGTGTCCCACAGTCGGATCACAGAGCTGATGAACAGGGAGATGTCAGTGCAAACACCACTTCTCCCTATCCTTCCCCTGACATGTCACTGATCGTGTGTTCCCTGTCTTCGGGAACAGCGATCAGTGACGTGTCACAGCAAGCCACGCCCCCTAACAGTTAGAAGAACTCCCTAGGTCACACTTAAAGGGATTGTAAAGGTTTGTTTTTTTATTTTCTAAATAGGTTCCTTTAAGCTAGTGCATTGATGGTTTACTTACCTTTTCCTTCGATTTAAAAAAAGTAAAAAATATTGTGTTTTTTTTTTCAAAATTTTCGCTTTTTTTTGTTTATAGCGCAAAAAATAAAAACCGCAGAGGTGATCAAATACCACCAAAAGAAAGCTCTATTTGTGGGAAATAAAAGGACGTCAATTTTGTTTGGGAGGCACGTCGCAAGACCTCGGAATTTTAATTTAAAGTGACGCAGTGCTGAAAGCTGAAATTTTCGCCGGGGCAGGAAGGGGGTATATGTGCCCAGTAAGCAAGTGGTTAAAGCCCAACTCCAAGCAAAACTGAAATGTAAATAGTGCATCAATGATCTTTCACAGTCCAGATTCCAAATGTCTCTCCACAAGCCTGCAATGTAATGATAACAGTTTCCTCTATCAGGCAAGTTAAGTTCCTGCCTTGGGGAACAGGCTTTTTTCCCTGCTATCTTTCTGGGCACTGGTCCCTTAACCACAACTTGAGTTTTCTTGCCTAAGCAGCCTATGACAGAGGACATGGCAATTGTCACCTCCACCAATAAATGTCCACATTGTGCAGGCAGTGATGTGGACACACCAAGTAGGACCCCATTAAGTAAATGGAAGAAGAGAAAGGAATTGTTATGCGACTATGACTTGGAATTTTTGTTTTACACCCAGCAGCTAATTATTGTGCGGTGAGGGGTAGGGTGTTCTTAATAACCTGTAGCTGGGCTTTAATTTTTTTCTAATTTATGATAACAAATTTATAAAAATATTATAATCTTGAAGAAAATGCTGAGAAGCAAGTAAAACAAATTGAAAATGACTTACAGGATTACATAGACACTATAGTTTCTTCTCCCCTTATTCCAATTATGGCACAAATTAACTGCTATAATTCTAAATGCAGCTTTATAAACAGGAACTGCTCTTTAATCCAGTTATGAATTCCTAAATTAATTAAATGTATTTTTACTAACATAAGCTGGTAATTCTGTCTTGTTATCAGCCTCTTGTGAACTCTGCACAGCGGCCTAGGAGGATCAGCACTCTGAGCCACTCAGAGATCTATTACTTTGTATAGGCATGCCTACAGAAGTAAAAAAGTTAACATACAGTTTAAATATTTCAACAGTGTTTAGCTGTTTCCCAGCTTTCACTTTTTTAAGTGAGTGCAAATGGTGGCAATACATTTTTATTAAAGCCTAAGTTTAGTCAAAATAATAAAAAAAATGAACACAAAGGACATTACTTACTATTGATCCGATGTCTAACCACAGTCTTCCAGTGCAGCGAGGGTTAATAGGTCTGACAGACCCATGACAGTAACTTATCAAGACTGCCCAAATATGCCGGCTTTTTGAATTAAGAACAGGTAAATTAATGAAAGGTTGGCCTCTCCTCAATTCACAGAAGCTGTTCAATAGCTTTCTATGTATGAAACATCATCTATGAATGGAAGAGATGGAACCTTCATTTATCTCTTATAGATTGTGTTTCATCCATAAAGGATATAGTTTGGCTTCTATGAATGAAGGAGCTGGGTGTGGAGGCACTGGGCATAATTAGGCACCCTTGATGAGTGCCTGTCAGAGATCCATCAGCTCTATTATCTCCCACTGCACCAAAAGATTATGGTTATGGGGAGTAGGGTAATGAAGGAGGATTTCAAAGAATGCAGGAGCCAGCAGCACAAGGGACACATCCGATTAATAGTAAGCAATATCCTGATTTTATTTTTATTTTCTTAAAATTAGGGTTTACATGTATGCCCTTTATTATTTATATTTAATATGCTGTGCCAGTATCTCATTCCCTCACTAACTAAAGACAGCAGATAGTAATATCTTGAGTGGTCATGACACTCTTATGTGAATCTGCTGGCAATAACCCTATCTGTAAAAGACAAATGTTTACCAGGAGTTTGTAACTTCAGCTGGCACACACTGTTCTCTGTAAGTGTGAGATATTTTTAAATCCTTGTTTGTTCAATAAACAGAAAAAGGGGCAAAAGGACAAGGCCAAAAAATATTTTGTTTGAGTGTGAAGAGGTGGAAAAATTACCATCTGTCATGTGATCATAAATGAATTTGAAATTACATTTAGCTTGTGATGAAAGTAAACATCTCATTGTACAGTCTGCTGTTTCATTTAATAAGCATTTTGTAAAATGCAGCAACAGTAGCCCAGAATTCACATAAATTATGAGGGGCAAGATTATCCTAAGTAGATTGAAGGCCCAGAGCACAAAAATTAAATTACAGTGCAAAACAAGTTAAATGCAAACAATACAATGTTTTCACTGGGCCTGTAATGGCAGCTTTTAAAGCACAGGGAAGATCTAACAGACAGACGTTAACAGTATATTTTAAAAATCTGCTTGGTATTCCTTGATATATATAAAAAATAATAATATGCTAAAATGTTATCTTGTACAGTAAAGGCACACTTCAGCACAACTGAAAGCTAATCTTCAAAGTGCATACAGGAAACAGAACTTAAGCTGGCCATACAGGATTCAGCAGGATTCGATCCATGTATGAGCAGGATGATTGTACCTAAGTTGATCTATTGATCGACTTGGGTACAGCAAGCGTGTCAGATTTCCAGCATACGTATATATTGCCAGCAACAATAGTCACTAGCAATAATCATTGGGTCCGCCCCACCCCCTCCCCCACCAGGAGAACACAATAGCTCTGCGGTAGGTATTTTCCCATAATCATTGACTGTGTTGATGGGGGAATTGAGCAATTTTCTTTCTTGCAACCCATGACTGCAAGAAAGAAAACTGCATCATCTATGTCAGAATTCAGAGAGCCTGCCTTCTGAACTGCAACGATGCTGGGAAGAGAAGTTTCAAGAGTCTGAGTCAGTACAGGAATTACAGCTTGCAGGCAGCAAGCTACCATGGAGTCCTAAGAAAATGAAGGTTTGAAGTAAGCTTACTTTTTGGCCTAAAAGCAAAACGCTATGTGTGGTGGAAAACTAACACTGCATGTCACCTTGAACACACCATCGCCACCATTAAACATGATGGTAGCAGCATTATGTTGGATGCTTGGGGATGCTTTTCTTCAGCAAGGACAGGGAAGCTGTTCAGAGTTGATGGGATGACAGATGGAGCCAAATACAGGCAAATCTCAGAAGAAAACCTATTCGAGTCTGCAAAAGACTTGAGACAGGGGTGGAGGTTCACCTTCCAGCAGGATAACAACCCAAAACATATAGCCAGAGATACAATGGAAAGGTTTAGATCAAAGCATATTCATGTGCTAGAATAGCCCAGTCAAAGTCCAGACCTAAATCATCCAATTGAGAATATGTGGCAAGACATGAAAATTGCTTTTTACATATGCACTCCATCAAATCTGACAGAGCTTGAGCTATTTTGCAAAAAATAATGGGTAAAATGTCACTTTCTAGATATGCAAAGCTGGTAGACACATACACAAAAAGACTGTAATTCCCGCTAAAGGTGGTTCTACAAAGTATTGTATATAGGGGGGCTGAATACAAATGCAAGCCACACTTTTAAGATATTTATTTGTAAAACATTCTGAAAACCATTAATCATTTTCTTTCAACTTCACAATTAGTGGCCACTTTGTATTGGCTTATCACATATAATCCCAATAAAATACATATACGTTTTTGGTTGTAACATGACAAAATTTGGAAAATGTCAAGGGGTATGAATACTTTTTTAAGGCACTGTATATTGGATTGTCAAAAAGAACTACTGTTTGTATTTTTATTACAATGCTCATGTTATTATATAAGTGTATGTTTTGGCCATAGATTTCCTTTAAGGAGAAAGTAGCTCTGGGGCCTCACAACCGCCTTTATAAAAGTAATTGGTTCTTTAGAGGATAAGGCTGCCAGTTCTGAAACCCGGCTCGCTAAAATGATAGCCTTCAGTTAAACTATCTTATTAGCACAGCCGGCCAGGGGAATATCCCAGATAGACTTAAAAGGAGATTTCTGCAGTGCCGACTGGATCAAACTGAGATCCCAGAATGTCTAAATGATATGAGTCAAAGGCCTCATGTGAACAAAGGCCTCTACCAGGGGCATGATTGGCCAGTGCTCTCTAAATGAGAATGGCCAATGACAAGACTAGACACTTCAGGATGCTCAGAGCCAAATGTTGCTCCAACCCAGATTGGAGAAAGGACAGGATATTGAATATTGAATATTGTCCAGGGTGAAACTTTCGTGCCATGCACTATTCAATGTATGCATTCTAAGTTCGATAATAGACCTAGCAAGAATTTGATTACCTAGTTTCAAGCAGGGTAAAAATAATTAAGTCAGAGAGACTTTGAAACTCGTCCCCGAGACAGTGGGATTGGCTGGTCTGGAAGTGCCCACGGAATGTCTCCCTGGAGTCATAGAATCGAGTACCAAGTCCTTCTGAACCAATTTGGTGCTACCAAGATCACTGGAAGGCCATCATCTCGATTCTGTGAAGCAGTTGAAGTATAAACTGATCTAATCCTATGGTGTCAATGCCTTTGGAACCCTGATCCTGGCCATAAATGTGTCCACCTTGTTAAATCAGTGACAACAGTTTCCAGCGTCCCCCAGTGGTGACATATGTCCCAGAACACTTAAGGGTGTAGATACAATGACTACCAATTATCTATTGTGGAAATGTGGGCTGTGGACAAGGCTGAAACATGCCTTGTGAACCAAACCATAGTTAGGTTTGATTTTTGAAGGGCCATATGGCTTCTGGTGCCACTCTGATGCTTGATGTAAGCCTCAGCTTTAGCATTGTCTGACTGAACCATTGTTTGCTGCCCCTGCAGCTGGTTGGTCCAACACAGCAGGGATAGGTGTCTAGCCCTCAGTTCTGTTCACATGGCCTTTAGTTACAGAATGTTGATGGGACTCTCTTGACAACTATGTCCTTAGACTGTTTCCATTTTTTCTCTACACTATGGAGGTTTTCCCTTTTGTTTTCACATTAGACTGTTTCCACCCTAGGACACTTCCCCAGCCAAAGAGCCTGCTATCCATCGAGAGAATCTTACTGGATCAATGGAGAAAATTACATCCCCAATTCCAGTGCAGGGCTGGTCAGCCACCAAGTCAAAGATATCATGGTTTTGGGACAGGGGCTTGTCAAGACTTTTACAGCTCAATGTACTGACTGCATGGGAGTCTTCCCATGCAGTCAGTACATTGAGCTGTAAAAGTCTGGATTGAAACTGGGCAACCAACCACAATGAGGCTACTAGAATCCTCATGCAAATTCAGACGGTAAGGAGCTTTTTTGGGTGTGGGATGCAGACATGAGCTCAGAGGGTAAACACTTATTTCTGTACAAGGAACACTTGGGCTTAGACCTTGCTAATGGCTAGGTGCAGGTACTCCAACCGGTGGGTTTGATCCAAAGCAGACATCTGTAGGTTAGGAATCCTCTTGAAACTCTGAAGTGTCCGCATCATTTACCCCATTCAGAACTTTTGAACCTGCAAGAAGGTGATGAAAATTTTCTAGAAAGTCTAGAATGGGGCGAATGCCACCTCTGGGGTTTGGGACCATAACTAGGCTTGAATAATAGCCCTGAAACTGTCCATTGCTGGAAACTGGTACAATCACTCCTGAAGAATTACCCTGAAGTATAAACTGATCTAATCCTATGGTGTCAATAGCGTGTCCACAGCAAATGCCTTTGGAACCCTGATCCTGGCCATAAATGTGTCCACCTTGTTAAATCAGTGACAACAGTTTCCAGCGTCCCCCAGTGGTGACACATGTCCCAGAACACTTAAGGGTGTAGCAAGGGTGAAACATGCCTTGTGAACCAAACCATAGTTAGGTTTGATTCTTGTTTTTGACCTGGCTTCCACCTGACTTCATCTGCTCTGCTTTAAACCTGGTTCTGATCTCTGTTATATCAGTGAATTTACAGACCTTGAGGCGATTTGGGCCTTGAGGCTATTTAGTTTTTGCGTGTGTTGCGCTATACAAGTTACTCATTCATTCACAGACCTGTCTAACCTCACAGGTGCCACCTGCCTGTAGACTCTGTTTATCACAACTGCAGTATTCCTGTGCTTTCTGCAAGCAACTCCACAGATGACCTGTGCTACTTTGTGCCAGACTCCTCCTGTTTCACTTTCAGGGTAGTCTGGAACTTAGCTGCAAAGGAAGCCCTCTGGAGATTGGCCTCCAGCACCTGGTACATGACAGATGTGCAAGTTTTTGTGTATAGCAATGTGTTCAACATGGATACTCAGAGCCAGAGAAATGGCTGTGTACCACCTACAGAGGCAAGGGCTATTGTGCATTTGAATGCACATTTAAATGTGTTGCAGGGCTTGCTCAAAAATTTTCATACCTGCATCTAGTCTTGGACAAGCGGAAAGTGGCACATGCTATTTACATGGATGCAGGTAACTGCTTTAATGTAGGCCCTTGACAGTGACAAACTATTTAAAAGTGTTGCAGCCTCTCTGCAACACTCTGCTTTCTGCCTAAGATCCTGCTTTCACCTATTCTATTTACAAGACTCAGTGGCTCATTGTCCAGAGACTACCACAGGGTGGTGAGTGGGTGTGGGAGAAGTTGTGTGAGAACCCCACAGGAGATTGACCAAAGCCCCAGGCTCACCATGGTATGGTATAGGCACACAGAGAGTCTTCAGGGACTGGAACTACTAGGATTTAGACTTTTACTGCTTTGCACCTTTATGCCTCGTTTCCACTGAACGGAACAGTTCAGGTCGGTACAGTTTGGAGCTTTTAGAATGGCCTGGTCTATTCTTGTGAGCGTTTCCACTGCAAGTGGGACCGTCCCGGGTCATTCAGGGTTTAGAAAAAATGCCTAGGGTGTCCACCAATCAGTGGAATGTATTGTAGGTCCGCCCTAACCGAACCGTTCCATTTTCTATGGCCCCACATCTGAAGCAGGACCCAAAATGGTCTGGTACGGTTCGTTTTTATGGCACACTTTAATAATGGAAACATTTTGGCTATAAAAACACTACACTTAGTTTTTTCTGGGAATTACTCTTTTTTGTCAAAGTGTATCTACCAATGTTAATCAGTCTGTGTCCATCAATTTCTGGCAGCCTGGTAAAGTGATCACTTAAGTGTAAAATAAGAATTGACATTCCCTTTGCAATTAAGTGCCACTTAACAATCATTGTTAAATGATCATCTAAATCCAGCATACAGTACTACACTCCGGCATTATAATCCTCAAATTCATTTCATAACACTTTTTTGTCCCATCATTGTGCTCTCCACATGCCCCCATGTAGGTTTTTTCCTTTCAATTCAGCTTTGATGGAGACAAGCAGCGTACATATATTGTGGTCACATGCACTGCTCTGCTACAGTTACACACTCCATCAATCAATGCACCTGCTGATTCTTTTGTGCATGCATGCACATTTTCATTCATTCAGGCTGATTTTCTTGATAAAACCTTATATACACACAAATGTACATAAACAACGCGCTGCTAGAAAATTACAAAGATTAGCTGCCAGCACCACAAAACTAGATCAATTTTGCAAAATAGAATAAAAACAAATAAGGTGCGGCGCTACAAATAGTGATAGACTCAATAACTTAATGTCTATATTAATTAAGAAAAGTCAATCAACACAAGAAGAAAAAAGTCCATAAAAAAACTTCTGTCCACCCAGTGAAAGGAAAAACATCAGTGATTGATAGAAGCTCCGTCACCAGAAATATGTAGTTGAGCTTACCAAAAGGTGAGACCTAACTGAGTGTATACTCATCAGGTCATTCAGGCTTAAAGAAATCACAAATCAATGTAACATCCAATGGTCAGAAACTTGTATGTCCCGCAGGGCAGCTTGATGCAGTCTTCACATAGGACCCACAGATTTTCATACACCAGTATCAATTGTGCCAAAGAAAAATAAAATGCACATAGCGTGATACTGTATACAAATTATAATAATTTATTAAAAGAATATATTTACACTCACATGACAGTAGAGTAAATGAAGCGCTTAATATAAAACAGGCAGTAATGTCAGCGTGTTCTCCCAAGAGGACTTTTATATTAAGCGCTTCATTTACTCTACTGTCATGTGAGTGTAAATATATTCTTTTAATAAATTATTATAATTTGTATACAGTATCACGCTATGTGCATTTTATTTTTCTTTGGCACAATTGATACTGGTGTATGAAAATCTGTGGGTCCTATGTGAAGACTGCATCAAGCTGCCCTGCGGGACATACAAGTTTCTGACCATTGGATGTTACATTGATTTGTGATTTCTTTAAGCCTGAATGACCTGATGAGTATACACTCAGTTAGGTCTCACCTTTTGGTAAGCTCAACTACATATTTCTGGTGACGGAGCTTCTATCAATCACTGATGTTTTTCCTTTCACTGGGTGGACAGAAGTTTTTTTATGGACTTTTTTCTTCTTGTGTTGATTGACTTTTCTTAATTAATATAGACATTAAGTTATTGAGTCTATCACTATTTGTAGCGCCGCACCTTATTTGTTTTTAGGCTGATTTTCTTGGTCCTGCTAAAGCCTGTGGATGGTAATATGTAGGCACAGACTTTTTATCATTGGGTGGCTTGATGTGCCGGCGCTAGGTGCATCTGTGCATATTGTAGTCCTTGTCAGGAGTGTGTCAAGGAGGGTGACTACATAATCATATACACTGGGACCATGTAAAACACATTTAGTCACCCTTATAAGGAAAGTTGTAGCATAGGAGATATAAAAATGTAATTTTGGGGATCTGCTTTTTAAGGCTGGTATTAACCACTTAAGGACGGCCGCACGCCGATATACATCAGCAGAATGGCATGGCTGGGCACAGGGATGTATACATACGATCAGTCACAGGAGCTGAAGAACAGGGAGAGGTGTGTGTAAAAAACACCTTCCCTGTTCTTCATTGTGGCAATGTCAGTGATCATCTGTTCCCTAATATAGGGAACGCCGATCACTGACATCATACGTCCAGCCCCATACCTCTACAGTTAGAAACACACAAGAGGTCACACTTAACCCCAACAGCGCCCCCTAGTGGTTAACTCATTCACTGTATTGTCATTTTCACAGTATTCAGTGCATTTTTATGACACTTTTCGCTGTGAAAATGACAATTGTCTCAAAAATGTGTCAAAATTGTCCGATGTGTCCACTATAATGTCGCACTCACAAAAAAAAATCGCTGATCGCCGCCATAAGTAGAAACCAATTTTTTTTTAATAAAAATGCCATAAAACTATCCCCTATTTTGTAAACGCTATAAATTTTGCGCAAACCAATCAATACACGCTTATTGTGATTTTTTTACCAAAAATCGGTAAAAGAATACGAATCGGCCTAAACTGAGGAAAACAAATGTTTTTTTTATATGTTTTTGAGGATATTTATTATAGCAAAAAGTAAAGAATATTGCATTTTTTTCAAAATTGTCGTTCTATTTTTGTTTGTAGCGCAAAGAAATTAACCGCAGAGGTGATCAAATACCACCAAAAGAAAGCTCTATTTGTGGGAAAAAAAGGATGCCAATTTTGTTTGGGAGCCACGTTGCACGACGGCGCAATTGTCAGTTAAAGCGACGCAGTGCCGAATCGCATAAAAAGGGCAAGGTCCATAACCTGCATAATGGTCCGGGTCTTAAGTGGTTAAACGGGACAAAAAGTTCAGATCAGAGTATTAAATATGATTTTTAAAAATTGTGTTAGGAAATTTCATAAAGTATACTTATACTGTAACTCTTTATGTCCTTCTAATTTACAGTAGCGGATACGCTCAAACAACTATATCATAATATGTATTATTCTGTTCTCTTTACCATTGTTTATTGCTTCATGGAACAAAATACTCAATGTAAACCTTAGAAAAATCTGTGCCTTAGGCACATAGCTAGGTAGTTATATTGAAAAAGACGTCTACAGTATATCCCTGCAGAAATTGCATTTGACAATAAAAGGGTGTTGTGATAGCAAACAAATTTAATTTTGTTTTAGATCACTCACAAATAAATTAATATAGTCTGTTTTCTGATCTCGGAAATTAATGACTGTGTTTCATTGTTTTCTCATGTCTGCCAGGCTGATATAAACAAAATGCTGTTATTATCAAAAGGAATGTAAAAGCGAATGGAACAATTGCTGCATATTTACAATTGGAAAGCCCAATGACTTACTTCAAAAGGACAAATGTTTTGATTGTTCATGCAAGCTGAATAAAGTAAGTTCAAACAGGGTATTGCTCAACGCCAAATCTAAAAGTTAAGGTTTCTAAACAAGCAACTCTCCATAAGTCTTTTGAAACCACAGATTCTGGTGCAAGAGTGATTTCCTGACAGATAACATCTACGGTAAATCCATCTATGTTAACTCTTGAAAGCAATTCATATCGGTTTGAAGGGCAACTGAAAGTTATAAAATGACATCATCTCATAGATTATGCAGTCATGCAACTACATTTATTACCTGCACCATGATTCAGGAGATGAAGTTGGCCATACATGTAAAGATTTACCCTCAACAGGCTGAACGAGAAATACATAGGCCCGGATTCACAGACATCAGCGCATATTTATGCCGCCGTAGCGTATCTCTTTTACGCTACGCTGGCGCAGCACAGAGAGGCAAGCATGGAATTCACAAAGCAAATGCTCCCAACTCTGCGCCGGCGGATCGTATATTCGTAGGCGTAAGCCAGCGTAAGTGGAAGTAGGTGAAAGTGGGTGAAAGTGGGCTGGAAGTGGGCATGATCCATGCTAATGAAGAGTGACCCCATGCAAATGATGTGCCAGGCGACAGACAAGTACTTAAAATGAACTGCGCATGCGCCGGGACATGGACGTATCCACGTGCGCATGTGTACAACCACTTCGGAACAACTGCCTAAGATATGCCGGATCACTGTGTACGCCGTGAACGTAACCTACGCCCAGCCTGACCCACGTCGGCCCATATTCACAGACGTCCAACATAAAATACGTAGACTTGTGTTCCCTGGTCCATACCTTTGCATGGGTTGCGCCTCATCTATGGGGAATAACTTTACGCCAAACGTAAAACTTACGCAAACCGATTAAATCATGCGCCAGGCACAAGTGAGTTCGTGAATCGAACCCACTCTACGCCAGCGTAGGCAAGTTAGGTCGATGGGATGAAGTCAGTTTTTAGGCGTATCTAAGTTTGTGGGTACGGTGCACAGATACGACGGCGCATATTTGTACTTACATCTGGAGATACATCGGCATAAGTGCTTTGTGAATCCGGGCCATAGAGTCTCTTATCCAAGCTAAACAGCATAAATGAACTAATGTGGATGGACTTTTCTCCCAATGCCAGCAATTGTATTCTGACAGCCAATAACCCTGGCTTTTAGATAACCTGGACAGTGGTTGCAGCCTGGAAGTGGCTGTGGTCACTGTTCAGCTTACATTTTTCCGCCTGTATCCTTCGATTTTTTAAAGTTTTTAAGGGTGATGTTGACAGGGCCCCCTACAGCCTAAATGTTGGCTGATTCACAGGAATCAAAGTAGATTCAAGCCATTTATTGCAAACTTAAGCTTGAGTGCCAACAGCTGGATTTGACCACAGTTTGTGACCAAATGTAATAAATAAAAATGAGGTGGTACTATCTAACTGAGTAGAAGAAGCATCAGGTATTAACTGATATTGATATGTTCTAGTTTTGAAGATGCTGTATTTGTTATTTTTCATAAATTTTAGGCTAGTAAAAACATTAGGGTAGGTGAGTGCCTGGCATAGGGTGGGCCTCATAAAGAGGGTCAGCTCACTAGCTTTAATTTGAAATGCATATATGACTAAACCACAGCCTTCAGCTTTCATTCGGCCATAATAGTAGCTGATGAAATATATAGTAAATGTAATTAGCTTTTTCACAACTCAATTAGAGGTAAGAAAATTAACTGAGAGGATACTTACAAAATACCATGATTAGCACTTACAGTGCCATACCAGGACCTAGGTGTATTAACACTCACAATGTTCTTGCAGGACCCAGGTGATGGACAATGATTACAAATATACTGTACTATGTTCTGTCTCATATTAATTGTTTGATTTTGATAACTTCCTATTATGTTCAATGAAACAAACTACTGTAAGCAGTTCTTCTGAATTATCAAAGCCAATGCTAGCATCCCTAATGAGGTATCCATGTTGACATTAACTAACTAATTAAAAAAAAGGAAATACAGCTGTCTGTAGTGACTGCACAGGTTTTATAAAAAGCCTTTCTGAGCATGGCAAACTGTAAGAGTGTGGGCTTTGCTATCTAGTCTTATACTATATTCGAGCCTGGTAAAAAATAAATAATGGAACCTTTAGATCCCATACACACTATTAGATTTTCTGCAGATTTTTGTCTTCAAATTTACCAAAACCATATAATATGAGGTCAAACCTTTAGAGTTTCGATTTGTATGCAATCAGGTAGGACCTTAAACTTTTGGTAAATCTGAAGACAAAAATCTGCAGAAAATCTAATAAGGTTCCTGTTTTACATATTGTATACAATTACACCCTTACATTATAACTGAGTGTCACTTTCTAGCTTGTGTTTACAGAACTTTTCATGCTTAATTTATTAAGATGTACTAATCAATGCCTCACATGCAGTAGCTGAATAATTGTAAGGTCATGCATTAAAGGGGTTGTATGGTTAAATGTTTTTCACCTTAATGCATCCTATGCATTAAGGTGAAAAAACATCCGACGGTACCGCCCCCCCGAACCCCCTTATTACTTACCTCACCCTTCGAAAGTCCTGCGCGCGTCCCCGTGATCCTCTTCGGTTCCCAGCCTGGCCGTTGATTGGCTAGGCTGAACTGATTGATAGCAGCGCAGCCATTGGCTGGCGCTGCTGTCAATCACATCAAATGACGTGTGGCCGAATGATACAGTCAGCGGCTATGCCGGCCGCTGTATCACGGGAGCGCACCCGCAAAAGCTTTCCACCATCCGAGCTCGCTCGCATGAAGGTGGAAAGCTCTTGCGAGGAGGAGCCGAGACAGCCGTCGAGGGCCCCTAGAAGACAGGGTTCGGGGACACTCTGTGCAAAATGAGCTGCACAGTGGAGGTAGGTATAACATGTTTGTTATTTAAACAAACATTTTTTTTTTACTTTAGTGTTCCTTTAAAGAATAGGTTCATCTCCATCAGTCAGTCAGTCAGTCAGTTCGGTGCTAGCAGGACGCTCTCACACGAGTCGGCTCACCAGAGACAGATCAGTCAGGCAGGTGCTCCCCCAGCCCCTGGCTGCATCCAGGACTTATAGCATCAGCTCTCCTTCTACCCCTTTGGCCAGTACCTTTCTTCGGGGGGTCTCACAGGTAAGCCTGCTTCTCTCTGGGCGCCTGTGTTCCCCCCGCCTCCCCTGGGACAGCGCGGCCGTCCTTTTAAGGATAAGCCCCGGCTCTGCCCAGCGGAGCAACGATCCCCCCGCCACCTCTCCGCCTCAGATCCTCCCTTCCAACCATCCCACTAACCGCCGCTACCCTCGGGCGCGGTGTGTTCTTTCCTCCGCGCCGATCGGTGGAGATTCGCGGCAGCCGCGACTCAGGAAAGGCCGCGGCTTCATCCGCGGCCTAGCGGCGCGCCGCTCTCCACCCCCCAACAGTCGGCACTATTTCATTAATCGGGCCACAAAGCCCCCCCCCTACCCTAGTAGAGCTCCCTTGCCCTCCGATCATCACTCTTAGCCCCCCAGGCGCCACTCAGCCTGGTACCCCCCAGCCTGGATCCTGCTGCCAGGTCGGCGGCCATCTTGCTCCACCCTGCCCCATCCCTCTCAAATTCATTATAACTTGATCCAGGGCTTAACCCGATCGCCTCTTTAGGGGTCAGGAAGGAATTTTTTTCCCTACCACAGCTTATTGGCGCAGCGTGGTCAGGGTTTTTTTGCCTTCCTCTGGACCAAGCCAGGATCAGAGGATTCAGTGATCCTTGTGAATCCACCCCCCCCCCCGCCCTTGGTTCCACGGCGGCCATGGTTAAGCGGCAATACTCGGCGGAGAACATTTGGGATCTGGGTCGATTTGCCGCAATTCTGCCGGCCGCCACCAAAAAGGCCCTAAGAAATCTGCGACTTTTGAGGATCGATCGACGATCGACTGCCAGAAATCGCAGCCATTTACCCCAGCCTAAACACATATCATGTGCTTTGATCAACACTAGATCGGCAGTAAAACACTGATTAGAAATCCATGATTTCTTATTGCAACATGACTTAGACTGCCTCTTTATTACAGAGAGCTGGCTCACAGCCGACTGTAACACCATTCTAGGAGAATTGGTGCCAGAAAACTACCGTATTATAACGGAAAACAGAATAGGGCAAAGAGGAGGAGGACTGGCGGTGATCCATAAGACGCGTCTTGCGATCACAAAACCAAGCCTCCAAAACCCTCTTCCATTCATGGAAACCCTTAGGCCGCGTACACACGAGGGGATATGTCCGCTGAAAACGGTCCGATGGACCGTTTCAGCAGACATCTCCGCTCGTGTGTATGGGCTAGCGGACAGATTTGTCCACCCGACAGATTTCAAAGCAAGCTTTGAAATCTATCCGGTGGGGATCTGTCCGCCCGACATGTCTGCTGGTTAGTACACTTACCAGCAGACATGTCGTCCCCCACCGCCGCCGCGCCGCTGCCGAATGGATTCGGCGCATGCGCGGAAGTGTTTTACTTCCTGGTGCGGTGACGTGGCGGTGACGCGGCGGCGTCAACGTCACCGCCACGTCACCGCCACGTCACCGCGCCGTTCGGCGGCGGGGAATTTGATCCGATGGTGTGTACACGCCATCGGATCAAACTCCCGATCGGACATATCCGATGGAAATGGTCCGCGGACCGTTTTCATCGGATATGTCCGATCGTGTGTATGGGGCCTAACTCTTCAACTGCAAGTAAACGGCCAGGAGACCGTCCGGATTCTACTCTGCTATAGGCCACCCGGCCCCAAGTCGCAACTGCTCCCATCTTTGACGGACTTTGTCTCCACTTATACCCTGAACAGCAAACATCTTTTGCTGCTCGGGGACTTCAACCTCTGGGCCAACTCCCCGCAAGACCCCATTGCCGACGCCTGCATCGACCACCTGGAAGGATTAGGGCTTCAGCAACTAGTATGTGGGCCCACACATGCTTCAGGTCATACGCTTGATCTTATTTTCAGGCAAGATCTGGAAATAAAAATCCTGGAAAATGAACCATTGCCATGGACAGATCACCATGCAATTAAATTCATTATTTCCGAATTCCCCCCCTTAACAAAAACATCAAATCCAGTGACAACACACTGGACCAGATGTCAGAAGAAGCTCCACTCGGAACTCTTCAAAGCCACGTTAGGGGAAAAAATAAACACAATTCAGCCGCACCAAACAGCGGAAGAAACACTGGAGGCCATAAACACAGCACTATTGCAGTCAGCTGACTTGATAGCGCTGAAACGAAAGACCCAGAGCAGGAAAAATAACTCCGGCTGGTTCAACAACCAGCTGGCGTTACTGAAGCAAGAGCGCAGAAGGGCAGAAGCAGCCTGAAAAAGAAGCTCTTCAGATGAGAACCTCTCGATCTACAAGGCAATAACCAGAAAATACTACAAGCAAATCTTCGAAGCCAAGAAAAACTATTTTTCTGAGGCTATCAACGGTGCCCTAAATCGCCCCCGCGAACTCTTCAAGCTGGTCACTCAGACCATGAATCCAGGATGTCTTGAAGCCCCCAACTTGGATACACAAGAATTTTGCGATGAGTTAGCGGATTGCTTCATTAACAAAATTGAAGCAATCCGGCAAAGCATTCAGCAAAACAATTTCTCTCCCAGCCCCCCCCGTAGTCATTTACACAGCACCGGCAGCAATTTACCACAGTTAGGTGAGTTCACGCTGGAACCCATCTCCATTCAGACCACTAAAAATATCATCGGCACTCTGCGCAACAGCACTGCGCCAAATGATATTATCCCCACCAAACTGCTGAAGGAATGCGCCGACATCCTGGCACCTCCTGTCACGCAGCTTATCAACCAATCCTTCAGGGAGGGCATAATGCCCTCCCAGCTGAGGGAGGGCTTCATTCAACCTATCTTGAAGAAAGCCACCCTGGATCCTAAGGATCCACTTAACTGGCGCCCCATAACAGGCCTAAATGTTTTCTCCAAGGTAATGGAGAAAGCAGTGGTACAGCAGCTGCAACAGCATCTAGATACCCACAACTTACTCGACCCATTTCAATCAGGATTCCGTCCCGGACACGGGACGGAAACAGCATTGCTTAAGATATGGGACGACGTTCTCGAGGCCGCAGACGAAGGAGAATCTTCTCTTCTGGTTCTGCTGGACCTAAGCGCAGCCTTTGATACAGTTGATCACAAGCTGTTATTGACTCGGCTGGCTAAAATAGCCAAAGTCGCAGAAAGCGATCTATCCTGGTTCTCCTCTTTTTTGGAAAACCGATCGCAAATAGTGAAGCTAGGACCCTTCACTTCTGAACAATGCACATTATCGTGCGGGGTCCCTCAAAGATCTCCCCTGTCGCCGATGCTATTTAACATCTATGTGCGTCCTCTTTTCGAAATCATCAGCAGCCAAAAGCTGCTATATCACTCTTATGCAGACGACACGCAACTGTACTTCCGCATTTGCAATAAAAAGGATCACCACCTCAACCTAGAGACATGCCTCTCTTTGATAGAGGACTGGATGACAAAGAGTTATCTCAAACTCAATGGAGCGAAAACAGAACTTCTTCTGTTTCACGCCAAGCGTAGGAATCAATCAACAACAACCTGGATCCCCCCGCCCATTCTGGGCAAAATCATCACCCCTAGCGCCAAAGTCAAAAGTCTTGGGGTCATCTTTGACTCCGACATGACAATGAACGCACAAATAGGGTCAGTAGTCAGCGGATCTCACCATCTGCTGCGCCTACTACGCAGACTCACGCCTTTTATTCCCAAGAAAGACATAGAGGTCGTGGTGGGAGCGATTGTAAACTCCAGACTGGACTATGCAAATGCCCTTTACCTCGGACTCCCCAAGTACCAAATCGCTCGTCTTCAAGTCGTTCAAAATACGGCCGCCAGACTTGTGACTTGGAAAAAACCCTGGGAATCAATCTCACCTTCTCTGAGATCCCTTCACTGGCTACCAGTTAAAGACATAATCACCTTTAAAGCTCTCTGTCTAACGCATAGATGTATCCATGGGAATGCTCCCCATTATCTATGCGAAAAGTTAAAAGTTCACAATCCCAATCGTATTCTACGATCCACCAATCAAAATCGGCTTCAGATACCGAAAGCCAGATACAAGTCCAAAGGAGACAGGAGATTCGCTGTCCAAGGTCCCAGACTATGGAACGCCTTACCAGCCAGCATTCGGCTGGAGGAGAACTACTTAGTCTTCAGGAGAAAGATTAAGACTCATCTCTTTTGATCTCAAAGGAGACAGGACCAACAAGCGCCCAGAGGCGATTTACTTCGCATGTGCTGCGCTATACAAGTTTTTCATTCATTCATTCATTCATCTTTAAAAAACAAAACTAAAAAAAAAAAAAAACACATATTTTGGCAGGTAAAAATATATAATTTTTTTCTCAGGAGCCTCCAGATTATTGCACCCATGATCAGCAGATCACGGATGCAATTACAGGCTCGTGCAAACACTGCCTACACCTTTTTGCCCATACCTCTGTACAGGTTTTCTTTTTAAAAAGCTGTAGGAATTGTCAATGAACTAAGAGAACTTACCAGTGCTCTCGCAGTTCATTGAGAACTACAAGCCATCTGCCGTGGTGAAAGACGTAACTTGTAGTTCATTCAATCAGAATCCCTTGAATGAATGACATGTCTGTGTGGGCCCTGCTTAGCTGCTTTTTTTTCAAATTGTAAGTGGGTGCAATTTGAGAGTCCCCCCCCCATTGGTGCATGTTAATATGTGTGTGGGGGGGGGGGGTGTCAAGCTTGTCTCTTACAGGGTTTAAAACATAAAATGTAGCCTAATGTGCACTTACAATTTATAATATATTATATAATATAGCAATCAAATACAATGTGAAATTTAACAACAATGATAGATATTTTTGCTACAGTACCTTTTTCAGTTTTGAAGCAGCCTGGCCAGAGCGGATAGCTTCCATTAAGGCTTCCCTTGTATCTACAGCTACAGCATTGTTTGTTAAGACCTGAGGGGAGTTGGGTGCAGAACCTAATGTAGGTGGTGGAGGTGGAGGTGGAGGTGGAGGTAGAGGCAATACTGGTGAAGAAGGAATGGAGAATGTCTTTGTTGCTGTGGATTCATTTTCTGATTTTTTTATTGACTGTAGTTCATTGGATGCAGCAGAAGATACCTAACAAGAAAAAAGAAAACATTTACTCTTAGGCTTGATGTACACTGGACATTTGAAAACCTCTTCTGAACGTTGTAACTTTCTGTTTTTAACATTGGTGACCCTAGACCTGTCCAAAATCAGGGGCAGCTGAAAAAAATGCCCAACTGATCTTAAACATCCGTTTACCAGCAGCAGTGTACATGAGGCCTTACATGCTGCATTTAGGGGCGTTAATAAGCATTTTTTAGAGAACTGTTTTAAAAACATATGTCTGAAATTCAACAGAACAGCTGTTTCACTGAATGTTTCATTGACTTTGTTTAAATGTCATAAATATTAAGATATATCGTAGACATCAGGAAGATGAAGACCACAAAGATCAAGGTAATTGATTAATAAGATAATGGCATCTTGAAAATAGGGTAACCGGAATGACATATTCCAATCAATAGAGTTTTAATAAATGTTGAATAAGTAGGTATTTTAGAGAAGCTTAAAAAAAGCATTCCGAGGCGCATGCGCGGAGCTCTGAAGATGGCTGCTTGAGCCGGGAGCTCCTCACCACCCCAGACCAGCGGCGCCCATAAGTCAGCCAAAAACGGGCTGGAAGGGGAACTATCACCACACACGGCTTCCCCAGACACCAGGGCACCCCCCTATCATCATAATTTTTTTAAAGGGACACTTTAAAGCCGCATTTTAGTCATTTAAAAAAACGGCAAAAATCCAAGATGGCCGCCGCTGCAGCACCTCACAAGAACGGAGCTGAGGAGATGCCTGAGGGAAGGATTTTGTCAAATATGGTACCCCTGCCTTTTACCCCACTGGTCCAAGTAAGTTACCAGCAGGACATGTCCCCCTCAACAATTCCCACAGAACCCCTGGCAGGCAGTAATATGGAGGGCATAAATAGGGAGGGCTCTGCACTACCCCTCATAGGAACTAACATAAGGAGCCAGCCTGCTCAATTCTCTGTCAGCACCCTGTCAGCAGCGTCTGCATTCTCTGTGACTGACTTATATCAGGCTCTGGCTGAACTCCTGGATAGGGGACTCGCTCAGACTGCTACCAAAATAACAGGAGATTTGAAAGCAGATTTCCAGAATCTGGGCACCAGAATTGAAGCGATAGAAGACAAGCTTGATCAAACGGTGGCAGCCACAGACCAGAACTCAGAACATATTCATACAGTACAGGAGCAATTGGATGTGGCCCTTTCCAGGATCGACGAGTTGGAGAGCAGATCCAGGAGATACAATTTCCGGATCAGGGGACTGCCCGAATCCATCACTGACACTACAGCAGCGGTACAAAATTTGATCCAGAACTTGATTCCAAACATCCCTCAAGTTCGCTTAGAGCTGGATAGAGCCCACAGAGCCCTGGGACCACCCAGAAAGGACGGCTCACCGCGGGACATCATCGCCAAACCCCACTTTTACGCTGTAAAGGATGAAGTCATGAGACTAGCACGTTCTGTGCCCAGTGTTTTGTGCCAAGGTCATCCCGTCCAAATATACGCAGACCTTTCTCCCTCCACAATGCAGCGAAGACGGTCATTAAAGCCGCTACTCCTAGTCCTGGTCCAAAAGGATATAAAATATAAATGGGCATTCCCCTTTGCGGTCAAGTTCTCGGATAAAGGGAAAAACTACTCCTTCTCAAATTTTCCTGATGGAGAAAGACTATTACAGCGCCTTAAGCTCATCTCGCAAGAACCCGCCATGGATACTTCTCATAGCATCCCAAACACCTCCAAGAGACCGACCCCTACCAGCCCTAATTCCCTACTCTGGACCAGGTCGAGATCTAAGAAAGCTAGAGACAGTGGACCCACTTACCCAGATCTCGGTTGACACATTGGTCATATACTCCTTAAACTTTCAAGATTTTTGGTCGGTCCTATGCCTGAGATTTAGACGTTCTCTGATCAGAAGAATCAACTTTTTGGATAATTGACATTTCAACAGTATTTCTCCTGCTAAAAAGATCTCTTCATTTATTCTAATTTTTCCGCAGGGGGTTGTCCCCACCTTGCTTCTGAGGTCCCCTCCTCCTCGATCCCCGTTGGGGGGGGGACGGGGGGACATCCGGATCGGATTTAGATCCGACCAAACTGGGTTTAGAATTACTCAATTCCTTCCGGTTTCGTTTTTTGATAGTTGTTGTAACCAATTTTTCAGGGGCGCCCTGGCTGGGGTGGGCCCCATGTACCTCCACCTCTCCCTTAGACTCCAGAAGGTTTCTGGGGGCGAGGTCGCTTGTTCGCAATTGGAGCAAGCCCTTTTTTGATCTACCTTGGTAGAAATTCTCGAGGAGCATCTCCCCTCCCCGAGAATGTATTTTTTCTTATTTTTTCTCTTTTTCCTTAGTTGGATTGGGAGTCTTCTTCACCACTTCTTTCTCTCTTTCGAATCTGTCCTTTCCTTTTCTATTCCCCATCTTTCCCACATGAGCCTAACCATTTATTATTTTTCAGCTTGCAGTACCTACGATCGAGGAATGTCCACTGGGCTGCCAGTCATCCATCCTGACAAATGGCAAGGTTGGGAGGACAGAAGACATCTCAGGGTGAGTGGAGGTAGAGACAGACAGAGTTGCTTTTCAGTTCCCCATGGCTGACCACGTACAGAGCTCCCTCAACATAGCCACACATAATGTTCAAGGCCTGAACTCCCCAGTCAAAAGGCGAAAGATCTTTGATAGCTACAAATCACTCAAACTAGACATTCTCATGATCCAAGAGACCCACTTTCCTGGGCGGTACAGTCCCAAATTTGTCCACTCTCACTTTCCCCTCTTCTACTTGGCTAATGCCGAGAACAAGACCAAGGGGGTCGCAATCTTCTTCTCCAAATCCTGTAACTTTGAGTATCTCTCTGACTTCAAAGACCCAGAGGGACGATTTATACTGGTTAAAGGTAAAATTGAGGGTCATCTATACTCCCTGGTCTCATACTATTCTCCCAACAAAGGGCAAGACAAGTTTTTCCAATTAACCTTGGACACTTTAACCCCACTTCTGGAAGGTACAGTCATTTGGGGGGGGGATTCCAATGTGGCTTTTGACCAGGGTTTGGACAAATCCAGACCTCTGTCCGCTCAACTTACTA
The DNA here is from genome assembly GCA_029574335.1 of Rana kukunoris. Classification (NCBI taxonomy): domain Eukaryota; kingdom Metazoa; phylum Chordata; class Amphibia; order Anura; family Ranidae; genus Rana; species Rana kukunoris. The sequence continues at coordinate 176,965,533 of CM056053.1, read as the reverse complement.
GACCCTCTAGGGTCAGCCTGAAAATTGCCAAACTACTCCATGACAGGGGGTTGACGGATGTTTGGCGGGAGTCTAACCCCTCAAAGAGGGACTACACTCATTACTCTCACCCGCATAGTACCTATGCCAGGATCGATCATATTTTAATCCCTTCATTTGTACTTCCGGCAGTGATCAAGGCCCAAATCAGAGACACAGTCCTATCTGACCATTCTATGGTCATCATGTCCATCCGCTCTTTAGCAGGTATGGCAAGGAACGGACATTGGCGGCTAAATGAGTCCATTCTTTCCAATCCAACCACTACAACGGAAATTAATAAAGCCCTTCAAGAATATTTCACAATTAACAATGTTGAGGATATCTCTGCGGAGACCCTGTGGGCAGCCCATAAAGCCTCTATTAGAGGGAAGATCATTCAGATCTCCACGCGAATCAAAAGAGAACACGAAGCAGAAATTGTACGTCTGGAGAAGTCTTATAGGACCCTAAGGGCACAACACAAAAAGAAACCATCTTTAGCCTTACTAGAGAATATTGACAAGCTGAGATTAGAACTTAACTTAGCCCTCACAACGAAGGCGGAGAGATCTCTCCGCTGGAGTGGCAATAAATTTTACACCCAAAAAGGAAAAATAGGCCAGTTGTTAGCGACCAAATTGTCCCCTAAAACAAGGTTTCACTCCTTACCCAAAATACGCTTGGCAGGTCAAGAACCTACATCCAACCCTAAAAAGATCCTGGAGGCATTCGAAACATTCTATTCTGACCTGTATAGTGCCCCTCCACAGATTCCCAGGGTTTCGATTGACAACTTTTTGGACAGCCTACCCATCCCATCCTTAGATGTAGAACACAGAGACAGGCTGGAAGCACCCTTTTCGATTGAAGAGGTGGCGACAGTAATCAAGGGCCTCCGAAAGGGCTCGGCCCCAGGCCCAGATGGACTGTCGGCCCTCTATTACAGGTCATTTGCAGATACCCTAGTCCCACATATGACAAACTTTTTTAATTCCAAAACTCAAGGCACCCCTCTGGGTACGCAACTTAATACAGCATACATTACGGTTATCCCAAAGCCGGATAAAAACCCAGAAGAAGTCTGTAACTATCGCCCCATCTCTCTGATAAATAACGACCTAAAAATTCTTACAAAAATTCTAGCTCTCCGTATCTCCTCTTTCATTAATAAATATATTCACAAGGACCAAGTCGGATTTATTCCAGGTCGACAAGGCCCAGATCAAGTGAGAAGGGCAGTGGACATTGTCTCAATTTTGCAATCCAACTGGGACGGAGGTCCGAAACAAAAAGGCTTTCTCCTATCTCTTGATCTGCAGAAGGCCTTTGATTCTGTGTCCTGGCAATATCTTCTCCCCCTACTAGAACGATGGGGCTTTGGCCCAAGATTTATGGGTGTAATACAAGCTCTCTATTCTAAACCAAAGGCCCAAATTCGAATCCAAGGGTACTACTCTTCTCCAATAGACATAGCAAGGGGTACCAGACAGGGATGCCCCCTCTCCCCAATCATTTTCGCGATGGCAATTGAAACCCTAGCGATAGCCATTCGACAGAACCCCGACATTCGAGGCGTTTCATGTGGAGATCAAACTCATAAATGTGGGCTCTTTGCCGATGACTTACTACTATTTCTAACTTCTCCTATTACTTGCCTACCAAACCTTTGTAAGGTAATTTCGGAATTCTCTAAATTCTCAGGTCTCCAAGTCAATTATGCCAAATCACAAGCCTTGAACGTATCCCTTCCACCTCCTACAGTATCTCTCCTCCAACAGTCATTCAAATTTGAATGGTGTCCCTCATCTATCAAATATCTAGGGATTTCCTTAACAGCTCGGACAGAATCCCTTTACACAAATAACTATCCTCCCCTATACCAAAAACTTACGGCCGACATGAATAACTGGGCTAAGTATGATCTTTCCTGGCTGGGCAGAATTAACTCTATAAAGATGACTTTACTTCCTAGAATTTTATATCTATTCCGCTCCCTTCCCATTCCCATCAGAAAAGATCACGTGCAGACTTTACAAAGCAAAATACTCAAATTCATTTGGGGCAAGTCAGGTTACAGAATCCCCCAAAACACGCTATATAACCATAGGAAAAGAGGAGGACTAGGACTACCGCACCTATATAAGTACTTCGTAGCTGCCAGACTAGCTCAACTATCCGTAGTTTACTCTAAACTGGACAAACCAGACTGGGTCCACATAGAGGGTCAAGCTGTCCCCCGGTTCTCCATAGAACACTTACTCTGGTGCCCCCAAAAGAGAAGACCACCCATTTTGTCCCCCTCCCTTTCTCAATCCTACGCCCTTTGGGATAGATTTCGTAACCTTCCTGCCCTGGTTTCGAAAGGTCAACCTCTAGCCAGTGTATTCCAAAACCCGGATTTCCCACCGGGAATGGACAGGAAAGCATTCAGTTGGTGGTTGGATAAGGGTCTGTACCGCATAGGACAATTCTTCACATCCAAAGGCCCTCTTACACTAGACCACTGTGTGACTAAATTGGACATCCCTGACACTGAAAAATTCAGATTCAAACAAATATCACAATTCCTACACACTTTATGGACGGATAGGCCTCTACCTCCCAAATTTACAGATTATAAGCTCTGGTGCGGGCAGACCATGGGACAAAGGGGAGGAATATCTGTCATCTACTCTTCACTCACCCGCCCGACTGAGAAGTCTTCCTATATGACGGCTTGGGAGGCAGACCTCCAAATAGGGTGGGAGTTGGAGACCTGGCAGGCAGCTTGTTCTGATTCTTATCAGGGCATCTTGAATACTTCCCTGATGGAAGCAAACTTAAAGGTCCTTATGAGGTGGTATATGACTCCCGCCAGGCTTGCGGCCATCTACCCATCATCAGATCCCAGCTGCTTTAGAGGTTGTCAGCTCCTGGGCTCGATGGTGCATGTCTGGTGGGAATGTCCCAGAATCAGACCAATCTGGAAGAGGATTTTTAACCTCATTTGTACAGTCACTGGTTGCTCGGTCCCCAGAACGGCTCCTGTAGCTCTCCTAAATGCTCGGATTCCGGGTATATCCAAGCCCAATCAGAAGCTGATCCGATTTATGCTCCTCGGGGCTAAAATTACCATCGCCAGGGCTTGGAAACAGCCCAGGGTTTCCATTGCAGAAATAAAACGCAAGATTTCGTGGATCATGGTGCAGGAAAAACTGGCCAGCATTCTTTCAAACACGAATCAGAAATTTGAAGCCGTGTGGGGATCATGGGCATCCCACTGTGGTATACCTTTGGCGACTGGGGTACACCCCACGCAACCTGCATCCTTCAGTACTAGTTAAGCTCATGTTTCCCTTCCTTTCCCTCTTTCTTACCCCCACTTTTCTCTCTCCTTTTTTTTTACTTCTACTCTTTTAAGACAGTTGTATGACCAGAAGGTAATGTTCTTTGTTCTTCGTCCGGTTATTCATATGGGCAATTTGGTAACACTATAGGCCTATCTTATTTTGTTAGTATGAGCTAGAGGTTCAATGAAGCCAAATTCGAACCCACTAATTTCCCATCAAATAAATTTATAGGAGGAGGCGGATTGGGAGGCGCCTGGCTGGGACACAGATTGATCCCATTAGGGGTGTCCGGGACAGGCAGGTTTCCCCTGAGCGCAAGATCACCATATACACCTCTTTTTCCGCCCCTTCCTCTGTTATTAAGCTCGCTGGATTCCTTTAATCAACCCATAGTTGGGAAATTTGAAATCAATTGAGTCATTGTTACTGTCATTATGCCCGGTTTGTTGAATGTTTTGATGATGTAATTTCAGCCTTTTGTCATAATTTATCTGTATTCTTTATTTGAAAAAATAAAAATCTATTGAAAGTAAAAAAAAGCATTCCTAAAAACTCTGGGTCTGATTTATAAAGCTTCAATAGCACTCAAGCCAGATTATTGTTTTTAGTTTTGGATAGCGTAACGAAGAGTTAAAATCCGTTTTAGGCTTTTTTTCTGCTGCTTTCTGTTTCCTATTGGGCAGATTTACCTTCACTTCTTGTGCCAAAGACATAACAGGAAGTAAGACAAAATCTTGCCAAAGTAAGGGAAATCCTCTCTAAGGCCTTGTACACACGATCAGACCGGTCTGATGAGATTTGTCTGACGGACCGTTTTCATCAGACAACTCTGACCAGTTTCATCAGACCTGTCTGATTGTGTGGACAGGGCCTTAGACAGCTGTCACCTAAGTAGGTGTTCCCCATTACAACTGTCCTAATGACAACAGAACATTTTAGATTTTCCCTCACTTTTAGCTCCTGTGATAATGGTCATTCTGGTAAACATCTGCTTATCAGTGATAGAAACAACAATAAAACTTTTAGATGGTTACTTAGCACTTCTCTATTCTATCAAAAAATAAATAAAAAAAATGTCTTTAGGTACACTTATTTAATGTGCAAGCACAATTAACACTTGCATATCTTGCACCTGATTGCAGAAAACATTTCAACCTGTCCGAGGTTTACTAAGGACCACCTGGATGTTGCAGAGCATTAAAGCTCTGTTCACACTGAATCTGACTTTAACCTCCCTGGCGGTATTCCTGAGTCTGGCTTGGGGTAAGATTTCAGTACTAATAGCGGTAACCCCGAGCCAGACTCGGATTGCATCGCAGTATCCAGGTAAAGTTACTTACCTTGTTCCTGGATCCTGCAATGTCTCCCCGCTGTGTGAGCGAGCTGTCTCTTTGCTCGATTCACAGTGCCCAAATGCCGCCGAGCTCCGTTCCCTGCGACGTTGCGATGCACGGGGGCGGAGATCGGCGCCAAATTCAAAAAAGTAAAACCACAGTACACATACAGTACACTGTGATCTTACAGATTACAGTACTGTATAAAATAATTACACATCCTCTTTGTCCCTAGTGGTCTGCCCAGTGTCCTGCATGCAGTTATATATTATAATTACTGTATTTTTTCTGCCTGGAAACTGGAGATTGGCCATAGCAACCAAAAAGTGTCCCTTTATGTCAAAAGTGGTTTTAGACCAGCTAGAAAACAGCCATAATAAATTAGAATCACTTGCAGAATTGAGTGATAGTGATTTGTGGGGAAATTCGTCATCAAACACTATAAGTAATGACAGCGACAATTCTGCAACTGAGAACATTTCTGTGTTTTTGATTTGATTACATTATTTAATTATTATTATTATTATTATTGTATTATTATTTGTTATAATTATTTATAGTTATTTATTATAATATAATTTATGATTTTGTGTTTCAAACTTTATCATACTGGGATGTCTACTAGACTCTTGTTTGGACAGATTTAAGTGAGTTATTCCTAAGAATTACAAGCCTACAATGTAAAATGCCAAATTTTCATGCAAAATAATTGTACCACTTTCAGAACCAAAAATCTGACATAATCATACCACCAGGGAGGTTAAAGTTGCACAATTTCAAAGCCACAGGTCAGTGCAACTTCAGGGGCAAATTGGCTGACATCTGTGCAACTTCATGCACAGATGTCTCTGCACATCGCCCCTGAAATTGCAATAAATAGTGCAGGGACTTTTTTTATTTCCATTGCCTACAATAGGATGCGACTTGTCATGCAATTTGTACCTATCAAATTGCATGGCAAGTTGCACCAGTGTGAACGGGGGCTCAAACTAAATCCAGTAGTAAACGCATGATTAAAAAAATTGACAAAAAATACTTCAAGGGTCCATTCACACTGTTATACTATGATAATGTGCAGTATGCCATTTTAAAGGGGCAGCACGTGGCAAAAAACATTAGTGTGAGCTAAAGGTGCTTTTGATTGACTCCAAAAAAAATAATAGCACTGGATCACAACAAAATGAGTAATACACTTTACCATGCATTGTGGAAATGCATGCATTACGGCGAGTGAATAGCTGAACACAGCTTGGTTTGCTTTGAGCAAGGTTTAGCCAACACGAGTGATGTTCAGGTGCTGAAACTGAATCCCAGTGTCATTACGTGCCAAAAGTAGAAAAAACAGTTCTGCCCATTTTCTGGGCTAATAGGCAAGGGATTGTCAACAAATGGTATGGGAGGCTGGGCACTGCTCTGGAAAACATGTACCAAAGCAATACAAATATTTTGTCTGGAAGCAGTGATCCTAGTTATGCGTAAAGTGAAACATTAAAAATGCAAAACCCAATTAAATAACATACCTGGGGTTGCTCTAACCCTGTCTATGAAGTTGTGCAAAGTATACAACCTACTACACAAAAATCGACAATTATAAAGAAAAAACTCATGACAAAATTACAGCTCCCAGCTCCTTATCCTAGAAAAGAGACAAAAAAATAATGCATAGAGTCCCCTCCCCTAATTCATACCAGGCCCCTTAGGTGTGGTATACATTTAAAGGGGAATCTCATCCAGAAAAAAATGGGACAAGGCCCCCCAAATTCCATGTCAGCCCCCTTAGGATCCTGTGATGTCAATGGCCAAATATGGTCATGTCCATATCTAACTTTATCTCAATATGTTTTTAACATACATGGAAATACAACCAAAATAACATATTTTCCCTTCCTTACAAAGACTTTATGATTGTGGACTTTATTATTTTCTTCTATGTGATATGGTTACACAGATATTTTTACAGATAATTACACAGAGGTTACAAAAAAGCAATTACAGGATCTCTGAGTATAGCCTGATACAAATGCTGCTGTCAGATTTAACAAGTTTCCACTTGCCTTTTTAAGCCTTGAGATACCATTGTGATCTCGAATTGCTGACAGTAGAGCAGATCTTTCATTCTCTGGCTCACAAAGCTTCCTTTCCCCTCCATCTGTTGGTGAACTCTAAGATAAAATAAAACATATATTTTTAGTATAAGAATATCTCAGGCAGCTGACAATTTGTTTACACAGCCAAAATATACTCATGTTTTAAAGTAAACTAGTCCTAACTCTACAAAGAACCAAGCTGATATAAATAATAAAATAGAGCTGGACCGAGTAACCTGGACTTACCTTTATAAATCCATCCTTCCAGCACTGGAAGCTTAAATATTAGGCAATTTAACATCCAAAGGGGTTGATTTGTATTTTATTGTATTGTAACTGTATTGTCTCCCTTTTATATTGTAATGCGCTGCGTAAACTGTTGGCGCTATATAAATCCTGTATACCGGTAATAATAATAATTTACTAAACTAAAAAGAGTTCAAAGTCTGTTGCAGCTGAGCATGGTAGCCAATCAGCTTCTAACTTCAGCTTGTTTAATTAAGCTAGGTTTCTATGCACAGCTGCATCAGATTTTGCATTCTCCGGTTTTAGTAAATCAACCCCATAGGTCAGTGATGGCGAACCTTGGCACCCCAGATGTTTGTAATGTATGTATGTAAATCCTAACAATGAACTTAATCCTTGAACCTACTCGATCTAATAAATATGCCATTTAAAAGTTGTTATATCTGTTCAATAAATGCAAAAAAAAAAAAAATGGTTAAAGTGGTATTAAACCCAAAAGCAGATATTTATTATCCTGCAGCTTACCAATTCTTAGATATGGGATATAGTATCAAAATGTTTCTTCTTTTTTAGGCTTACTTGCAGCAGTTAGGGGGTTAAGACAGACCATTTAAAGGGGTTGTAAAGGTCCAATTTTTTCCCTCAATACAGTAGCTTCCTTTACCTTAGTGCAGTCCTCATTCAGTTACCTCATCCTTCAATTTTGCTTTTAAATGTCCTTATTTCTTCTGAGAAATCCTCACTTCCTGTTCTTCTGTCTGTAACTCCACACAGTAATGCGAGGCTTTCTGCCTGGTGTGGAGTGTCGTGCTTGCCCCCTCCCTTGGATTACAGGAGAGTCAGGACGCTCTCTACGTTGCAGATAGAGAAAGGAGCTGTGTGTTAGTGGGTGTCCTGACTCTCCTGTAGTCCAAGGGATGGGGCGAGCATGACACTCCACACCAGGGAGAAAGCCTTGCATTACTGTGTGGAGTTACAGACAGAAGAACAGGAAGTGAGGATTTCTCAGAAGAAATAAGGACATTTAAAAGCAAAATCGAAGGATGAGGTAAGTGACTGCACTAAGGTAAAAGAAGCTATTTAAGAGAAAACAAATTGTACCTTTACAACTCCTTTAACAATGAAAGGGAGCTCACAATGATCAACTTTTATTTATTTATGTAAAATCTTTATCCCAAAGCAAACAAGTTGCTGTAACTGCTTTAACAGTGTTAACCTGAATTTGGCTTCAATCTGTTGGTGTATTTAAATCTGCAAGTGCATTGAACACTTCCCTCCCCTTAGACTAACAATGCTCCTGTCCAAAGGTGTGTTACTGGGAAGATCACCAGGTGAAGTAAAGAAAAAAAGTCTAAAAAAAGAAATTTAAAGAAGCCACCACATCTAATGACTGTTAACCTCCCTGGCGGTATGATTCTTTCAGATTTTAGGTGCTAAAAGCGGTACCATTATTTGCAAGGGAATTTGGCGTTTTATACTGTAGGCTTGTAATTCTTAGGAATAACTCATTGAAATCTATCCAAACAAGAGTCTAATAGGCATCCTGGGTATGATTTTTTTTTTTTTCTTATTAAAAATTATAATATAATAAATAATTATAAAAAATGATAACAAATAATAATATAATTATAGTAACAATTATTCAATAATGTAATCAAATCAAAATCACTGAAATTTGCTCAGTTGCAGAATTTTTGCTGTCATTATTTTTTTTTTTTTATGACGAATTTCCCCATAAATCGCTATCGCTAAATTCTGCAAGTGATTTTGATTTATTATCGCTGTTTTTTAGCTGCTCTAAAACAATTTTTGCCATAAAGGGACACTTTTGGTTGCTATGGGCAATCTACAGTTTGCAGGGAGAAAGAACAGTTTTTATTATATAAAATGACATGTAGTGTACAGGGCAGACCACTAGGGACATGGGGGGTTTGTATTTTTTACATACAGTACTGTAATCTATAAGATTACAGTGTACTGTATGTATAGTGTTTGTTTACATTTTTAAATTTGGCGCCGTTCCCCCCCCCTACGTCGCGACGCTCGCAGGGAAGGGAATCGGCGGAACACACAGCATCAGGCGGACATCCGCCCGCCGTGTACTGCGGAGATTCATCGCTGGATCGCAGAGAAAAGGTAAGTAAACTTTTTTCTGCATCCAGCGAGGTAAGCGCGTGTGTGGCACGGGGTTACCGATCTTAGCTTTAAAATCTCACCCCGTGCCACACACGGGAAGACCGCCAGGGAGGTTAAGTGGCAATATATTAAAATTTTGGTCTTTCCTGTTCCCTGAATCTCCGCCCACAGTGTATTCTGTGGCAGCCACTACTCAGACTGTTATCCCTGAAGCAGACTTTTTACACTACATGTACCTGTTACCCTGGAAACATTGCGAGTACATTCCTTATGTTTTACATGTTTTTGCTTCTAAACTATAGGTGTTTTGGTGCCTCTTCCTTCCCACCCCATTGGTTTTGGTTTAATACAGATTTAATCCTGTAAGAAATCCAATAAATAACTTCTGTGTGCCTTCTACCTCTGCTGTACTGGAATCCCAAGCAGTGTAATCAGCTCTGCATAGTTCACCTATTTGGAGACATTACACAACTTTGGAGAAGATTGGAGACATTACAGACTTTTTATTTTGGCTAATTCCCTGGCTATCATAATGATGGTTTAGCTTCAATGCTGGTCTGAAATAAAAACAAAAAAACTTCTGATACTATTTTAAAATGTATTTATAGTATTATACTTTTTCTGCATCTGTAACTCAAAAGTACTGAAATCAGACAGGCAGCTAGCCACAGATGCTTATTTATTTCTCCCATAAAAAGTCACCCAAAGATTTTAATACACAGAAACATTTCTTTAAAGAACACATTTATCACTCAAGTGCACCTAAAGGCTTCTGTATGACAATCTAAACAGGTACCAAATCCAGTTTATCTGCGATGTACAAGCTGCACAAAGCAGACACTATAGCTCACAGTGGGAAATGTTCAGCAAGTGCCTCTAATCTAGAAATCAGTGGACAGGAATAGGTATGACCATGGGCAGAACGACATGGGACATATTAGACAGCAGTGACAATGCCATACCTGTGACAGTGCCATACCTCCTGCAACTTGTATTCATCACAATGTTTTGGAAATTGGCAAAGCCTACATGAGAGGGGCAATGCTGCTCTAAATTTAGGAGCAGTGCAGCACTGTTGCCATAACATCACATGAAGCTGCATTAGATTTCACTGGTAGGGTCAAGATCTTTGTGGGACTTGTCAGAGGGACTAAAAAAACTTAAGAGCACAGGACCATTTTTAAATCGAAGGTCATAGTTCTACATTTGTTAACCTAAAAAAAAAGAATTTAGATACTGTTCCCTTAAAGCAAATTAAACAGTACAGTGCTTGGGCTGTGTAATCTGCTCCTCTCTAAACTGTAATAAACCTTGCTGATTTTGACACTTTCTATGTCCCCCTCTCTGCTCTGACCACGATAATCAGGGCTACTGAGCCATGACCATCGTGGTCAGTGTACATCACTTCGTCATCCGCAGCTCTCTTCTTTGCTCTACTCTCTCCCCTTCACCCCCTCTTCCCTGCCTGTCAGCTCTGTGTCTGTCTCTGTCTCCACCCCACACCCCAACCCACCGCTATTATTAAAAAAAAAAACTAGAAATGGTCACTGGCAGCCATTCTATTATAGATAGGCATTCCACACTGTAAAAGTATTTTATAAATAGGAGGCATGTAAATATCATTTTAGAGCGTTCTTTAAGCCAGTCATGTGACTCTCAGGCAGTTTCCAGGGCTACTGCAGTAGGGGGCTAAGCGGCCCCGGCTGACGTCAGAGGCAGATCTTGGCCCCTTCTGCAGTAGCCATGTATCGGAGGTGTACAGCAGCTGCGAGTCACGTGACCAGCCTGAAGATCGCTCTAAAGAGGTATTTACATGCCTTGTTTTTTTTTTTTTTTTAAAGACTTATACAGTGTGGTATGCCTATCTATAACAGAGGGACTGCCAGTGATTTACATATATGGGTTCACAAATAATTTAACACTACTTTTTGAATCTCATTTACTAGAGGTGAATGATATATACAAGTAGTAATCTTGTTTTAGGCAAAAGCCCTTAGTAGTGTGAAAGTATTCCCCTCACTCCAGGGTACTAGGTGTAATCCTAGACCCTGACTTGTCATTTTAGCCTCAAGTCCAATCATTGTCAAAAGTTGTAGAATTCACCTCCGTAACATCTCTAAATTTCGCCCCTTTTTAGCAAATGAAACCACCAAGCTCCTCATTCACTCCCTTGTTATCTCTCGCTTTGACTATTGCAACTCCCTTGTCATTGGCCTGCCTCTCCATAGGCTACCCCCTCTTCAGTCTATCATGTTGTGGACATTTTGTGAAGATGTATTTTAATATGTATATGTCATAGTATCTCCCACTGTTAGTTCTCCCGCAACCCACTCTAAAGGGCAGACTGATGCTAGCTGAGATCCGTTAGGTAGTGAAAAACTTCCTGAGGTTGGAGAGAGGTGTTTTCGGAGTGAGGATATGTCTGCCGGCGAAAGGGCCCCTGTGTGATGCACAGACGTTCGACGGGGGGAAGTGTCCACTCTGCAAACACATTATCGGTTTAGCGGATGTGCGCTTGTGTCACCCCTGTATGCTTGATCAACATATTTGTGGTGCCATGGGCATACACCTGCAGATGAGCTCCCATCGGCAGGAACTGTGTTCATTGGTTGTTGTATAAATTCATTTTTCCTGTTTTGACATTTACATCCTGTGTTGTTACATCCTGTGTTGTTGCATCCTGTGTTGTCACATCCTTATTTGGTCATATCCTATGAGGTCACATCCTGTGTAGGGGGCGATTGGCTGTTGGAGCCAGGACTTCCTGTTTGTAATTTTTGTTGTTGTTGTATTGGAATAAAAGAACAAGTGAACTGGTCTCTGGCAGAGATGCTGAGATGAGAACATGAGCTGTGGTGAGATCTGTTTACTTGGGGATATACAGGAAATATAATGATTGGTAAGATGCATTATATCATTAGACGAAATGTGTGCTTGTTAGCCCAGGAGAAATGGTGTGCGCATAGCGTACAGCCAAATTTCCCTGACATTGCGGCGTGCCAGAATCGAAGTGAATAAGGCCTCCTTTAGCATCGGATCAAGATGAGGGAGAGAATGGGTCCATGGTCCGATGTGTTGGGAAAGCTCTACTTTGCAAAATAAAAAAATGTTGGTCTTTTTTAAATAATGGATTGGGAGTTTGATCGTATATGTCTGTTGTATGTGTGTGTGTGATTTGTCAGCATGAATTGTGATTATTACCTACAGTATGTATGGGACAAGTAGATTGCATGAGTCTTGTAGAGTGTTTAACTGACTCAAGACACAGATGGTTCAGTGGACTTTGATGGTCGTTTAGAAAAGCTCCCGCCCTGTTGAAGGGGAACTTTGAGCAAACATGCAAGCAACATTGTCTTGTGTGTGTGGTGACCATTTCAGGGTGAGAATATGAACTTTGTGTGGGGACAAGAGTTTCTGTTTTAAGTTGTGCTATTTCATGTAACGTTAGCATTTTTAAGTGTGTTGTTTGTTTGGCTAAGGGTCCTAGTTGAAGTAACCTAAAGTGTTTGTCTACGCGTTAAGTGTTCATTTTGATGTCTCAATTGTTTGTAGGTTTTTATGGGGAGAAGTTGAAGTTTGTGCTGGTTTTGGCACAAACAACAACTGCTAGGCATGCGTTAATGGTGCCATTTTGTCGTGGCCTGGCATTCGTCTGCCAATTTCTTTTGTTGATTACCATGTGACCTTGCTGTGGCTTTCGTCGGCCATCTTGCTGTAGTCCAGATTTCATCTACCATGTGGTCGTGGTCTGGCTTTCGTCACAATTTTTTTGTGGTTTGACATTCTTTTGTTGCATATATCGGGGACTTTTCTCCTCTGTGGAGTCATCGTTTCCCACGTGGGAAGTAAGTCTCTCTTTACTAAGGTTAATACAGTTGTCAACCCCGCTTGGGCCCCCTTCGGACCACAAGGGTTATTACAGGGTACTTTATCGCTTTTCCGATCGTGGGATGCAACCAATAGGAAAGAGCATCTCTTCAAATGGGATACTTACACTGTTTCTCTGAGTGCAACTTAATTTTGTTCATTAACTTTTTCCACATTCAGAATTACCCTCCAGTAGGTGATTACTGCAATGAGACTAGTTTGTCTCTCGATGATGGCTCCTCCCAACTTGATTAGAGTCTGTACTGTTACCTTTCCCAGAACTTGGAAGCCATTGTGCCACAACTCTTCTGAAGGATCAGCACGACTCTGGATACAAAGCGCCTTGAGGTGATTCGGTTCGCATTTGTCAGCGCTATAAAGTTACTCACTTGCTGTTCAAACAAGACTTACCAGTAGTCCTTGTGCCCGCAAGTCGGCCTGAACGACCACAACATACAGGGTATACCAAGGTAACTACCCCTATCGCACCACCAGGTTGGGCTTAATGGACTAGGTTTCCAGTATTACGGCATAAAATTGTGCGATTTTACTGCGATTCCTATGCGTTTTGAATCAATGCCTATGTATTCTTAACGCTCACGGCCCCCAGTTAGACCACAGTGGGTTCAAACGTAGTGTAGGGACTACCTTGAAGTCGCCGCACTGCTATGAACAATACTCCTTAAAAATCCTGGAGTAGGATTTGTGGAGGTCAGGCTTTACTGACGACTGGAGAGATTAATTGCCACGATGGTCTATGCCATCCTTCTGGACCAACGCCCATGTAATCATAGCCCTTGCGCATCATGGAGGGAATGCAATGAATAGGTAGAGGAATGAAACAATTCCATTGGCTTCCTAATGCCCAGGACTCATGGAACCTTCGCTGAAATTTACATCCAACTGTCAGCTGACCCTATTGGGCGACTGGGGTTAGGCTAATAAAGATTATCGCTTCTTTATTCTCCGCCATAGTTCTCCCCCGTTTAACTTGTCAATCTTTTGGCTATCCTCTGGTCTTTGGTGATTAACATAAGGAATTAATCTTCCTTCTAGATATTGCCAGATCCGACTTGAACAGTCACCACTCTGACTAAAGCGGCATGTGTTCACTTGTGGGAGGGGCCATAAGGGTTCACTGGCCACAATGATTTCTGGAGAAACAGCATACCGTCTTGTATCCGCAGTGACTGAACTGCATCCTTGGCTATTCCCTTTCAATCTAGGATCTGCCATAGAGAGCTCATCACTGACCAGAGCTCTGCTTCCATCCTGCCCCATCGCAGGTGACAACAACACTACTTAACAGTAGTATGAATCTTGTTTTTGTTTTTTGTTTTAAATCAGAAAAGCGCTTATTAAACAAACAGACATGTTGCAAACACGTCGTACAGTACAGTTCACACAATCACTTGTACACAGTAACAGAACACCGCCTAGGTAATTATACTTTGTCATGTACATTAACCCTCAATCTATAGCCTCTACATGAATCTTGTTGATCTCCAGATCTACTTGCTGTCATAGGGTCTTTGCAAGGATATTGTTTCCTCTGTTTGGAAGAATGGTACCCTTGGTTAATCTGCTGAAGCCTGTTTGGCTGGCTGCACTTTGACACCAAAGGAGACAGGAACAACAAGCGCCAGAGGCGATTTTAGTTCGCATGTGCCGCGCTATATAAGTTTTCATTTATTCATGCTCTAGAGGCAGAGGTACCCCTTAGCTGATTTTGCTTGAATAGCTTAGTACCTGAGTTCCACACAGTCAGTCTGGACGGGGTTAAAGTCGCCGTCTCTTGCTTCTGATCTGCCAACTAGTCAGAGCGATTTTCCATAAGCAAGCTCTCAGGTAGAGGTTGCCTTTAAACAAGCACGGTTGTTTGATTAGGCTTGGTATGGAACCATTAGTGACTGTAGGCCTTCTCAGTCTCTGCCCCTTTGTCACTGTCCTTGGCCTGCAACCTTGTTTTGCATTCTGGCCGTCACACCAGTTACGCCCGACCACTATGATTCCTGTAGCGATTTATGGCAGTTAGCTACATAGTGGGATTTTTTCAGGGTTGAAGAGGATCTGTCCCTTGTCGCAGAAGCAGGTAGACTGGTGTTTGGTGTTGAGGGCTTGAGATGTACACTCATTATGCCCATAATGTGCACTCTTTTTTTAGGATATAGCATATACTTACCTACCCTCACCTTTATTCAAAGTTGCTGGTCTCTAGGAAGGCTGATTGCTACTGGTTCACAGATGCCTGAGATTATTTTCCCATAAATAGTAACCACTACAAACCCCATATCTTTCAGTGGGGTACCCCAAATAACACAAGCAATTACCTATTGCTAACCAGTACTAAGGAGTGTGACTAAACAGATCCTGACATTTTAGCACCCAGGTCAACATGTAAATGCATAGAAGTAAACACATCACAGCCTTACCTAGTGTGGAGTTAATGTAATCACAGAAATGCAGCACAAATGAACGATCCTATGACATTAGCACTAGCAAGTTAAACCTACTTAGACATATATACCAGAAAGGAGGAGACCGATCTTCCATACACAGTGAGCCCACACTGCAGGCCCAATCCCTGCATTAAATGAAAGGGCTCTCAGTATCACCTGATATCAGTTCAAACTTCAGCAATGCTGCAAACACATCCTATAGTCTGTTTAATATTAGTAAACAGAGTGACACTACAGACATCCAGTTACATTCACATGTGTGATATATGCTTTTCAGAAATGCAAATTAACCACAAACCTGCAGAAAATAAATCAAGACTGTAGAGCCAGGCTTCTTCAGTTAAAATGGAAGGCTTCAGCCCAGCACAGCACCTGCTATCATCATTAGCAGTATTGCAGACACAACCACAGCCCTTCAGTAATGCAAGTTAACCACATGCTTGCCTATACTTGCAGCAGTCACTGAATAGAATTGTGTGCACCATGTGGTGCCTTACCACCTGCATGCTTCATGTCCAAAGTCCAATGAATGTCCATACATGGCGTCATGATAAATGAGCAATCCCTAGAGACCATATGCCTTCACCCCCATCTTCCTGGATCCTGCTGGGGTGAGGCCTCCCCCATTAGGCGTTCAGGTCTGCCTGTACAGCGGGGAGCTTCGTCACAGGAGAGGCTTTGAACCTGTGCGGCTTGGCGGGAAGTGTCCGGCCAGGTGAGGGAAAATAAAATTTCCTGCTTTCTTTAGCAGTAGTATAACCGCCTGTAGCAGTGAAGGAAAAAACAGAGAATGCGGGTATAGGGGAGGAGACCTACTTTTATAGTATAACCGGTCCTGATTGGGCAGGGGGGCGGAGCCTTCCCATACGTATATGCTGTCATGCTGTGTCAGGAAATACACGTTGAGTGTGTTTTTTTTTTTCTTTTCCTTTCTCCCCCCCTACTCAGTAGGGGGGAAAGAAAGGGGGAGAGGATATGAGAAGGGGGAGGGAAAGGGTAAAGGAGATGGAAGGGAAAGAAAGGGAAGAATAGAAGAGAGAAAGATAAGGAAAAATAAGATAAAAAAAAAAAGTGTAGGATCGACCCATATCGACAATGTTGTTATTATTATTGTTGTTGTGTGTATATCTGTGTAAAGATTGAATGTATTTAAACATGAATTATGGTATATGTACATGTTTATTGTAAACATAATGTGAATTGTGTATATGTTTTAAAACTTTTGAATAAAAACAAATAGAAATACATATTAGAATTTGAAAAAATTTTGACCGAATTCCTAAAAAGTTGATCAAATTTGAAAAATGTAATTAGATTAGAAAAAATCTACTGCATTTGAAAAAATTCTACCACATTTGAAAAATATAAAAGAATAGAAAAACAATTGAAAAACAATAGAACAGAATAAATCAATTATAATATATATATTATATTTTATTCTATTCTCTTGTTTTTCTTTTCTATTCCATTCTAAATCTTTTCTATTTGAATTTGAATTAATTTTATATGAAATTCGAATTTCTTATTGAATGAAATCGAATTGGAATAGGAAAAATTCTAAAAGATTAGTTTCATATTAGAATTTGAAAAATTTTGAAAAGTCGATCAAATTTGAAAAATGTAATTAGATTAGAAAAAAACTACTGCATTTGAAAAAATTCTACCACATTTGAAAAAAATCTACCGAATTAGAAAAAACGACCACATTTGAAAAAATCTACTAAATTAGAAAAAATTACCACATTCGATTTATTTTTACATATAACCATTTTCCAAAATCCGAATTTCATATAGCATGAAATCGAATTGGAATAGAAAAGAGTAGAATAGAATAGAAAATAATAGAAAAGTTAATAAACTAGAAAAACAATAGAACAGAATAGAATCAATTATAATATATATTATATTTTATTCTATTCTTTTGTTTTTCTTTTCTATTCCATTCTAATCTTTTCTATTCAAATTTGAATTCATTTTATACGAAATTCGAATTTCTTATTGAATGGAATCGAATTGAAATAGAAAAGATTATAAAAGATTAGTTTCATATTAGAATTTGAAAAAATTTTGACCGAATTCCTAAAAAGTTGATCAAATTTGAAAAATTTCATTAGATTAGAAAAAAATCTACTGCATTCGAAAAAATTCTACCGCATTTGAAAAAAATCTACTAAATTCATATATATATAAACCATTTTCCGAAAATCGAATTTGGTACCGAATTAATTAGAATAGAAAAGATTAGAATAGAATATATTATATATTTTTTTCTATTCTGTTCTATTGTTTTTCTATGCTTTTCTTCTCTATTATTTTCTATTCTATTCTAATCTTTTCTATTGGAATTTAATTTCATTCTATACGAAATTCGAATTTCAGAAGATGTTATATATAAATATATATATATATATATATGTATATACTAGCTGAATACCCGGCGTTGCCCGGTCTTCCTATCTTAACCTTTTGGTGAGGAAAATCATAGTTATATAAATATAAATAAATAAATAATAAATAACACAATGATTAATTTTAGAAATTTGACAGATAAAAATATGAATATTTACTATTTGATTAAAGAGTATTGTATTTCATAACTTTTATAACATTTTCCTTTTCAGTTTGTGAATGTTGAGACAGAGCAAAATATGGTACAATGAAGCAGATTAGTACCAACTCACAGACCTTTAAAAAGTGCGGTTAACTCAACTGACATATTATTGCAATACTTGTTTGTATACTATATTAGTTTCTCCCGCATTTGCTAAAATGAACAAATTATTTGGGGAACCCACCCTGGAGCACGCTACATAAAGTTGCCCATGTGAAAAACATGGTGATCTTAAATCAACTCTGCAGTACCAAATGGACTGCCCTTGTGACTTGTTGATCGTGATGGAAAATGCAAGCGTCACTGGGAGTTGTAGTCTCTTGAAACTAAAAGGCAGATCTGTTGGAATAAGAGGTATTCGTGGAATAAAAACTGTTTCTCCCTTTCCCTTTCCTGTCAAAATAGTAGCTTCCAACACATTAGGCAACATGTTTTTCACACACAGCCTTGTTCCATTGCACAGTTTTGGTGGGTCAAGGTTTCGTAATAAAATAATAGGACATCCAACTTTAAGTGATAGGCGATGTTGTGGCAATCCAGCTGGATCAAGGGAATTCAGGAATTCTGGTGGGAAATTCACAGCCTCATTGGCATCTACTACGGTATCAAAAGATTTGTACTCAGTAACTGCTCCTGGTATCATAAAACGTATTTGATTGTTAATTTCACGGACATCCTCATTTTTAGCAGCAAGAATAGCCCTCTCACAAAACCAGTTTAGATTGCCTAAGTTGTCTGAAATATTATGGTATACTGCATCTATTAGTTCTTCAACTGACGATACCAGTTTGCAAAAATCAAAGGGAAGTTTTACGTTTCCTGAAGATTCAACTGGTAGTCTACCCTCTCCGATTTGAAGAAGTGTGTTTGAAAAAAATTGAGCATTCTCATCCCTTGGAAGTACTCTCATATTTTCTTTTAAATTGATTTTTCTGACTCTTCCACAAAACTGAATGCTTTAAACAGGCATATATTTCATCTGCTGGTGTTGATTTTGGAATGATAGGCAGGGTTTGTCTAAAGTCTCCACAGAGAAGCACCAGAGCTCCTCCCATAAAGTTATTATTCCCTCTCAAATCTTTAAGAGTTATGTCAAGGGCCTCGAGAGCTTTTCTGTGGGCCATGGTGTATTCATCCCAGACGATTAATTTGCATGTTTTAAGCACCTGCGCTTGACCACTTGCCTTGCTTATGTTGCATGAAGGATTTTGTTGCCTTGCGATGTCTAATGGCAATTTTAGTGCAGAGTGGGCTGTTCTCCCTCCTTCCATAAGTGTAGCTGAAATTCCTGAGGAGGCAATAGCAAGAGCAACTTCTCCCTGAGCCCGAATCTCAGCCAAAAGTAAATTAGTCAAAAATGTTTTTACTGTACCCCCAGGGGCATCGAGAAAAAAAATCCCACCTTGTTGTCTTGTTATATGATCAATAATGATTTGGTATCCTTTTCTTTGATCTTGATTTAGAAGTGGTTTCTTATCTGCCACATATGCACGCAGCTCTTCCATGTTGTAGTTCTTCTCTCTCATGTAATCTGCATTCAGTACATCTTGTTGATCTCGTACTGGTGCTTGCAGGCCTAACTGCACTAATGTCTTATTGATCATGGCAATACACTTGTCCTCTAAAATTATTAACGCCCTGTTGAAAATCTCGGGACAAAAAGTAATTTCCAATGTTGGGTTTTCCCTCCGAGTTTTGGCAAGTATATCCTCACTTAGTGCTTCCTTATACTTCTCCCATAAGGTGTTTGGATTTGAAGGACTGCATGTTGTTAGTATTATAGAAAACAGGTTTCTGATTTGGTCTGGTAAAGAAATTAATTCGGCTTCTCTCAATGTATTATCCCAGTGTTGGTCTCCTTCAAGCAAACCAAGCTTCTGACAGGCTTCTCTGTATGTTTGGCACACCTCGCCATTTATTGTTCTCAGCGCTGAGAAAGAAGTTGGTCCTCGAACTGTGTGAAGAAGCATTCTTAGAAAAAAAACATTCAGCATTGTTGGGGTGAACTGTATACACTCTACCTAAAGCATCACTTTCAACTATATTGTGTCCAGGGAGGTGCTGTCCAACTTTTCTTCTACAGAAAACTTTCCTTGGGGCATTCCATGTATAGTATCGAGGAACCTCAGGATAAAGCAATGTTCTTGCAAAAGGATCCTCTTTACATAGTTTAAAGAATGCTGTTAAAGTTGTGTTTGGTGGCTGTTCAACTACTCTAGGAGCACTCTCCGTTGTGAAATGAACTCTCTGACCATTTTCCAAATGAACACTCAGGTGAACAACTGTAGGGTGTCTTTAATGAATTGGAAACCCTAGGATCCGCCACACTGCTTCGCTGCTGCTTATGTATCTACCCAACTGATACTGGATAACTTCATTGTTTGTCTTCTCATTGTTTAGGCTGAACACAGCCATATCACTGCCTTTGTTTACATACTTGCACACATACTTGATTGATTTTACACTGTTGCAGTACTCAACGTTAATGTGTGCCTGGAACATTTTAGAAAGCAGGGGTGAAAATGGCACAACCCACCTGTTGTCTATTTCTATTTCTGTGCCATGTAACTTTACTTTCGCCGTAAACCCTCCATCTTGTGGAGCTCGTCGTCTATATCGAGGATAACCGTCATCTCCAGTTTGTGTTTCTTTAATCAATTCCCTTGGGTATCTCTTGCTGCACTTTCCATCCTTCATACATGGTGAATTGGGGTTTATATTTCCACAGGGTCCATGGATCATATTTTTAGTTACCACTGTATAAAGATTGGGATCCTCTCTTGGGTCTGGGAGTTCAGCAGATATAACCTCATCTATTTGTGTGGGCTGGATTTTGCCTGCCAACCAGATTAAATTGTGTGAGTGTGGTAATCCTCGCTTTTGATATTCAATTGTATACATCCAGCATCTTGGTGGTCCAAACACATGGGCCTTTGTTATAAGTTCGATCAATGTAAACTGTTTCTGTCTGAAGACTCTCGCAATTAAGTTGTGGCGGTCACTGGGTACTTGACCGTTTTTGAGCATTTCCTTTATCTCAGTCCAACCTGGATTGCATGTAAAGGTGATAAATAAATCTGGTCTACCATATGTCCTCACATATGTCATAGCATCTTGAGTATATTCATGCATATGTCTGGGACTGCCTGTAAACGTTGCTGGTAGTATAACTAAGGTCCCAATGTCTTCAACGTTAGCGTCATTTGCCACAGCATCTCTCAGGTGAATATATTCTTCTACTCTTAGCTTACTCTGATTTAAATGAATAAATAGAAGACGCTCACTTTCAATTTTCGCATACATGTCAACGATGAACTGATGAAACAACTGCCTACAGTTTAATATGTGGTTCTGTTCATTTTCTCGAACAATTAGCCTGTATGCATAGAAATCCATTGCTGAAACCTTTTTCCTAGTTGTTTCACCTGTTGCTGGGTTGACCTGCCTTATATTAAAGTGATACCCATCTTCCCCTCTGGGAAATATCACTGGGTACTGTAGAGCATCATAAGATCGATGAGTTTCTGAAATACGCTGCAATGACTCACCTCGTTGCTGAATTATAATATCTCGTTTATCAAATTCGTTGCCTGATATAACGACTGCTACTTCGTCTACTTGAGGAGCATTGAAGCGTCGCTCATGTTCTCCTGCTGGTATTCGGTCAGCTCTAATGACTACTTTATATTCATCCGTTGGCATACGTTCCAATGCTGTTTTAAATGTTTTAATTAGACAATTGTGCTCATGAAACATCCTTTGTAAGTTTAATACAATCTGACGCCTTGTTCCCAAAATGTAGTCACATCGTTGGTCGGCCTCCAATTGCTTGTCTCCCATAAAATATAGTTGAAGGAATTTCGGGGCTTGGTCAGGCAAGGGAAGCAATGATCCAGCCTTATGGTAAATCTGACCTTGCACAGTGAATGTTGATGAAAAGCCAGGATGTTTAATTTTTGATGTGGCACCAAAGGATGTCATTTGAAAACATGAATTGTACCTTCTGATGTTATTGAGAAAATGCTTTGACTCCAATGTATCTCCTGATGTGTAAGACAAAAGTTCATCTGGTGGTGATTCCAATTGAGATAGTTTAACTTTCCCATTTTTGCAGCACATTCCAGGTGACTCTGATTTGAATTTCTTGGCTTGACAGAAATGACAAATTATGTCAATTTTTCCAATGGTAACACTGGCATGTTGTGAGTAGACCTTTTGTCGGTCGTAGTTAACTCTTTCAAACAGTAAGCCAAAATTCTCTGCAGCCCTTGTCATTTTGGCTTTCCTACTCTTATTCTGAAGTCGAATCTCACGCTGTTGCTCGGTTTCTGAAGCTCTAGAAGCATTAGCTCTCTCCTTCTTATCGTGAAGTCTAATGTCACGCTGTTGTTCGGTTTCTGAAGCTCTAGAAGCATTAGCTCTCTCCCTCTTATCCTGAAGTCTAATGTCACGCTGTTGTTCGGTTTCTGAAGCTCTAGAAGTAGTAGCTCTCTCCCTCATATCCAGAAGTCTAATGTCACGCTGTTGTTCGGTTTCTGAAGCTCTAGAAGTAGTAGCTCTCTCCCTCATATCCAGAAGTCTAATGTCACGCTGTTGTTCGGTTTCTGAAGCTCTTGAAGCTTGTGCTCTATTTCGCAGTGCTGTGAGTCTTGTACTGCGCTCCTCAGGAGTTTCTAGCCTACGCTGTATTTTTATTTTTTTTGCCTTAGATTGCACTTGGCCTATAGCTTTACTTTTTCTTCGAGGCATTTTCACACTTTAAAATAATCCACAAACAAAAATGTTAATAAACTTGCAAGTCACAATTGAAATGTACTGTATCACATTTTTTCAACATAAAATTGAAAAAGTTACTGAGGTAGCCCTCATAAAAAAGGGCAGAAATTAGAAGGGGTGTGGCTTGTGGGAGGGGTGTGGAGAGGGCATGGTTAGTGGCATGAGCATGGTTTGCAAGCCAGCCCACATACTGACCTGAAGATGCAGTGCAGAGCTTGTGGAGTAAGGTGTAGCTGAGCTGTGATAAAAAAAAAAAACTGTGGTTAAAGGACCTGTGATGACATTAGTAGGTGTGGCTAAGCTGTGATGAAGAGATAGGTGTGGCTAAGCTGTGATGAAGAGATTGTGGTAAAAAGACCTGTGATGACATCAGTAGGTGTGGCTAAACTGTGATGAAGAGATTGTGGTAAAAGGACCTGTGATGAAATCGGTAGGTGTGTCTGAGCTGTGATGAAGAGATTGTGGTTGAAGGACCTGTGATGACATCAGTAGCTGTGGCTGAGCTGTGATGAAGAGACCACAGTCCCATATACTTGCATGGGACTTGAAACAAAAACCGCCGTTTGGAAATTATGAAGTAACATGTATTTCCCATTGAGTTGAATGAGACTTTAAAGAAAAACCCCGACCATGGCAAATGGGGGTGGGTAAGGGTTAAACCACCTATCCTATGTTTGTTGCTGACAAACAAAAAACGCCGTTTGGAAGTTATGAAGTAACATGTATTTCCCATAGAGTTGAATGGGACTTTAAAGAAAAACCCTTTCCCATAGAGTTGAATGGGACTTTAAAGAAAAACCCCGACCATGGCAAATGGGGGTGGGTAAGGGTTAAACCACCTATCCTATGTTTGTTGCTGACATATAATTAACATGTGTGGCAAGTTTCATGTTAATATCTTTAGCCGTTTGGACGTGGTGCTGGAACATACATACATACACACACACACACACGTTGAGTTTTATATATATAGATGTATATATATATATATATATATATATATATATATGTATATATAGAGAGAGATATATTACATATTTTTTTTCTGTTCTGTGCTATTGTTTTTCTATACTATTCTTTTCTATTTTTTCGATTCTAATTTAATCGTTTCTATTCAAATTCGATTTCATTCTATACAAATTTAGAATTTCAGGAAATGGTTATATATAGTTTTGTTTAAATGTGGTAGCATTATTTCCAATTTGATATTTAATTTTTGAATTCGTTAGAAGTATTTCAAATGCGGTCGAGTTTTTTTTTAATGCGGTCAAATTTTTTCGAATGCGGTAGAATTTTTTCAAATACGAAATGAATCCCGAAAACGAATGTAATGAATGCAACAAACTTAACTAAACAAATGTAATTAAATAACAAATTAAATAACGAATCGAAACAAAATGAAACAAATCCTGCACATGTCTATCTGACTGCCCAGGGGCTGAGGGGGGTCAACTCCCATTTGCAATGTGGGGGGGGGGGGTTATTTTGCCTTTTCCTGGACTTTTTTTTTTTTACGTTGGAGTTTCCTATATGCTGCAAGCCATAGATTTTCTTGATAGACATAGTAATGAAGCTAGGCTCCCCCCTCCCTCTTCATGTGCATTGATATATAAATAAACCAGTTTGATGGATTTTTAAGAGCTGAGGATGCAACAGAAAGTTATTTTCAGCATTTTATGTATCTATAGGAAGTTGGTGGGAGGAGCTTGGGGTCTTCTGAAAGTTGAGCAAAGGGATTTGTGTTTTGAAAGGTCAATGGAAAACACGTTGGTTTTTAAATGTAATTCCAGTTGTTTTTTTTAAGTTTTATACTGTAATACAGTTTTGGGTAGAGAGTAAATGGGAGGCATCAACGTTATTGTTGTAACATCTAGATACAGGTAGAAAGAAGCCATAATATTGTTTTGAATAGTGGAGGATTTCATGGTGCTTTGTAGTTTGGCTGACAAACACGTTATAGTGTAACGTGAGGAGTAGTACGCTAGCAGCCCTGCTCAGGCTGTGTACAATAATTGGGAAGCAGGGGCCAGTTATAGTTAAAATTTTCATGCCTGTTTTTTTAATTTGTATGGCTGGTCCATGCAAGGTTTTCGAGCTGCTCTCATATTTTTCCTAGTGTTTTTTTTTTTTTTCATTTTTGTTTTGGAAACTATGAATTGTCTCCCCCACATTTGTATCTGAATGTTTGTATGTAGTAACATGAATATGTTCGAACTTACCGCGGTGATCCTCCTACACGTTGCGGCTGTTGTATTTTTGTAGGAATGGGAAAGTAAGGGTTACAGAGGGTTTTAGTTTAATTGGTTTTAAAGAATGTCATTGACAATTTACCAATGTACAGGAATGTCATTATTGTTTGCCATTCTTTGCAGGTTAAATATGAAGGATAGAGTAATAATACACACACACCTAAGGAGGTAAAAGTATCATAAGCTATTTCATTCTTTCTTTTTTTTTCCTGCACCACTCCCTGCGTTTCTGCCTTCAGTTTGTGAGGAAGAAAATGGGGGAATGTAAGAATGACAGTTTGTAAAAATAATAATACTAACCTTTCTAATTCTAACCAAGTTTGTGCCAAGATCATCTTTCTTTGATGGAATTTGAATCAGCAGTCTGGTGAAGGACGCTCCCATAAGAACCTTTTTGTCAATGGTTTCAGGTAGTACACCCCAGATTGAAAGCAACGCACAGGTTATGCAGTGACCACAGTCCTGCGTGTCTGGGTTATTGTCATATGAGGTTTGTTTTAAGGTCAATAAAAACCAGAGTTGTACTTTCCACATTAGCTGTCACTTACATTCTCAGCTGATGGAGTAGGTGCAGTCACTGTAACATGAACTTCAAAAGGTTCACCACAGGGTTCACGAGTCCCTCCTGGACCCTGACACAATAACCAGTTTTCATTCTTTCCAACCAGGTGACTCGATCATTATAAAGAAGCTTGAGGGAGGAGACCATGCCAGCCACTGCAAGAAGCTGCTCAACCATACCAAAGAATTGAGGAGTATATTTGTCTATTTATATTTTTTTTGTTTAGTAAATTTTAGCAAGGGTAATGATGAAAAGCATCCCAAATTATTGTTTAAAGCGTATTCTCCGACAAACTAAAAAAGCAAACAGGACCAATTGCTGCGTCTACTCTGAATCTCCAACAAGCTTTAGTCCCCAGCGGTACATGCTATTTATGATGTTAATATTGGTATGAGGAGTTTTGACAAACTAGTGAAGACTCCAAACAGACACATGGACACATGGAATTTAACAATACATTTCTAGAGGGTAAAATTGCTTATATTTTTAACACTAGTTCTGCCTCTTGCCAGTTTGGGTATACTAGGTAGCCCACAAGTGTGTTTCAACTTTAATTTGGTGCTCATGCGGATCTGCAGCTTATAATTTAATTCCCCCAATGCAAGAGGTTCATGCGTGCTGGTGAAACCCGTCCCAGCATCTTATGTCGCAACTGATCATGAGGTTCTGATGGCGTGAGAGAAGGTAAGAATGGCAGGGACAGCTAGAAGGGAATTGTTTACCAACCCCGACCAGGTCTGGGCATAGTTTTCTGCATGTACAAGGTGGGAGCAGCTTGAGCTTATGATACGATTGAACAATTCTCATCCATTGTGGATAGAATATTATTTTAAACTGTTGAAGCCATAGCTATAGCTAGTGAAGGTTGGAATCCTTTTAAGGGTTTGAGAAACTTTGGGGATTTTTTTATTTTCCATTGGATCGTGGTTGAAGTAAGTAGAAATATATATACTCATGTCATTTTGTTTCTATTCCTTCTATATGTCGTGATGAGGTTCTCCTGTTGCCTGATTGGAAGCGTGACCAGAGCCCGAGCAGATGACCACATCTTCCTTGATGAGATGAGATGCCCCGAAGCCCAACCCACGTACCAGGCACAGAGGATCCCAGACCGACCGGCAATTACTACAGCTCATCATGTCATCTCTCCTGAAGAACAGAGTGTACATGTCAAGCCGTGTTTTCCTTTTTATGGGCTATAAGGACTGATTAATTTCCAGGTGTAAGAAGAAGATCAAGATTCATCAAGGGACACATGGGAGCATATGAAAAGGGGAGGAACTGTTGTGGAAATTTTATGAAGATGTATTTTAATATGTATTGTCATAGTGTCTCCCAGTGTTAGTTCTCTCACAACCCACTCTAAAAAGCTGACTGGGGCAGACTGACGCTGGTTGAGATCTGTTGGAGAGAGGTGTTTGAAGAGTGAGGATATGTCTGCCGGCAAAAGGGCCCCTGTGTGACGCACAGACATTCATCGGGGGGATGTGTCCACTCTGCAAACACATTATCGGTTTAGCGGATGTGCACTCGTGTCACCCCTGTATGCCTGAACAACATATTTGTGGTGCCATGGGCATACACCTGCAGATTAGTGTTGAGCAGAATATGCCATATTCGATTTCGCGATATATCTCGAATATATAGTCGAATATTCGAGATATATTCGTTAAATGCGAATATTCGCGATATTTTTTGTAAATGAAATTATTGCGAAATTTCGCTATTGCGAATGCGAATGCGAATTGCGAATGAAATTTCGAGAAATGCGGAAGGATCAATCTGATTGGCTCAGAATATTCGTGATATTTTATAATACAAAATAATTGCGAAATTTCGAGAAATGCGGAATGGAGCACTCTGATTGGCTCAGAATATTCGTGATATTTTATAATACAAAATAATTGCGAAATTTCGAGAAATGCGGAATGGAGCACTCTGATTGGCTCAGAATATTCGTGATATTTTATAATACAAAATAATTGCGAAATTTCGAGAAATGCGGAATGGAGCACTCTGATTGGCTCAGAATATTCGTGATATATTACAATACAAAATAATTGCGAATATTCGGCAAATGCGGAAGGAGCACTCTGATTGGCTCAGAATATTCTTGATATTTTATCGTAATTTCGCAAAAATGCGAATGAGAAATTGATTGCGGAATTTCGACAGTAACACTCTGAAATCGAATATATGTGTTATTTTAGCTAAAAACAATATTGCGAATTTCTCGAAAATAATCGCGCGATATCGCTATTGCCGAATAATCGCATTGCGATTTTTCGGCAATATAAAATGATCGCTGCAGCTACTCGGCCCAAGGTCTCTAATCATACCAGCAATGCTTTTAGACGTCGATGGGGATCTCTAGGATGTGATCTGTTCTAAAAAAAAATTGAAAAAATACGAATATTCGAAATAGCGAATATTCACCGCGAAATTCGGAATATATCGCGAATACTCGAATATGCCATATTCGAGCCGAATATTCGCAATACGAATATTCGTGAGCAACACTACTGCAGATGAGCTCCCATCGGCAGGAACTGTGTTCGTTGGTTGTATAAATTCATTTTTTCTGTTTTGACATTCACATCCTGTGTCGATGAATCAACTTGGGTACAATCATTCTGCCCATGTATGGATTGAATCTCAGCCGGCCCCTGTTGAACCATTCAAATTTCAATCCATGCATGGCCGGCTTTACTTGTAATGATGTAGAAAAGCAGTGAGGCAACCTGCAATCATGTGACTTCTCTTGTCTAGTAGTTGTGGTTTAATACAGGTATAAACAATAATTAGATACGTTTATCAACTACCGTCAATTGACCAGAACTCTTCTGTCAAAAAAAAAAAAAAGTCTGCCAGTTAGGCCAGCTGGCTGATCAAAGATGACTCTTCTCAAACAGGAAGGACTATAGACAGATTAAAATGTATCTGGTCCCTGCTGACCTGGCTAAATTTCAATCCATCTATGACCTTGTTTAGGCTTACATCTTTTGACTCCTGGCTTTTTGATTTAGTGATAAAGGGTCTATGTACTAAATGTTTACAGTAAGTGTGTGTGAGAGAAGGACAAAATTAAAAACGTTTCTAGCAACCAGCCACCACCTACTATCTATAGCAAATACAGCTACAACCATGTACTGTATAACACAGAAAAGCAAATATGGACCCAAATCAGTCAAAATATGCCAATATAGGTAACAATATCCCCATTTGATGACTATACTGTATGTAATAATACATTGTATTTGCAATATAAAGTATACTTATCTATAACATGTAAAAACTGGTAGGGTCTGCACACTAGTTCTTAGGGATCTCTTTTAAGTTACCTTTGTTCCAGTCTGAGTGGGGTCCACAGATACTTGTTCACAACCAACTAATGTGATACTGATTGTGTAGGTACCATAATATAATTGTTTCCATTAGATATGATGGAGCATATATTTATTGAACAATGCATGTTTTTTTTTTTAATCTACTATCTAGTCTCAGTTAGTCTTTCACCATTGTTATTGATGTAAACTGAATGTACTTTTTAGCATTATTCTGAAAAAGTGTGTACTGTAACATGGTGATGTATATGAATAAACAGGAAGGCGAACCTGAGCTTTATCATTAATAAAATGCTATGTTTTTAATTTTGTAGATAAATAAAATATATTTGTTTTTACTACCAAACATGTATTTGGACAATTTAAAGTCCTGCCCATTAAATTTAAATATATATTCTACAACTATGCATAGACTGAATATTGGTAGAAGGAGTGTAAGTAAAATCTGGATATCAATTTTGTATACAGGAGATCAATATAGGTAAGCTCAAAGTGTGTGTGTGTTAGTAAATACAGTTGCAGCCCAAAATCACAAAATACAGTGGTTGACCGCGATATTGTGTCAATCTCGCTCCCTTTCTCGGCGAGATTGAGCACTTGCGAGCCCCATCGCGGGAGCCAGCGCCGAGCTGGCTTGCCGCGATGGAGACAAAGCCGTCATAGAAGAGACGGGGATCCGACGCGAATTCCCGCCAATTCTACACGTGGGCGGAGTTTGTTATGAATCCTGAGAAGGAAGTCCCCGCCGGATTTTAAATAAAAATCCGGCATGGGTTCCCCCCTCAGGAGCATAATGGGCCCTTAGGTCTGGTATGGGTTGTAAGGAGACCCCCCCTACGCCAAAAAAACGGCGTGGGGGTCCCCCCACAATCCATACCAGACCCGTATCCAAAGCACGCCGGCCGGTCAGGAGGGGAGTGGGGGGCGAGCGAGCGCCCCCCCCCTCCTGAGCCGTACCGGGCAGCATGCCCTCAACATGGGGGGGTCAGGTGCTCTGGGGCAGGGGGCGCACTGCGGCCCCCCACCCCAGAGCACCCTGTCCCCATGTTGATGAGGACAGGGCCCCTTCCCGACAACTCTGGCCGTTGGTTGTCGGGGTATGCGGGCGGGAGGCTTATCGGAATCTGGAAGCCCCCTTTAATAAGGGGGCCCCCAGATACCGGCCCCCCACCCTGAGTGAATGAGTATGGGGTACATTGTACCCCTACCCATTCACCTGCAAGAAAAGTGTAAACACAAATAAACCACACAGTGTATTGAAATATTTTATTAGTTGGCCGCCGGGGGGGGTGTGTATGATCGCTTTTATAAAAGCGCCCCCCTCCGGCGGGCTTCTGCAGGGGGTGGGTGCCGCTGTTCTTCACCGCCGTCTGGTTCTCTTCCGCCGCCGGGGGGGCGCTTTGATAAAAGCGCCCACCACCCGGCGGGCTTCCTTTGACATCTTCGGCGGCGGGGGGGTCTTCTCCCACTCTCCGGGGTCTTCTCCCACTCTCCGGGGTCTTCTCCGGCTCTCCGGGGGTCTTCTCCGGCTCTCCGGGGGTCTTCTTCTTCAGGACTCGCCGCCGCTATCTTCGTGTTAGCTCAATTACTGGCGGCGGTGAGTCCCCTCTTCTGTGACGTCTTCTTCTTCTTCTCTTCTCCAGATGTTGACGCAACGCTTCCTTCCGCTGTTATGGCTGGCGCGCGGCTCGCAGCGAGTTATATAGGCCTGTCTTGTGACGTCGCAGTCCCATCGTGCTCCGGTAGGTACCACGTGCTATCTACTGGAGCATGATGGGACTGCGACGTCACAAGACAGACCTATATAACTCGCTGCGAGCCGCGCGCCAGCCATAACAGCGGAAGGAAGCATCGCGTCAACATCTGGAGAAGAGAAGAAGAAGAAGATGTCACAGAAGAGGGGACTCGCCGCCGCCAGTAATTGAGCTAACACGAAGATAGCGGCGGCGAGTCCTGAAGAAGAAGAAGACCCCCGGAGAGCGGAGAAGACCCCCGGAGAGCCGGAGAAGACCCCGGAGAGTGGGAGAAGACCCCGGAGAGTGGGAGAAGACCCCCCCGCCGCCGAAGATGACGAAGGAAGCCCGCCGGGTGGTGGGCGCTTTTATCAAAGCGCCCCCCCGGCGGCGGAAGAGAACCAGACGGCGGTGAAGAACAGCGGCACCCACCCCCCGCAGAAGCCCGCCGGAGGGGGGCGCTTTTATAAAAGCGATCATACACACCCCCCCCGGCGGCCAACTAATAAAATATTTCAATACACTGTGTGGTTTATTTGTGTTTACACTTTTCTTGCAGGTGAATGGGTAGGGGTACAATGTACCCCATACTCATTCACTCAGGGTGGGGGGCCGGTATCTGGGGGCCCCCTTATTAAAGGGGGCTTCCAGATTCCGATAAGCCTCCCGCCCGCATACCCCGACAACCAACGGCCAGAGTTGTCGGGAAGGGGCCCTGTCCTCATCAACATGGGGACAGGGTGCTCTGGGGTGGGGGGCCGCAGTGCGCCCCCTGCCCCAGAGCACCTGACCCCCCCATGTTGAGGGCATGCTGCCCGGTACGGCTCAGGAGGGGGGGGGGCGCTCGCTCGCCCCCCACTCCCCTCCTGACCGGCCGGCCGGCGTGCTTTGGATACGGGTCTGGTATGGATTGTGGGGGGACCCCCATGCCGTTTTTTCGGCGTAGGGGGGGTCTCCTTACAACCCATACCAGACCTAGGGGCTCGTTATGCTCCTGAGGGGGGAACCCATGCCGGATTTTTATTTAAAATCCGGCGGGGACTTCCTTCTCAGGATTCATAACAAACTCCGCCCACGTGTAGAATTGGCGGGAATCCACGTCGGATCCCTGTCGCTTCTATGACGCACTCGCTGGAATGTGCTTTTACTATTCCAGCGAGTGCGAGATGTCGGCAGCCTGTCGCCGAGAATCAGCGCGATGCTGTCGTGCTATAAACACATTCTCGGCGGCAGGCACTGTAGATATTAGGTTAGATGGCTCAATGCATAACATTTTTCTTATTAAAATACACATTTAATAAAAAATAGATTCTTCAGCTGGTAGTTTCCCTTTACTACGTGTACAGCAGTAGTTAGTGACAGCAGAAAAGTGAATATTAAAACTCAATTCAATTTTAGTGACAGGGTCACTTTAAATGTATTATTTCACTGTTGGTGGCCATAGAATTTTTTTTTACACATTCAATTTTAGTGACAGGGTCACTTTAAATGCATTATTTCACTGTTGGTGGCCATAGACAAACCAATATTTAGTGGCTGGAAGATTTGTTTCACCACCACTAGTGCATATTATTAAATGTGCTTGGAAAATCACCTCTCCCTTCATTAGAACCACCATACACGTGTCACACCTTATACCATGATATAACATGATATACTCTGCTGTATGATGCCATCCATGAGGGTTTTCTAGAAATAGTCTCTTAGATTATAAGCAGCATATTATATTCTATGACATTTTACCTGTATTTTTCTCAGCTTTTCTTTTCCTCCGCCAGACTGAATTGCTCCCATTAACGCAGTATGTAAAGAGTTGTCTGATTGTGCAGGTTTTTGTAGCACAGGTCGAAACTTTGTTTTAGGTCCGAAAACACTATTGCTGGCAGAACTGTCTGGCTCATCTATTATTGTAGAAGGTATGGTGTTTACTTCACTTTTATCTTTTTTCTCAGTTATTGTTACAGTGGCTGCTGGTGCTGCTGCTGGTGCTTTTGTGTGTCCAAATGTATTTTCTTGTTCTATTTTCATAGACTTTTCTCGGACGGCTCTTAAAAAGGCATTCGATGGCACATTAGATGTTGGGCGAATGCGAGACGATTCAGGTGCAGAGTTTTTTTCAGTTTTATCCAACACAGTTATATTTCCCTTTGCATGGCCATTAAATGGTTGTGTTCTAGATAGAAAATCACTTTTTTTAGCCTCAGTGGGTGTTTCCTCATTGAGATTGCTGCTTTTGTTAGTTGATTTAATTTTATTTGTCAACTGACCATCCTTGTTGCCATGATTTGTATTAAATTCTGTAAATGTGTTTTGTTTAGTTGCAGATTTAATTTCTTTTTTTGGCTCCTCTGGGGTAACATTTGTATTATCGTTTATGGAGGTTGCCACAAAACCAGAGCCTCTGTTATTGGAATTTGAAGAATCACGTTTGAGTTCTGAAGCTTCTAGTGTTTTTTTGACTATAGCAGAAGCCACATATTGGCTCGATGTCCTCTTAGAAGGTTTTGAAAATGGCAGTTCTGTCTTTTCTTGATTACATTTTTCAATAATAATCACCTTTTCCTGGGAAGTTTTTGATAACAAATCTGGTTTGGTCTGTTGTGGTCCCCGAATCCTGTCACTGATGGCAGGGCCTTGATCCAATTTTCCTCTAAATGTGTTCTGTCTAATAGTCTCATTTGCTTGCCTTGGTTGTTTGTCATTTAATGTAGATCTTACACGTGGCACATCTGTTTTCTTGATTGAGTTTTCAATAATAATCACATTTTCCTGGGGAACAGTTGGTGTTGGTTTGTTCCTGTGCAATGTGTTATCCCTATCATTTAATTTACTAACAGGTATCGACTGGGTTAATCCTTTTGATGAAGTAAAAATTGCATTGTTCTCCACAATTTCATTTGTCTTATAATTCTTGACAAGTACAATCTTTTTACCAGGCTGCTCTTTTGATTCACCTCCCTGTGCATCCATTGAGCTTGATCTCCAAAACTCTTTAGCTCTTGCAGCCAGAGGTTTTTCTACAAGGGGACTTTCTGTGTGATTAGCAAAACTATCACTTTTTTCAAAAGATGACTGTAGACTTATTAGATTCCCTTGATCATCTATCTTGATGGCACTTGAAGTAAGGGAAACACCTCTGTCATATTTTTTAACAGTGGGTTTTGGAGGGACCACTGTAAATGTCGTCATGCCAACTTTTGGTTCATATGTCTGTTGCCGCCACAAACTTGGTTTGGTGGTTTCTGCTGCCTTATTAGTATTGCTTTGTGGAGCCTGGTTTTCTTTGATTCCTAGTTGTTGTCTGCTGTCAGGTATCAGGTTAGCTTTATTCTTAACTTGCATTGATTCATTTTCTGTTTTTATGGGGAAAGTTGACTTAGGTGGATTAGATGATGGATTTTCAATGGCATTCTTGGGTCTCTCAGTTGTCTTGGAACTAGACTCAGTTTTGAATGAACGTTGTTTTGAAATATCTGCAGCCTGTTTAAAGCTGTTGCCACTGGGCTTCACTGTTGGAGAGTTTGGTGACTTAACATTGCTGTGTGGTGTGTACGTTTTTTTTGCAATACTTTCCCCGTGGGAAATTAAATTGTAATTTATGGTGTTGCCTACAGCAGAAGATTTTTGCATCGCATTGAAGTCATTTGCAGGTGGAATGGTATGTACACTATACTTCAAACTGTTTGTGGTAACTTCAGGAATCTCATCTATAATGGTGACAGGCACAGCAGCACCACGTTCCTTGTACTCGTGAACCTGTCTGGATTCTTCTCCCACTGGACTTGACCGAGCACTGATATGATTGCTTTGGATGTGGTCCCCATTATCAACATCTGTAAAATAATAAACATTTTAATTTATCTACATCTCACTGACATGATTAAGTACATATTTAAATACATTATTTACCACATGAGAAATGTTGACACAGATGTTTAAAAAAAATATAAATTTTCTCTTAAACAGCTGAGACTGTTAGGAGTCACCACCTGTGGTTTGATGCAGTTGTCCTCTCCACATCCTTTCCTTGCGGCTTTCACCTATAAGCACTACAGTTTTTTTCTTGTTTTGGATGCTATAACTGTTGGGAGTAATTCATTATGTGCAACTATAGTCACACCATTGCTGACATACTGTACTATAGTCAATGATTGTTGTTTATACAGTGGGGAAAATAATTATTTGATCCCATGCAGATTTTGTAAGTTTGCCCACTTCCAAAATATATTTTTCATAATTTTCATTTATCATGATTGGATGCTAGTGGAAATTGCAGTATGCAATTGGTAGCCCAAAAGATACGGAAATAAACAGAGGAACTCCCGTGGAAAAAGGATGAATATATATATATATATATATATTTATAGACAACATTATTAAAACACCACTGAAGTTGCATTTCATATATATATATATATATATATATATATATATATATATATATATATATATATATATATACCCTATTTGCCGGTGTATAAGGTGACCAGGCGTATAAGACGACCCCCTAATTTTACATTTTTTAAGGATTTTTTGCCTGTACTCACCGTATAAGACGACCCCCCTTCCTAGGCTTCCGAAGCTTCATATTTCCTCCTTCTGGAGCCATATTCTTCTTCATTCTTGCTGGAGCTGGAGCCATATTCTTCTTCCTTCTTGCTGGAGCTGGAGACAATCATGGTGAGCGATGTATTCTATTAATGAATACAAAGCTTGCTTGGATTGGCAGAGGCTGTAACATCATCAGCCCACACCTCTCTGACTCTCAAAGCCAATCCGAGCAGGCTACTGTATGTATCCTGCTCGGATTGGCAGAGGTTGTTACTCCAATCCGAGCAGGCTCTGTATAAATTTGAATACATCGCTCACCGGGATTGGCTAAGCGGTATATACTGTATGTATACGCCGGGTCAGCAGGCACCCGAGCAGCTGACCCGGCGTATAAGATGGCCCCTGTTTTTTGGCCAGTTTTTTTAAGTGTAAAAGGTAGTCTTATACGCCAGCTAATACAATATATATATCTTATCACCAAGAAATGAGTTGACGGTGTTTCAATATTTTACATGGAAGAAATCATTGTCTATGTCATCTTACCTACATCAACAAAAAAAAACGCATTACAAAACTGAATCATTGATTAAATCATTTATTCAAAGCATTTTTATTTATTTCATGCTAACAACACCAGTAGCAAATGTGTACAATATACAAAATGCAAACTAATTTATAGGATTCAGATGTTTGTAAGTGAGTAAAGCAATATGTGTCAAAATGTGTCAAATGAAGAAGTAGTTCCTACATTATCTTTCTCTGCCGTGTTTTCATATTTAAACACAGGAAAATCAAACCATTACGATATATAACAAATATTACCTTCTGAATCTTCATCCAGTTCTGCCAGTGTATCTTGGAACTGTGTAGTGATGAAAATATCCTCATCACCATTTCGGACTGATATCACTTCATCTTCTGCCCGAGTTGAACTTGAAAAAAGAAAAAAGTACATTAGTACACTTTTTCCTATGCATGTATCACTCTTTTCTGCTTCATGTAACATGCTGTATTAAGGTACTTAATAAGCCATTGCAGAATATACTTTTGTCCCTTGAATCCTTGAGCAGACTTTCACATAATCTTGGACCCTCTGAGCTATAGGGACCTACTACTGTATAGCTTAGTCATCTGTTTGGGTGGACCTAAAAGTGTTCATTACTTACTAAATACTTCACTGTTTTACTCACACAAAAAGGTCAAATCCAAGGAGGCTAAAACACTAAGAGAATATTTCTGAAATCTTAAGGGAGCTTTAAATAGAAAGACCATAAATTATAATAACTGACTTCACATCAGACAGTGCATAAACATTTTCTCATGTGTCAGGCACATAAGGAGGAATAAGGAAACATCTCTCTCCGATAATGAATTCCTGACATGCTGCACATTTCTTCTAGTAGAAAGTTTAACACTGTAGTTAATTGTATTGTTGCCAAAATCTACAATTTCCCTGCATAATACAAACTAGAAAACTTGAGTAAAGTGGTTTGTCAAGGAAGTAACAGCTACATTGTAAAAGTCTCATGGTGGTTACACAGGCTGGCTAGTTTATTTGTGCCATCACTGACTGCAGAAATATATTTATTTTATTTAATAAATGTATGTATTATAAATGTGATTAAAACATTTGCCTAGCAGGACTCACTTATAAATTAAGGTAATACTGTTATAATCAAAAAGAACAAAAAGTCAATAGTTTGAAAATATAAGATAACTAATGATATTTAATCACATTAAGCTAGACTTGTCCTGTAATGTTGAAGACATTTTATAGCTTCTTTAGTTCTATTTGGTGTCAGGAACATACCCCAGCATTTCTAACCACACTATAGAAGGTGTGAAGGAAGCTTTTGATTGCCCAAGAAAAGGAAAGGACATTCAACATCTGCCTTGACACATTTCATGGTGATTGGATTAAGGTGATCAAACTACCTGTGTAGCTATAAATGCTTGGGTATGTTCCTGACACACATTAGAACTGATGAAGTGGTTTGAATAAAGCCAAGTACACACTACTATTTTTTTTTTTTTTTTCATTTAACCGAGCAGACTGAACGAAAAACTGGCAACTCAGAAGGGAGCCGCTGTACTAACAATGCAATGTCAGTACAGAAATTTCCCCTGCTGTGCTATTGTGTTCTAAAAGGGGGGGCACCCCCCCCCCACCAGAACATTCCCATCAGCACACTCAACCATTAGCTTTCTCAGTCAGTCAGCTTCTGTTTGACCGGTTGCAATACATGGGCCGAATGTTGGTTGGTTTTTATTGAACTGGTCAATGCCGCCTGACATTCTGCCTATGTGCACTAGGCTTAAGCTGCAAAATGTCTTCAATACTTCACTACAAGTCTAATTGAATGTGACTAACTACTACTAGCTATATTATGACTTAGATAAATGTGAACCTTTACAAAAATTCAGATGGCCAGCCTGAACCAGACAAAAAGCAGACATGATCTTTTATTTCAAAGTTTAAATCATCAATATTTCTTCTAAAGGACACTTATGCCTGTTGCTCTACTTAGGTCCCTTTCACACTGGGTCGGGGGGCGGCGTCAGCGGTAAAGCACCATTATTTTCAATGGGCAGGAGCGGTGAAGGAGCGCTCTTTCACTGCTCCAAAGATGCTGCTAGCAGGACTTTTTTTACCATCCTGCTAGCACACCGCTCCAGTGTGAAAGCCCTCGGGGCTTTCACACTGGAGAGACAGCAGCGGCTGTTTCAGGTCGCTTTGCAGGTGCTATTTTTAACGTTAAAGTGCCTGCAAAGCGACCCAGTGTGAATGGGGTCTTAGTGTAAAGGCAATACTAATGTACCATTACAAACTGTGGAGTGAAATAAAGGGTTCCACAGAACCATGTAATTCCAATCAATTGTGCAATGTATTTTTTAATGAACTTAATTAGTAGCATGTACCTAAAGCAGCAGCATGTACAACCACGTGCATATAACATACTATTCAAATTTGGTTTAACAAGACTAATTCCAAGCAAATATAAAACACTAATAAAAATACGGCTGATATAAGTTATTCTACTCTGTCTTCAGATAATTTCAAATATAATTTTCTGCCCTGTAAAAATCCGAAGGACGGTCTGCACTAGGAATGAGATTTGTATTTACCATGATTTTGTGGCAAATCTGCCAGATTCAGTGTATGTTGGAACTGTTGGGAAGAGGGCATTGAGAGCTAATAATCTTTATAATAAAAACAAGACAGTGGTTTTAACCCCTTAACACTCTATCTAAGTTTAAAAAATGTTTATCATTTTGTAATGCTTTAACCACTTGAGTAACAGCTTGCATTACCCCTTCTTACCAGGCCATTTTCAGTTTCCAGTGCTGTAACATTTTGACTGACAATTACTTTGTCATGGAACACTGTAACCAAGTTATATCATTATATAATTTATTAACCATTGAGGAAAAAAAGACAACATGATTTGTAAAAAAAATTGTTTCTCCTACTTTTTGTTAATATAAAAATGCCAGAACAGTACAAACACCTCTAAAATGCCCCATATTTGGAAGGTAGACACCCCAAGATAATCTATTGTTTTCCATAACTGTTTGGAAATTAGGAAAAGTGCTGGTATTGAAATGACTAAAACATGGACCTAGGTAATGATGCACTACATGCCATACACAGAAGCGGAGGTGAAAAAGGGGTTATTGTACAGGTCATATACAATGGGAGGATGGAAACAAGGGGTTATTGTGCCGATATGCAGGATAAGGGAGGTGAAGGGTTAATATATAGATCATCGAAGAGACAATATGTAGTTTAGATGTACCGGAGAGGAGGAAATGGTCTAAAAAAAAATCACATTTTTAGTTGCAAGTGCTGCAGATGTTTTGTCTCCACTAATCGGGAACTAATTAATGATTGTTCTGTAAGAAAATGGAGGACTCACATATATAAACATTACACCATTTACATCTGTAGGATCTGTGACTGGTCTCTCTTTGAACAATTCCAGATATCCCAAGGTACAGAGCCGCTCGAAACTGCTCTGTAAACAATATCTATGAACCAAGTGCTTAAAAATAGCACTGCAAAAATTGTAACAGGCTTAGTTTACAATGTTAATTTATTTTATTTTCTGTTATAATATGCTATTTCTTTTTTCATGCTAGGAAACAGGAATGTAGTTGAAGCGCATTGCTCTTTAAGGTCAATTTCAACAAAATACTATACAACAAAGCACTGTTTTGGCTTCAAAATTCAGCACATTTCATAAACACAATTTAACATTCCATTTTATGCAAGTCTGGACTTAGAAGGAAACCACAAAAAATTATGTCTTCCTTCTTACAGGAACACCACCGCATGGTTATCTTATTATGCATCTTTGGTTGGGTATTTTGGAATAACGTATGCTTTATTCTGCTATCAAGTTCAACATATGAAGTAGTAGTGACTGCATTTTCTTGCTATCATTTTTAGCAACTATCTGTGAAACATTAACCTCTTCTGCATTGTAGGAATTTTGGCTGAAAGGAGGTCCTAAAATCCTTGGATTAAACTAAAAATGTGGCTTATTTAAAGTATGACTAAGGGCTCCTGCACGACAGTTTAAACAAGGATCAAATCCAGTTACTATGGGATGCACAAATCTCATAAAATAAACAGAAAGCTTCATTGCTTTCCCTATTGAGTCATATTCTTCATTTGCATCCCACATTCTACCTCTCCCAGACACTAAAGGACAAATTTACTAAAACTGGCGCACACAGAATCTAGCGCAGCAGTGCTAAGTAACCAATCCGCTTCTAGGTTTTATTGTCAAGCTTAATTAAACAAGCTGTTAGAAGCTGATTGGTTACAGCAATAGAGGCAATTCTGTGCTGTCACTCTAGAAAGCAGTGGGCCAGACTAGGTTTTAGGTTTGGTGAAGTGATTACTGACAATCTACAGTCTTGTGAATCAGAAGTGTGCAACACACATTTTAGGCATAGCCTACAAAACAGTGGAAAATCGATTCTGAATGTCATGCCACGTACACACGGTCGTTTTTTGCGATGAAAAAAAACGACGTTTTCTGTGAAGTAAAAAACAACGTTTTTGAAACGTCACTTTCAAAGACGATTTTGCATACACACCATCGTTTTTTTCACAAAAAACGAGGTTACGTTCACCACACTTTTCCATTGAAGCTCGCTTCATAACTAGCTTCTGGGCATGCGCGGGTTGAAAAACGTCGTTTTAAACGACGTTTTTGCTACACACGGTGACTTTTTGTGAAACAAAAAACAACGTTTTGAAAAACGACACAAAAAATTCAAGCATGTTGGAATTTTTTTTTGGTCGTTTTTTTTAAGATAAAAAACAATGTTTTGCCCACACACGATCAATTTAAATGACGTTTTAAAAAACAACGTTTTTTTTCATCGCAAAAAACGACCGTGTGTACGCGGCATCAGACTTTAGATGGCTTGTCCTTTAAGTGAACTATGTTGTGAGATTACTGAAGTTTGTAAATGTTGGGACTGTAATGTTGAAGGAAAGTATAACACATGGTCAGGGGTTAAAATAAGTGCACTCAAACTAAATGAATACATTGAATAGGAGCAGGCCATGGGTCCATGGGCCAGGGTATCTAAACTCATTGTTTAACTTTATTATCCTTATAGCAAGAGTTGTTAAATTGTATGTTCACTTCCGAGTTTGCTAAACTCACAATTACTTTAGATATATGATCATGGTTCACGCATTGACATCTTTCCTGGAATCATGAAGTTTTCTGCAGAAAGGCTACTTTTGCTTTCTTTAAAAATTCTCAGGTAGGTGCTATATAATTTCTCATTTACAAACAAGAGAATGCAAATGTATCAAAAAGTATAATAAATAGCTGATGCTTGTAGTAAAATACGTTCATATAAAACAGAAGATTTTTGTATTTTAGTAAAGCTAGTACCTAGTTTAGCAACATGCAAGAGCCAGTTAAAAAGCTGTTTAGTGATGCATACTTTGGGTTAGTGCCAAGCTTGGCATATAGCCATTGATTATGGTCTGTTGCAGTCTTTGATAAACTGTTCCCTGAAATAGCTATTTCACAAGTGTTCAGTGTGCATAAAGATAATTGTATCATGAATTCAACAAGGAACAAATAAGTCTTTGCAACAGCATACACCAATGACCCATGTAAACCTAACAGTATGTTGCATTTTTGAAAGAAATTTGGGTGGTGCAGTGAAATGTACAATATGACATGTTTTATTATATTGTATATTTTTAAAGCAGATTAGTATTACAGAATAACACAATATTTAACACATTTACAATGTGTAACACAGCTAAACTTTGGACAACACAGATAAGTTTAATTCTCTGCACACTTTAGTGAGTTTAATCGCTAAATTCTAACTATTAAATTATTGTTGTAAACTAGCTTGTGCAGTTTTTTGTACATTAATGAAACTACAGTTAGATGGAACATGGAATTTAATATATTAATTCAAATGTAGGTAAAATCTCGCAGAGTAGCAACATGGGGAAGGTAGACATTGTTCTTTGTTTTTTAATCATGCAAGCCTCAACTCCTTTACCAGTTATGCAATCACCCTCTCCTTCCACTCACTCCCAGTTCCTGAAGCCATTTAAGCCCCCCAATAATCTCATCTCTCTGCCAATCAAAGGTTTTCAAGGACTTTTGGTATATTCTGCTTCAGCCTCACCTTCTTGTGTTTATTATTTGATTCAACAATGCCCACATTAACAACTAGGGATGAGCCGACCACCCCCTGGTTCGGTTCGCAGCAGAACATGCAAACAGGCAAAAAATGTGTTCGAACACACGAAAACACCGTTAAAGTCTGAGGGACACGAACATGAAAAATCAAGTGCTAATTCTAAAGGTTCCTATGGAGGCGGTATTGTTCGTATCGGCGGGTCGGACTCGTACTAGGATTTTCTTCTCACTTTTTCTAGGGGTACAATGTACCCCATTACCAATTCACATAGGGGGGCCGTCATCTGGGGGTCCCCTTTGTTAAAGAGGGGTTCCAGATTCCGATAAGGGCAAGGGTTGTGGGGATGAGGCGCTTGTCCCCATCAACATGGGGACATCCTCCCCATGTTGAGGGCATGTGGCCTGATATGGTTCAGGAGGGGGGCTCTTTTCCTGCAGCCTGCCAGGTTGCGTGCTCAGATAAGGGTCTGATATGGATTTTTGGGGTGAACCCCACGCAATTTTTTTTATTTGCCCTTAATATCTATACCAGACCTGAATTCCGTGGGGTTGTTTTTTGTAGGGACCTCCGTGCATTTTTTCTTGGTTTGGGGTTCCCCTTAATATTCATACCAGACCTAAAGGGCCTGGTAATGGACTGAAAGGGGGGACCCATGTCGTTTTTTTCAATGACTTTTATCTGTATTGCCAAGACCCCACAATTAATTATAGATGCAAGTAGTTTTAAATTATTTTTTTCCTCTAGAGATGTCATTTTGTGCAGGGACTGTTATAAACATGGGAAACCTGCGCTACTTTACAGGCATACTATAGAAACCCCCAGTTACTAAATTTAAAGAAATATTTTATTGTTTCATTTTAAGCATTAATAAAATCACTGCTCTCCAAAAAAAAAAAAAATTAAAACTTTTTTTTGCATTGATGCATGTCCCCTGGAGCAGGACCCGGATCCCCAAACACTTTTTATGACAATAATTTGCATATTATCCTTTAAAAATAGCACTTTTGATTTCTCCCATAGACTTTTAACGGGTGTTCCGTGGCTTTCGAATTTGCCACAAACACCCCAAATTGTTCGCTATTCGGCGAATGGGCGAACAGCCAATGTTCGAGTCGAACTCATGTTCGACCCGATTATAAAGCTCATCCCTATTAACAACCTGTCACCACATAAATTCAGCTCTAAAGGGGAAACCCAAAGCAATGAATGATGCTCACATCAGGATCAGGAAATGGAATAAACATAGAAACATGTAGGAAGATAAATGCCACTATGATTACATCTCCTACTGTGCACATACAAGAATAGGCATTCAATGTCTACTAGTAAATCCAGCCCTGGATAGAGAAAATATAGCTAGTAAAGGCACCAGCAATAATCATGTGTGTTCTCCTGGCCAGGACGGCTGCCCCCGCCGGGAGAACGCAATAGATCAGCGGGAGGGATTCTCCCATCAACACTGACTGTGGTTGCAAGAAAATAAAATTGCACCTTCTATGAGCAGCTTAACATATGCAAAGTGAATTGGAGTGCAATATAATCAAGGCTTTCAGGTGCATATCTCAGCCTATAGTTAGCAGTAAAATTAGGGCTGTGACTGATTAAAATATTTGTGTTCGATTAATCGTTTTTTTTAATCCATTAATTTTGATTATTTAACGCACATACAGATACAACTCCTTTTAGATGATCTCCTTGCATTGCAATTCTGCATTAGCCAGTGGTAAATGTGGAGGGGGCAGCATGGGGGCAGATGTGTATATTCTTGCAGTATGGGGGCAGATGTGTATATTACAGCATCTACCCCCATGATTTAATATACACATCTGCCCCCATGCTTTAATAGACACATCTGCCCCCATGATTTTATAGACACATCTGCCCCCATGCTTTAATAGACACATCTGCCCCCAAGCTTTTATAGACACATCTGTCCCCATCCTTTTATAGACACATCTGCTCCCATGCTTTAATAGACACATCTGCCTTCATGCTTTAATAGACACATCTGCCCCAATGCTGTTATAGACACATCTGCCCCCATGATTTTATAGACACATCTGCCCCCATGCTTTAATAGACACATCTGCCCCCATGATTTTATAGACACATCTGCCCCCATGCTTTAATAGACACATCTGCCCCCAAGCTTTTATAGACACATCTGTCCCCATCCTTTTATAGACACATCTGCTCCCATACTTTAATAGACACATCTGCCTTCATGCTTTAATAGACACATCTGCCCCAATGCTGTTATAGACACATCTGCCCCCATGCTTTTATAGACACATCTGCCCCCCATGCTTTTATAGACACACCTGCCCCCATGCTTTTATAGACACATCTGCCCCCATGCTTTAATATGGATGGTTGTCCTCTCTTACCTACATCAGGCGGCAGACCCGTCCACAGAGTACCTGACACGTGCGAAAGAGAAGATGATACGAGCAGGCGGGCGGGTGAGGATGACATCATCGTGCCACTTATCGGCTGACCCCGGGTGGACCAAGATGGCCGCAGCTCCGGAGCTAGGCCGAAGCCGCGGTCTTTCCTATGGGCGTCCTCGATCGTCCTCGATCAAAATAATTTTAGTCGATCAAAAAAATTAACGATTAATCTAACAATTAATCGTTAATTTCCGCAGCCCTAAGTAAAATATGAAACACTGCTGAATCTGTACACATTTTCATCTATCTTGCTCCAGTATGGGAGTGCTGGAGTAAATTATGTTTATCCCTGCTGTTCAGATTTGAAAGTCTTTAATAGGCAGACCTTGTTTGGTTTAAAGCAGTTGCAATACTACTTGTCAGATTTTTTTTACTTAACAATAACAGTGTCCTTTAATGACCAGAAAAACATAAAAATACCAAGCATGTGTATGAGTTGTGGCCTTGAATGTGATTACAAAAATAAAAAGTGCTTAGTTTAATTACTGG
The DNA here is from genome assembly GCA_029574335.1 of Rana kukunoris. Taxonomy (NCBI): domain Eukaryota; kingdom Metazoa; phylum Chordata; class Amphibia; order Anura; family Ranidae; genus Rana; species Rana kukunoris. The sequence continues at coordinate 176,920,593 of CM056053.1, read as the reverse complement.
GCCTTCATGTTGAGCCTTTGCAGCGAATGCCAAGTCATGTGACGTATGATTTAAGTCATTTTTATTACAATTTTATTCACATCAAAGTGCTATCACTAGTGACTTTCTTAAGAAGCAAGAAAGTACATTCGTTTCATTTAATTTCATATTAATCTTTACTAAGTCAAGATTAAGAGCACACTGTCTGAGTTATAAACATACAACATTTTATTCTTTTGGCAATTCCCATTTAAAACTACAGTGTAAGCTGCCAGAAAGTGGCCTACGTATGCCTTCACTCAGAGGTATGTGTGTTCCAGACATAGGTCTCACAAAGTCAAGGAGATTATGTGTATTACACTCCCAGACTGAACAAATACACTGGCCCTGCAGTGTACAAACACTGGTAGAAATGTTCTTCTGTTATGGAACACGTCTTGCTTAGTTAGTGGCGGAACAACTAATTATTCATTCTTTTGTTGCAACACTACATCCTGATTGTGTCCATCGTCTGAGAAGAACAGAATGTTGTGATGTTTTACGCAGTTGTAGTTCTTGGGCTTCTTGCAAATAATGTGGGAATGAAATCTATCAAAAACATTACAGAATCAGTCCACTGAAAACTGGTATTTTGGTTTTGGTAGTGCTGAACATTTCATTTATGCCTTATTAAAGAGAAAAGGAGATGTTGGAACATGCAAAATAGGGCAGGAATACCCAGTCTTAGGGCTCTTTCACATAGGCAGACCGTATATCTGCTTTTTCATACATTCGTGTACGGATGATCACTAATGGCCACAAGTAGCATAAGTAATTGGATCCATGCCCATTAGTGATGGGAAAAAAATATATATATTAGTGCTTGTGGTGCAGTACAGCAACAAATCCTTTACCATGCCCAATGTATTGTTTTTTATTACAGTTTTGTAACTAAAAGGTTGTGGTTCTATAGATTTTGTAATGTAAGAAATAAGTTTACCTCAACCTCAGCAATAAAGTAAATATAAAGAAGAATGAGATTAAAGTCAACAAGAGTCCACCCAAAACTAACCTTTCATGCACTTACAAATGTTTGGGATTCCAACAGTGCAATTTTTCCACTCACTGAGTGCGATAAGCAGTACCCCCACTGGGAGTAGAGAATATTCATTAATGGTCCTGAAAGCACTGTTTGTTTCACAGTGAATGAGATAAGAGTTGTGGTGGATAGGGATATACACTCTAAACCAGAGTTTGCTATAGCTCAGGATGGATCATGTGAAGTATATTTTTAATCACCTGCTTCACACTGATTAGTACCATTATAGGAATTTCTTGTTAACCACTTTAGCCCCGGACCATATTGCTGTCCAAAGACCAGAGCACTTTTTGTGATTCGGCACTGCGTCTCTTTAACTGACAATTGCTATAAAAATGCATTGTATTACTATAAAAATGCCATTGGCATTGAAGGGGTTAACACTAGGGGGGAGGGAAGGGGTTAAGTGTGTTCCTGGGTGTGTTCTAACTGTATGGGGGGTGGACTCACTAGGGGAAATCACTGATCTTCTGTTCATACATTGTATGAACAGAAAATCAGCGTTTCCCCCGCTGACAGGAACGAGAGCTATGTGTTTACACACATAGCTCTCGTTCCCCGCTCTATAACGAGCAATCGCTGGTGCCTGGCGGCGATCGTACCCGCCAGGCACGCGCGCGGGACTCGGGGGCGAGCGGGGGGCGCGCGCGCGGGCCGCTGGCGGCGCGCACGTGCCCCCTAGTGGCGTCGAAAGTGCCGACCTGCCGCCGTAGGACGACGGCGGCTGGTCGGCAAGTGGTTAAGCCATTGGGCCTTTTACATACCACTGTAAGTTTAGATATTGGAGTTGATTTACTAAAGGCCGAAAGATTGTGCACTTTGCAAGTTGCTCCAGAGCTTAGTAAACTTCCAGCATCCTAATCATGTGCAGGCAAAAATGCGGTTTTCTTTTTTTCCTTGCATATGATTGGGTATTGTTTGTAAACAAAAAAAAAACGCTATACATACCTTTTCTGCAGCTACTCCATTCCGGTCTCATGCTAACTGTTTGGGTGACGTCACTTCCCAGGCATTTCCAAGCTGTTGTCGGCTGTCTCCTACACACAACATCCGCTGTTGTAGTCCGAACCAGAACGGCTTCAGAAAATGTTATTTATAGAGATTTTTGCTTACAGTGTTGGATAGATTTGTTTTATAATGTGAAGGCAAGTAGATTTATAGTTAGTTTTTGGTTGAACTTCTAATTTAAGCTTTACCCCATTTACTAAGCTCTGGAACAACCGCACTTGCAAAAGGCACAGTCCATTTGCCTTTAGTAAAATAACCCCATTGTGTTTTTAGGAACATTCCTACAACTTTTACACGTGTATTTGGTGCATGCATTAAATTCGTATCCTATGGTACTTTGTTACTTCAGATGGACGTACAGTAATCATTAAATACATCTTACGAGTGTCCATTGCATTTTGCTTTTTGTACTTGCCACTGGGAAATAAAAAACTGAGAAATGCTTGTACATATTCTGTTTCTGATCCACAGGATCTCACTGTCCTTATTGCAACCCAGTCATGTCCTTACTTACATAAACATTGCATAGGTTTGAAATTTAAAATTTTCACATAAAATAGCTCATTATTGCAAGCTTTTTTTTTTTTTTTAGAAATCTCCACCAGGAATTCTGGCTCCCTTTTGAATGCTTTTTTACAAACACCAACAAGAAGGTTCAGGTACATTAAAGCCGAATTCTGGATACCTTGATTTTTACAGTTTGGATGCATTCATTTCTTCCCATCTGCCCTGACATTTAAAAGGTTCTGGATAGGAAGGATTCCTGTTAATACTTTATAATCAATTACAGCAAACAGTTTTAACCTTTTAGGCCCCTTTCACATGTGGGGACCATATGTCCACATTTTCATCCATCCGTTGCGGATGAAAACGGGACATACATTGGTCCCTATGTGATTGCGGGTGTCAGCGGATGAACACCCGCTGACACCCGTAATCATTCCCCTCTGCAAAGATCCGCTTTTGCGGACGGAAGAAAACCCTATTTTTTATTCCGTCTGCAGACCGGATCGGATGAACACGGACCTACGGTCCGTGTTCATCCGCTCCCCCATAGGAGAGAGCGGAGAAGAAACAGGGCGGTCCCTGCACAGTGTGCGGGGACCACCCTGTCAGACGACAGCTCAGCGGGGATTTACGGAGGATCCCCGCTGAGCAGACGGACACACACAGGGCGGATCAATACTGATCCGTCCCGTGTGAAAGGGCCCTTAGGGTGAAAAACAACAGTCCTCCTGCCAGGATCACCAGATAATAATAAAAGGAAGAAAGCCAAAAACAGGAAACTAATACAGCCATCACATCTATCTAAGAACTGGTAAGCTGTAATATAATACTGTAAATGTTTGCTTTTGGGTTTAATACTGCTTTAAATGCATTGCCTGGCTACATTGTCTCTCTATTTATTTACATGAAAAGACATCTAAATGCTATTTTAGCTGCTCCCTGAAAATACATCAGAGAGGTAGCTATGACAGACACCAGTTTTAAGTGTTGCGTTTGATATAAATATATGTCTGTTTTATGATTTAAGGAATTAACGCCATAGAAGCAAGGTCTGTGCTGGACCAGAAGAAGATGCTTTTGCCTGATCTCCAGCAACTGCTTATAGATGCTTGGGTTGTCATTGCTATGCAGATCATGAACCCACTGTAACTTGAGTTAAAGAGGAACTGCAGACATAATTTGTAATAAAAACATCTTTGCCATTCTGAAGTGTCCCTCCAACCACTTTGCATATTATTTTATATATACTGTAACTCTGTACTTCCCAAATATGCTGAAGAAACCTCCCTCCACTGAGTCATGTACTGGATTTACACAGACACACACCTCCAGCTCTGCAGCTCTCATTGGCCCTCTTATGACTCTTCTCCCCTTCCTTCCTTCCTTCCTTCCTTCCTGGCAAACTCTCACACGCGTGAAAGAGAGAGCTGTGCATGATGTTATAAGCCTAGGCTTTTTACCAGACAAGAAACAGGAAGTGGGCTGTATAAGGTATTTACTGGCAGAATTTTTTTTTCTACTATCCAAAGTCAAAACAACAAGGGCAAAGGATTTAATAGATGGAAAGATGAAAAAATTATTGAAGTTTCGCTTTAAGTAACTTTTAAGCATATTTTTGCAGTTTATCGACCAGAGTTTCTTCTTATTTGCTAGGCATCTTACTTGATATATTTGTCAGTCTTGTACTGTATTCCTAATATTGTAATAGTTTTGAATGTACAGCATTTTTGTTCAGTAAAAGCACATTTATACACTGTAGAAGTCGGAAATTCCTGGCTTATACTGCAAAGTAACCTTGCTAGATAAACAAAAGCTTAACAGGGTTGTGCCTCTCCCCACCCATTAACATTTATAAAAAACACAGCCTGTGACGCGCCCTGTGTCTGGCTGTAGCGTCTCTTCTGTCTTCTTCTAGTTTATTATATCTATTATACAAAGCTGCCATATCATTCCATGCATAGGTCTCCGCTAAATTTCTTATAATGCTTCATAAATGATGTCACTGAGACTGCCATGCCCATTCCCAGTCCTACTTATATATTATTTCCTCAATTACGCTTGTCACAATCCTCAACCACCCCAAAATAACTGGAACTTTTTTTCATCTTTACCAATCTAAGCAGAGGTTAAAAGACTACCAGGAGCAAAAACAAAGAGAAACACATTATTTCAGAAAATTATTATACTATTAGGATGGAATCCCCCCCCTCCATTACTGTTATCAATCAACATTTTTTTCAATTAATATTTCCAAGTCCAGAAAGCAGAATATTGGTAAATTATAAATGAGTGTTAGCTAGCATCGCCTGCAAAAACACTGAAACCTCCATGAAAAACCAAAGGCTTTGCAAATTATAATAACTTCATTCATTTGTTCATTCATCTATTCATAGTGAAGTAAAGATGTGAACTACAGCACCAAACTTTTCTAGCTAACTTCCTTCAATTTTCTGAAATCCACTTAAGATTAAAACATAACTTTCATTTAAGATTGCCACGCTAGTGCTCTTTATTGTGCAAATCTTGATTTTATAAATGCTAGCTTCAAACTGTCTTGCAGAGCATTACAATTATACATTATACAGACATGCATTGGAGTTGTTTTTGAAATTGATCACTAAATATTGAAAAAAAAAATTCTAACTGTTCTGTAATTGATATGATAGAATGCTATACAATTTTTTTAAAACTGAGAAAGTGTGCAGTACTTATGCAACCCATACACCAGCGGGTCGAAAGAAAACATTCCGTCATCCACACATGGTGGATAGGGGAAACCCTCCCACTGTGATATTGTGAGAGTGGGGAGACTTCCCATCGATTATAATACAATGATCAGTGTTGCAGGCTATATCCAGTGGTACTGATCATTCAGGAAAAACACAACAGGTTGGTTGTACACAAGTTAATTGATAGATCAATTTGTCCAGACCGGTCAAATTTCGATCCATGTATGGCCGACTTACAGTAGAGGTTAACACTTTTACTATATGTTCAACTAACTTGGGCATGCTTTCATTTGATTTTTAAGATTCAAATTAAGGTCTAGAATTATTGTTAAGCAGGTTTCAGAAGAAAAACAAAAAATGTTCAGTGGATGCAACTTTATCTGTTTATCAAATTCTTGGGGTTAGTATATTTAAACACAGAGGAGTCTCTAGCACTGAACATCACCATGGCAATAACATCTAAGAATAGATTTTTGTGCAGAAATTAAGGGTGAACAAGGTTACAAAAAGCAAATTAAATTGCACTAAAAAAGGAAAACATTTGCTGAGTCATTGTTCACAGAAAATGACAGAAAAATAAGGAAAAAAACACTCATTTATTTTATAGTAAACTGATAAAGAATATATATATATATATATATTTTTTTCATTTTGGAGAAAATAAATATGTTAATCCCCTGTATTTGTTTTACTGTTTCCATTGGTAAGTTTCTCTACCTTTCTGTCCTGTCACTGGGACAAGAGACATTATTGTAAAACTTCCTCTCTGCAGTGCCTTGAAAAAGTATTCATACCCCTTGAAATTTTTCACAACCAAAAATGTAAATGTATTTTATTGGGATTTTACTTTATAGACCAACACAAAGTGACACATACATGGCAAGTGGAAGGGAAATGACAAATGGTTTTCAATTTTTTTTTTTTACAACCAAATATGTGAAAAGCGTGGTGTGCATTTGTATTCAGCCCCCCAGAGCCACTGCTTTGTAGAACCATCTTCTGCTGCAATTACAGCTGCAAGTCATTTTGGGGATGTCTCTAACAGCTTCTCACATCTAGAGAGTGACATTTTTGCCCATACTTCTTCTTTGCAAAATAGCGCAAGCTCTGTCAGACTGGATGCAGAGTGTCTGTGAACAGCAATTTGAGTCTTGCCACAGATTCTTAATTGGATTTAGGTTTGGACTTTAAGTGGGCCATTCTAACACATAAATATGCTTTAAGCTAAACTAGGGGTCTCCAAACTATCTAAGCAAAGGGCCAGTTTACTGTCCTACAGAGTTTACAAGGGCCGGACAGTGGTTAGTGGGAGTCGAAAAGGTCCTGGCATCAGTGGGAAAAATTAACGCCCCATTGTTTGTTTCAGTGGGAGTAATCGGGTCCCATTGTTGGTGTCATTGAGAAAAACTGTGCGCCACTGTTGTTTACATTGAGAAAAACTGTGCCCCATTGTTGGTGTCTATGTAAGGAATTGTGCCCCATCCTTGGTGTCATTGTGAGGAATTGTGTCCCATAATTGGTGTCATTGGGAAGAATAATGACCCATCGTTGGTGTCATTGGGCCCTATTGTTGGTGTCACTGGGCACCATTGTTGGTGTCAGAATGAGAAACAAGGCCCCATTGTTGGTATAAAAGCAAACTAAGGGCCGCATCTGGCCCCCGGGCCACAGTTTGGAGACTGCTGATCTAAACCATTACATTGTAACACTGGTTGTATGTTTAGGGTTGTTGTCCTGCTGGAAGGTGAACCTCTGCCCCAGTGTCAAGTCTTTTGCAGACTCTAACAGGTTTTCTTTCAAGATTACCCTGTATTTGGCTCCATCCATCTTCCTATCAACTCTGACCAGCTTCCCTGTCCCTTCTGAAGAAAAGCAACCCCACAACATAATGTTGCCACCACCATGTTTATATATAGCATTACACATCGCGCTTTGCTTTTAGGCCAAAAAGTAAATTTTTTGTCTCATCTGACCAGAGCACCTTCTTCCACATGTTTGCTGTGTGCTCCACATGGCTTCTCGCAAACTGCAAATGGGACCTTTTATGGCTTTCTTTTAAGAATTACTTTTTTCTTGCCACCGTTCCGTAAAGGCCAGATTTGTGGAGTGAATAGCTAGTAGTTGTTCTGTGTACAGATTCTCCCATCTGAGCTGTGGATCTCTGCAGCTCCTCCACAGTTACCATAGGCCTCTTGGCTACTTCTCATATTAATGCTCTCCTTGCCCAGCCTGTCAGTTTAGGTGGATGGCCATGTCTTGGTAGGTTTACAGTTGTGCCATACTCTTTGCATTTTCAGAAGATGGATTTAACAGTACTCTGTGAGATATTCAAACCTTGGAATATATTTTTATAACCTAACCTTGCTTTAAACTTCTCCACAACTTTATTCCTGAGCTGTCTGGTATGTTCCTTGGCCTCCAGGATGCTGTTTGTTCACAAAGATTCTCTAATAAACCTCTGAGGACTTCACAGAACAGCTGTATTTAAAATGAGATTAAATTACCCAACAGGTGGACTCTATTTGCTAATTAGTTGACTTTGAAAGGAAATTGGTTCCACTAGATTTTAGTTAGGGGTATCAGAGTAAAGGGGGCTGAATACAACACTGTTCACATATTTATTTGTAAAAAAATAGAAAAACATTTATCAATTTCCTTCAACTTCACAATTATGTGCCACTTGTGTTGGTCTATCACATACATTCCCAAAAAATACATTTATGTTTCTGGCTGTAACATGACAAAATGTGGAAAATTTCAGGGGGTGTGAATACTTTTTCAAGGCACTGTATGTGTATTTTAATGGAAATGCTACATTTTGGATTATCCCCTTACTTTTAGTCCTAGTAAGATTGGTTACCAGGGCAAATAGAGATTGCAAATCCCCACAATCTTCCCAGACACAGACAGCATTAAAAACCTGACCCGAAAACCTAATCCTTCACTATTCCACCCCAGATAAGTTGCAGGCCCCAAAAAAGTTATATTTCAAATGTATTTAATGGAAGATAATTATAACAAAACTGCAAGGAGGATTTTACAACACACAAACAAATACCTTGTATTTAAGCTCCATGAGTCATCACTGTTAAAGGACTCCACTCTGGCAGGTTGCTGATTGGCTTTGTTGGTCCAATTGTTGCTAATGTCACTTTTCTTGTAGCTATCGGTTTGCAAATCTGGTGAGATGCTATCTGATGGAGAACTCACAATGCCTGAATCTTCTGTGTAGCTATTGACAGATCCACAATCATCAGTTGTTAGGACTTCTTCTAATGTGATGCTATTACTGTGTTCCAGGGTTTTCCCACCTGCATTATAAAAAAATATATATATAAACTGTTTCATAATCTAAAGTATATACATTCAATAATATTATACATAAAAAGCAGAGTATTCATTATCTAGAAATCTGTCATACAGAAAGTTTTTAACATGTGAAAAGGCAAACACATTGCAATCTTAATTTTTCTAAAACATTTGTAAACATTTATAAACTTGATTACCAAATATTTTTTCTGCAGCTCTTTTGAAAATATGTAGATGTAAAACAAAATATATAATTGCTATAGGTAGTAAGGTAAGGATACTTGTTGATTCTGTAAAACATATAAAATACTGCAATATTGCTTGAAGTGGAGTTCCACTTAAAAATGGAACTTCCACTTTTTGGAATCCCCCCCCCACATTTGGCACCTTTCAGGGGGGAGCAGATACTTGTGTAATACAGGTATTTGCTCCCACATCCTGGCATAGATCACCATGGTGATTGCGGTGACCTTCGCCACTTCCGGCACCTACTCTGTCCTCCCCCGCTGCCTTCTGGGAGACACACAGGTCCCAGAAGACAGCAGGGACCAGTGAGGACTCGCAGCGCGACTCGCACATGCGCAGTATGGAACCAGGAAGTAAAGCCGCAAGGATGGCGGCGGCAACAGCCGAGAGCCGACAGACAGATCGGCTTCAGCTGCCGACATTGTGGGCGTCCCGGACAGGTAAGTGTCCATATATGCAGTATTTGTAGCTGCTGGCTTTTAATATTTTTTTTTTTTGGACCTCCGCTTTAACCTCCCTGGCAGTATGATTATGTCAGATTTTTGATGCTGAAAGCGGTACAATATTTTGCATGGAAATTAGGCGTTTTATATTGTAGGCCTGTAATTCTTAGAAATAACTCACTTAAAGCGGAGGTTCACCCTAAAATATACCCTCTCCCATGTGATCCAGCATACTGGCGTCAACGCCAGTATGCTGTTTTTTTTTTTTAAATCCCCCACTTACTGTGAAATCTTTAATCTTTTTTTTTTCCCCCGCGGTGGCTGGCGCCTATACAGCTTGTCAAAGCTTTCGAAAATACCCGATTTAGGACTCGGGTATTTCCGGTGCAATGCGGCGCCTGCGCACAGACCTAGGAGCTGACTGCGCAGGCGCCGTATTTCTCCGAGTCCTATTTCGGCTTTTAGCCATAGGACTCGGAGAAATACGGCGCCTGCGCAGTCAGCTCCTAGGTCTGTGCGCAGGCGCCGCATTGCGCCGGAAATACCCGAGTCCTAAATCGGGTATTTTCGGAAGCTGTGACGTGCTATACAAGCGCCATCCACCACGGGGGGAAATAAATTAAAATTAAAGATTTCACAGTAAGTGGGGGATTTAAAAAAAAAAAAACAGCATACTGGCGCTGACGCCAGTATGCTGGATCGCATGGGAGAGAGAATATTTACGGTGAACCTCCTCTTTAAATCTGTCCGAACAAGAGTCTAGTAGATATCCCGGCTATGATAAAGTTTGAAACACAAAATCATAACCTATAACATAATAAATAACTACAAATAATTATAACAAATAATATTAAAAATGATTCAATAATGTAATGAAATCAAAAACACTGAAATTTGCTCAGTTGCAGAAGTGTCGCTGTCATTACTTTCAGTGTTGGATGACAAATTTCCCCACAAATCACTATCGCTCAATTCTGCAAGTGGTTCCAATTTATTATCGCTGTTTTCTAGCTGGTCTAAAAGCACTTTTGACGTAAATGGACACTTTTTGGATGCTATGGACAATCTCTAGTTTCCAGGCATAAAGCACAGTATTTATAATATATAACTGCATGCAGGACACTGGACAGACCACTAGGAACAGGGAAGGAGATCAGCCTGTGGCACTGCTGAGGTGTTGTAGAAACCCATGTTTATTTGATAGCAGCCTTCAGCTCATCTGCATCATTGGGTCTGGTATCTCTCATATTCTGCTTGACAATACCCCACAGATTCTCTATGAGGTTTGGTGTAGGGGAGTTTGCTGGCCAATCAAGCACAGTAATACCATTAAACCAGTTATTGGTACTTTAAGCCATGTGGGCAGGTTCCAAGTCCTGCTGGAAAATGAAATCAGCATCTCCATAAAGCTTGTCAGCAGAGGGAAGCATGAGGTGTTCTAAAAATTCCTGGTAGAGAGCTGCACTGACTCTGGACTTGACAAAAACAGTGGACCAACACCAGCATATTACATGGCTCTCCAAATCATCGCTGACTCTGGAAACTTCCTTTTTGATGATATTCAATTTTTTTTAGATGCACCTGTATACAGTAGAAATACTCTAACAGACATCTTTTTATATAGCTACAGTTAGTAAGGTTGAAAAAAGGCACAAGCCCATCTAGTTCAAACAATGGAAAAAATGAATAAATACAAAACATTCATATACAGAACCCTATACCCCAGTTGAGGAAGAAGGCATAAATCCCTATAAAGAATGACGGTATTAAAGGTTAAAATAAAAAATCGAATTGGTTACTCTCTAAGACAGAGGCCTAGATTCACAAAGCGATTACGCCTGTGTAAATGTTGTTAGACAGGAGTAATTTCGATTTACGAGCGTTTTTACGCTAGTCGAAATCCTCAAACCATGAAAAGACACCTGCGTGCTAAATTTCGACTTTATTACGTGTTAGTACGCCTTCAGATCTACGCTGCCTGAAAATTGCGGCCACTGGGCGGACTTCCTGTTGTTTTTCACCTTCATGGTATGCTAATGAGCTTTTGCCTGGAATCCACAAAATTTCGCTCTTCAAACGCAATCTCTTACGGCACCTTTAGTCATCTTTTTTTTCCGTTTCACTATACCAGCTTTTTGCTGGTCTAATATTAGACAGCCCATGTTAAGTATGGCCGTCGTTCCCGCGTCGAATTTCAACGTTTTTCGATTTCTTTTATTATTTTTAACGTAAGTCGTCCGGGAATAGGAATGTTCGTAAACGCCGCTACTCAAACAACGAATGACGTCACGACGTGATTTCGCGCAATGCACGGCGGGAAATTCCTGAACAGAGCATGCGCAGTTCGATCGTCGCGGGGACGCGCTTAATTTAAATGCTTCACGCCCCCTACTCACGTATTTCGATTGCGCGGCGGAAAAAAAATACGATACAATAGCGTACGCGCAAAAAAACTACCTGAATTCGGCGTAGAGTCTGGTGATAGACGGCAGCGTAGCGTATTTCGATTACGCAGCGGAAGATTACATCTATGTGAATCTGCCCCAGACTGTTTAAGACAACTTCCCTTTCCCTTAAATTTTAAAAATGAGGCCCATGGTATGGAACATGCTTGTGTGACCTTTTAATAAGCGTTGCGTTTATTGGAATGCAATAAACTTTTTTAAATATAAATGCTAGGGCTCTGTGATTCTAATAGAAAATCAAACATATATCAATAGCAGAAAGGAGATACAAATTGAAGAAGCGATTTCTTAAAAGTTGCATTTAACAAAATAAGCTTCATTTAGTAATACTAGCCAGCAAAAAGTCCCTAATTAAAATCCACCCTTTAAAGCAGGGGTCATCAAACTTCTAAACAAAGGGCTAGTATACTATCCCTCAGAATTTGAGGGGGCCAGACAATGGCCAGTGAGAGTAGAAAATGCCTAATGGGAGTAAACAATGCCCCTGTATCAGTGTCAGTGGGAGGAATAGTGCCCCTCATTGGTGTCGGTGGTAGGAATAGTGCCCCATTGATGGTGTCAGTGGGAAGAATAGTGCCCCATTGATGGTATCAGTAGGAAAAATTGTTCACTTTTGTTGGTGTCAGTGGGAGGATTTGTGCCACATTGTTGATGTCAGTGGGAGGAATAATGTCCCATCGTTGATATCAGTGTGAAAAATTGTGCCCTTACGTTGATGCCAGTGGGAGGAAAAGTGCCCCATCATTGGTATCAGTGGGAGGAAAAGTGCCCTATCATTGGTGTCAGTGGAAATAACAGTGCCTCCTCATTGATATCAGTGGTAGAAATAGTGCCCCATCATTGGTGTCAGTGGGAGGAATAGTGCCCCATCATCGTGTCAGTAGACGTAATAGTGCCCCATCATTAATGTCAGTGGGACTAATAGCACCCCATCATTGGTTTTAGTGGAAAGAATAGTGCCCCATTATTGTTCTCAGTGGGAGAAAAAGTGCCCCATCATTGATGTCAGTGGAAAGCATAGTGCCCTGTTGTTGGTATCAGTGAAAGGAACAGTGCCCCAAGGGCTGCATAAAGGTAAGCGCAGGGCCACATCTGGTCCCCAGGTCACAGTTTGGAGATCACTGCTTTAACCACTTGCCGCCCGCCCTATTACAGAATGACGGGGCAAAGTGGTTTCAGTATCCTGACCGGACGTCATATGACGTCGGCCAGGATTCACCATCAGTGCGCGCCCCCGGGGGGCCCGCGGGGCGCACACTACACCGACCGGTAATGTCGCTTGTCCCCCGGACACCGCGCATAGCCGATCCGGCTGTTTACCACGTGATCGGCTGTGTCCAATCACAGTTGGTCACATGTCAAAACAAATCGTGCCGCCGGGGGCACACAGCGTGTCACTCGGACACTGCCTAAGCAAACTATGCCACAATCAGAATCTATGCCTTTGAAATGCCAGAATCTGAGAAATTCAGACTTTGCCAGATTAGACACTTCTTCTACACACTATGGACAGACAAGTCAGACCCTCCCAAATCAACCCTATACAACAATGGTGCTCATGCATTACGCATCAGAGGGGAGGCATCTCCACTCTTCCCTGGCAGACAAGGCTAATACTTCAGCTTACGCTCGATCCTGGGAGGTGGACCTGGAAATCCAGCTGGACCCTGATCAATGGTTTCAAGCTTTACGCAGATCGTCTAAAGGTATCTTGAACATCTCACTAATATAATCTAGCATCAAAGTGTTCACAAGATGGTACATATCCTTGCCAGACTATCCAAGATTTACAGAGACACCTCTCCCCTCTGTTACAGCGGATGCGGTCATGTGGGAATGATGCTTCATATATGGTGGACAAGTCCCCGAATTATATCCTTCTGTAACAAGTTCATTCATGTACTGCATAAGGTAACAGGGGTCCAGGTTCCTCAGGACCCCTCATACATTCTTCTGAACCATAGAGTTAACACCACACCTAAGCACAGACAACTACTTATTCTATTTATGTGCCTAGGAGCCAAACTAACATTAGTGAAAGCCTGGAAAAAACCAACAGTGTCGATCTTAGCAACCAAGTGGAAAATATCTTGGATCTTGACCCAACAGCAAGTAGTGGCTAAGCTGTTGGACATGGTCCAATGTTTTGAAATGGTTTGGGAACCATGGGCTTCACATATTAAGATCCCGCTTTAAAAGGATCACATACTCACATAAGGAATCTCCAGAGGGACCGATCACTCCGTTCCACCCCTCTTGTCTTTATCTACCGTTGCTATTCTTCCAACTTTCTCTCTCCTCTTTTCTTCATTGTAGATACCACCAGAAATGTTTTTACTGTTTGAAGGCTTCTCACTCAGCTCCTTTTTAGGAGACTTACAAATCCAGTTAGCGTCCTAAGCCACGCTGATAGACTAAAACTCTTTGGAACTAGATTCACTTAAAGTGGAAACATTTCCGCTCACCCTCTTCCAGGGATTGTTATGACCTGGGGCTCTGCCGAGGTATACGTCCCCTGGGAAAGGAGAAAGGGAACAAACGAGACCCATCATCGGGCTGGGACCATAATATCTGTTGCGCCACAGTTTGAACCCATAGGGGTGGAGTAATTATCCTAAGGGGCTCAGCACGGTACATGTCTATCTCACTCAATTACACCTGGGTCATCTACCCAGGAGGGCCCTGGGAATAGGCTCTGTTCGGAACAGATTGATCCTGTACTAGGATGGAAGCACGCGATAATCAACTATTTTGCTTTCTCCAAATACCTGTTTTATGGCAATTGTTATTGTGGGCCTTCGGGTCCTTTCTCCTGACTTTTGCATTTTACGACATATACTGTTATTCCTTTTATATACTTCCAATAAAAAATATTGCAAAGAAATAAAAATAAGTACAAAAGTAGTTTGGTTTAACACAGCAACCAAATCAGGTTTTGCCTTTCATTGGATAGAAAAATGAAACAAGAATTGATTGGGTTACTGTGTGAAACAACTCTAGTTTTAAAGAATCACACCCTAGTGTCTGCACAGGGTTGTCTGTAGGGGTCAGTAGACCACTCCTCTGCTAGTTCTAAACTTATTTGAGTGGCCTCTAGTTTCAAATTTTTGGAGCTGCACATACTAGGAATCTTTGCCAATGACAGAAAAAGATACAAAGGTATTTTCATCATTGTTTCAGGTGCGATCTACAGTATGTTAAGTCAAAAATATTTTATTCTACCCTTTTAATATTTTTATCCAATGCAGCTATGTGACTACATAAACTGCAGTAAACATGATTTATTAAAACGGTATTGCATCAAACAGTTAGTATGCTTTTGACTATATTTTGATCTGGAACTGCAAAACTGCCAAATGCCAGAGTTTGTATAGACATTTCCTCACTGCTAATATCAGTATTTTTTATCACATATTAAATGGTATTGTTAACTTTTTTAAATATTCTCTTTCAATAAGACTCTTTCAACGTGGACAATTCAAACATTATTATTTGCAGGACTTTTTTTAAATGTAGTGCCTGTGGTGGAAATCCTGTAGGAGAGACTGTTTGTTTCCAGTATGGAGTTCCCATTTCTGCAATTCGCCGTTGCACTCACAAAGCAGCATGCCTTGTATGAACTGTGTAACAAAAGTAATGCAATAACACTGGGTAAGGCTATCTGTTGCTAAGTAGCAATCAGCAGAACTGTTATAATGTGGATCTTTTGTATGAAGACTTGAGAGTTATTTTTCTGTTTTCTTGGGAACAAGTTTTAATAAGACATACTACCAATTAAACTGTACCGTAAACCATTCTGAAGTTTCCTCTTGTCTTTATTGCGCAAAAAGCTAATTTAAACAAGTTTCATTATTGTGCAAAGTAAGTCCAGAGTCACTTTAATATGCTAATAAAATTAACATCTAGATGCCAACTCTTCTTAAGAGTTGTACTGTAGCTCTGAAAGCCACACTAATATCTGGCACACACAATGAAATTATTGGACAAATGATTGTCCGTTTTTTTTTTTTTGCATGCTGTTCTCCATAACGAAAATGAAGAGGTTACTAAAGTTACCAAAATTCTCATACGACTGAATAAAAATTCAGAAGTGATGTAATGTATTGTATTTAATTTTAGAATGAAAACTATACTGAGTAAATGAAAATCGTATGGTCTGTATTGTACAAGAAAAAATGTCATGCTTGTCCCTTCGGATAATTTAGCATGACCTGTCCTGATTCACTCTCAAAAGCTGTGTACTAACAATCAGATTATTGTACGATTACTTCAAAAGCAGTATTTTTTCATACGATTTTCTGATCGTGTGTACTAGGCTTTAGGCTTGATAAGGACACCCTCTAGAATAGTCAGTCTCTGATTATGAGCCAGGTTCTTCAGAATTAGGAGCCTCTCTTCATCACACTTAAAGTGTCACTAAAGTCAAAACTTTTTTTTTTTTTTGGATAGAGTAAGACTGGCAGCTCCTAAACTTTTTTTTTTTGCCAAAGGTCCTAAACTTAACTCCATATAAGCCTGTGTGTCAATGTACACATAGGCCTTTAGCAGAGTATAAGGCCTCATACACACGACCAGTTTCCTCAGCAGAATCCATCAAGAAACTCGGGGGAGAGCTTTTTTGCCAAGGAAACCGGTCGTGTGTACGTTTTTCATCGAGGAAACTGTCGAGGAACTCGACGAGCAGAAATGAGAGCAAGGTCTCTTTTTCCTCGGAGGGAGTCCAAATTGGCTCGTCGTGTTCTTCGTCAGGCTGCTTTTCGACGAGAAACTCGAGCGTGTGTATGCTAAGAAACCTGTGCACCTTCGGTAAAAGTAGCGTTTGTAATGGAAATAGCACATTTGTCACGCTGTAACAGACTGAAAAGTGCAAATGTCTCTTACCAAACTTTTTTCCTAACACACAGTAACATGAGATTAGCAAAAGCAGCCCCAAGGGTTGTGCCAGTGGGATCGAACTTCCCCTATGTGTTGAAGTCACCGCATTTGAGAATGAGGAGATTTGGTCTTGACAGTGTGTACGCAAAGCAAGCTTGTCGAGTTCCTCGACAAGCCTAACAAGGAACTCAAAGAGGAAAACGATGTGTTTCGCCCGACGAGTTCCTCAGTCGTGTGTACAAGGCCTAAGAGCTGCCGCGTTTAGTTGAGTTTAAACCTCCATCTCTTAAATGCCGAAGAATCAACGCTTTGACCGCCAGCCTCAGGTAAACGCAAAATGCGTCAAAATCACGTTTTTTTTTTCCTGCGACCGTGGTCAAGGCAGGTTAGTGTACATGTAGCCATAGGGCCCTTTCAAAAACCCAATACACTGCAAAAATGAAAAATGCGATTTTGGAATATTTTGAGTTTTCCTGCGGCCGGTGGTCAAAATGTTCCTATCCTGAACATAATTATTCCACATTTAGGAGTGGGAGGTTTAACCTTACCTAAATGCGGCAGCTCCTATACTCTGCTAAAAGCCTATGTGTACATGGACACATAGGCTTTAATTGGGTTAAGTTTAGGAGCTTTGGCAAAAGCTTTGGTTAAGTTTAGGAGCTGCCAGTGTATATGAAGTGTCTATCCAAAATGAAAAAAAAAAGTTTTGACTTTAGTGACACTTTATGCGGATCGAATGTCATCAGATGGAAACAGACAGGCAGTCCGTTTCCATCTAATTGCCTCATAGAGGACTGTGTCCATGTCTGCTCTGCATATCTGAGTGGACACAGAACCTGTCATCCGCTTGCTTAGCGAGGATCAGCAGAGAGATCCCCCACTGAGCAAGCGGATTCCGCTTAGTGCAGGCATCCATGTGAAAGGGGCCTATGGGAGGGTTATAACCCATATCAGTTTTTACAACCCTTTGGGGAGATTTTCCTTTACTTTCTGTCACATAGCCAAAACAGGAAGTAAGAGAAAAATCCGTCCAAAGTGAGGGAATCCTGGGCTGTCACTCGAACTTGTGTCCCAATTGGAAGATTTCCCTTCTATTCCTATTCTGATATCAACCCAAAATTTGGGACCTTATTTTACTTTCACTTTTAGGGATAATGGCAAACATGACAAATAAAGAGGGTGAATCTCCCTAGTAGAGGAACAGACAGAAATTAAAACTGGAAAAAAAGTTCTAATCTATTGCCAAAATTGCCTTTGGTGACACTTTACGTATTTTGTAAATTATTTCGATTTAGAGAAAAATAAAAAAGAACAGTATATGCATCTGGTATCTCACCGTTATTTTTTACTGCCAATCCTTATTTATTTTTATTTGTTTCTTTTTTAGACGACCCAAACTAACTAAAGTGATAAGAAAGCTGAAATTCTACTTTGTAAACCCTTACATATACCCAGTGAGGTAATTAGACTCAGACGATACACAGAGATAAAACAAATCCCCCTCCATAAGTTGTTCTTGTTTATCTGTGCCAGAGTTTTTTAAACAAAGCCAAGAATTCCACAGACACCAGAATTTACATCTAGTTCAAACAATTGTCATCTTTGAGCCAGCATCTTAGCCAAAGAAGTAGATACTGAGCCTGGATACAGTCGTAACAAACATGGTAAATGTAATGTTTATTGGAGTTAATTTATATTAGCACAACATATTTCAGTACAGTGGAACTTCGGATTGGGAGTAACACGGTTAACAAGCGTTTCGCAATATGAGCAGTTATTAAAACTAAATCCTGACACGGTTTGCATGTGGTGTCTTGCAAAACGAACAGTATTCAAGCCTCTGCCATGTGCAGTACCACATTTGGCCAGAGGTGTGGGGGCGCCTATGATGTTCGGAGCCGTAAAAACTCATAAATACTCTGTTACTGAATGTTTCCAAGAGTTTCCGAGGGTGCAGCCGAACGATCTTTGAGTATTTCCAAGTCTCTCGGGAGCCCCCCAAACTCTGGCCACATGCGGTATTGCATGCCATAGAAGTCAATGTGGAAAAAATTATTTTCACTTCCATTAACTTCTATGGGGAAACTCCCTTTGATATGCATGTGCTTTGGATTACAAGCATTCTCCTGAAACTGATTATGTTTGTAATCCATGGTTTCACTGTATCTGCTTTTATTTGTGCGCATTTAGATATGTGAGTAAACAAAAACAGATATTGGAATTATATATTGGTGTGAGGATGACATCCTTCTTTGCATCTGCAGAGTGAGTGAAAAACGTATACAGCGCTGTACATGCGAACTGAATCGCCTCTGGGCGCTCGTTTGACCATTTCTTCTTTGAACTCAAAAGAGATGGGTTTTGATGTTTCTCCTAAAGGCCAAGTGGTTCTCCTCTAACCGAATGCAGGTTGGTAAAGCATTCCATAGTCTGGGGTCTTGAACCGCAAATCTTCGCTCTCCTTTGGACTTGTATTTGGCTTTGGGTATCTGGAGCAGATTTTGGTTGGTGGATCGCAGAACGCGATTGGGGCTGTGAGCTTTTATTTTTTTGCATAGATATTGGGGGGCCTTCCCATGGATGCACTTATGTGTCAGACAGAGTGCTTTAAAAGCAATTCTGTCTTTTACTGGCAACCAATAAAGGGATCTCAGCGAAGGTGAGATGATTCTCAGGGTTTTTTCCCAGTCACAAGTCTGGCGGACGTGTTTTGAGAGGCTTGCAGACAAGTGATTTGGTACTTTGGGAGTCCGAGGTAAAGTGCATTTGCATAGTCCAGTCTGGAGTTCACAACTGTTCCCACCACGACTGCTATGTCTTCTTTAGGAATAAATGGAATAAGTCTGCGTAGTAGGCGCGGCAGATGGTGAGATCCGCTGACTACTGACCCTATTTTGCATCCATTGTCATGTTGGTGTCAAGAATGACTCCGAGACATTTGACTTTGGTGCTAGGGGTGATAGTTTTGCCCATAATGGGCGGAGGTTTCCACGGTGTTGCAAGTTGATCCTTTTGATTGGCGTGAAACAGGAGCAGTTCTGTTTTCGATTCGTTGAGTTTAAGATAACTCTTTGTCATCCAGTTTTCTATCAAAGAGAGACATTTCTCCAGACCGAGATGATGATCCTTTTTGTTGCAGATGCGAAAATACAGTTGTGTGTCATCTGCATAAGAATGGTAAAGTAACTTTTGGCTGCTGATGATTTGGAAGAGGGGGCGGAGATAGATATTGAACAGCACCGGTGACAGAGGGGATCCTTGAGGGACACCGCATGACACTGTGCATTTTTCAGAGGTGAAAGGTCCCAACTTCACTGTTTGTGATTGGTTTTCCAAAAAGGAGGAGAACCAGGGTAAGTTACATTCTGCGACTCTGGCTACTTCAGATAGCCGAGTCAGTAATAGTCTGTGGTCTACCGTGTCAAAAGCTGCGCTTAGGTCCAACAGTACCAGAAGACAAGATTCTCCTTCGTCTGCGCCCTCGAGAACGTCATCCCATATTTTGAGCAGTGCCCGATTGAAATGGATCGAGCAAATCATGGGTATCTAGGTGCTGTTGCAGCTGTTGTACCACTACTTTCTCCATTATCTTGGAGAAGACGCTTAGGCCAGTTATGGGACGACAGTGTTTTGGGTCTTTGGGATCAAGGGTGGGTTTCTTTAAGATGGGTTTGATTATTCCCTGTTTCAACTGGGAAGGCACTATGCCTTCCTTGAAGGACTGGTTTATAAGGTGGTGCCAGGATATTGGCACATTCCTTCAGCAGTTTGGTGGGGATGATATCATTTGGCACTGTGCTGTTTCGCAGAGTACCAATGAGTACCGATGATATTTTTTGTGGCCCCGATAGTGATGGGTTTAAGGGTGAATTTTGTCGATTGCAGTGAGTTTGTGTGGGTATTGAGGGAATGGTTGAGGGGGGTTGAAGGGGGTATTATTACGCTGAATGCTTTCACGGATTCCTTCGATTTTGTTAACAAAATAATCTGATAATTCATTACAGAATTCTTGGGTATCAGAGTTAGGGGCTTCAAGACAGACTGGGCTCATGGTCTGGGTGACCAACTAGAAGAGTTCACGGGGGCGGTTTAGGGCATTGGTGATGGTGTTGGAAATTTTTATTTTTTTGGCTTTAGAGATTTCTTTGTGGTATTTTTTTGTTATGGCCTTGTAGATGGTGTGGTTTTCCTCTGAAAAGCTTCTTTTCCAGGCGGCTTCCGCTCTTCTGTGCTCTTGCTTCAGCAATGAGAGCTGGTCGTTAAACCAGCCGGCGTTGTTTTTCCAGATGCAGGTTTTACCTTTTGGCGTCTCTAAGTCGGCTGACTGTAGTAGAGCCGTGCTTATGGCATCCAGTGTTTCTGAGGCTGTTTGCTGTGGTTGAATAGTTTTTATTTTTTTCCCTAATGTGGCTTTGAAGAGTTCCGAATGGAGCTTCTTCAGAGATCTAGTCCAGTGCTTTGCCACCGGTTTTAACCTTTTTGTTAAGGGGGGGTTTTTGGTAATTGTAAATTTAATTACATGGTGGTCTGTCCATGGTAACGCTCATTTTTCAGAATATTTATTTCCAGACCTTGTCTGAAAATAAGATTGAGCGTATGACACATGTGTGGGCCCACATACTAGTTGCTGCAGACATAGTCCTTCCAAATGGTCGGTACAGGCTTCAGCAACGGGATCCTGTGAGGAGTTGGCCCAGAGGTTGAAATCCCTGAGCAGCAGAAGATGTTTGCTGTTTAGGGTGTAAGTGGAAATGAACTCTGTCAAAGGTGAGAGAAGCTGCGATTTTAGACCCGGTGGTCTATAGCAGAGTAGAATATGGACGGTCTCCTGGGGATTTGTTTGAAGTTGCAGAGTGAGGGTTTCCATGAATGGAAGAGGGTTTTGAAGGACTGGCTTAGTGATCGTGAGGTGAGTCTTATGGATCACCGCCCGGCCTCCTCCTCTTTGCCCCACTCTGTTTTCGGTTATAATACGATTTCTGGCACCAGTTCTCCTAGAATGGTGTTACAGTCCGCTGTGAGCCAGCTTTCTGTAATAAAGAGGCAGTCTAAATCGTATTGTAGGATGAAATCATAGATTTCTAGTCGGTGTTTTACTGCCGATCTTGTGTTGATCAAAGAACATGATATGTGCTTAGGCTGGGGTAAGTAGCTGAAATTTTTGACAGTCAATCGGCGATCGATTGTCAATAGTTTCTCAATTCTTGGGGCTTTTTTGGTGACGGGTGGCAATATTGTGGCAAATGGCTTTAGACCCCAAATGGTTTCTGCAGAATATCTCAGATTAACCATTGTCGCCAAGCACCGGGGGGGGGGGGGGGGCGTCAGGGAAGGTTTTCAATGGGATGGGATGGGGGGGAAGATTTATTAAATCCTCTCTCCCTGGTTGGTCCAGAGGAAGGCAAAAAAAACCTGGCCGTGCTATACCAATGTGCTGACCCCTCAAGGGTGATCGGCCGAAACCCTGGATCAAGTGCTAAAGAGGTGGTGGATACACGGTGGGGCAGATTAGGTGGGGATATACTGGGGTGTACCAAGATGGCCGCCGATCAAGAAACAGGACCCAAGCTGGGGGCTGCCAGCTGGGTGGATCAGTATCCAGGGAGGGCTGGTAGGCAACTGGGAGAGGATGGGGGTCCTCCTCGGGTAGGGGGGTTTCTGGGCAGTTTTGGAGGGGATTCCTGGGTGTGGGTGCGGCGCGCCGCTAGGCCGCGGGTGAAGCCGCAGTCTTTTCTAAACGCGGCCGCCGCAAATCTACCACAGGTTGGCGCGGATGGCTGGAAATGGCGGAACACTGAGGCGTGGCGGTTGCAGGGGGAATGCCTCGATTACTGATGGCTATGTAGGGGTAAAGAGGAGGGTAAGCCGCAGTGATTAGGCCGCTGTAGCGGCTTGTCCTGAAAAGGACGGCCGCCAACGGTCCCAGGGCAGGAAAGAAGGACTAGGTGGTTAGGGTAATGGCGGGCCTTAACTTTGGGAAGGAGCCTGTGGGGCAGGAGGAGAAAGGAGGCAAGCAGTAAAGGGAAGGATCAGCGGTTAGATCCTGGATGCTGGAGGCTGCGTTGTGTGTTTTATTGCCGCCGGGGGCTGGGAGGAGAGCACCTGTCTGATAGCCTGACTGTCTGGCTTGTCCCTGGGTGGGAGCAGACTCCTGGCAGACTCCTGGGCGGGAAGCGTCCTACTCCACCAGCTGACTAGCACTGACTGACTCAGAGTGACTCAGAGTGGTTATCCATTTTTATCACCCCAACACTCACGGTCAATAGGAACTCAAAAGAAATCTCCCCAGTAGTGGAAACCTGACATAAGGCTCAAATCACATTTAACATAAAAATAAGGATCTTTACTTCAGCCACTTGACTTTAATTTTAAAATCTAATTTAACTCAACTTATAATAACAGGTACATTTTTACTACATCTACCAGGTCTTGCAGCATAAAAGCAGGCCGGCAAAGCATTTTTTGATTTATAATTTTTCACATTGTTGTATGTATTCTTGAAGTACATCCAAACAGGATACCTGTGAGCTCAGATTATATTCTGTCTCCTTAATCTGAAAGGGTCAGCTAATTCCGTGATATACTGAAAGGTAATATATCTTTTCTGGCACAAAACACTTCGATCCGGTGCATTATGGGTGTGTAAGCAAACACAGCTTCATCAAATAAGACAAAGACACCTGACAGAAATAAATGATCTGCCATGCTTAAATTGCTGGCAGTAAAATGCATTCCATAATTCCTTGAGGCAGTATGGACACCGACATTCTCTTTTGTATTTGTTATAAATGTTTATATTCTTATTACTATATACAATTCATGTAAATCAACAATATACAGATCTATGATTTGTAAAATGGTACAAAGAAAATACACATAGTTGTATATTTAAAAGGCACCTCCAGTTTTGCAAAGCAGGCAGCTATCTCCATCTTAAAGGGGTTGTAAAGGTAAAACATTTTTTCCCTAAATAGCTTTCTTTATCTTACTGCAGTCATCTTTCACTTACCTCATCCTTCGATTTTGCTTTTTTTAAATGTCCTTATTTCTTCTGAGTAATCCTCACTTCCTGTTCTTCTGTCTGTAACTCCACAAAGTAATGCAAGGCTTTCTCCATGGTGTGGAGTGTCATGCTCGCCCCCTCCTTTGGGGGGGGGAAGGGGAGGAGCAGGAGAGTCAGGACACTCTCTGCGTTGCAGATAGAGAAAGGAGCTGTGTGTTAGTGGGGGTCCTGACTCTCCTGTAGTCCAAGGGAGGGGGCGAGCCCGACACTCCACACCAGGGAGAAAGCCTCGCATTTTTATGTGGAGTTACAGACAGAAGAACAGGAAGTGAGGATTTCTCACAAGAAATAAGGACATTTAAAAGCAAAATCGAAGGATGAGGTAAGTGAAGGAGGACTGCACTAGGGTAAAGGAAGATATTTAGGAAAATAAAAATGTACCTTTACAACCCCTTTAAAGCAAGCACAGCTGTAATTTCCCCATGCAAGGCAAAGTGACAAATAGGGGGAGATTTACTAAAATAGAGGGTGCAAAATCTGGTGCAGCTCCACATAGAAACCAATCAGCTTCCAGATTTTTTTTTAACTAAACAAGCTGCAGTTTGAAGCTCATTGACTACCATACACATCTTCACCATATTCTCCAGTTTTAGTTAATCACCACAGTATACTCTAAGTTTTTTGATGCCAGGCCTTGCTCTTTACATTTGACCCCAAGGTGGCGGACCATGCATGTACATTTTTTTTTTAAATGCAGTGCATATGCATATATATATATATATATATATATATATATATATATATATATATATATATATATACAGTATATATATATATATATATATATATATATATATATATATATATATATATATATATATATATATATATATATATATATAGATGATGTTTGGGGAAATTGCTCAATGATAGTAGCATTTTAGTAAGTTCATAGCAGGCAGAAACTGTGTTTCAGGGCTTGGTGGTCCACTTTTATTTAACACAAAAGTAACAATTCCCCAAAATAAACAGTAGCCCTTGCAGGGGTTTCCACCATCACTTCACATACAAATGAAATTTACATTAGCCTCCTGGCTCACTCCTGCAGCACTGCTGCTCAGGCCTCAAACTCAAACCTTTTGCCTCGCTCTTGCAGCACTGCAACTGAGGTCTTAAATCCAGACCTTTTGGCTGGTCCCTCAGACTGGTTGACAGTACCTATTGTATTCATATGCAATCTGTGCATTTCTCTCAGGCATCCTCTGCACAATGTCCACTCCCTGACCTGGGCAGGGGTCCTCCTGTCTTTTGTTTGGAGCCCTAACTATGGATAGACTCTAGATTATTAAGGCTGTGCACACCTGCACATACAGCCTGCTGGTTCCTAGTAAAACCTGGTCACGGGGAAGAGGATTCTTCTCTCCCAAAGCTCTTTGAAGCCTCCGGAGTTACAAAACCCTTCAGAAAATTGAAAAGACAATTTTTGCTATTCAACACAGACACTCAGGAGCCTCTTAATCAGCATCTGTGTAATTTTTGTCTATTTCAACCCAACAGTAGGGCACAGCACTGTCACTATATACATATATACATTTATTGTGGACACCAATGGGTACTGTGTAACTAGCAATGTACAAAAGATGGGCATCTATGGCAATAAATTGGAATCAATAGTGAGATGATCAGTGCCTGTAAAAATATGTTTTTAATTATTTATTAGTGGTGTGAAATCCTGAGCACATGCAAACACTTCCAACAACCTAAACAGTTTAGGGTTGCTTAAAGTGGTTGTTAACCCACTTCTATTACATTATCCCATCCTCTCTGCACCATTATCAGAAGTGTCCCTGTGTCCTGTAAAAAAAAACTGCACGATTCTACCTGTATGAGCTCCGCTCTGGGCGCTCAGCCAATTGCTCTCCCCTGTTCTGTCCGCTGACATCAGCCGGGGAGGAGATGGAGAGAGCCCCTACAATCAGCTGAGTGCCCGAAGCAGAGCTCATAGAGGTAGAATCGTGCAGTATTTTTACAGAACACAGGAACAGGACAACTTATGATAATGGTGCAGAGAGGATGCTATGATGTATTAGAAGATATGAGAGCAACAGGGGCGGAGGGGGGGCAGGCACATTGTACGATAAGAGAGGAGAGAGGGGAGGAGGGGGAGAAGGACACAGGAGACAGACACAGAAGAGCAGGCTGTGGCTGACGGAATCACACAAATAGATTATGATGCCGGGCTCAGCAGCCACGATTATTGTGGTCTGTTTGCAGAGAAGAGGGCATTAACCACTTAACCCCCGGACCATATTGCTGGTCAAAGACCAGAGCACTTTTTGTGATTCGGCACTGCGTCGCTTTAACTGACAATTGCGTGGTCGTGCGATGTGGCTCCCAAACATAATTGGCGTCCTTTTTTTCCCACAAATAGAGCTTTCTTTTGGTGGTATTTGATCATCTCTGCGGTTTTTATTTTTTGCGCTATAAACAAAAATAGAGCGACTATTTTGAAAAAAATTCAATATTTTTTAAATTTTGCTATAATAAATATCCCCAAAAAATATATAAAAAAACATTTTTTGTCCTCAGTTTAGGCCGATACGTATTCTTCTACATATTTTTCGTAAAAAAAAATCGCAATTAGCGTTTATTGATTGGTTTGCGCAAAATGTATAGCGTTTACAAAAAAGGGGGTAGTTTTATGGCATTTTAATTAATATTTTTTTTTTACTAGTAATGGCGGCGATCAGCGTTTTTTTTTAGTACCGAGACATTATGGCGGACACATCGGACAATTTTGACAAATTTTTGGGACCATTGGCATTTTTATAGCGATCAGTGCTATAAAAATGCATTGGATTACTATAAAAATGCCATTGGCAGTGAAGGGGTTAACACTAGGGGGCAGAGAAGGTGTTAAGTGTGTTCCTGCTGTGTTCTAACTGTATATACATTGTATGAACAGAAGATCAGCGTTTCCCCAGCTGACAGGAACGAGAGCTATGTGTTTACACACAAAGCTCTCGTTCCCCGCTCTGTAACGCACTAGCGCGCGTGCCCGGCATGCGCGCGGGACTCGGGGGACGAGCGGGGGCTAGCGACCTAGCGGCCGCTAAAGAGAGGACGTAGAGCTACATGCTCTCGCCCAGCAGTGCCACCGTCCAGCCGTATAACTGCGGTGGGTGGTCGGCATGTGGTTAAACGCTTTAATCAATATTGCCAATTTCCAGTTACACATCAGTGAATGAGCACATAAAAATAGTTCATTGTTAAGTTTATAAAGGTGTAAGGTACTATCTAAGTAGGAAGTAACCTCATTTGAGGAGTATTGACCAAAACATTTTTTTAAAAATCCTTCCAGTTTTAACTTTTTCTAACTTACCTTAGTATTTTCACAATTTTCTTGGCACTGGAGGTATCAAACTGCAACAATTGCAACTATATCTATGCTAGCAGTATCTGGTGCAGTTTGGTGGGGAGTGTTTGGACAGACTTTTTGTTTCATTACTTTATTAAAAGTCACAGGCCGTTTTTATATATTATATACATTGAGTATATACAGTAAAATCTTGGTTTGAGAGTAACTTGGTTTAACAGCATTTTGCAAAACAAGCAAAATGTTTTAATACATTTTGCCTTGATATACAAGCGATGTCTTGATAAAAGAGTAGTGTCATGTCACAACTGAGTATAAAAAAAGAAGAGAGGAACCTCTAAGTGTAGCAATATGGTTACATTTAATGAAGGTACAACATTTAGCAACTTATTGCTACACTTAAGCCGTGTACACACAATAGGTTTGTCCGATGAAAACACACTGATGGACTGTTTTCATCAGAAAAACCGATCGTGCGCGGGCGCCATCAGTCTTTTTTCCATCGGTGTTAAAAAATAGAACATGTTTTAAATTTTTCCTATGGATAAAAAATGATAGAAAAATCTCCGTCTGTGTGGAACTCCATCGGAGAAAAATCCATGCATGCTCAGAATCAAATCGACGCATGCTCGGAAGTATTGAACTTAATTTTTTTTTCGGCTCGTCGTAGTGTTTTACATCACCACATCTTGGCACGGAATTTACAGGGCTTTAGAGGTGCCTCTCTTCTCTTTTATACCCTGTAAAAATGCTTTGCTATACAAGTGCTTTGGATTACAAACATGTTTCTGGAACGAATTATGCTCACAAACCAAGGTTTTACAATACACTGTATATATTTGTATTTATAAAAAAGATATGCTCAGTTATTCATACTATATACTTATACCTCCTAACTTTTGAACTTTAGAATGAGTGACACTGTAAGAATGAAAATGGGCGCGGCCAAACTATTGACAGTGGGAGGGGCTTAAGGGATGTGGTTAAACATAATCCTCCTGTAACGGTCACCACCGTTTACGATATCCATTCCATCGCCCCAACCACGACAGCTTATCCGACAATCCAGCCGACAGGACCTGATCCATAGGAATTCCCTCAGAGAGACGAGACATACGCTCTGTGTTCTGAGTCAAATGTATGGACGTTTTAATGGTAAACTTAGCTGGTTCTTATACAGTTACAAACATGTCACAGTTAATCACAGGGACAATTAAACTCTCCACCCCCCTAACATCACACAATGAACTTCACCTGCAGAATACACATTCCTATGTCAGACTTTCTGTCTCCGACAAAAGGTATTCACACCTGATCATCAATAGGCTTTAAACAGTGTTATCATCACACAATGAAATGTCTTTCAGGAGCCAGCCTAAATTAACAGCGCATACAGCCTGTTACACAGAGGAATGAGTCACTGTTGACCGGTAGGGTCAAAATAAGCCGACAACTTGTAATGTCTCAAGATATCATGCAATACATGATTTATCAGTAATGTCCCATCTCATGTAAATTATGATATAATTTCTCAGTCACCCTATTCCCCTATTGGACATAAGGTGACCCTAGACATGAGAATCATAGCTGACGCCGGCACAGGAGCACCCCGCATCCCTCAAAAGTCTCTGGGTGTCACGGGCCATTCTGTTACACCTCCCATGCACATCCCTGCTCCCATCACACATCTTCCCTCTCCCTTAGCATAAGTCTTCTTTCACCCTCCCCAAATCCCCAGTCCCTGCACAATTCCCCTTTCTTCCCTATCATAGTACTTATCCCCCCACCACTCAGTTCCCCCTCACAGCACAGCACAGACTCTGATGCACAGAATCCCCTCTTACATCAGAGACTGCAGGTTTCCCCTTTACAGTGTAAGTGGAACTTCTGTGGACCCTGATGTAAAGGGGACCTCTGTGGACCCTGATGTAAAGGGCAACCTCTGTGGACCTTCTTATAAAGGTGACTTCTGCAGACCCTGATGTAAAGGGGAACCTCTGTGGACCCTGATGTAAAGGAGAACCTCTGCGAACCCTGATGTAAAGGGGAACCTCTGCGGATCCTCATGTAAAGAGGTATCTCTGCATACCCTGATGTAAAGGGGAACCTTTATGGACCCTGATGTAAAGGGGAACATCTGCAGACCCTAATGTAAAGGGAAACCTCTATGGACCCTGATGTAAAGGGAAACCTCTGCAGACCCTGATATAAAGGGAAATCTCTGCGGAACCTGATGTAAAGGGGAACCTCTGCGGACAATGATGTAAAGGGGAACCTCTGCAGACCATGATTTAAGGGGTAATGCTGTGGACTCTGGTATAAAGAGGAACTGAGATGTAAGGTGGTATCTGGTCACCAGAGCACCCGCTTACAAGGGAGTCTGCAGCATTTCCCCTTACATAATAGTCCGCAGCATACCCCCTTACCTCAGAGTTCCCCTTTAAGCAGTGTTGAACAGTGTGCAACACGTCTTCCAAAGCAAACACTGGGCTGTGCTTATGAGGGAAGGAAGAAGGAGCTAAGTGGACACACATCTCTAAACTGTTGTCGCTCCTGTTCTTGGGTCTTCCCCCATCCTGTACTCCCGTTCTCAGCTCCTCCTGCAGGCAGGCAGCTAGTGCTCCCATGCTGACAAGTCACTGGAGCCCAGCGCCAGTAAATTGTTCCAGCACTGGGCTCCTATTCTGGTAAAAAGACCTGATTTGCTGGGACATATATCAATTTGAATCAAATCAGCAACGGTTGAGAGGTATGTTTACTTACTATGTATTGGGACCTACAAACTATTACTACTGTTGGCAGTGATCAACAACTTATAATGGGACTCCAAAATTGCAGCAAACAATCTGACACTAACTGACGTTGAGGGGGAATTGACTAACTGCCACTGACATCACCAGTGCCATTATTACAGTGATCAATGCTAAAAATATACAATGTGACTTTACTAATGACACTGGTTAAAAAGGGGTTAACATCTAGGGCGATCAAGAGGTTAAATATGTGCCTAACTATGTGTAATGTGTGTGAAGTGTGCTGTTTTTTATTAATGGTCTCTAAGTTTCTATTCCCTGCCAGATCGCTCCCTGTGTACAGAGCTCTGTGTGAATCACTGGCCGGAACTTGTACCAGTAAAATAATTTTTTGGTGACATAGACAGCATTAAAAAAGCACCCCTCACATTTGAGAATAATATCCCCCATGGTGATCTTAAACCATTACAACATGTTTCGCAGGGGGCTGCTTCTTCAGGTAGATTACTAAACTATATGTGAACAAAAAACAGGGCAGGAAGTGTGGACACAAATAACCTGAATAGTATCATATATGATAGACATTCCTAATATCCTATGTATAACAACATCTTTACACTATACATAAGCTTACCTAGACGATACCTCTAGGGGGCATAGTGGTCAATCTAAATACACATTTTATGCTAACAAGCACAAGTGGAGCTGTGGGGGTGCACTCCCATACCCACCCAAGAATAATTTACTGTTGCGTATGCCTGCATGTGTTCATGTTAGGCTGTGTTATTCTAAAGTGATGAAATATATAGGGAGATAAGGGTAAATATATGTAATTTGGAATGTTTTATTATGTCTGCTAATTTGGCATGCTTTTCATTTACATAGTTTAGTAATCTACCTTGCACCCAAGAGCTCCTAAAGAATAGCTCCCAACAAAACAAGTTAAGTCAGGATGTGTGTCTTAAATACTTTTCTACCAATATAAAGTAGAAGTAAGTACAAAGTGTAAAATTACATGTATGTTGTAATCTGTGTAATCTGTGTTAAGCATTCCTCTACCATTTAATGCTTGCAAAAGTTCCCTCTGAAACCTTCTTTTACAGGTACAATCACAGTAGAGTTGTCACTCTGGATGTAGGGAGTGGGTGCACAATCTGCACTGTAACTATTGGTAGCCTGCTTCTGACCTGCCTGTCACTGTGAAGACTTATCATTCTCCTCCCACAACTAGTGTAACAGGCAGGAATGTAACTAGCGCTGTTCACTTGGGAAACACAGGGCTGTCTTTAGCGCAGGGCAAACGGGTAACCTGCTTTGGGCCCAATCTTTGTATGGGGCCCGCGCTACCTGTGAATTGGGGCCCAGATGATGGCTTTGCAGAGTGCACAGAGGACATGGGAGGCTGTATTCCCGATCTAGCCAGCAGAGAGGGGGCAGAGAGGGGGCAGGGCTGGGAGCGACACTGATGCTCTGACCCCACCCCATATAGCTTGTATGCTCGGAACAGAGCCGCTGTAGGGTGGGCGCGTCAGTGGAGCTCCCGCCCCCTCTATACTGGGGGGATAGGAGCTCCACTGACGCGCACTTCGATCACTGGTCTAACTACTGCTGCTTTGTTCAGAGCATACAGGCTACATGGGGCGGGTCAGAGCATCAGTGGAGCTCCTGGCCCTGCCCCCTCTCTGCTGGCTAGCATGCAAATACAGCCTCCCGTGTCCTCTGTGCACTCTGCAAAGCTGTCATCGGGGGCCCCAATTCACGGGTAATCTCATGCAGTATGTCTGCAGTCTAGTAATCTCGTGCAGTATCTCTGCAGTCTCTGGTAATCTCATGCAGTATGTCCGCAGTCTCTGGTCATCTCGTGCAGTATGTCCGCAGTCTGGTAATCTTGTGCAGTATGTCTGCAGTCTCTGGTAATTTCGTGCAGTATGTCCGCAGTCTCTGGTAATCTAGTGCAGTATGTCTGCAGTCTCTGGTAATCTCATGCAGTATGTCCGCAGTCTCTGGTAATCTCGTGCAGTATGTCCGCAGTCTGGTAATCTTGTGCAGTATGTCCACAGTCTCTGGTAATCTCGTGCAGTATGTCCGCAGTCTGGTAATCTCCTGCAGTATATCCGCAGTCTCTGTTAATCTCCTGCAGTATGTCTGCAGTCTCTGTTAACCTCCTGCAGTATGTCTGACCTCTCTGACCCTCTCTTGTAGTATGTGTATTAATGTGCCGCTTTACTTGCTCAATTATTTGGGAATGCTCCACTTCTCAGTGAGTGGTAATGATGTGTATTAACTTATAGCAACCAATCAGTGAGCACTAATAATGTGCAGTAAACTCTAGTAACCAATCGGCAAGCAGAAATGATGTGTTGTAACCTCTAGCAACCAGCCAGTGAGCGGTAAGGATAGGCTGTAACCTCTGGCAAACAATTGCAATCGCTGGGTGATCTGCTGCAGTAAACTGATTTTGAGTCAATCTGCTATTGTTTTGTATGTCTCAGAATGGAAGGGGAGGGCCCAAGAAAATGTTTGCCCAGGGCCCAATCAAAATTAAAGACGGCCACATGCCCTGCATCTTTTGTTTGATGCTCCGGGCATTGACACCATGACTGCCTGCCATTTAAATAAAAATAGGCTCAATGGACGACTCTATAGAGCACCATCCCTGCACATCATCTTATTTTACAGCAGTGCATACTGCTTTCTATTGCCTGCTGGCAAATAGAAATCAAAACCAAGGACACTTCCTGTTAATGCTCATTATGTGGCTAATGCCTACCCTTAGCTGCATCTTCAGGAGGACAGTGTGTAAGTGTAGGGGGCTGCATTATGTGTACAGTATGTATGTGTCTATGAGGAGAGGGAGGGCAGCATTGTATGCGTGTGTGCTACAGTGTATGTATGTTTGTTAGGGGGAGGGGGGTGTGAAGGTTACATGCATGTATATGTGTAGAGAGGGGGTGCCTGTATACAATGCAGACCCTTCCACACACATACATGTAGTGTATGCAACCTCAACACCCCCCTCCCCCTAGAAAACAAGCATACACTGTAGCACACACGCATACAACGCAGCCTCTCTGCCCCCCTCCGTCACAGACACTATGTATATATACATAAGGAAAGGGAGCAGAGGGCTGCAATTTATGTGTGTGTGTGTGTGTGTAAGGGGGTTGCACTGTATGGAAGGAGGTCAGGGGCTTCCCAGTATGCTGTATGTGAAGGATAGACCACAGGAGGCATCATTATATGTGAGTGTGTGTAGGGAGCAGCATTGTATTTGAATGTGGAATGAGGAGGGGAGGAAGGGGGCTGCATTATATGTAAGCATGGGAGGGGGTGCTGCAATATATGTATTTATTATGACAAGGCATTGTTTGTGAGTGCATGGAGGTATGCAGGGCTGAGCAGGGGATAATGGGGCCCAGAGCTGAGCAGTGGATGAGAGGGTATAAAGGCAAATGGGTGGCAGGGGGTGTAGACGTTATTAGTGGATGAGAGTTTAAGGTAGAAGAGGTGAGGGGTGCAGAAGAAAGCAGTGGACAGCGGCTTTGAGGGGTTTAATTTGAAAAGGACAAACTTTGCTAGGGATGAGTATCCTTTGGAAAGGAATTTTTGCATGTGGGGTTAGCTTGAGGTAATGAGGATAGCTTTTTTGGGGTCAATGCCAACACTCACATACTGTGCTGTATGGTCTGTACTCCTGACCTCTGTATCTTGGGAGTGCAGTAGTCAGAAGTGTACAATATAGAGCACAGCATACAGAGTACCATACTCACCATACTTTGTACACTGTGTTGTGTGCATCATGCACCTTACTGTTGAATGATACATGCACTCCGTACACCGGGCTGTATATAGACGCTGCACTGTATATTATATACTACTAGTTCCTGCACTCTATATGCCAATAGTAATTTTAAACAACTGATCAAAGTGTTTAATGTCTCAAAGGTTTCTGATTACTACGTAGTCCCTATTTTAAAGCGGAGGTTCACCCTAAATATAAGATCTCCCATGCGATCCAGCATACTGGCATCAGCGCCAGTATGCTGGTTTTTTTTTTTTTTTAATAGCACACTTACTGTATTATTGTGGAATTCCTTTTTTGTCCCCCGCGGTGGACGGCTGTAGTATAGCGCGTCACATCTTCCTAAAATACCCGATATGGACTCGGGTAATCTCGGCGAAAATGCGGCGCCTGCGCACAGACCTAGGAGCTGACTGCGCAGGCGCCGTATTTCTCCGAGTCCTATTTCGGATGGCGTGACGCGCCATAGCCGTAGGACTCGGAGAAATACGGCGCCTGCGCAGTCAGCTCCTAGGTCTGTGCGCAGGCGCCGCATTTTCGCCGAGATTACCCAAGTCCATATCGGGTATTTTAGGAAGATGTGACGCGCTATACTGGCGCCGTCCACCACGGGGGACAGAAAAGGAATTCCACAATAATACAGTAAGTGTGCTATTAAAAAAAAAAAAAAACAGCATACTGGCGCTGACGCCAGTATGCTGGATCGCATGGGAGATCTTATGTTTAGGGTGAAATACCGCTTTAATGAAGTTCTTCTTTCAGGTAGGCTCAAACAAAAAGTTACTTCTCTATCTATATTATGTGTGCAGTGTATTTAATACTGTGTTTTTGTAACATGTATTTTCAATTTTTGAAAATTATTGTGCTGAGCTTTATATGTGTCTGTCACTGTGAAACTCTCATTTGTGGCACAGAAATGAAAGAGATCCTGTCACCAGATCGAAGCTTTTTTTTTATTTAGATGCTTTTATTAAAACATGCACAATAGATACACGTGTGCTATTTTTTATTTTTTTTTCAATTTGCTGTTTTTGTCATAATCTATTCTTTGGATTATTTGGTCAGACCACGGACTGGACCAGCACCGGTTCATCAAGGAGAGGCTCACTCTAACCTGAAGTGGTGTAGCCCTTCCCTTTACTTAGATAAAGCTTATTTCACTAAAACAAAATGGTCAAATTACTACTTTAACCCAGTGATTAGTGTTGACAGTCCCTGAGTGTTTCAAAGGCAGCAATGATAAAGAGCTCACAAATAGACTTTAATTAAAATTCAGTTCTTCTTTGTATACATGTGGTAAGTGGCAAAGAATGCAGTAAAATAGGTTCAGATGCTTTCTGCATAATAAAACAGATATAGGCAGCTAAAGTAATTGACTAATTTAGCCTTTTCCAGTAAAAATAAGTTTAATGTCACAGGCAGCCACACTGGCCAACTAAAAGGGAGAATAAATGGAAGGGATAGGGTCAAAGTAGGCTTTTACAGGAAAACCCGGATTTCGCCATAACAGTAGTAAGACTTTACTGTATATCTAGTTACAGTAAAACCTTGATTTGCGAGCATAATTTGTTCCAGAAACATGCTTGTAATCCAAAGCACTTGCATATCAAAGCATTTTTTTTACAGGGTATAAAAGAGAAGAGAGGCACCTCTAAGTGTAGCAATAAGTTGCTAAACGTTGTACCTTCATTAAATGTAACCATATTGCTACAATTAGAGGCTCCTCTCTTCTTTTTTATACTCAGTTGTGACATGACGCTACTCTTATATCAAGACATCGCTTGTATATCAAGGCAAAATGTATTAAAACATTTTGCTTGTCTTACAAAACGATCTCAAACCAAGTTGCTCTCAAACCAAGGTTTTACTGTTCTAGGTGCTGATCGTTTTGACACTTGGATTTCACTAAAAGTAACTTCTGATTGAGTCATATGCTCAGTTTAAGGCTAGGTGCTGCGAATTGTTTTGCAAATTTGAGCCGTTACGAACGCTCAAATTCACAATTCATTTAAATAACATTGTTAGTACCGTTCACATCAGTTCGGTGCAAATCTAAGCTGCGTGCAAAGAGCGCCCTGTGCGAGTTTGATCCGTGTGCGATGTGAATTTAGCTCCATAGACTTCAATGTAAAACGTTCTGGAATCGCATTGATGATTCACATATGTGTGAATTCCACCACACCTACTCTCCACAAAAACCAGAACACAGGAAGTTCACACTTTTTTTTTTTTAACATTATAATTCCATTGGCTAGAACATCAATCGCAGCTATGTTCAGCTCCTGAAATCCGCTGTAAATTCGCAGTAGATTCACACCTCATACAGGACAAAAAACTGAACAAATTCGCAGTGCAGCAGTGTGAACCTAGCCTTACACTGGTTTACTTTAAGCTGGTTATTCTTTTATGTAACTAGTTTACCAACATATAAATGATATGTACATTCAAGCCCCGTTCACACCGGAGCGATTTGTCATGCGACTTGACAGTTCCAAATCGCATGACAAGTCACACCACATTGTGGGCAGTGGAACCGCTCCAATTGCCACGACTCCTGTCGCAGTAACGTTAAAAAAGGTACTTGCACTACTTTTTGCCGAATTTCATTGCGACTTGCATAGACTTCTATTAAACAACGTCGCATGCCACAATGAAATCGGAGGTGCAAATCCTACTGATCTGCGGCTTTGAAATCACGCTGAAGTAGCACGATTTCAAAGCTGCTCCAGTGTGAACCAGGGCTTAGTGTAAATAAAGGGAGGCATCATACAAAAACAGTACAAAAAACTGAGATTCCAAAAGCTTATATTATGCATGTTCTTTTCAAAAGTTATATGAGAAAATACTTTCAAACCATGTATAATATGATATAATATACAGCATAAGAAAATGTATGAGATAGTAGGAGGGTAGAGGCATTAAAAGAGACAACACATTTACTCCATATTTGTAGTCCACCAGTGTGAAAGAAAAAGACAGGGAGAGTGAGGAGGATCAGATGAAACGTGAAATGTAAGAAAGCCACATAGGAAGTGTCTGCTCAGCAGCTCTTGGTATTTGAAGGGAATGATGCACAGCAGTAAACTGTAAGGAACAGAAACAAGAAAAAGAATGTAGAATGGGTAAGTGTAAGTACAAGGGTCAGATCAGGCCAACATTACCACTCTGCCCTCAGGAAAACAAGCAAATGCAATCCAATCACAAAACAAAAAATTCACAGCAAACCACTGCGGGTTAGCTGGGCTTTAGTTTTGAAGTCACGGCATTCCAAAAAACACAGTGGTATGAGTAACAGGAACGGAAACAAACAGATCAACCTTATACAAGCATGCAGGAAAGGACAGAACTGTCAGAAATTACTAATAAGTCACAGACAGGAAAACACGAAGAAGCTGGGAGCAATCCGATCCTCTCCTAAGTCCAGAGATCAGTATTTAAATGGCTTGCGTCATGGGAGGTTATGACCCATGGCTTTCAGACTGGATAGTGGCACTTTTTCCTTAGTGCTTTCACTGGGATTGTGGCCACAAGAACAGTACGTTTTGTTCTTGCAAAACACAGCCAGAAACATCAGAACAAGTATAAAACAAACACATAGCAGCATGTTTAATAAAGAGGAACTGCAGTCTGCTCACAGAATATGTAATAAAAACATCTGAAGCTTCCCTCCAACCACGTTGCATATTATTTTATATATACTGTGCTTCTGTATTTGCCAAATATGCTGCAGAAAACTCCATCCACTGAGTCTGGCTACAGCAATTTTAACTGTGGGCAGCTGAAGCTGCTGTCTGTTCACTTCCCGGATTTACACAGACACACACCTCCAGCTCTGCAGCTCTCATTGGCCCTCTTATGACTGATCGCCCCTCCCTTCCTGGCAAACTCTCTCAAGAGAGAGAGCTGTGCATGATGTAATAAGCCTAGGCTAATTACCAGACATGAAATGGGCTGTACAATGTTTACTATCCAAAGTTAAAACAACAAGAGCGGAAGATTTATTAGATGGAAAGTTAAAAAAATGATCGAAGGTCCGCTTTAAGCTTACCTTTATCCTGTCTCCAGCACTGACACCCTTCAACAAAGCCATACTTAATTTGCACGAGTAATGTTTCTGAAACTTTAGGGACATAAACAGCAGAGGACAAGCACAAAAACAAGCCAGATACAGATGTCATACTACTGTTCAGATTACTCATAAAAACAAACCTTCCTATATCCCACATACAAAGAATCCCGGTGTGTACACTTCATATTGACACATAAAAAAGTGGTTGTGTCTCTGTTTAACAAATCAAGGCGGATGGAGCAGTGAAACATAAGACTTGTTTTGTCTCTTAACAAAGGTTATAGGTAAGCTCCCTGCATAGGCTGATATTTATGCAGACTTCATTACAGTACAATTTACAAAATATGGGATATACCATCAAGGGTGGGAACATCTTGTTGGATGTATACACACACTGTATATGCACCCTTTTTTTTTAGCTGAGCAATGTGCACTGCTGCAGACAGTCGAATAGCCATAATAAATATAGAAATAGAAAATCATTTTCCTTTAGATCATTTTTTATTGTTTTATCCAATTGTGAATTCGATAAAACTGACCCAAGGTGGAAAATTAATGATCGTTTGCATGGATGGGCAGAACTGTGATACTGTGTTCATGATTATGATCACATTTTGATCAACTGGTTTATGAGATTACATGATAATTAACAATTTACGATCAAGTTACAATTGTTTTTTCGCCATCTATCAAAATCCACTTCTCTGTGTGTGGTATATCAATTGTATGGATTTAGTGACTATAAGAAGAGATTGATCAGAAAATAAATTGATCATTGGTCAACCAACCAAAACCTCCTCCACATCCCCAAGACTCGCTACAAATCTAAAGGAGAACTAAGATTCGCAGTCCTAGGACCCCGACTATGGAACGCTCTACCCACAACTATCCGCATGGAAGAAAACAATCTGGCCTTCAGGAAGAAGCTTAAAGGGGTTGTAAATAGCTTCCTTTACCTTAGTGCAGTCCTCCTTCACTTACCTCAGCCTTCAATTTTGCTTTTAAATGTCCTTATTTCTTCTGAGAAATCCTCACTTCCTGTTCTTTTGTCTGTAACTCACCACCGTAATGCGAGGCTTTCTCCCTGGTGTGAAGAAAGCCTCTTGAGGGGGGAGGGGGTGAGCAGGCCAGTCAGGACACTCTCTACTTTGCAGATAGAGAAAGGAGCTGTGTGTTAGTGGTTGTCCTGACACTCCTGCTCGCCCCCTCCCCCCTCAAGAGGCTTTCTTAACACCAGGGAGAAACTTGCATTATGGTGGTGAGGCTTTATTTTGCTTGTTTTATAGCTTCAGTTTATTGATGACCCAGCACCCAACCCTCCTTTTCTTTTGCATCCTCCACACCAGAGAAAACAGAACTGGTGTAAAAAAAAAAAAAAAAAAAAACAATTCTCTTTCAGATTCTATTCTCACCATAACAGAATGGATAGAAAATATAATCATCATCGAATGTACAATAAGTCCCCTCCATACACGAACATTCAAAATGTGAACATGTGTTCCCACGACCAATCCTGTAAAGCTAGGTACACATTTTGTTAAAACCAGCGGGGCTAATTGAAAAACAAATAACAGATCGCCGTACCACCACAAGCAATGTCAGTGCAGCAATCTCCCCTGCTGTGCCTTTGTGTTCTGACAGGGGGGCTCCTACCAGCCAGAACACACTGATCAGCGCTTTCAGCCTTTGTCTGCAAGACCTGTTCCTTGCTGGACTTGCAAACAAGTTGAACTTATGAATGAGTCTCCGGAACTGAACCCCTTTGTAAGTAGGGGACTTACTGTAATATGAAAATACTTCTACTGTAATGTAAACAATAGTTTAAAAATACAGGTATAATAAATAAAGATATGTTCAATATGCTATGATGTAGTAGCTCTTCAATCTTCAACTCCCCTTCGCCTCAATTGCAACGTGTTGTGTCTCTCTGGCCAACGGGGAGCAATATTTAATGGGAAAAGGATAGCAGGGTGTCAGTCCCCAGGCTGGAAGTTAGTATTTGCCCCTTTAGAGCTTTCAAAAAGGTATGGAGGTGTGGACACACATAGCTGGATGTCTGATTTCCGTCATAGTGTTTTTGCTATTGTATTTGACAGATTTGCATTAAAGTTTGACCTCACTGTTAAACTGTTAAAAGCACTTTAGCACCCAAGGCAGCATGCTAAAGCATATAGTAGTGCATCTACTAACTATGATACCAATATTCTCACAAAGAATAATGGAAGGTAAGAGAAAGCTGCCTGTCTTCATCTTGGTTGCACATTGAATGGATTGTATTGCTTTTTCTTCCTCACATAATGAAGATAAAAGGCTTGTTCACTTCTAGATGGTAAATTATTAATGATTTGTAACAGAGAATTTCCAATAAAACAGACAACCTCTATGAGCATTAATAAACTTTCAATATGTTTGAGAGCTTTAAAAAGAATCAATATGACTATCACAAGTTTTGGTTGGTAGCATCATTAGTAAATACCAGCCTAGAACCTAGAATTGATGCCTTGCTGACCAGAAGCTAAAGCAATTTTTACAATTTCCACTGTTGTATTAAAATAGTTTTGTCACTTTCAAAAGCCCGATTTTTTTACTTGAAAAATCTTTAAAATAGAAAGTTACCAATCTGTTTTACTATGCAATTTCATTTAATTTTAACCCTGCTTGTGGGTATACCTCCTCCAGCAAAGCTGAGACTAGAAAATGATGCAGACAGGGGTGAGGAGTGGTACCATTTAGAATAAAGGAAACAATACAGGCTAACATGTTACTTTCATCAGCCAATGGGGGACTGCATGCAACGTAGGTATAATGTATTGACAGACATTTCCTTTAGTGGATTAGCAAATGTTTAATAACTGGCTCATATTTGCTACAAGAGAATAATTTATGGGAATTATTTGTGCACAGCTAAACTGTACCTGAGACATACCTCTCCTCGTGGTTATTCCTTTAGTATGACTGAGGCAAGATGTATCTGATTACAACTTAACTCTAATTATCGCCATTTAAGGGATCTCTAAAAAAAATACACCATAACAAAAGGACAGGAGGAAAAGAAAAATAGCTACATAGACTAGAGGAAAGGTGAGTGATATAGCAGCAAAAGTGGAGCAGACAGGAGCATATAAAAATATAGTATAGCCTGGTATGGACCTACGTTTAGCAGGTATAGGTCTGGTTGTTCCTGTTATAGCAGCTCCATTTTCATAGAAAGGTGAATCCGAAATATCATTATCAGGTGGAGGGTAGGGAGGGGGTGGGGGTATCTCTAACTGAGGTGGACTTCTGGACGTTCCTCTTGGGGGTTTTTGTGGAACCTGCCGTCCATTACCTATGTGAAGATTAATGCACATATTATTTCATGCTTATTTTAGCATCATATTATACATTTTGTCTTTCATGTTTCTTTAAAAGTTTACATGAACCCAAAATGTTTTAACGTTTTTAATAATACATTTTTTTACTGAGGTCTCCCCCATCTTTCTCTACCTCTTAAAAACTGCACTGACCATCATCCATCCAAATGCTTCTTGCCATTTATCCCCTGACCCAGCACTGCTAGCTCATCACCAAGCTGTACAAAATGTAAGTTATTATTATCTTGTTTTTTGCGAAATGCTGCGGCAATTTTTATTGTCAAATGCATTCTCACATTAAAAATTATAGTAATTAAAAAAAATATATGATAGTAAATTCTTTAAATATATAAATGAGTAGGATTATTGGTTCATAGAGGTCTCTGTCGTCTCCGTGATGACATCTTCAACACAAAAGAGGAAGCTTGTCACTTCCATTTATCTCTAATGAGCTAAATAATTACAGTTGTGCTCATAAATTTACATACCCTGACATCATTTATGATTTCTTGGCCATTTTTCAGAGAATATGAATGATAACATGAAAACTTTTCTTTAACTGGCTAGTGTTTGGCTGAAGCCATTTATTATCAATCAACTATGTTTACTCTTTTTAAATCATAATCACAACAGAAACAACCAAAATGACCCTAAACAAAAGTTTACATACCCCAGTTTTTAATACTGTGTATTGCCCCCATTGACAGCAATGACAGCATGAAGTCCTTTGTGGTATTTGTGGATGAGGCTCTTTATCTTCTCAGATGGTAAAGCTGCCCATTCCTCTTGGCAAAAAGCCTCCAGTTCCTGTAAATTCTTGGACTGTCTTACACGAACTGCATGTTTCAGATCTCCCCAGAGTGGCTCAATGATATTGAGGTCAGGAGACTGAGATGGCCACTCCAGAACCTTCACTTCATTCTGCTGTAGCCAATGACAGTTCAACTTGGCCTTGTGTTTTGGATCATTGTCATGTTGGAATGTCCAAGTACGTCCCATGCACAGGTTCCTGGCTGATGAATGCAAATGTTCACACAGTATTTTTTGATAAGATACTGCATTCATCTTGCCATCAATTTTGATCAAATTTCCTGTGCTTTTGTAGCTCACACATCCCCACAACATCAGCAATCCTACTGTAGAGTATTGTACTCTAGCCTTGTAGACTCCTCTCCAAATGAAGCGTTTATGGTAGTGGCCAAAAAGCTAAATTTTGGTCTCATCGCTCCAAATGACTCTGTGCCAGAAGGTTTGAGGCTTGTCCCTGTGCTGTTTGGTGTATTGTAAGCGTGATGCTTTGTGGCATTTGCGTAGGAATAGCTTTCTTCTGATACTGTGGCGGGAAATCTAGAGCTAACAGCCACTGGCTGGGAGGAACGCTAACTGTCTAATTTACACGTTCTTGCCAGTGACCTATCATGGGACCCGGTGGTACTGTGGGTACCGATTGACACTTGAGGAGGCCAATCGTTAGCTGCCTGTGAATAGGGCCGGCGCCGCTGCTGTTAGTGGTGACAGGAGTGGGCGGGTAGAACACTCGTTGCCGGGGGGGAACAGTCAGCGAGTGAGCAGGCAGGGGAGCAGAGAGATGACATCATCTCTCATCGCCCGCCCTGCATCACTGCAGTTCTGCCCTCATTGTGCAGCTACGGGCAGCATAGAGATGACATCATCTCTCTGCTGCCTGCCTGACACAGCAAGCCTGCTGTCTGACACAGCAAGTGACAACCTGCAACCTGTGGCAGGTGACGTTGTGGCTTGTAATAAAACCTGCAATGTGTAGCAGGTGATGTGGTAAGTGACCATCCACGTGTCAACACAAAACTCTATGCTGTGATTGGTCACAGCAGATTAAAAAGATCATTGGCTGGTATCTGCTGACAAACTCATGCTGTGTCCAAACAGTCAAACC
Source organism: Rana kukunoris (assembly GCA_029574335.1). NCBI lineage: Eukaryota > Metazoa > Chordata > Amphibia > Anura > Ranidae > Rana > Rana kukunoris. The sequence goes on along the minus strand of CM056053.1, from coordinate 176,877,686 downwards.
AGGAAGTACACTGCGATGTACGGGTACATCATGGTGTCTTGCTGTGCCACCCACTCGCAGTATATCTACTGTGAGTGGGTCAGCAAGAGGTCCATTTAAATAATCTTGAAGCTTGGAAGCTTTTTGAAGAATCCCACACATTTACTTCCTTGAATGACATGACTCATATATTCTACGCCTTGTAAATATGCACTGCTGTGTCACTGATTTTAGAGAGTCTGCCTTCTGAACTACAGAGTTGCTCTAAGTAGGATTTTAAGGAGGCCCAGTCAGCACAGGAATCCCGGCAAATCAACAACACTGCTTTCAAGCAGCAAGGTACTATGAGATATGTATTCCTGATAGGGATGCAGCGGATCACAGTTGATCCGTGATCCGAACGGGTCACCCCCTTCTGATCGGCACACACTGTGATCCGCGGATTGCCGCAGCTCCGGAGCTAGGCCAAAGCCACGGCCTTTCCTAACGTTATGGCTGTGGCTTCAGCCTACCTCCGGAGCCACGGCCATAATGTTAGGAAAGGCCGCGGCTTCGCCCTAGCTCCGGAGCCGTGGCCATAACATTAGGAAAGGCCGCGGCTTCAGCCTAGCTCCGGAGCTGCGGCCATCTTGGTACACCCGGCGGCGGCCCACCTCCTCTGTTTACATCCACAGAGGAGAAGGAGCCCCACTCGTGGGACACACGCTGGAAGCGTCTGTACTTCCTGGGGGGTCTCTTGCCTGAGGAGGGGGGGTCTCTTGCCTGAGGGGGGGTGTCTGGCCTGAGGGGGGGTGTTTGGCCTGAGGGGGGGGTGTCTGTCGGTACTACCTGGGGGGGGTGTCTGTACTGAGAGGGGGGTGTCTGCACTGATGCGGGTGTCTGCACCGAGGGGGTTCTATAGTTGGTGGGGGGGGGGTGACACCATTTTTTTTTCCTGCCCTGGGTGACACCAACCCTAGTGAAGCCACTGCAGTGGGGGAGAGATGTGGATATTACAGTGGGGGAGAATTTTTTTTTTTTTTTTGCCGATCCGTGACTGCTGATCCGAGGAACGATCGGAACCGTGAGTTTTTTGATCCGTTGCACCCCTAATTCCTGATGTAGCACCCTGATGTTTTGGCAGGGTTGCTAGTAAATTTAACTGCCAGGTATAGTTGTCTTGGCCGATTGATAGGAAAGCAATTGATTCCATCCTAATTCTGCTGCACTTCTCTCTTCTGTTACAAGATGGCCGGATATCTGGTGGCATTAGAAAAGGCAAGGGCCTTTCAAGGACAGATTAGGAATAGATGGGGCATCTCAGCCAATGGGCAGGATCTTCTTGGCTCCCTTGGCCTGCTGGGAGAGCCTATTTATTTGGGTGTGGTCAGGTGATCTGGGTTTGGTGCTACCTGGACGGCTGTCTGGGTGAACATGTGTTGTGCTGCCCTGGGATGCTAGGCTAGAGCCTGAGGCCTATCCCGGGGACATCTGGCTGCTAGGCTGTCTGAGCACCTATCCAGAAGCAAGAGAGCAGCGTAGGGTTGGGACTGTGGCTTACAGTTCAACCAGAAGTGCCGGTTCTGCTGGCCGGAGAACCTGTCATGGTCGGAGTTAGAAGGGAAGCTGTTGTCACTAAGGGACCATCCACTTTATTACCAAGTACCACAAAGAATAGCTGAAGCATGTACCAGAGCAGTATTCTCACTAACCGGGGATAATGAGGAATTGGGAAACTTCAGTAGGTGTCAAGCCAGGGACTCAGTCAGCGGCGCTTGCAGAGCAGCCTTGTATGTCAAGCCAGGGAACGAACATGCCAGTGGGGTGACGCTTGGGGAGTATGCTAAATGCCAAGCTAAGGACCCAGGAGAGATGCGGGGGTGTCGCTTAAGGAAGTTACTCAGTAAGAAGATTGGAAGAGCTCAGGAGATCCAGTGGTAGTGGATCAGCAAGTCTAGTGAGAGACCTGAAGCTCAGTTGAGTCAAGATCTACAAGAGGAGTGAAGTGAAGTGAAGAGTTCCTTGTAACCTTTGTTAGGAACTGTTGAAGATTGTTGCCATAAGAGACAGCGTGTCTACACATGCAGATTTGGTATCCGGCTGGGTGACTTTCCCTGCATGGCTGTCTATCTATAGAATGTCTGCCAATTACATTGCAACTACTAAAGGGTGTCCTGGCCCTAAACCCTCTCTTTCACAGTTCTGTTTAAGAGACAATAAATCTTTTTGCATTTAAGAAGTGTCACACTCATGAATCTACCTTGCACTACACCCACCATGCCTTGTAACCCACTCTTCACAGAAGGATGTCAGCTATCCCTAGCTCTGGAGGTCTCATTAGACCAAAAGGAGCCTGGGACATTACTACACTTAGGAATCGAAAGGAAACCAAAGGAATGAGTAGAGGAGAAACTGCAAAGCATGCAGCAAATCCAGGAAGTTTTAGAAGAGATGACCAGTGGACACACAACACTTCTAAATAAACAAATACTTTTCAAGCAAGATTATATTGCATTGTCAAAACTAACTACTGTTTATATTGCTATTACAATCCTGATGTTGTAAAATTTAAATGTGTGCTGTGACTTCAGATTGCACACAAAGAAACGTAACAAATAAAACAAATTAGGTTAATGGACAGGTAAAATCTTGAAAACTATCAAACAAAACTATGCTTCTGCTTATAGTTGTTCTATCTAAGTAGGTCAGGGTTGAGTAGGGCCAATAGGCTCTATGTATCCTTTACTGAATCCAGAACGCATAGAAGTATCTCCTGTTGATCCTTTTCATGCCGAGTGCACAGTGTAATACATCAAAACACACCACAGCTAGATTTTGGAAGAACAAAGAGGATGCTCCCTTTTGCATCTGCATTTCACTTTAAACATACACCAGTCTGATGAGAAGAGTAGTGGTAAAAGCAACGGTAGACTTTTTTTTATCAGACACAAAGATTTTATAGCTTTAGTAAACTTTCCCAGTTAAACAAGAACAATTTGCTTTCCTTAGCATCTATGTGGCATTATAAAACATTGAAAATGTCTGAATTAATTAGGTCACAACACGGTTTATTAGGCATTTGCAAACATGTTAAAATCATCATAAATTTCAAGATATTTTCAGTATAGGCAACGTGTGAAAACTGGCACCTATGTGTTGTTAAAAGAAAAGTATAGCCAAACCTTTTTTGGCCAAACATCCCCTGTGGTTCACACTGTCTTATGTGAACCGCTGTGGGTTTCAATACAAAGTTATCCCCAGATTGGTTTGCATATTGCAGTGCGAACTGTCAGTTTGGACATTAATCGGATCACATTCTCCTTTAATACAAGAAATCTTTTGCCTGCAATATTTACCCTCAATTCAGAAAACCTTTACTACTGGTGTGTTTTTTATATATACAAAACTATATGCAAGAAACCATACCTCCGAAAAAGATACCTACTAAAACTCACTTGTCTGTCACAAACCAGGCTATTTAAGCTGGAATTATGACATAAAAAGCTTGAACTAGGGTTACCCTTAAAGAAAAACCCTCATATAAAAAATGACTTCAGCATAAAGTATTGCGCTGCAAAAATGATACAAACCAAGTGCTGTACAGTATATATACAAAAAAAACATATAATATCCTCCAAAAGACATCAGAGCTTAAAGGGGAGTTCCACCCACAATTTCACTTTTTAAATATAAATACCCCTGTAATACACAAGCTTAATGTATTCTAGTAAAGTTAGTCTGTAAACTAAGGTCCGTTTTGTTAGGTTGTTACAGCATTTACATCATGAAGCCAGACTGTATGACTTCCTGGATTTCAGCTTTGCATATCTCGCACATGCTCAGTGCTGCAAAAGCAATGTAATAGGTTTCAGTCAGGTTTGCAAGGACTACTGGGAAACATGATGCCTATCCCAGAAACCCTTGCGAATAGCCATGTGACTTAATAGCCTAGGCTAATAAGGAAGAGAAAGTAATGAAGGACTACAAAATAAAGGTATTTACAAGCAACAAAGTAAATAAAAATTGTCCATTCTGAACACTATGAGATTAGGGCATGCAGCACAGACAAACATAAAAAAATGTCTGGAACTCCACTTTAAAATTGCACAACCGCGCCATTGCTTCTTTTGTTCTCTTAATTTCCCAGTTCTTTTTCTAGAATTACCTTATAGACAGTCTATTTAATGCCTCCCTTTGCTAGATCCAATCTCCCATTGGTGACCGATGGCATTAAAGCGGATCTCCACCCTAAAGTGAAGATCTGCTGATCCGAACACTCCCCCCCTCCGGTGTCACAATTGACACCTTTCAGGGGGGAGGGGGGTGCAGATAGACACGTATCTGCACCCACTTCCGGCCCAGCATTCACGGGCAAAAGACGGGCATTACATCACATCCCGTCTCCCGCCCGTTGTGTGCTGGGAACACTCGGCTCCCAGCACACAGCTGGAGCCAATTCGCGGGCGCAGCGCGACTCGCGCATGCGCCGTAGGGAACCGGGCAGTGAAGCCGCAGCGCTTCACTTCCTGGTTCCCTCACCGTGGATGGAGGGGGAGCAGCAGGGTGATGAGCGATCGCTCATCCTCTGCTGCGGACGGCGCTGGACTCCAGGACAGGTAAGTGTCCTAATATTAAAAGTCAGCAGCTGCAGTATTTGTTGCTGCTGGCTTTTAATATTTTTGTATTTGTGAACCATCCGCTTTAAGTGTGCTGAGTTATGTAATTCTTGTTGTTCACTGTACTAAAACTTTTTCAATAAAGAATAAGATTTTAAAAAAAACCCGGAACAACCCAGCTTTAGGTCTTCAAAGAGCGGTTCCAAAGATTCTCCCCGCTGGTAGATGAAAATAAATGCTCCAATAGTGTAAAATATAAAGGGAAAAAAGTGAAACCTGCGCCGAGGCGTGCAAACAAATAATGAAAAACACTGTGGACAACAACAGAAAAAATAGAAGGTTTAGTGCACAATTATGGATAAACCATAATCAACAACAAGTCCAAAACTGAAGGAAATTGTTCCCAATCAATATTCTCCCAGGTGTAAATGATCACCAAAACGTCCCAAGAAAGAGTGATGATAGAAGCACCTCCACCAAGATCACACACTGCCTCTTAATGGAATTCTATGATCATATATAACGTATAATGATGTTAATCCATAAGGTGTATCTCCAGCCCGGGACAATCACAGTGATGGATAGCCTCAAACAATGTGCCGATAAGGAATATGCAGGAAGGAAGAGGGAACTCACATAGCATAAAATCCTCAAGTTTTAATGAATAATAAAAAGATGTACACTTACATCAATTCTATGAACATAGAGCATCTAATAAAAAAAAGCTGGCCGGCTCTCTGAACATGCAGCCCGTATCTTCTGGGTCTGATCACTTGACGCGGTGACGTCAGAACGTCGCCTCCCAGAGGTTCTGACATCACCGCGTCAAGTTTATTTCTGTTGTTGTCCACAGTGTTTTTCATTATTTTTCGCTTAAAAAAAAAATGTGCACACCTCGCCGCAGGTTTCAGTGTATTATACTAAATGACACATTTAGCGCAACTTTTTCCCCTTTATATTCTGTTTGATGTTGTATAACATTTTTTAGTCGCGGCTTTTCACCATATTATTTTGAACAAGCGCAGTATTTTTTTCTATTCCAATAGTGTAAAACCTTACTGATGAATTTATTAAAGATTAAAAACACACTTACATAAAAAAAGCCATCATAGCGCTATACAATGCATTCCTTGCCGGCCAGATACAAACACAGTACTTCTGGACGCAATGACCTTTTACTCATGTTCTATCCAATTTTTGTTTATATTTCATACCTATATATTTTTTTATATCACCCTCTCATAATTCCTATCTGTACTGGACTCCCTAGTAATATATGAGGGAAAGGACATCTCTTTATCTGACCATTGTCTCATATGAGACTTTCTTTTACTTTGGAGACATTTCTTTTCACTTCTACTTCATTCATTGTATTCCAGGCAGACAGTGAATGAAAATCTTATCAACGGGACACAACCAGTTCCAATAAGGGTCTGGTATGATTTTTTTTTTGGGGGGGGGGGGGGGGCAACACACTTTTTTATTTTATTTATTTTATTTTGAGTTTCCCCTCAAGACCCAAGTCACATTTATCTCAAAGTCAGATGAAAATCTGATCCAGTTCACTAAAGTCGCATGGAAATCGTATCGACGTCGGACCGAAGATGCAGGGCAAAGTCGGGTTTGACAGTCGCACGACTATTATGTCGCACCAGCCAGTGTGAACCAGGCCTAATCCAGCAATTAGCTCCCTCACACAAGAAAGCCCTATTTTGTGCCCATTCAAGGTACTTTTAGGGTTATTGTACCTGAAATTTTCTGACCCAATAATGTTTTGGCTGCTTTTTCTTGTAAACCAATACATTCATTCGGACTCTTTTATCATTTTGTCTGGCTCTACTTCTATTTAAGCATGTTTTCTAGTAACCTGCTGGATACCCACTGAAGGATAGCCTAGCCTGAGACACTTAGCTCTCTGAATGCTTTTGTCCTCTTACTATTTTGTATGAACTCACATCAAAGTCCTATCAAAGATTTTTTTCTTCATTGAAGATCGGCAGATGAGCTACTGGCCTGGGTAAATCTGAATCTGGTTTTCCACCAATATTTATAAATTGGGTTCACCTGGATGGTCTAAATTTCCTATGCTGTTTTTACATTACGGCAAAGAAAGAAATATTAGGCTTTCCATCATCATACTCTTTTGCACTAAACTGTCAAAAAGCACCTAATGAGAAAAAAGTTTTTTAACCACTTCAGCCCCGAGCCTGTTTTTCAGATTCGGTGCTTACGAGAAATTTATTTAAAACCCCCAAACATTATATATTTTTTTTTTCTAACACCCTAGAGAATAAAATGGCGGTCATTGCAATACTTTTTCTCACACCGTATTTGCGCAGCGGTCTTACAAGCGCACTTTTTTTGGAAAAAATTCACTTTCTTGAATTAAAAAATAAGACAACAATAAATTTGGCCCAATTTTTTTATATATTGTGAAAGATAATGTTACGCCGAGTAAAATGATACCCAACATGTCACGCTTAAAAATTGCGCCCGCTCGTGGCATGGCGTCAAACTTTAACCCTTAAAAATCTCGATAGGCGACGTTTAAAAAATTCTACAGGTTGCATTTTTTGAGATGCAGAGGAGGTCTAGGGCTAGAATTATTGCTCTCGCTCTAACGATCGCGGCGATACCTCACTTGTGTGGTTTGAACACCGTTTTCATATTCGGGCGCTACTCGCGTATGCGTTTGCTTCTGCGCGCGAGCTCGTCGGGACGGGGCACTTTAAAAACATTTTTTTTTGGTTTTCGTTTTTATTTCTATTTATTTTATAATGTTTAACACTGAAAAAAAAAAAAAAAAAATATCACTTTTATTCCTATTACAAGGAATGTAAACATCCCTTGTAATAGAAAAAAGCATGACAGGTCCTCTTATATATGAGATCTGGGGTCAAAAAGACCTCAGATCTCATATTCAGGCTTAAATGCAAAAAAAAAAAAGAAAAAAAAAAAAAAAGAAAGTCAAAATGTAAACAAATTAAATGTCTCTTTAAGAGGCTGGGCGGAAATGACGTTTTGACGTCACTTCCGCCCAGCAGAGGTATGGGGACGGCTGAGGGACATTTTTTCCCTCAGTCGCATCCCCGGACAGCCAGCAACAGGACCCGATCGCCTCCGCCGCTACCGACGGCTACGGTAAGCGGCGGAGGGCGCGGGAGAGCGGCGGGAGGGGGGGGCACCCTCTCCCGCCGCCGGTAACGGCGATCTCGCGGCGAATCCGCCGCGATGACCGCCGTTATTGTTAACAGGACCGCCCCACGAAAAGATGGATATCTCGGTTGTGGCAGCAGCTGCTGCCATTACCGAGATATCCATCTTCAAAAAAATGACGTCTTTGGACGTGGGGCCGGTCAGAAGTGGTTCAAAAAACACATGTTTTTTTTTTTTTTACCTTCATGCATTTTATGCATGGAGGTGAAAAACCTCCTTTGTGCAGCAGTCCCTGCAGCCCCCTAATACTCACCTGAGCCCCATCTCGATCCAGTCTGGTCTCTTCAGGAAATCTCCCTTCTCATTGGCTGAGACAGGAGCAGGAGCTATTGTCTCCTTGCTGCTGTCAATTACAGCCAGTGAGCTAATGAGGAGAGAGAGGGGAAGGGCCGAGCCACAATGTCTACTCAGAGTCGTGGTTTGGGAACAAGCATGCTTGGGTGCCCCCGTTGCAAGCTGCTTGCTCTGGGGGCAGGAGGGAAGGGCCAGAGGAGGATCGGGGCTGCTTTGTGAAAAATCACTAATATATATATAAAAAAAAAAAAGAAAACCTTTAAAATCACTTTAATATATTTATTTTCCCTGCATCCTCCTGGGGTGCTGAAGCAAGGGGGAAGTCACCAACTTTAGAATAAGAGCTAAAAGAATGGAAAGTAGCCCAAATCTCACAAGAAAATGCTACTGCACTGGGTTAATGCATCTTCCAGCAAAGTTTTTTAAAACTCGCCATTTTAAGGGAGAGGCAGTTACTAACTGCTTTGTTTCATTTGCTGCATGTTAATAGTTAATTCTGTCCAAGTTGATTATTTCCATTACTAAGAAATGGGGCTGTTATCTGAATTGCATAAACTGTATGTAGCATCATCAACATACAGTATTTAACGCTGCAGCAGAATGGGGACTTACAGTCCCATTCCTGGAAAACAATTGAGTCGATCTGAGCACTGCTTAGCCATTCATAAGAAGCCTTGTATTTTTATGAACGAGTACAAACCTTCTGCTAATTGGCTGAGGTGGAGAGTTGACATCATCTGCCTGCCTCTCCACTTCTTCCAAATAGGGATGATATTGTATTCATTCATAAAAATGTTGTTCTTCTAGCACCTGGCGCTACGCTTGTGGCTAATCACGGGGTGTTTGACGTTTTCAAATGTCAATAAACAAATTACAGTAGAGCTCTGGCAGCAATTTTATTTTTTGGTTTGGTAAGAAAATACCCTTTAGATTATTATGCTTGTCTGTGTTGGGGACATGGAAGTTAAAAAATGTTGCCCTCAAGCATGAGGCAGCAGTATACAATATTTCCCAAAGGGGGACCCTGCTCCAGCGACAATGGTAAACATTGGATTTTTCATCCTTGATGATCAGATTTGATAAGAAGTCTTAAATGGCACAGGTCCAAAGCCCTACTGAGTAGTTGGCTCATCGACAACAGATGCATGGCAGCCATTGTGTGCATTGATTGATGCTCATACTCCTGTCCTAATGTACAGTGTTTTATACAGTTTCTATGATGAATGTTAGTATTCATTAACACCTAGCAAACCAATGCCAACATCAAAAACTTCCAAGTGTGTTTGAGTGGCTTTCAAAACTTGGCAAAGTGAAATTAGTATTGATTAGCTAGGTAAATATACACATGCAATTTAAAAGCAGAGGTAAACTTGCATGCAAGGTGAAACACATGGTAACATTAGACCAATAATCCTGTTCAGATTCCAGCACACAACTAAAGCAACAAATTAATAACTCAAACTGATCATTTGATTAATAGGAAAATTATGTTAAAATAATGATAAAATGCAATAAAAACACTCTCCTCTTGCTATACACGAGTCACTAGAATTGAGTTAGTATCAGAAGGAATATCAGTTATATATCTCTGGTTTGGTAACCAATATTTTACATACCAACATAATTAATGAGAGCTAAAAGCAGTATCACAAACTCATTAAATGTAAACTCCAGCCAATAGCTATACACGTGAATTATGTATATCTCAACTATATAACCTGCTAAAATATTTGTTATTCTGTTCAGCCACTGCCAAACAGCACAATCAGCACAGTAACACCACTTTGCAAATTAGCACATTTTTGTGCTACCTGCCTTCTCAATGGACTATGAATAAGCATAACCATACTGTATGGCCAAAGCTTTTTTGCTCGTACTTCTCTTCTGGGTCACAGGAGTACAATCAGTGTCAGGATCCACTCAGCTGACTGATTGATAACTGGCTCCAGCTTTCAGAGCACAGCTGAGAGCCGAAGCCAACCGCACCGCCCCTCTTCAGACCGGTTCCCCAGTGAACACTGGAGGAAGAGAGTGGACACCGGTAATTCACGGTCACTGGTCTCCACTCCGAGAAGACTGAGAGCGGAGCAATCAGTGGTTATGTGCTTATTTAATAACTCTTTTCATAAATACATAAATCGGGTGTTTTTTTTATTATTGAACCTGGATGCCTCTTTAAGGAATATGCATTACATAATAACTAAAAACATATTTCTAATTGTTAAAATGACATTTGTTTTAACACATATAGTTGTTTTCATCAAGGATAAACACAATTTAAACTTAATTTATGTTTTTTGCTGATTTATTTTGTGATCAGAGCACAATGGAAAATATTTGTGAAGTATCGCAGAGGCCTATACACACTAAATTACAACTGCATTTGTATTTTATTTCAATTAAAGTGACATCCAGAGATACACTTTTAGCTTTGCCTATCTGTAGGCAAAGCTTAAAGTGTATTACCGGATTTGAAGGATTCATTCTATGTTATATCACTAAATGGACTAATTGTACTATAAATGACAAAATCTACTCTTGGTTCCAGCTTACTACTTACTACTTACTACTCAACTGTCCTCCAACAAGACTGAAGCCTAAGTTAACAAACAATGGGGGAATTCAATAAAGCTGCTGTGCCACTTTTCTGGCCTTAAAGAATAAGTTCACTTCTTAAGTAAAAATAATAAATGCACATATTTTTGTCCTACAGGAGCCTGCAAAGCATTGCACTCATGATCAGAGGATTGCAGGTGCAATGACAGGCTTCTGCACACTCTCCCGCTAGATTTCTGCCTGTACCTCAGTACATACTTTCAGTTAGAAGGCTGAGGGGAAATTCAATGGACTCAGAGTGCGCTACTCAGCAAGCTTGTAGTCCATTGAGAACTACAAGTCTGTCTGCTGCAGTGACAAATAGGACTTGCATTTTTTTTCAGTCACAGATTGCTGTGAATGAATGACATGGTTATGCAGGCAGAATGCAGCACAGCCACTCTCATTTTAATTAATTTAATTTTAACGGCTGCAGAGGGGGAGGGGGACGACACCCGCTATCACAAGGTAAGGGGGTTAGGGAGAGAGGGGGGAAAGGATCTGGAACATATTACACCCTAAATAAGGGTGTAACATGTTCTAAAGGTAAACCTAGCCTTTAATCCCTCTTGTTAATCTATTGCCCCAAATTCATGAAGCATTTGCGATACTTTGTTTCTGACAGTGCCTCATTCAGGTACTTCTAAAATGCGCCACTTTTACATTGTGTCGTATTAAATGTGCCACTCTTATGCCGCGTACACACGATCACTTTTTGTGATGAAAAAAACCGACGTTTTAAAAAACGTCATTTAAAATGATCGTGTGTGGGCAAAACGTCGTTTTATGTCTTCAAAAAAACGACCAAAAAAAAATTCCAACATGCTTGAATTTTTTGTGTCGTTTTTCAAAATGTCGTTTTTTGTGTCATAAAAAGTGATGGTGTGTGGGCAAAACGTCGTTTAAAACGACGTTTTTAAACCCGCGCATGCTTAGAAGCAAGTTATGAGATGGGAGCTTCAATGGAACAGAGTGCCGTCGAAAGTGTCTTACGTAACCGCGCTTTGCAAGAGCATTGTGGAAAAACGATGGTGTGTATGCAATGTCGTTTTTGAAAAACGTCGTTTTGTTTCGTCAGATAAAATGACGTTTTTTTTCATCACAAAAAGTGATCGTGTGTACGCGGCATAACACTGGGTCGCATTAAATGCACCAAATGCAAAATTGGAGCAAATTAAGATCAACTCTCTTTTGGTGTATAGAGAGAAAAACTGCCTCAGATTTTATTAAAGTGCCTCACATGCATTCTAAAAGTGGTGCAGCATGAGCCAAATTCAAATTACAAGTTCTACAGGTATATACATTTGGAGCATTCTATACCACTGTAATGTCGCATACACACAACCGTTTTTAATGTCCTAGAAAAAAACAACGTTTTTCTCGACGTGATTCTTGTCAAGCCTGCCTTGCATACACACGATCGTGAAAAAAAATGCTTGAGCAAATCACGGTGACGTACAACACGTACAACGGCACTATTAAGGGGACGTTCCATTCAGATGGTGCCACTTTTGCTGATTTCGTGTTAGTAAAAGTTTGGTGAGAGACGAATCGCGCTTTTCAGTCTTCGGTTTTTCAGTCTGTTACAGCGTGACGAATGTGCTATCTCATAACTTGCTTCTGAGCATGCGTGTTTTTTTTCCCGTCATTAAAGCCTACACACGACCGTTTTTGACGACGTGAAAAACAACAATGTGAAAAACAACGAGAACAATTTTTGATGCCCATTTTTCACGTCGAGAAAAATGCTCTGGAGCCTACACACAGTCGTTTTTAATGACCAATTTAAAAAATTGCATTTTTCACGTCATGAAAAACGGTCATGTGTACGCGGCCTTAGGATGCACGACAGACACTTTTTGTGCAGCATCTAGTGTGTGCATTGGAGCTCAGTCTTACTAAGATACTATGAAAAATCTATCAGCCAATATGCTGAAAGCAGAAGACATCTTTTTTTGTACTAAAATAAGCCTCTTAAGTACTAAATTGTAAAGGATATTTTAACAACCTGATAAGCTGCTGCTTATAATTTTACTGCTTTGAAGTTAGATCCAGCCATCTTTTCTGCAATAAAATTTCCCATACTCTACATCGCAAAATCCTTCTACAAACACCATGTGATCTGATTGTATCATGGCACGTTGAAGGCTATATCACTTCAGCTCTCTGCAAATGTTCAAATATTTCATATCCAGAGAAATTGAATGGTGCAATGTTACCAGAATAACAACATAATTATGCAGAATGCAATATTCAGGTCTGAGAAAAGTATACAATTGCCATTCTCCTCCATTATAGGACAAGTGATAACTGCTTTTTACACCTCACACAGCTGGAATTACATTTGCAGTTCCCATTAGTACACTAATTGCAGCAGACATTTATAAATGAAAATATGAACATAGACAGTTTCAAATTAAAGGCATAGTAGTTTAATACTTATAATACAACTTGATCATAGTAATAGATTAATAGATAATAGTTATAATAGAACTTGATTTGCCTAATATAGGACCAATAAAGTGTATGTTACCCTAACTTCCTAACTTAATAATGAAACTAGGTGTTGGTGTTGTACAGTATATGCCGGGAAATTCAGCAGTTTAAGTTATAAAATTATTAATAATGTGTAAAATTTGCCGATGATAGCAGTGGATAAGATTTACTAAAACTGCTGCATTCAGAATCTGGTGCAGCTGTGCATAGTAACCAATCAACTTTCAGCTTGTTGGATTAAGCTTTGGCAATGAAACCTGGAAGCTGATTGGTTTCTATGCAGAGTTGCACTAGGGTTAGCACTCTCCAGCTTTAGTAAATAACCAGTGTGTCCATAAATTTTAAAGATAAGCTCCAGGCGCATAAACTTTCATTCAATTACGTGTTCGACAATAGCCTGAAACCCGGTTAATACCTTGTAAATGTAGTGGTGACATCACTGTGCTGCACAAAGTCTGTGCAGTGACTGGAGCTGTAAGGGCTCTTTCACACAGGCAGACCGTATGTCTGCTTTTTCATCCATCTGTGTACGGATGGAAAAGGGACATACATTGGTCCCTATGAGATTGCGCTGACACCCGATCTCACTCGGTTCCGCAATCCTCCGATTCTGCAGATGGAGGAAACCCCTATATTTCCATCCGTCTGTGGATCAGGTTTGGATGAACACGGACAGATGGTCCATCTTCATCCAATCCCCCCATAGGGGAGAGCGGAGATCTCACAGGGCGGTCCCTGCACAGTGTGCGGTGACCGTCCTGTCATCCGGCCGCTCAGCGGGGATCAACGGAGCGATCCCCTCTGAGCAAGCGGAGGTTCACGGGGCGGATCATCACGGATCCGTCCAATGTGAAAGAGGCCTTAGATGGATCCAGCAGACCCACTCTACCAGCTGCCTGCAGAAAACTACAAGTGGAGGCAGATATATGACCAGAAATCCTGCACAAGGAGAAGCAGTGACAGGCCTTTATTACAGGAAGCTCCTACACAAAATTTCACACTGAAGTACAGCACAGATTGTGAAGAAATACACAAAGCCCACTGAGATTCAAGTAATAATTTACATGCCTCTTGTATTTAAGTAATATTTGCTTTACCCAGAATTCCCAAATTGGGAACGCACCCACAGCAGTGCCCCCATAGCACATGGCTTTCTATGGGGGCACCCGCTGGATAAAGACGTTGACAACGCTGGTAGTGGACTGCCAAAGAAGAGGTAAAGGAGTGGCTCTGTGCAATATCGTTGTTCAGAGCAGGTAAGTATAAAAAATAATAATTTCAAATTGGATTTAGGATCACTTTAAGTCAAACATACTTTATAACTGATTATCTGATTCTTCTTTTTTTGGAAGCTATAAATATGTAAGTATTTTAGGGTTCAGCCAAAAGAAAAGTTTAGTTTTTGTAATCAAAATTGTATCAGTGGACAAAATGGGAACTGCAGTACATAATTTCAGCAAGCATACACCTTGTTAATGCATGCTAATGTTCTTATGCAGCAATACTCACTCATCGAGCTTTTCCTTTTCTCCAGATCTTCACTTTTTTCATTTGGCATTTGAGGAGTTGGTGGAGGTGGAGCTCTTCTTTTCTTTGTCTGCTGTTCCTTATGAACTGTGGCATAAAGCTGAAATACAGCAAAGCAATTTTAAATGAACACAATAAAATAAAGCATGAACGTAAAGTAGTACAGTTTTATATTACGTATTAAACTTTTCTAAACACCTATGAATAATATATGAAGGCTGTATCACAAAGAAGACTGAGCTTAACAACATTGACATGATAAGGGGAGGCACACTGATACTATCAATTGTGAATATATTATTGTCAGACACATTTATACTAAAGATGGCCACACTGTATATGTCAGTTTCTGATCATTTAAAAACAAACAAAAAGACTCCAAAAAATCATCTGTTCATTAAATCGATCAATTATTCTTTTTAGACAATATCCCAGTTGCTACAAATGGCACGGTTTATATCTATCCACAGCTGCAATTATCAGCAGCAGAAAATGGATGTGTGTTCAGTTCTAAAGAATGCCTTGTGACTCCTGTCTGCTGAATCTGCCATTTTAAATCTTCTGACTGAGTTACTTACAACAAGCAATGCTGAGCTAATCAATTTGCCCTGATCAAGATATATTGGAAGCAGAAATCATAAACTTTTGGTGGTTAACTTAAGGAGGTATCTGCAATTTCCTTTCCATACATACAGTATTTTGATGTTCAGCAAGCTAGAATATGGTCCTTTTAGATTCTCTGAAATGTCATGCTCTTACAGCAGCTAATCAATAGCTTTTTTTTTTCCATTATGCTCAAGTAGTTACTGTTATTTTCAAAGTGCACTAGAGCTGATTACAGGACAGGGGATACTCAGACACAGGAACATTGGAGTATTAAACTCCATGAGAATCTGGTATTACAGTATTTATCATTATCATCTTCATCCTCAGCAGGTAGTGTTACTGTATATATACTGGGAATATGCAGGGCTAGTGCTAGGATCTCTTCATAATAGGGTCAGCATGAACATTAGGATGACAGGAAAAGGTCCTGTCAGGGAACTCCTGTGAGACGTTTTGCACACAGACGTGCACAAGCACATAGCTTTTGCCATAGAACGTCTCACAGGCGCTAGCGCGCGCACACGTACGAGCCTAATTCCTTTTGGTGCCAGACATCCTATTGTGTGTCCTCCCAGTATTTAGACCCGGCTTGCTCTTGACTTTGGCTCTGTGTTCTGTTCCTGTACTGATGCCCATCTCTGACCTGGCTCCGTTCCTGACTCTGGCTCTGTCTATGATTTGGTACCTCACTGCCCGCCTGCTGACGAACCTGGCTATCCCTGAGACCTTGCTCCTGTCTATGTTCCTGGTTGCTGTTAACTCTCGGTTACCTGCCTGGCTGTTACCTGTTCCTGCTCAGCTCATCACAATCTACTCCAGGCCGCTGAACCCTGCCAAGCTGTTCTCCCGGGACCTCCTGCTCCAGGCACTCGTGTCCCTCTTGTCCTTCGGCTTCCTCTGTCTCACCTTTAGCAGAGCCAGGACAGGAGATATAAGAGAGGCCGACCTCATCAAATCAGTCTCCCATCCGATCCCTGACAGGTCCTGCTCAGTCTATATGCCCCAACAACCTTTCTTATTGGAAAACTATCTTTTTTTTTTGGTTGGTATAACTATTGTGGCAACAAGCATCAGTGTGTCAGAACAAAGCCATGATACTTAGTCTGCATATATCTTTAGTATCAATGGAAAATGTATATTTTATTATACTGTACTAGTTTTGAAAACAGCGCTCCCATCTCCTTATTTTTGTTGGTCAGCAAGCTTAAGTTTTAAGTTGGGATGGCAAGTTTACTTTAACATCAATATATTGCTACCACAGCACACATTTTATTTGTTTTATGATGGAATCCCGCTACCAGAAAAATATATAGGCTGCGATTGCTGACCTCTCTGTAAACTGGCTGCAATTCTCAGACTGTCTTAACAGTTACTGATTCGGAACAAGTATGCCGATGAGTATTTTAGTCTTCACTTGCTGCATACCCGTATGAGATCAGTGACTTATGATGAGAAATGTATACTCTAATGCATCAGGCCTTCTGTGTGTGATATACAGCAAGTAATTGACAGTAGGTGTGTTTTTGAATTGATTTACTAAATTACAAACAGGTATATATTAGGTTCCTGGCTGGAATAAAAACTGAAACATTAAAGACCCACAGGAGACACAAATAGATATGCAGTCAGATTTTGCACTAACAACCTCCATATTCAGTCTTGCTTCTACCTTCCTATTACAGAATTTGTGCAGGATGTCTAAATATGATTATTGGGTACCAGAGTTGGACCCAGTGCTCTCTGTAATCAGTAAAATAATTGGTCTGACACATCCTCTGCAATATAAGTGTATGTGAGAAAACCTATGCTAAAGATGTGGCTGCTACTACTACACAATTGTGCCAGCAATAAGCACTTCAGTGTGAGGGCAGAAAGCAATCTAGCGATTGCATTCTTTTTCTGTGCTTTGGCAGCACTGATAATGTGTTTGGCCTCCTTTTGTCTTTTTGAATGTTTCCTTGAATGTTCTATTTGCTGATTATTTTTTTTCCTTTTTTATCCTAATTACATCTTTTAGTGAACCATCTTTTAGTGAACCATCTTTTAGTGAACCATATTTTCTTCTGTTTATTCTTATTAACTTGCCTGACATATAATCTAGTTATCTCCAGGATGGTAGACTTTAACAGTGCCCACTGATTACTTGTTCCTGTCATTTTACTACAACCTTTCAATGTATCTATGTTTTTAACTTCCCTTGTAAAGGGAACAGTCCAATTTCCTTTAGTAAATCAATTCCTTTTAAACATAAGCAGTTATGCATATTTCATAAAAAACAAACAAAAAAAAAACGTTTTATTGCACCTCAGTGCTTTGAGTAAGCATGAAAGCTTTTGGTCACCACCAGGAGTGCATGGAACAGGGTGAAATAATGGGGGAACAATTAAGAGGCAGTTATCATCCCATGTTAAGTGTTTAGTTTTAGATTTACTTTAAGTGGAGTTAAGTCAATGACAGTGAGACAGTTATCATCCCATGTTTAGTGTTTAGTTTTAGATTTACTTTAAAGTGGATGTAAACCCCCAATTTTTTTTTTTTTGATGTCACAATGTAGAGTATAAGATTTCCTATCTTCTGTGCCCAGTCTTGCCACACAGAGTTAATCCAGCGCTGAGTATTCCTCTTGTAATGTTCAGTGCAAATTAGCTGGGTTTACATCCACTTTAAGTGGAGATA
Source organism: Rana kukunoris (assembly GCA_029574335.1). NCBI lineage: Eukaryota > Metazoa > Chordata > Amphibia > Anura > Ranidae > Rana > Rana kukunoris. The sequence goes on along the minus strand of CM056053.1, from coordinate 176,859,702 downwards.
AGTCAATGACAGTCCTCCTGTTGAAGACAAAGCTACCACTTACTTTTGCCACGTTTTAACAATCATCAAGCACAGCACATGCTTCAAGAAATAGTGTGATCTATTATACTTGTAGTGTCAATCTGCTAAAACAGTTGTAAAGAACATAGGCAACCTTAATGCAATCCATGAAACGTGTGTTTCTTCATGCCCTTGCAGAGACTTTTATGTTGCAAAGTTTTTCATATATAAAATGTGCATGTAGCACCCTCTAGGGTGCTAGAAGAATAGTACATGTTTGTGAGAGTAGGTACATTTCAAGGCTTGGCTGGCAGCCAAGCCAGGGTGTGTTCTGCTCTCGGCTGGGAGTGGCTCAGAGTACTGCTGGGTGACTCACAGGTATCATCACCAGGACCTGCCGCTTCTTTCCAGAATGTTCTGGTGTTTTTCTAAAAAGAGAGGTGGAGAGCAAAGGTGGAGCTGCCTGGGGAGTTATGAGGAGCCTTGACTAATCCCCAATCTGGATTGGCAGGGGGCAGGCCTGCTTAAAAGCCCAGGCACAGCCCAGTTGGGGAGGAGTTGACCAGATAGAAGATGTAGATGGAGTGTTAGGCTGTTGGTGCCTTTGAGCTCTTTACTCTGGGGGAGGGGGTTGGGGACCTTGGGCATGGGCCTGAGTTAGGGACCCTCTTACAACCCACAGAGGTATCCTGACCAGGGGGCACAGGAGGAGCAAGAGAGGACAGCGGGAGAACACTGCTGGGCAAGTCTGCAGGAGTTCCATAGAGGCAGCCAAGGGGGCTGGTGAGTACAGGGTCAGGATGACTGGGAGGCACGCCTGAGAGGACTGAGATGCAGCAGTCTGGGATGGGTGCAGAACCAGTCTGGAGGATTGTGGTGGCATGAGCTGTGGAAAGGGGCAACTGCAGCCAGGAGGGCTGACAGAGCCTGAATAGGTGGTGGTACTGTCCCTATTCAAGTTAAATTCCCCTCAATAAGACAAAAAACAAATGCAATGACTGCTTTCATGTCTCTGGATGCTTGAAAAGTGTGTGCCTGGTTGGGCAGGGTGACAGACTACTACACTAAGCAGCCCCTACTGGGGTACCGCTACATACATGACAATAGTAATGTGGTGTGAACAGGGCACATAGAAAACAACTGTATTCTTTGTGTCCTTGCAGAGACATGCGTCAGAAAAATGCAGGTCTCTGAACATGGTGGGAATAAACCAAAATAATTCTATGCAAGTCAAATCTGCACATTTTCTCCATCAGTTTTTATGCACACATGGTGTGAAAGAGGCCAATACAAAGTACGTGGAGAAAGAAATTCACCAAAATATTTTTTTAAATGTCAGCTACATTCTTCAGTCTGTCTACAATGTGTACCCTGTGTTTCACCATCACTATTATCAATGTCAATTTTTTATAAATGATCTAGAAATTATATAAAAAATTGTCTGTATAAAAATGACCTCATGTCAGATTTACCCTATCTAAGGCTTTTGGTAATCATATGAAATACATTACCAACAGTATTCATCAATGCAAACTGTGATACAATAAAGTAGCTGCTTACAAAAAACAAAATGAAACTTTTTTTCCGCACAAGAATGAAAGTTTGAAATAATCACAATTAACCTTAACTAATGAAAAGAAAAATTATGTTAGAAAAATCACATCTTACAAACAAAAAAGGCAATCCAGGTAGGCCACCCTGGTACATAACTACTGTATTTATTGGCGTATAACACTCACTTTTTTACCCTGAAAATAGAGGGTAAACTGTGACTGTGTGTTATACGCAGGGGGGCAGTGGAATGTTTTTTTTTCTGAAACTTCCCTCTTAGGCCCCATACACACGATCGGACATATCCGATGAAAACGGTCCGCGGACCATTTCCATCGGATATGTCCGATCGGGAGTTTGATCCGATGGCGTGTACACACCATCGGATCAAATTCCCCGCCGCCGGACGGCGCGGTGACGCGGCGGTGACGTTGACGCCACCGCGTCACCGCCACGTCACCGCACCAGGAAGTAAAACACTTCCGCGCATGCGCCGAATCCATTCGGCAGCGGCGCGGCGGCGGTGGGGGACGACATGTCTGCTGGTAAGTGTACTAACCAGCAGACATGTCGGGCGGACAGATTCCACCGGATGGATTTCAAAGCATGCTTTGAAATCTGTCGGGTGGAGAAATCTGTCCGCTAGCCCATACACACGAGCGGAGATGTCTGCTGAAACGGTCCATCGGACCGTTTTCAGCGGACATATCCCCTCGTGTGTACGAGGCCTTAAAGTTAGGATGTGTGTTATACGCCTGTGCGTGTTATACGCCGAAAAATACGGTAGTTTAATCCATGCACAGATTTAGGCAGCTTTGTAAACTAATGGAGGCCAATCAGGTACCTAATGAAGTAGCCATTGAATATATACAGATCACAGGAATTTCTACATCCTTTAGGCCGGATTCACACTTGTGCTGTGCGAATTTCAGCTCTCTTATCTTTGCAGGGAGATAACAGAAGTGTTCAGCAGATTAGCTCAGTTTTAGCTGCGAATTTGGAGACCTGGGAGAAGTTACAGGGGAGAGGAGAGTGGGGGGGGGGAGTGTATTGGGCTGAATGAGACAAATCCTGAAGAGAACTGAACACATCTGCGAATTAGCTGCGTACCCATAGAAGATAATGGGCCTGAATTCGCACCTGAGCCGCACCGCAATGCCTAAAATACGCACACGTTTTTTCGGCAATGCGCAGTGCGAATGCATCGCACATATGTGAACCAGCCTCATTGAACAATGTATTTAGAAATGTTCTGTGTATTGGATGCTGTTTAAGCCGCACTCAATTCACATAGGTGTGAACGCGGCCTAAATCTCCCAGTACTGTGGCCTAAATAAGATCTTCAGTGACACTGCTTTTGCTCTACAGCAAAAAAGTAACAGGGGTTCTAAAATTGACTGGCATTATGTCTATCCACAACAACTTCATGATTCACAGCCTGTGGAAGGCATAGACTCTTTCAGTAGCTGGCTGCAACCTGATAACATCTTATGCATGCAGTCAAAACAAAAACTGAAATGAATATGTTTTCACCCTGGCCTTGAAAAACCCCAGACTTAAACCTCACATAGAATAGAATTACTTATGGGCTGTAAAGGCCCAAGGAAACACTCTGAGTGTATTTTAATGGTACAAAGCCAAAGAAAATTAATATTTTAATTGTCTTGCTTGCTTTACAGGTTTTCCCACACAACAAAAAAAGCAAAACCAGCTCAGGCAACTGTAATTGTCTAAAGAAAATCAATTTTAAAATAATAAATCCACCTTTAATTGTCATGTGCTACAAAGTTAATTCCAATGGGTGTGTTTTTAACCCATACTTGACCTTTGCAGGCATATGCTGAAGAAACATAACATGATTTTAAGGTGCCCCAAGTGCAGAACATTTAAAAACTGCACATCCAAAAATGAGAGCCGGTTCAACTTCAACTTAGCCGCCTGACAAGTCGCGCTCAGTTCTGTACAATGGAATCGTTCTAATAGGAGCGACTCAAGTCGCTCCGACTTAGAGAAAGGTTCCTGTACTACTTTGGGACAACTTCAGGGCGACTTGCATTGACTTCAATACAGAAGTAATTTTGCAAGTCGCCTCTGAAGTCGTGGGCAAATCGCCTTGCCGAGTGAAGAAGGGGTCTACTGATAGTAAAAGTTTTTGTTTTTTAAAAGCTGGTTATTCCAAATGAAAATAACCAGTTAGGTGGTTTTATAGGAAGATAGGGCAAAGAGATCAGAACAGACACCACATCCCAGTATTATGGTAAAGAAGAAGGGAAGCGGGAACAAACCTTTTAAAGGGGTTGTAAAGGTAATTTCCTAAGGTAGCTTCCTTTACCTCAGTGCAGTCCTCCTTCACTTACCCCATCCTTCGATTTTGCTTTTAAATGTCCTTATTTCTTCTGAGAGATCCTCACTTCCTGTTCTTCTGTCTGTAACTACACACAGTAATGCAAGGCTTTCTCCCTGGTGTGGAGAAAGCCTCTCGAGGTGGGAGGGGGTGAGCAGGCAGGTCAGGACACTCTCTACTTTGCAGATAGAGAAAGGAGCTGTGTGTTAGTGGGTGTTCTGACACTCCTGCTCGCCCCCTCCCCCCTCAAGAGGCTTTCTCTACACCAGGGAGAAAGCCTCACATTAATGTGTGGAGTTACAGACAGAAGAACAGAAAGTGAGGATATCTCAGAAGAAATAAGGACATTTAAAAGCAAAATCGAAGGATGAGGTAAGTGATGGAGGACTGCACTAAGGTAAAGAAAGCTATTTAGGGAAAAACATTTTTTACCTTTACAACCCCTTTAAGTTGTCATTAAAATATTTACAAAATAGATACAATTTCATATTTTTATTACAATAATAAAACATGATAAAAATGACTTCCTTATTGTTATCATTTGTTCTAAATATTTATTTTTATATTATTATTTAAAGGATTTGCATCAGTAACAAAAGAATACATAGCTATATAAACAAGTCTGACAGTTGTTTTGGAACATTTGCAAGGCAGATTAAGGCTGCATTCACACCTAGGCGACAAGATACGCCGCGTACGCAGCTAATCTTGCCGTCTGTAGATGAAACTTTTTTTTTTTTTTTTTCTTTAACATTGCGGTCTATGAGCGATTGCCAATGTCGCCTGAAAAAAAGGCTTCGGGACTTTTTTTCAGGCGACAGGCGTGGAGATGTGAACAGTCTCCATAGACCGCAATGTTATTTCACAATTTGAGCGACAAGCGCGACGGGCGTCCGGCGTTTTGTCGCTCAGATGTGAATGGAGCCTTACAGTTGAGAGTAAACAGTAAGGTCTCTGGGTGTTTAGGAAATGCTGCAAAATAGAAACCTGCATCTCGGAAACCCCAATAATCAAGTTATCTAGATGCATCAAAGTCAGATAGGGCTATAAGTATTCTAAACTGAGCATATCCAAAAGTTTTTCTGTTAATAAAGTATAGAGAAAGAACAGAAAAATAAAAGAAGAGGGGCGAAGTGGAGAAAAAAGTATGTCAGAGTCATGACTTAGTGAAGATCACAGGGCTAATCATTGTTTGGATCAGACATATTTCAGGTATTCCCCAGAGAAGCAAAAGAGACTCCAATAGAACCATCTGGTCTTAGGCTCCTCAGTTTTCTCAAGGAGGGTCGAGGTAAGGTCTTCCAGTCGCTCAATATCATTCACCCTTGTGAACCATTGTGTAACTGTCGGGGCAGATTGTTGTTTTCACATACTGCGAATGCAAGCTTGAGCTGCATTTAGCAGGTGCTTAAGCAGAGATTTGTGGTACCTTCTCTTTGATAGTGGCGTGAGATTAAGCAGTACTGCAGCTGGGTTATCATGAAGGGAAATGTCTGTAAATTTGTAGATAAGTCGTAGCACAGGTTGCCAGAAAGTGCAGAGTTTAGGACACTCCCAGAAAATGTGTAAGAGAGTGCCTTTTCGATGAGCCACATCACCAGCATCCATCGGTCTGTTGAGGAAACAACTTGGTAAGGACTGATGGGGTTCTATACTAATGTGTCATTAACTTGCATGTGGTTTTCTGGTATTTGCTACACAGGGATGATTTGTGTGCGAAAAAAAATATGCGTTCCTTTTGTGGGTCAGAGAATGTCACTCCCAGGAGGAAAAGGAATATAAAGTATATTTCCTATTTACAAAAATAATATTTAATATAAAAATACTGCATACAGGGATTTATTGATTTTTATATTTATGAATATAAAGGAATATACCACTGCTTATCAAAAATAATACTGCAAACATGGTAATTACCTTAACATTACTTAAGAGTAATAAGAGCGGATCAATAAATATAAAAGTCAATAGATTCTCTTATGCAGTATTTTTATATTAAATATTATGGCCCAGATTCACAGAGCGATTACGCCTGCGCAACAGGAGATGCGCGTGCGTAAGTCTAAATGTGCGCGTGCGTTTCGTTGCGCGGCATCCCCAGAACGAGATACGCAAAAAATCGTAATTTCGTTAGACTGGCGCATCCGTCCGTGCAAAAGTGCGATAGACACACCATTAATTTGCTAGTCAAATATGCTAATGAGGGACTTACGGGGATCCACAAAACAACGTTGGGGCAGCGCAGGCGACGCAGTGTGCGCAACAGCAAAATGTCCTGTCTAAAATTAGAGCTGATAAAAGCTGGTCTAAAAAAAGAAAAAAAGTCTACTTTTTAGATAAAGCAACACTGTTAGTGAGCAGCTCAGCAGTCACACGTGTTGCTCAACAATCTGTATGCCAACATGCCAGGGGCATCGTCGCGCATAGCTATACTACTGACTTTAGATGAACAAAGAAGGAGGAGGGCACGGAGGATGGCACGGAGGATGGCACGGGAGAGGATATACCGCACCCGCATAGACCTTTTTGGCATGAGTGATTCTGAGGTGTATCGCATCTTCAGATTCACCCCTCATGTCATCCTGGAATTAACCACAACTCTGCAGGATGACATCACCAGCCCAACACACCGCTCACATGCAGTGCAGCCACTGGTCAAGGTCCTGGCAACACTCCATTTCCTTGCCAGTGGCTCTTTTCAAAGAACAAGTAAAGTGGTGGCTGGGATGTCACAGTCCTCCATGAGCAGATGTGTGCACCAGGTTGTCCCTGCAATACTCAGACGCATGGCCAACCAAATCATCAAACCCACCACTGAGGAGCTGCGGCTGAAGGCAATGACAGATTTCTACAGAATTGCCAGATTCCCACGCACTGTGGGGGCCATTGATTGCACACATGTGGCACTCCAGCCCCCCCAGGAGACAGAGCACATGTACCGCAATCGGAAGCATTGGCATTCCATCAATGTACAGGTGATAGTCGATGCCCAAGGCCTCATATGGCACGTCCGTGCCAAACACCCCGGGTCCAGCCATGACAGCTTCATATACAATCAATGCCACATCCGATTGGAATTCGATCAGAACGTGTATGGGGACACCTGGCTGGTTGGTGAGTGACATGGGAGTCAGGCATGACTATCCCCTCCCATGATGCACATCACAAGGGGCACATGCATGACTAACATCCTCCTGTCTTTTCCCTTACAGGTGACTCTGCATATCCACTGGGACCCCATCTCATGACTCCTATCCGGAACCCCCAAACCCCAGGAGAGGAAAGATACAATCAAGCACATGCCCAAACCCGTGCAGTGGTGGAGCGCACCTTTGGCATCCTAAAGTCACGTTTCCGATGCCTGGATAAGTCTGGGGGTACCTTCTTGTACTCCCCAAACTTAGTGTGCCAGATCATCGGTGCATGTTGCATGCTGCACAACTTTGCAGAAAGAAAGGGCCTGCAGATTGACCTACGTGATGACCTGACCCCTGAACCAGACAATCCCCCCCACCAGTCCACCATGCAGGACTTGTGAGCAGCAACGCCACGCCAAGGCTCCAATTATGTCACTGAACATTCATACACCAATCACACGGACCTGGGGATCACTTCTCCCTGGTCCTGGGGAACCCTTCTCCACCAAAATAGAGGGTGACACCCCTTTTCCGGCAGGAATGTCACCCCCACATTCACACAGCATCCACAACCCAAAAAAAAAATGACCTGCAAAATCAAAAAATTTCCAGCAAAAAAAAAAAAAAAAAATGAAAAAAAATAAAAAAAAATATTTGACAAAAAAAAAAATTAGGGGAAAAACAAATTACTGCCCTCTGCGTGAGCCACGCCTGGGGCGCCCCCGGCCACGGCCCCGGCTTCTCAGGGGAGACTCATGGGGAAGGGGTAAAACCGGGGAAGGAGGATCAGCCCCTGATCTCTGCCCACCTGGTGGCCTGCCCTCCAAGGCCACGGCAATTCTGTCCAGGGCAGCACCAACTGTTGCCGTGTTGGCCTGGATAGCCAGGGTAAGGGCCCTCACATCCTGCCCAACGCCTGCTGATGTCGTCTGCAGTTCATTTAGGCCGGTTGTGAAAGCCCAGGAGTGGGAGTCCAGGTTCCCCAGCGTATCCTTGATGGAGGACAGGCTCTCCTCCATCCGCACCAATGTCTGGCTGACCTGTCCCAGATGGCGGGTCTGGAGGAACTGGTCCCTTCTCAGGGTGGCGGGCAGGAGATCGGCCAACCCCCTGGTGGTCTGGGATGACATCCTGCCTCCAGCTGATGCTTGTGGCCGGGGAGAAGGGGAGGCCCTTGTGAGGGGAGCCATGTTGGGGGAGGAGGGGGGGGGGGCTCCCCCTTAGGGAGGCCTGCCTGCTGGCAGCCAGAGGGGAGGAGTCCTCAAAACCCAAACGTCCAGTGCCTGACATGGACTCCTCCTCCTCATGATTCTCCTCCTCCTCATGATTCTCCTCCTCCTCATGATTGTCCTGCTCCTGTTGAACCTCCTCCGCGGACTCCGGCCTTGTTGGTGGGGCCTCATTAGGCTGCTGTCCTGGGGTTGGTGCGGTCAGGCCAGATGGCCCTGCACCCTCCTGCACATCTGTGGATGACACAAAACATTCACAGGTTGGAGGAACCACACACTTGCCACATATTCCCTTTCACCCCCTCCCCCACACATGCTACACACCTGATATTAAAAAAAAAAAACTTACCTGGCACCACGGGCTCCGGACTTGAGTCAAAGCCGGGCAGACCCTCAACTTCATGCCGATGAAAGGTCAGGGCCACCGCACGCTCCTCCGCTGTCAGGCTAATACGGCATGGTGGGCCCCCTCCTGTGCCCCTGGCATGGGCATGCATTCTGGCCAACTTCTTTTTGACCAGACGCCGGAGGTCATTGATTTTTTTGTCAATCCCAGACCTGGTCCGTGTCTCCCCCTGCCCCGCTGAATTCACCTGGTCAGTGATCCTATCCAATATCTCCCTCCTCCTGGCCGGGGGGTTTGGTGTTGGCACTCTCTGGGCCGTGGAGGTAACGCCCATACTCGCTAATGGCCCGGGCAAGAATCTGTTTTTCCACAACTGTAAAATTCAGCTTGCGTTTTCTCTCAGTCATCCTTCCAAAAAAAAACAGTCCCAGTCAACAAAATTCACGCACACAAACAAGCCCAAACAATCACAAAAAAAAACACACAGAGAGAAAACGACTCAGCAAGAAACAGTCCCCAAAAAACAAAACAAAAATACAGCAGAAAAAGAAACAAAAAGAAATATATCAATCAAACAAACAGTCTCTCAAACACTTATCAAAAACCACTTTCAAAAATCTACTAACAAACACTTGATCACACAGAACACTAATCTGACAACTACAAAACACACCGCAACGAACAACAAGAACAAAAGCACTTTGTTAAATGGGAAGGGACAAAGGGATGTACTTTTGCAAAGGAAGTGCGTTTGTGTGTGTCTATTTATGCTGTTTGCGTAGTTCACAACGTTGCCCTAGTCCATTTCCAATTTCACTGATTGCGCCGCTCCCGAGTTGTGAGCATGCGCATATCGGTGCTGACCATGGTCTCGTTCAAGCGCGCATGCGCGAGCCGGCCGGCCCTTCATTTGCATGGGGTCACGGCTCATTTCAATGTAACACGCCCACGTCCTTCCCAATTTGTATTACTCCTCCTTACGCCTCTGGAAAAACGTTACGTATGCGCAATTTCCTGCACAAAAGCTACGAGAATAGAGTGATTACGCGGCAAAATTGCGCAAGTCTAACGTAAAGGCGGTGCGCTACGCCGGTCCAATAATGCGCAGATGTACGTGAATCTGGGCCTATGTTTCTAAATAGAAAATATACTTTATATTCCTCTTCCTTTTGTGGCCACTATAAGGTGAACCATAGGGTTGTCCCGATACCACTTTTTTAGGACCGAGTACAAGTACCGATACTTTTTTTCAAGTAGTCGCCGATACCGAATACCGATACTTTTTTTTTTTTAAATGTGTCCACAAATGCAGCCATGTCCCCCCACAAATGCAGCCATGTCTCCCCACATATTGCAGCCATGTCCCCACACATATGCAGCCATGTCACCCCCATATATGCAGCCATGTCACCCCCATATATGCAGCCATGTCACCCCCATATATGCAGCCATGTCAGCCCCATATATGCAGCCATGTCAGCCCCATATATCCAGCCATGTCAGCCCCATATATCCAGCTATGTCAGCCCCATATATCCAGCCATGTCAGCCCCATATATCCAGCCATGTCAGCCCCATATATCCAGCCATGTCAGCCCCATATATCCAGCCATGTCAGCCCCATATATCCAGCCATGTCAGCCCCATATATCCAGCTATGTCAGCCCCATATATCCAGCTATGTCAGCCCCATATATGCAGCCAGTTCCCACATACCTGCATCCTGCATCGCCGCTGCAGCCGCTTAGTTAATACAGGCAGGGAAGATAACAGCTTTCATTTGAATAGCTGTATCGTTTCCTGCCGCGCCGCGTATAGACACTCCCCCTTGCTCGCGATCTGTCCAATCACGAGCAAGGGGGAGTGTCTATGTGCGGCGCCACGGGAAACGATACAGCTATTCAAATGAAAGCTGTTATCTTCCCCGCCTGTATTAACTAAGCGGCGGTGATGCGGCGATGTTGCGCGGCGGTTAGCAGGAGCGGCGGCGGCGGTGATGGCGGCGGCGGCGGGGGGGCGAGTATTCTATTCTGGTATCGGGGGTATTTGCGGGAGTACAAGTACTCCCGCAAATACTCGGTATCGGTCCCGATACCGATACTGGTATCGGTATCGGGACAACCCTAGTGAACCAGGACATTGTCTGTCCAACCCCATCAAATCCGGGTCCGTGTGTTTGTATTGAATTCATAAAATGTATTGTGATAATATTGATTTAATTTGTAAAAATATGCATATTAATTATATGCCAACAATATGGTAGATGCAACAAAACAGTCTAAAATAGCATAAAACGTATTCTTGTTTTCTTTGTTATATATAGCATTTAATACAACACACGTGAATCTCCTGAAGAAGCTTTAACCTCCCTGGCGGTATGATTAATTCAGATTTTAGGTGCTGAAAGCGGTACCATTATTTTGCATGACAATTTGGCGTTTTATATTGTAGGCCTGTAATTCCTAGTAATAACTCACTTAAATCTGTCCAAACAAGAGTCTAGTAGACATCCTGGGTATAATAAAATTTGAAACACAAAATCATAAATTATAATATAATAAATATAAATAAATTATAACAAATAATATAACAATAATAATAAAAAATATTACTTTGAATTTTTTGATGACGAATTTCCCCACAAATCACTATCGCTCAATTCTGCAAGTGATTCTAATTTAGTATCGCTGTTTTCTAGCTGGTCTAAAACCACTTTTGACATAAAGGCACACTTTTTGGTTGCTATGGACAATCTCCAGTTTCCAGGCAGAAAGAACAGTTTTTTTTATATAAAAGTGCATGTAGGACACTGGGCAGACCACTAGGGACAAGGGGGGTGTGTATTTTTTTCATACAGTACTGTAATCTATAAGATTACAGTATACTGTATGTAATGTGTTTATATACTTTTTTTAATTTGGCACTGATCTCCGCCCCGTGTGTTGTAACGTCGCAGGGAACAGAGCTCGGGAGCACTGTGAATTCGAGCAAGGAGGACACCGCTCGATCACACAGCGGGGAGGCATCGCAGGATCCAGGGACAAGGTAAGTAACTTGTGCCTGTGGACACTACGAGGCAATCCTGAGTCTGGCTCGGGGTTACCGCTTTTGGTCCTGAAATTCCACCCCGAGCCAGACTCGGGAATATCGCCAGAGGGGTTAATAGAGAATCATGTCAAGTGGTAGTGTCTGTATATGACTTTAATAGAAAAAATCATATCAAAAGGAAGTAATTTTTATCATGTTTTATTATTGTAATAAAAAAAAATTGTATCTATTTTGTAATTATTTGATTTGACACCTTAAAGTACAGAGGTTTGTTCCCTCTTCCATTCTTCTTAACCAGTTAAGTGTCATTGCTATAAAGCAAACACTGTATACGTACTAAAGGCAGACAATTCACTTCATGTAACTTAAATGAGAACTCCAGACAAAAATAAGATAAAATAAATGGTCTATTAAAAGCTAGGACATCAAAACCAGATTTAGCTGCAATATCAATCCAATGCAGGGATTTTCCTGATGTATTTCATTTTGCCATCAGATGCTCTCAGACTGATGGCCAGCATCCTTTAAGTCACTTATTGGATCCACCCCAGCCAATGACTGGACAGTGAAAGGAGAACATTTCTGTTCCCTGCAGAAAACGCCCGTTTGGTGGGAGTGGATTTCTTGAAGCATGTGCTGTGGGTAAGCAATCTCTACTCCAACCTGGAGTGATGTCTCCTGTGTAGAGCACATCCCCTAAAGGGAGTACCCCTGTCTCCTAAAGGGAACCGTGAGCTATGGCCAGTGTTGTAAGTAACGGCGTTAAAATAAACACCCTTACCTAACGCAACCCCTTTTGAGGGTAACAAGTAATCTACCAGATTACTCTTCCCCTCGCAGTAACGCCGTTCCCATTTCTTGGGCGGCGTTACCACAATTACATCTCCCGCATGCGGGGGGGCAGAGGGGGTCACAGAGCTGGCCTGTCTGTCTGTGATCGGCGATCGTGGGTGGCGGCGCGCTGGTCTGACAGGAGAGCTCAGCTCAGCCGACGAGACAGCTGCTGACATCTCCCCCGCGGAGGCTCCGCAAAAGTCAGCCTGAGCTCAGCAGCACCGACCGTGGCCCTGCGCATAGCAGGTGAGGAGACCGGCATCAGTCATGCATGTGTGGATTGGAACTAAGTTGGAAGTGTCTGGGACTGGGGGGGGGGGCGGCCTAGTCTAGGGCTGGGGCTGGGGCCGGGCTGGGCATGTGGAGGTGAGTGTGATGAAGAATCTGATATTGTACAGTATTGCTGGGCATGTGGAGGTGAAGTGTGTGTGATGAATCTGATATTGTACAGTATATTGCTGGGAATGTGGAGGTGGAGTGTGATGATCAGATATTGTACAGTATATTGCTGGGCTTCCCACCAGCAATACTGTACAATATCATTCATCACACTCCACCTCCACATGCCCAGCAATACTGTACAATATCATCACACTCCACCTCCACATGCCCAGCAATACTGTACAATATCATCACTCCACCTCCACATGCCCAGCAATACTGTACAATATCATCACACTCCACCTCCACATGCCCAGCAATACTGTACAATATCATCACTCCACCTCCACATGCCCAGCAATACTGTACAATATCATCACACTCCACCTCCACATGCCCAGCAATACTGTACAATATCATCACACTCCACCTCTACATGCCCAGCAATACTGTACAATATCATCACACTCCACCTCCACATGCCCAGCAATACTGTACAATATCAGATTCATCACACACACTCCACCTCCACATGTGATGATCAGATATTGTACAGTATATTGCTGGGCTTCCCACCAGCAATACTGTACAATATCATTCATCACACTCCACCTCCACATGCCCAGCAATACTGTACAATATCATCACACTCCACCTCCACATGCCCAGCAATACTGTACAATATCATCACTCCACCTCCACATGCCCAGCAATACTGTACAATATCATCACACTCCACCTCCACATGCCCAGCAATACTGTACAATATCATCACTCCACCTCCACATGCCCAGCAATACTGTACAATATCATCACACTCCACCTCCACATGCCCAGCAATACTGTACAATATCATCACACTCCACCTCTACATGCCCAGCAATACTGTACAATATCAGATTCATCACACACACTCCACCTCCACATGTGGAGGTGGAGTGTGATGATATTGTACAGTATTGCTGGGCATGTGGAGGTGGAACAATGATATTGTACAGTATTGCTGGGCATGTGGAGGTGGATTGTGATGAATGAATGAATTGTACAGTATTGCTGGCAGAGCTGTATCCTGGCCTAGGCCAACAAGGCCCAGGCCTAGGGCAGCACTTTGCAGGGGGCAGCACAAAAAAAAGAGTCCCCGCCGGCTTGCGCCACACTGTTAGGAAAATTAGTCTAGCGCCCCCATAAAGCGGCCGCGCTGCTTCTAGTATGCCGGCATTCTGCAACTGTGGGGGGGGGGCACTTCCAATTTTGACTGTTTTGTCATCCTGGACCACAAACCTTCCTCACTGTGCTATATGTTTCTACTTAAAGTAGAACTATAGGCAACACTTTTACCATTCCTGTCCCATTGCGAAGATTTCCCTTCACTTTCTGCTCTATGGGCAACCAGGAAGTAAGAGGAAATCTAAGTAAATTAGGGAAATCCATCCCCCCCCCCCCCCAGGCCCTCAGAACTAGTGTCCTCACTCGAAAATTTCCGGGGCAGGTCTTAAACAACACAGGGTGTGGCCGTGACAGGAAGGGGTGGGTCATATTTAATTTAGGGGGTGCACGAGTTTAGTCAGGCCTAGGGCAGCACAAAACCTAAATACACCTCTGATTGCTGGTGTTTAATTATGCCTGAAAAAGTTAAACTTGATTAATCATATAAAAAAGTCACAGTTACTTTGCTGAGTAACTAATTACTTTTTCAATGTAGTAACTGAGTCACTAACGCAATTACTTTTTCGGAGAAGTAATTTGTAACTGTAACTAATTACTCTTTTAAAGTAAGATGAGCAACACTGGCTATGGCCAGGCCTTGCTTATACCGAGTTTTCACACCTGCACCCTCTCAAAACCTGCAGGTCTCCAGTAAGACCTCGACACACGAATGGAGACTTCTTCCCTAACTAAATCTCTTTGAAGTCTCCAAGCTCCAGACCCTGATCCGGTATTACCAAACACAGAGAACACTGAAACCCCAGCCATCTCCACTCCGACACAATACTCTGGAGCCCCACGCTCTTCATAATGGCGAATCCTGTGTGTCTTCTGCCTATACTAACACAGTGGCAGGGCCTAGCACTGTCACAAGGGATGTGGAAAATGGTACTGACATAAGCACACACACAATCAGCTTGAACAGGATGGACCAGAGTAGAGTATTTTTTCAACCTTACCAACTATGTAACCCATGAAACCCAGGAAGTGACAAATTTATTAAAACCATCATTTTTTTCATCATTGCAAGGTAACAAATCAGTGTCGTACTTTGTAGAACATTTCTTTAAAAAATAGTTTTCAGGCTAAAAAGCATTGAATGGTAGGCTAAAAAGAAGGTAACATACTGAACCTAAGTTAACTATAATGAAATTAGAATTTATCTAGTGGCTGCTAAATATAGTTGTAACTCACAATCATAGATACACGAACAAGTGTGTGACCTAAAATGACCCAGGAAATGTGGTACAAGCAGTAGCAGTATAAAAGGTTACTGTAAAGATAATTTGCTGGTTTAAAAAGTAAACTTTGTATCATGTAACATATGCCTAATTAGAATATGAATATAACGTACTATTCATTAAATCAAAATATGAATGACTATTGCTAATATACATTGTTCATTAATCTATATATAGCCATGTAAACTGCCAGTTACATTGTTCCAATTGAAAATTCAGTTTTAAACATATTTGGAGTGAAGTCTTATGAACATATTACCATGAGAAACAGGTAACAACTCTAACCTTTACTTAAAGGAACTTCCTTCCTCAAGAAGTGGTACTAGCTAAGAGAGTGTTGACAACTTCAAAAACGTTTAGATGTGTTCTTCATGAAGCATGATATAAAGATCTATGGGAATTGTTGGAAAATAAAATCACACACATACATATAGCTTGAACTAATAAACCTGTGTCTTTTTTCAACCTTACAAACTATGAAGCTTCTGGTAAGGAAGTATCAGCTAAATATATAGCTGATGTACAGTACATGCACAGGGAATGTCTTATCTTGTAACCTTGTGTAGCCAGTTTTGTGTGAAGATGTTCTTCACATCTATTCCAGGCCGCATAGACAGATCCCTGACCGTTGTTGCATTAGCAGCACAGCATTGTGAAGAACATACCTTAGCTTACTGAATAGACAGTGACTAAGCAGCAGGACACTGGTAACAATTTTAATCTGCTCACTCTCATTACCAGCCCCCCCCCCAATTAGCACATATGCACCACAGGATAACCTAACTGGGTGCTAGTGCCAGCCCTCTTCTCCAGTTTGAGTGCTGCTGTGCAATGAAATCAACAGGCTGATATGTAGAAAATAAGGTACTTTTAATTTCAAGAATACATATTATGATTTTTTATTGATTCCTGAGGAGCTGCTGAATTGCTGTGTGATTTCTCTGCACGCCGGAAGATGGCACACATTACTTACCCAGCAATTATTGACACACCTTGAGGTATGTCAAAGAATATGTTAGGCCAAGCAAGCCTAAGAAAGGATTAGCAAGTGTACTTATACAATCAATAAGACAAAAACACATATGGTTAATCACCTGCAGTATACATAACTGTAATTAACAAAACTGAACTGCATTTACCTAGGTTTGGACCCTTCAAAAAAAAGAACAGCAATTACCAGCAGACAACAGATTAACTTCCAGTAGTGGTAGTGTGCACTCTGTGTTTTCGGACATGTGCCCTGATTCAGTTCAAGTTTAGACAAGAGACAACTTAGACAAGTTGCTGTGATTTTTCAATCCTGCAGAAGCTGTCCCTCTTTTAGGAGGGTTGTACTGTTCTCTTGAAGCACTGTTCCTTGAGTTCAGATGGCTCAGGGTAGAATCTTCTTGTTCATGATTGGGTGAACTAGGATGGAGGTTTCCCTCTCCTGCCCCTGGAGAAGATATTAAGAAGGTGCTGAAAATAGTTATGTTACCCTTTCAAGGAATTCTGCAGAGGGCCCTTCTTCTGAGTCCCTCAGGTCATCTTCCACTTGCATTTGTGGCAGGAACTCCAAGGCTTCAGTCCTAAGTATGCTGGAACTAACAATCGAAGCAGAAGTGGATGAAATGGCATCCAAAGGCTCAAATGTCCACAACCAATCCCCATCTAAGTCATCATCACTGTCATCTTCTTCTTGTTCTGTTTTAGCAGGTGGCATTGGTTGAGAACTAGTGACTGGAACTCACCTGGAAAAAGAGGACCTGGATGATGGCATCTCAGTCCTTGCAGGTAACCTGACGGCTTCACTCAGGGGCAGTAAATGAATTTGATGCCAAATCTTCAGAAGCCCTGCTCTGTTGGTATTTAGGAAGGCCAGGCAGTTGCTTGCAGATGATATATTGCTGAAACCTCCACTGGTCAACTAACGCATGCTTTCTAGGAGGTCCCAAATTTCTCCGCAACACCTTGTCTCCCAGTTAAAAGTCATGATGACTCTTCTTGTCTGGCTTACCTCTGGTATCAGACGCTTCACAAGCTTTCTCATAGGCTGTCTTTAGGTTTTTTCAAAGCTTGTTCACCTAGCCTCTGCGAGTTACAGCTGACACCGTCTATAGAAAAAATCCACTGGCAGACAAGCTTTTCTCTGAAACATGTTGTCTATAAGGGGAATATACTGTAGCGTGGCTCTCTCTACTGTTATAAGTATGCACCAGTGATAAGTGAAGATGTGTCTGCTCCAAAGCTGTTTTCTGAGCCTACTCTCAAAATTTCTTCCTTGATCAGAGTAGTCCATAATGAACAAATAACTTCTTCACCAATACTCTGGTGACTACAGCAACTCTTTGATCTCTCATTGGAAAAGACTGGGCATAACGGATTAAATGATCAGTCACTATCAGTACATTTCCTTGGCCAATTGTGCCGGAATTTAGATTCAATAAATCAATGCACACCAAATCCATTGGAACTTGACTCTGGAGATGATCCATTGAGGCAGCTCTGGAGGTCAGAGACTTCCACAGGATGCAGTGGTGACAGAAGGGACAATAGCTCTTGACTTTGGTACACATACATGGCCAGCAGGAATTATCTCTAATTTCCAGATTAGCTGGTCTAGCTTGGACCAGATGGCTTGCACCTGAGGCTCCTTAGGGAACAAAGTCAAGTAATTGCCAGACCATTGTTCCTAATTTTTACTAACAGTCTACTGACTGTCTTTTCGCCAATCAGCTGGTACCATTCCAATGTAGCCCCAATATTTAAAAAAAGGCCAAAATACATCCCTGGAAACTACAGATCACTTAGCCTAACATCAATAGTCTGCAAGCTCTTGGAGGTGATGATAAGAGAATATATACAAGATATAGAGTTATATATATATATATAGATATATAGGAGTAATCACCATGGATTCATGAAGAATCATTCATGCCAAACAAATCTATTAACCTTCTATGAGGAGGTAGAGCTGCACGATTAATCATTAAGAAACACAATCACAATTTTTTCCCCCTTATAAAGGGCGCATGAGGTCTGCCCCCCTCTCCTGTCACTCTCTAATTACCATAAATAGATTCATGCATTGCATGAATCTATCTATGATCGCTGCTGACACCCCCTGTTCAGGTGCCCGGTCCCTTTTCAGTCAATGGGCATCTGAATTACAGCGGTTGGGGTGTTTTTTTGATGCACCTGATTAGAGCCAAAGGCTCTAATAGGCGTCCAAAAAGTGAGAAGCGGGAGCAACGATGTGCATTCGCTTCTTGCTCAGCTGTATGTTAGGAAAGCAAAGGAATTTTCTTTCCTAACATTGAACCGCCTCTCAGCCAATCAGGTGCACCGGGTCTGTGTTACCTGTCACCTGATTGGATGAAGTGACAGGGGCTGTGATTGGACGCCTATCAGGCATCCAATCACAGCATAGGACGAGAGGAGGAGAGGGCGGTAGAAGCAATCAGGGTCGGCGAAGATGGAGGACACCGGACACGGTCACCCGCTGCCCATCCGAGACAAGGTAAGTGCCGGGCAGATGAACTCCATACTCTTCCACAGCCTGGACCACTTGTTCCATCCAGGTCTCAAAGTCTTGAGACACTGGTACTTTTCCAAAACAGAACCTCAACTCATAGTTGTTGGATGCTACTGTTCTGAACAAGGGTTTCTACTAATCTTCCCATATTGGTGAAGAATGAGGCAGGGGGAACCCTGAGGGTGGGATGAAAGCAGTATCTGGAACTCCTGAACCAAAACTTTCTGGGTGTCCATGTGCCATACTTTGCTGTGCAAGCTAAGCTACAAGATTCTCAAAAGTGAGCTGTAGACTATCCCCTTGAAAGCTAGTTGGGATTCCTCTCCTCCATTCTAAAAAAAACACACCACTTGGCAATAGCGATGGGGTCCATAAGGGTAGCTTGGCTGGTGGAGTCAATCATCACTCTTTTTCTCAGTTCCAAATTCAAATCCTCAGACAAGCCTCAGACAAGCCTAGCCCAAGAGGAGCAACTGAATTGTTTTGTTATTTCACTCTGTAGACATGGTAAAGCACGGTGGCCTCTTTAAAGATGGCTGCTGCACTTCTGCATTAAAGAATATTCAGTTTAACCCTGTCCACATTGCAAAAGAATAATACAGCAGCAACAATGGAAAAACTTCCAAATCAGTTAACAGCTACAGTCTGGGTTACAAATAGATAACTGCAGCAGTTATTTTTATATTTTTGCCTTGCATTTGGCTTTAAAATGCCCATACACAGTCATAACAAACTATTGGCAGGGTGTCAAGAAAAAATGCAGTTTTCTCATAGGTTTGCAATCTTTCATAATCCAAATGCAACCATCTGGATTGGGGAATTACCATCCCATGTCTATTACCAGCTTTTGGCCTGGGTTAATACAAGTAGAAATATTTAGTATGCTTCCTGATTATCATTGCCACTAACTTTTTCCCCACATGCTTTACTTTAATATTAATCAGTTACTAGCAAACAGAGTAAGCAGACAACATGTTCCTGCAACAAATGCCAGAGTACAAACAAAGCACAAAGACCGTACAAATTTTCATGTAACAGAACTAAAACTATGATATGCTTATTACTACTTTGGTTTTACGTCTGTACTGTGTGATTAATGTTAGGATGCTTGGACTAGTCAAATTGGTTTTGAATAACAGCCAGCACATGGTGGTGTAATTTCCAAAACTGAAAGTTTATTGCTGGTTGGATGCCAGTGTATTACAAAGACATAACTCATGTGCATGTGGTTCTTATGTGGGGGCCATGTATGTTGTATGCATTGTCTGTGTATACATGGCGGTGTGTGTATGTGCGTGAGTGTGTTTCTATGTATGTTTGTGTGCGTGTATGATGTCTCCCACTCACGTATGAATGTTTTGTATGTTTACTCTAGTCTAGGAGCTTTGTTGTGAGTATGTGGTCTATGGGTTGGGGCCTTTGGCGGTAGTCATGCGTTGCTTATTTAGATCACTTGGTAGGTATGTGTTTATCTTACTTGACTGAGTTGGATCCCCTATGTTTTAATTTTTCAGACATATGAGATGTACCTGCCAGTATCCGCCTAGGGTGTGGTCTAGTGTCTATCAGGCGTTGTCCTAAGTTCTGGCACTATGGACTATATAGTCATGTTCGACAGGATCTCCTCCCACACTGGCTACAACATTATTAAGCCAAATTATGATGAATTGGGTGAGCACATTGTTTTTATATTTAACTTGGTTACTATGCTATTATTATTTTTTTTTATAAATTCTTTATTTTTCATATGTTTCTTCACATAGTTTCAATTGATCTTACATAGTGTTAATATAACTTTTGTATTACAATGTATAATTTTATACATACTTTCACTGCCTGGATTACTACGTTAGCTTTTCAACAACTCCCCCCCAATATGCTATTATTGTTGAGTGATTAATTGATCTATATTGTGATGGGACCATAATGATATCTCTTTTAAATTTGATGTTAATATAGATGCATATTGAGTTTCCCTGATAAAACGGAGGTACAGCTCTGCGAAACGCATCGGATTACTTTATGCACATGAACTCTTCTATGTATCTGCTGTAAACAATAAGTATTGGCTTTTATTAGCCATGAAAATTATGCACAGCTACATGTTTTATGATATACTTTTATGTTTTGTATAAGAAATGATGTTTCTTTTATATTTGATATCTGTGTTCACCTCGGTAACGATCTCAGACCTTTCAAAGTTCTACTATTCCTTGGGTAGGGAGTTATCTCCCATTTATTCCCAATTTTCTCTCTATTTGTATTTAACACAGGATGTGGGTGTGAGATATGTCCTTTGAACTGGTTACATTTTATTCTAGTTATATGGCATGCTTATTATTTCTTTGGTTTTATGTCTGCACTGTGTGATTAATGTTAGGATGCTTGGATTGGTCAAATTGATTTTGAATAACAGCCAGCACATGGTGGTGTTATTTCCAAAACTGAAAGTTTATTGCTGGTTGGATGCCAGTGTATTACAAAACATAACTCACTTACAGGCTCCAGTAGCAAATTGCAACTCCAAAACTTCCTGTGCTTTACTCCCCTTCAAGCTGTTTTGATTGCTTGGCTGTATACAGAAAAAATGTCTGCCAACCTATCTGCAATAAATTCTCAATGTGGCTGTATAAAAAATAAGTTGGCACAAGTTGATCAGATGCAGCATGATAACTACATTTTGCTAAAGCAGGCTGAAACAGGAAAGAGGGGCAGAGATCAAAAATAATGCTATTCAGTGGATGTCAGTTAAAACAGTGATAGATTTATAGCACACCTTGATCAGAAAATGATAAATGCTTTAGGCATAATAGTGAAATAAAATGACAACAAAAACTTAAATAAATGGTTCCTTTATCATTTAAAAAAACAACAACTCCTATGCCTTATCCCCTGCTTTTAGCATTTCAATCATGGGGCTCTGTTGGCTAATAGGGCCATCAGAAAATAGGTCATGTCCTGCTTGAAGAAATTAAAATTAGGATGTACTGTATTTAATACAGGAGCGAAAGCACAATCAAAAATTGTTGTGCTTCATTAAATTGTTACTGTTTAGGTAAACTGAGATTGAAAAGATTGACTTTGTTTACTCTGCCCCCGTACTGGCTCTTTATCTCCAATTACACCATGAAAAAGTACCTGTATTATAGGGGTTGTGAAGGTTCATCTTTTATTTTCTAAATTGGTTCCTTTAAGCTAGTGCATTGTTGGTTCACGTACCTTTTGATTTCCCTTCTAAATGTTTTTTTTCTTTGAATTTCTCACTTCCTCTTTCTCCTCAGTAAGCTTTCCACCATCATCTAAGCCAGGAGTCTCCAAACTATGGCCCTCCAGGTGTTCAGGAACTACAATTCCCATCATGCCTAGTCGTGTCTACGAATGTCAGAGTTTTACAATGCCTCATGGGAAGTGTAGTTCCACAGCAGCTGGAGGGCCGTAGTTTGGAGATCCCTGATCTAAGCGGTGGAAAGTCATCTTACTTAAGTCAGCTTACTGAACACCTTACTAAGGAGGAACAGGAAGTGAGAAATTCAGACAAAGAACACAAAGAAAAAAAATAATTTAGAAGGGAAATTGAAGGAAAAGGTGAGTGAACCAACAGTGCACTAGCTTAAAGTAGCCTATTAAGAAAATAAAAAACAAACCTTTACAACCCCTTTAAGAGTGTGGCTGTGTTTTGAACTGGTAATATAAGAGACAGACTGGGGGAAAGCTGCAGAGACATTGGGTAAGACAGAAATAAATGGCTTCCTAAAAAAAAGGGTAATTTGCCTCAATAAGTTATGGTCAAATGCAGTTCATTGAGTATGAAGGGTTGCTAATGTAAAAAGATATAAAAGACTGTCTCCTGGCACTGCATGATTATTAGGTGCTCTCAAGAGAAAGAAAACCAGTATCGTAGGATGGAACGCCTTACGCCTGTAATTGAAGACTCCCTAACTAGTTTTGACGCCATATGGGGGAATATAACTCAGAGAATTCACAGGTAACTATGAGCCCATGTGTTTGAGAAGCAGGACATCTTGATCAAGCAAGTAGAAAAGATATCGCCCAAGTTATTATTGACCTTGTTTATGGTTACTTGTTTTTCTTTTTCCTAAACCATGATGTACTGTATTTTTTGGCGTATAACACTCACTTTTTTACCCTGAAAATAGAGGGTAAACTGTGCCTGCGTGTTATACGCAGGGGGCTGTGGAAAGTTTTTTTTTCCTGAAACTTCCCTTTTAAAGTTAAGGTGCGTGTTATATGCCTGTGCGTGTTATACGCCGATAAAAACAATATTTATAATGTCTGATAATCATTTGACACTCTATATTGTTCCCCTCTATACAAAATTTGTTATGACTATTCTTCATTGGGATTAGATCCCCTTTGCTGACTCTTTCATGTGAAAATGTATGCTGTTTTTTCCTTTAAAAATATTCAATAAATAAACAATAAAAAAAAAAAAAACAGCAACCTCTGGCTACCTAACAGCTCTGAGTATAGTGGAAACTATTAACTAGCTTCAACTTTCCTGAAATGTCTGTGTGAGATGGTCTTCAACCCGACTTTATGTTGGACCAAGCAGTGACAACCAACTACTCCACCTCTTTCCCCATTACAAACTTATATTTCGTAAGCAGGAGAGACAAAATCTAATTCTGCACATACCATTGCATCTTTAGAACAGAACAGGACATGTACTGTATATAAACTCCAAATATAACTTGTTATTTCAGAAATGATGTCCCATGGCCAATGCCATACTTATATACTGCTTTTGAAAATGCTTGCATTTCAGATAATATAAAAAAAAAAAAAAAAGCTGTATTACGCTGTTATGGATTTAGCATAAATATCTGCAAGATGCGTCCTGGGGAGCACATAACTGCAGTTTGGTTGTATGCAGAACAAAGCAGCTAAAAGTGTGACTAAGGCCTCATGCACATGGGGCATCTGAAAAAGCATCTGAAAAAGCCACGGCATAGAAAAAAATGCTAAAAGATACTGCGAATCCATTTATGCGCGTATAGCGTTTTAGTGTAAATACATTCCACTGGCCAGAATATTAATTTATTCTGGCCAATGGAAGGCATTGATGTGCACATGTGTTTAACCACTTTTATACTGCGCAAATTACAGCACTTCTCTCCTACATGTAAAAATCATATATAAAAAACAAAACCGTAAAGTTGGCCCAATTATTTTTATAATATGACAGATGATGTTATGCCGAGAAAATAGATACCTCATGTGTCACACTTTAAAATAGAGCACACTCGTGGTATGGCGCCAAACTTTGGTAGGTAAAAATCTCTATAGGCAATGCTTTACATTATTTTACAGGTTACATGTTTAGATTTACAGAGGAGGTCTTGGGCTTGAATTATTGCTCTCGCTCCAATGTTCACAGAGACACCTCACATGTGTTGTTTAAACTTTATTTACATATGCAGGCGTGATTTATGTTTGCATTTTCTTCTGCGTGCGAGCTTGCGGGGACAGGGCGCTTATATATATTTTTTGTTTATTTTATTAACATTTTTACACTTTCCCTTTTTTTTACAAAAAAAAAAATGATCACTTTTAAAGCGGATCTCCACCTTAAAGTGAAGGTCCGCTGATCGGAACCCTCCCCCCTCCGGTGTCACATTTGACATCTTTAAGGGGGGAGGGGGTGCAGATACCTGTCTAAAGACAGGTATCTTCACCCACTTCGGGCCCGCAGTCTCGGGCAAAAGACGTGTTTTTCCCGTTGTGTGCTGGCAACTCTCGGCTCCCAGCACACAGCGGGAGCCAATCGGCGGGCGCAGCGCGACTTCCGCATGCGCCGTAGGGAACCCGGGCAGTGAAGCCGCAGCGCTTCACTTCCTGGTTCCCTCATCGTGGATGGAGGGGGGAGCAGCAGAGAGATGAGCGAACGCTCGTCCTCTGCTGCGGACGCCGCTGGACTCCAGGACAGGTAAGTGTCCTATTGTTAAAAGTCAGCAGCTGCAGTATTTGTAGCTGCTGGCTTTTAAAAAAATAATTTATTGGGCCATCCACTTTGATTTCTATTACAAGGAATGTAACCATCCCTTGTATTGGAAATAGTGCATGATCGGTCCTCTTTATGTAGAGACCTCACATCTTTCCTCCAGGCTGGAAAACATCAGATCAAAAAAAAAAATGAAATCTGATGCTTTCTAGCCAAGATTTCGGCTTTGTTTTCTTTACTACTGTTGTTCGGCCCAAAACGTGACATCATAACATCGTGCCCGAGCCTCTGAGAGTCATAGAGATTGCCGGTTTTCTCTATGACTTCCTTCCGGTGCCAGCAGATTCCTTCTCCAGGTCCCCAATCGCACAAGAGAGCACGGAGAAACCCCTGGAGTCCGACAAGAGGGGTGAAATGTCCCCTCCCGTCGCCAGTAAGAATGATCAAGTGGATGAACTGCCACTATTATCATTCTTATGGTGTAGAGAATCGCTGGCTGAATACAATTATATGCAGCAGCAGGCATCATTCAAATATCACCACTGAAAGCCCAGGACATCATATGATGGCCTGCGGTATGGAAGTGGTTAAAGTATAACTACAGGCAAACATGTTTTTTAGTTTTGGATAGAGAGGAATCAGAACCCCAGTCAGTTTTTACTGCTGGCTGCGCCCCTGTTAAAGAGGAGTTTCGCCCGCCCCTTTAAAAATCAAAAGTCAGCAGCTGCACATACTGTAGCTGCTGATTTTAGCATTAGGCCAATTATCTGTCCTGGAGTCCAGCGATGTCGGCACCGATGTCCAGCAATGTCGGCACCAAAGCTGGCAAGGGAACCTGGCAGTGTAGTCTTTCAGCTTCACGGCCTGGTCCCCCTACTGTGCATGCGCAAAGTGCGCTGCAGTCTCTCACTGACCTGGCAGAAGAGAAGGGAGGAGGAGGGGGGCCTAGCTGCTGACGTACATTTCCGTGGTCCTGTCTCCTTGAAGTGGGGACAGGGTACCTGTAAAAAAACAGGTACCAACGCCCCCTCCCCCAAAAGGTGCCAAATGTGGCACCGGAGGGGGGGGGGGGAATCAGATAAGCGTAAGTTCCACTTTTGGGTTGAACTCCGCTTTAACCACTTGCTTACTGTGCACATATACCCCCTTCCTGCCCAGGCGAAATTTCAGCTTCCGGCACTGCATCAATTTAACTGATAATTGCGCGGTCGTGCGACGTGACTACCAAACAAAATTGGCATCCTTTTTTTTCCACAAATAGAGCTTTCTTTTGGTGGTATTTGATCATGTGTGCGGTTTTTATTTTTTGTGCTATAAACAAAAAGAGTGTACATTTTGGGGGAAAAAAACACAATATTTTTAACTTTTTGCTATAATAAATATCCAATTAAAAAAAAAAATTCTCAGTTTAGGCCGATACGTATTCTTCTACATATTTTTGGTAAAAAAAATCGCAATAAGTGACTGGTTTGCGGAAAAGTTATAGTGCCTACAAAAGAGGGGACATAATTATGATTTTTTTTATTATTTTTTTTTTTACTAGGAATGGCGGCGATCTGCAATTTTTATTGGGACTGCGACATTATAGCCGACACATCGGACACTTTTGACACATTTTTGGGACCATTCACATTTATACAGTGAACAGTGCTATAAATATGCATTGATTACTGTATAAATGTGACTGGCAGGGAAGGGGTTAACCACTAGGGGGCGGGGAAGGGGTTAAATGTGTAGCATAGTGAGTGTTCTAACTGTAGGGGGAGGGGGGTGACTGGGGGAGGTGACTGATCTGTGTCCCTATGTACAAGGGACACAGCATCAGTCTCCTCTCCCTGACAGGACGTGGATCTCTGTGTTTACACACAAAGATCCACGGTCCTGCTCAGTTACTGGGCAATCACGGGTGCCCGGTGGCCATCGCGCCTGCCGAGCACACGCATTGTGTTCCCAGTAACGCAGCGGATGCACGTGCGCCCCCTTGCGGTGTTAAAAGACCAGGACGTCATATGACGTCCTGTCAGAACAACTGAGCTACTTTACTGCCGTCAATTGACGGCGGCTGGTAGAGAAGTGGTTAAGGAGTCTCACCCTCTCTTTTTGTCCTGTTTACCATTACCATTGAAATCCCAAATTTTGGGCTATCTAAAGAGAAGTAATAGAGGCAAAAATCTTCCAATAGTGACACTAGTTCTGGTGACCTGGGGATTCCCAAGGAATTCCCATCATTTGAAGGGATTTCCTCTTACTTCTTCTTTGGCTATGTGACAGGAAGGGTAATCTCTGCAATGGGACACATATGGCGAAAAAAGGGGTTTTGCTCTATCCAAAATGAAAAAAAAAAAAAAAGTCTTGCCTATAGTTCTAGTTTAAGTTTTTCTGCGTATAAGGTCCTCTCAGTATGCGTCTTTGTTTTTTTGTTTTTTATGCCTGTTAATGCTCCTCTTTAAATACACCTATAAACACCTGTAAACTTCAATGTGTGCATGGCCACATACCTGTAGGCTAACAGGCTTTTACAGGTAGAAAAACAAACGCTTAATACCTGTATGAGCTGTGTGCATGAGGTCTTATTTACAGGATGCTTCCCCTTCCTATTCCATCTGGACTGACATCTAAATTCGTAGGATTTTTATTTAAAACCTTGATATTCAGTGATCAGCACTTTCATGTTCTAAAGTCTAGAATTTAATTACCACCAGGGACACCATTGACATAAAGTATATTTATTTTCTCTGTGTCTGTGTGTGTTTTGACTAGGTGGTCTGGTTTCCTCACACAATCTAAAAATATACTCACAGATTAAATAGCTACTCTTTAAGTCTAAAAATAACTTTAAGGGTTTTATTGGATGATGATGAATATTATTATTAGTAACATCACCACCATTATCTTTTTTTTATTTATACAATGTTAACATCTTCCATAGCTATGTACAAAGCGATGATCTACAGAAAATATTTTAATATACACACAAAACAAAATGAATAATAAAATGCCTAAATATAGTTACCATTTCGTTAAGTGTTAACAAAGAACACAAAGGGACATTTAATTTTACATGTATTAGTTTTTTATAGGTTTATGAAATCTGAAGTAAAACGGAAGATACTTCATACACAGCAAATGACCATGTCCTGTGTTGTTTTTGATACATGAGAATTCTGTGAAATGAGTTACATATAGGCCTCATGCACACTAAAGCTGATAAACTGTTTTTTTTTTTTTAACAGCCCTTAAACTCCCCTCTATGCTCTCCTATGTGTCCATGCACCCATGGATGTTTCTTGAAGTTTATCAGCAGGGGAGTTTATGGGTTGTTTTCTGAACGCCCTAAAATCGCATTTAAGAGCAGTTCTTCTGACCACATAAAACGCAGAACGCTGAAAAAACGCTCATAAATGTGCTTTTTACATTGCAGAGCTGAATGTAAGCTAGGTGTAATTAAAAAAAAAAAAAAAAACGCCCAAAAACACTGATGCTGAAAAATGCTCAAAACCCGTGCATAAACATGTTTAAAAAAAACGCTGTAAAAGCGTGTTTTTTTAAAGCAGCGTTTTCCTGCCAGCAATCAGACGTCCAGAAAAAAAGGTTATAGCAATGTGACAGGTTGTGTAACCATAAAATGTCCATTCATAAATGGAAGCTACCATAAGGGGATTAGAAGCAAAATCCAGCAGGAGCTACAGAGTATAAAAGAGAAGAGAGGCGCCTTTAAGTGTAGCAATATGTTGCTAAATGTTGTACCTTCATTAAATGTAACTATATTGCTACACTTAGGCCGTGTACACACGGCAGAGAACCTCGATGGGCAGAACACATCGTTCCGCCCGTCGAGGTTCCCTGCCGGCCGTCGAAATCGGCGACCCGCCCGTCGGGAATGGCAACCAGCCATTCTTCCAGGCGGGCCGTCGAGCAAATAGAGAGCGTGCTCTCTATTTCTGCTCGACGGGCTTCCCGACGGGAAGCTCGCCGAGAGCGTACACACGGCCGAGGTCCTCGCTGGAATGCAGCTTCCAGCGAGGTTCTCGCTGGTTTCCAGCGAGAACCTCGGTCGTGTGTACGCCGCCTGAGAGGCACCTCTCTTCTATTTTATACTCAGTTGTGACATGACACCGCTAGTATATCAAGTCAAATTTTTTTTCAAAATATTGCTTGTCTTGCAAAATGCTCTCAAACCAAGTTACACTCAAACCAAGGTTTTACTGTATAGGGAATGTTTTTAATGAAAAAACGCCTAAAAACGCTAATGCCAAAAACACAGGCAAAACGTGCAAGAATAAGGGAAAACACACAATAACACTAATGTTAAAACACTTTTAAAACGTCCTGTGTGCATGAGCCCTTGACCGCTTACCGACCTGCCACATGATCATATACGTCGACAGAATGGAACGGCTGGGCAAAGGGGCGTATATATACGTCCTCGTTAATTTGCCGCCAGTGGCGCGCCCGCAGCCCTGTTGACTGTGCCCACGGGACTCGCGGACCCAATGTCCGCTGGTGTCCTGTGATCGGATTACAGAGCTGAAGAACGGCGAGATGTCAGTGTAAACACAACATCTCCCCGTTCTTTCTAGTGACATGTCACTGATCGTCTGTTCCCTGTCATCGGGAACAGCGATCAGTGACATGTCACGGCAAGCCATGCCCCCTAACAGTTAGAAGCACTCCCTAGGTCACACATAAACCCTTCAGTGCCCCCTACAGGTTAACCCCTTCACTCCCAGTGTCATTTTTTACAGTAATCAGTGCATTTGTATAGCACTGATCGCTGTAAAAATGACAATGGTCCCAAAATGGTGTCAAAAGTGTCCGATGTGTCTGCCATAAAGTCGCAGTCACGATAAAAAATTGCTGATCACCGCCATTACTAGTAAAAAAAAAATATAAAAATGACGTAAAACTTTTCCATATTTTGTAGACGCTACAACTTTTGCGCAGACCAATCAATAAATGCTCATTGCAATTTTTTTTACCAAAAATATGTAGAAGAATACATATCGGCCTAAACTGAGGAAAAAATTTTTTTTTTTTTAAATTTTTGGGGAATATTTATTATAGCAAAATGTAAAAAATAATGGGCCAGCTTCAGGTACATCTGCGCATTATTGGACCGGCGTAGCGCACCGCCTTTACGTTAGACTTGCGCAATGTAGCCGCGTAATCACCCTATTCTTGAAGCTTTTACGCAGAAAATTGCGTAAAAGGCGTAAGGCGGAGTAATACAAATTGGGAAGGACGTGGGCGTGTTACATTGAAATGAGCCGTGACCCAATGCAAATGAAGGGCCGGCCGGGTCACGCATGCGCGCTTGAAGGAGACCATGGTCAGCACCTCTCTGCGCATGCTCACAACTCGGGAACGGCGCAATCAGTGAAATTGGAAATGGACTAAGGACTACGCAGACAGCATAACTAGACAGACACAAACGCACTTCCATTGCAAAAGTACATCCCTTTGTCCCTTCCCATTTAACAAAGTGCTTTTGTTCCGTTGTTAGTTGCGTTGTGTTTTGTATTTGTCAGATTAGTGTACTGTGTGATCAAGTGTTTGTTAGTAGATCTTTGAAAGTGTTTTTTGATAAGTGTTTGAGAGACTGTTTGTTTGATATATTTCTGGTCGTTTGTTTTCTTGCTTAATTGTTGCTGTTTGTTTTTGTGACTGATTTTTGCTGAGTGCTTGTGTGATTTTTTGGGTGTTAGTTTTCTCTTTGTGTGTGTTCTTGCTTGATTGGTTGTGCTTGTTTTTGTGACTGATTTTTGTTGACTGGGAGTGTTTTTTTGCAGTATGACAGAGAGAAAGCGAAAACTAAATTTTACTTTGGGGAAAAAAAGAATTCTTGCCCGGGCCATTAGCGATTATGGGCGTTTCCTCCACGGCCCGGAGAGTGCCAACACCACCCCGGCCAGGAGGAGGGAGATTTTGGACTCGATCACTGAGCAGGTCAATTCAGCGGGGGAGGGGGAGACACGGAACCGGTCTGGGATTGATAAAAAGAATAATGACCTCCGGTGTCTGGTCAAAAAGAAGCTGGCCAAAATGCTTGCCCATGCCAGGGCCACAGGAGGGGGCCCACCATGCCGTGTTAGGCTGACAGCGGAGGAGCGTGCGGTGGCCCTGACCTTTCATCGGCATGAAGTGGAGGGCCTGCCCGGCTTTGACTCAAGTCCGGAGCCCGTGGTGCCAGGTACGTTTTTTTTTTTATATCAGGTGTGTAGCATGTGTGGGGGAGGGGGTGAAAGGGAATATGTGGCAAGTGTGTGGATCCTCCAACCTGTGAATGTTTTGTATCATCCACAGATGTGCAGGAGGGTGCAGGGCCATCTGGCCTGACCGCACCATCCCCAGGACAGCAGCCTAATGAGGCCCCCCCGACAAGGCCGGAGTCCGTGGAGGAGGTTGAAGAGGAGGAGGAGGAGGTGTTTGATGAGGAGGAGGAGTCCATGTCAGGCACTGGACTATTGTTTTTGGAGGACTCTTCCACTCTGGCTGGCAGCAGCCAGCCCTCCCTAAGGGGGTTCCCCCCCCTCCTCACCCAACATGGCTCCCCTCCCAAGGGCCTCCGCTTCTCCCCGGCCACAAGCATCAGCTGGAGGCAGGAAGGCGACCCAGAAGACCAGGGGGTGGCTGATCTCCTGCCCGCCACTCTGAGAAGGGACCAGTTCCTCCAGACCCACCATCTGGGACAGGTCAGCCAGACATTGGTGCGGATGGAGGAGAGCCTGTCATCCATCAAGGATACGCTTGGGAACCTGGACTGCCACTCCCGGGCTTTCACAAACTGCCTTAACGACCTGCAGACTACATCAGCAGGCGTTGGGCAGGATGTGAGGGCCCTCACCCAGGCTATCCAGGCCAACACGGCAACACTAGGTGGTGCCCTGGACAGAATAGCCATGGCCTTGGAGGGCAGGCCGCCAGGTGGGCAGAGACCAGGAGCTGCTCCTCCTTCCCCGGTTTTCCCCCTCCCCATTAGTCTCCCCTGAGGAGCCGGGGCCGTGGCCGGGGGCGCCCCAGGCGTGGCTCACGTCAGGGCACTAATTTGTTTTTCCCTTTTTTTTTTTTGGCCTTTTTTTTTTTTTGCTGGAAATTTTTTGATTTTGCTGGTAATGTTTTTTTTTTATTTATTTTTAATTTTTTGGGGTTGTGAATGCTATTTGAATGTGGGGGTGACATTCCTGCCGGAAAAGGGGTGTCACCCTGAATTTTGGTGGAGTAGGGTTCCCCAGGACCAGGGAGAAGTGATCCCCAGGTCCGTGTGAATGGTGTATGAATGTACAGTGACATAATTGGAGCCTTGGCGTGGCGTTGCTGCTCACAAGTCCTGCATGGTGGACTGGTGCCAATCCAATTTGATGAGGATGTGGGGTGTGTGTGCTAGGGACCACAGTGGTGTGCATGCATGCATTCTCATTGTGTCATGATTAATGTGTGTGTTTAACGTGCAAAGATGCCCAATGTGAGCTGTCTCCTGGCTGCTCTTCCCTCAGAAGACGGGGGACCCTCGGTTAGGGGGGGATTGTCTGGTTCAGGGGTCAGGTCATCACAAAGGTCAATCTGCTGGCCCTTTCTTACTGCGAAGTTGTGCAGCATGCAACATGCACCGATGATATGGCACACAAGTTTGGGGAATACAAGAGGGTCCCCCCAGACTTATCCAGGCATCGGAAACGTGACTTCAGGAGGCCAAAGGTGCGCTCCACCACGGCACGTGTTTGGGCATGTGCTTGATTGTATCTTTCCTCTCCTAGGGTTTGGGGGTTCCGGATAGGAGTCATGAGATGGGGTCCCAGTGCATATGCAGAGTCACTTGTAAGGGAAAAGACAGGAGGATGTTAGTCATGCATGTGCCCCTTGTGATGTGTGCATCATGGGGGGGGCAGTCATGCCTGCCACCCATGTCACTCACCAACCAGCCAGGTGTCCCCATACACGTTCTGATCGAATTCCATTCGGATGTGGCTTTGATTGTAGATGTAGCTGTCATGGCTGGATCCGGGGTGTTTGGCACGGACGTGCCATATGAGGCCTTGGGCATCGACTATCACCTGTACGTTGATGGAATGCCAATGCTTCCGATTGCGGTACATGTGCTCTGTCTCATGGGGGGGCTGGAGTGCCACATGTGTGCAATCAATGGCCCCGATGGTGCGTGGGAATCTGGCAATTCTGTAGAAATCTGTCATTGCCTTCAGCCGCAGGTCCTCAGTGGTGGGTTTGATGATTTGGTTGGCCATGCGTCTGAGGATTGCTGGGACAACCTGGTGCACACATCTGCTCATGGAGGATTGTGACATCCCAGCCACCACTCCACTTGTACGCTGAAAAGAGCCACTGGCAAGGACATGGAGTGTGAGCGGTGTGTTGGGCTGGTGATGTCCTCCTGCAAGGTTTTGGTTGATTCCATGATGGCATGAGGGGTGAATCTGAAGATGCGAAACACCTCAGAATCACTCATGCCAAACAGGTCTATGCGTGTGCGGTATATCCTCTCCCGTGCCCTCCTCCGTGCCCTCATCCTTCTTTGTTCATCTAAAGTCAGTAGTATAGCTATGCGCGACGATGCCCCTGGCATGTTGGTATACAGATTGTTGTGCAACACGTGTGACTGGTCTGCTCCTCACTAACAGTGTTGCTTTCTCTGACATGTAGACGATTTTTTAAATTTTAGACCAGCTTTTATATGGTCTAATTTTAGACAGGACATTTTGCTGTTGCGCACACCGCGTAGCCTGCGCTGTCCCAACGTTCTTTTGTGGATCCCTGTAAGTCCCTCATTAGCATATTTGAATAGCAAATCAATGGTGTGTCTAGCGCAGTTTTGCGCGGACGGATGCGCCTGTCTAACAAAATTACGCTGGACAAAAACAAGTAGATTTCTTGCGTATCTTGTTTTGGGGATGCCGTGCATCGAAACGCACGCGCACATTTAGACTTACGCACGCGCATCTCCTGTTGCGCAGGTGTAATCGCTTTGTGAATCTGGGCCTATGTTTTTTTTTTCAAAATTTTCGCTCTATTTTTGTTTATAGCGCAAAAAAAAAAAATGCAGAGGTAAATAAATACTACCAAAAGAAAGCTCTATTTGTGGGAAAAAAAGGACGTCAAATTTGTTTGGGAGCCACATCGCACAACCACGCAATTGTCAGTTAAAGCGGCGCCCTGCAAAATCGCAAAAAGTGGCCTGGTCTTTGGCCAGCCAAATGGTCCAAGGCTTAATGCCCCGTACACATGATCGGAATTTCCGATGGAAAAAGTCAGATGGACTTTTTCCATCAGAAATTCCGACTGTGTCTATGCCCCATCGGAGTAATTCCATCGGAAATTCCGATGAATTCCATCAGAGTTTACATAGAGAACATGTTCTCTTTTCCTCCGATGGAATTCTGTCTGAATTTCCGATGTGAATTTGGTCGGACAAAGATCCGATCGTGTGTATGGGGCATTAGTGGTTAAGGGGCAAACTTTGGAAAACCAAAGGTCCAGATCACAGAAGTTCTGAAAAAAAGAATCATATATTTTTTTAGGAGAACTTACAAGGAAATAATAGAATAGTACATTTGTGTATTGTGCTTTTGGGAATTAACTTGTATCCTACTAAGCATTCACATGGCTAGCCTTGGCATTCACTATTTTGTTCTCACACAAAAGAACAAAAATAAAGGGGAAGGTTCATTTCCTTTCAGTCACAACTGTTCGCATTCCTCAGACCCTTGACAAAATGTCAAGGCCAGCAATCGTTAAAAATTAATAAAACTGTAATCTTTATCAAACACTTCACTAAGTTAAACTGGACATGTCATGTAGGAAGTTACCCATAAACAAGACAGGGTTATTAAATGACAGACAAAATAGCTGAGATTTCCTTTACTTGATGTGTCCCAATATTTCCTCGCCGTCTAGATCAAGCTGAGGAAGTCAGTCTGTACCGTGCACGACATCCTTGCCAACAAGAGGCACACAATGTTTGTTTTGACAACTAAACTGACTTTCCCGGTGTTCCCAATACAATTAATCGAGTCTATTTTTCACCTATGTGCATAAACAAAAACATACTTGCACAGCTCCTTACAATAAATGTATTGAACTATAGTGTGTATATGGTATATACGATAATGGAATGCATTTTATGCAATTTGTTCATAATAATTTATGCAGAACTACAGGCAGAAATGTCAAGATAAAAATGAATGTGAATTTGGGTGTTAATTGAAAAGTGTGAACTACGTGTTTCTTTGCCCAACAGAAATCAGATTAGTACATTGATCTCAAATTTCTTTGTTTTACTAAAGGCACTCGCTAAGTAATTTTTTGTGACTCACTTTTCTCATAATTTACTATTCAGTAAATACCTGTCAGGGAGCAGTCAATAATAAAGAGCAGTATACTAAAAATATTTTTCTGCGTGTACCATCAGTATTCATGTAAGGTGCCTTTTTTCGGAGAATAGGAGGCTTTCCAAGATGGACTGAGGCCATTTTGAGTTTGCAAAACTGAAAACATACTACAGTTGTATACAGAAGTAAATGTAGTTTTAACCTAGGTGGTCTTGTTATTTTGTGTGGAATGACTGGGAGACTAATGACTTGTAAATAAATATAGCCAATTGCATTTGGTTATTTCATGGGAATATCTAGTAAATTTGATCAGTTTTTATGTTTTATACAGTCAAATGAAAGGATAAGTGCACCCCATGAAAATTGTAGATTCTTTTAACAGGCAAACATTAGATCTTCATCCAGACAGTGCTTACAGATACAGTGGGGATCGAAAGTTTGGGCACCCCAGGTAAAGATTTGTATTAACCACTTTTGCTGCCCAATGACCAGAGCACTTTTTGTGATTCGGCATTGCATCGTTTTAACTGACAATTGCGTGGTCGTGCAACGTGGCTTCCAAACAAAATTGGCGTCCTTTTTTTCCCACAAATAGAGCTTTCTTTTAGTGGTATTTGATCATCTCTACGATTTTTATTTTTTGCGCTATAAACAAAAATAGAGTGACAATTTTGAAAAAAATGCAATATTTTTTACTTTTTGCTATAATAAATATCCCCCAAAAATATATAAAAAAAAACCATTTTTTTCCTCAGTTTAGGCCGATACGTATTCTTCTACATATTTTTCGTAAAAAAAAAATCACAATAAGCGTTTATTGATTGGTTTGCGCAAAAGTTATAGCGTTTATAAAATAGGGGGTAGTTTTATGGCATTTTTATTTATATATTTTTTTTACTAGTAATGGCGGCGATCAGCGGGTTTTTTCAGTACTGCGACATTATGGCGGACACTTCGGACACTTTTGACACATTTTTGGTACCATTGGCATTTTTTTTAGCGATCAATGCTATACAAAAGCATTGGATTACTATAAAAATGCAATTGGCAGTGAAGGGGATAACACTAGGGGGCGGGGAAGGGGTTAAGTATGTTCCTGGGTGTGTTCTAACTGTATGGGGGGTGGCCTCACTAGAGGAAGTCACTGATCTTCTGTTCATACATTGTATGAACAGAAGATCAGCGTTTCTCCCGCTGACAGGACAGGGAGCTTTGTGTTTACACACATAGCTCCCTAGTGGCCTCTTTAGAGCCGACGTAGAGCTACGGGCTCTCGCCCAGGAGAGCCGACCTGCCGCCGTAAAATGTCGGCGGCAGGTCGGCAAGCAGTTAATGTGCATAACAAAGCCAAGGAAAGATGGAAAAATCTCCAAAAGGCATCAAATTACAGATTAGACATTCTTATAATATGTCAAAAAAGTTATATTTTATTTTCATCATTTACACTTTCAAAAATACAGAAAACAAAAAAAAAGATTGGGCACCCTGCAGAATTTATAGCATGCACTGCCCCCTTTGCAAAGCTGAGCCCTGCCAGTGTCATGGATTGTTCTCAATCATCATCTGGGAAGACCAGGTAATGTCAGTCTCAAAGGTTTTAAAAGCCCAGACTCATCTGACCTTGCCCCAACAATCAGCACCATGGGTTCTTCTAAGCAGTTGTCTAGAAAACTGAAACTGACAATAGTTGACGCTCACAAAGCTGGAGAAGGCTATAAGAAGATAGCAAAGCGTTTTCAGATGTCAATATCCTCTGTTCGGAATGCAATTAAGAAATGGCAGTCATCAGGAACAGTGGAAGTTAAAGCAAGATCTGGAAGACCAAGAAAAATATCAGACAGAACAGCTCGTAGGATTGTGAAAAAAGCAATTCAAAACCCACGTTTGACTGCACGATCCCTCCAGAAAGATCTGGCAGACACTGGAGTTGTGGTACACTATTCCACTAAGAGATACTTGTACAAATATGGTCTTAATGGAAGAGTCATCAGAAGAAAACCTCTTCTACGTCCTCACCACAAAAATCAGCGTTTGAACTTTGCAAATGAACATATAGACAAGCCTGATGCATTTTGGAAACAAGTTCTGTAGACCGATGAGGTTAAAATTGTCTGGAATGAGCAAAGGTACATTTGGAGAAGATAGGGCACATAATTTAATGAAAAGAACCTCTGTCCAACTGTTAAGCATGGAGGTGGATCAATCATGCTTTGGGGTTTTATTGCAGCCATGGGCACAGGGAACATTTCACAAGTAGAAGGAAAAATGGATTCAATAAAATTTCAGCAAATTTTGGATGGTAACTTGATGCCATCTGTGAAAAAGCTGAAGTTAAAGAGAGGATGGCTTCTACAAATGGATAATGATCCTAAACATAGGCAAAACAGCAGGGGGCGCTGAAAACTGATTTTTAAATACAATAGTGAACTATGTATATCCCCATCAAAGGAGATGATCAGACAAAAGGTGCAATACAGTGCAAATAGTTAGTACATAGTTAGTACATAAATTGCAATGAGAAAATATATTATTAATAAAATATCCAAACGAATATGTGCAGAAACCAGATCCAAAAATTATGAAAAAATGTCCATAAAGGTGCAAAAGAATTAATAATATCCTTAAAAATCCTTGTGACTTGTTCTCTCATATAAGTGAATATAAGTGATCGCAAATGAAGTGTTTCCACCTTCACCAACTAAACACCGACAGTGTAAACAGGATGGCTCCTTACCGCAAACGATTGACCTTTCTCGTTAGAAAATAGGTCAAATAAAGCGTTGTGTCTCCACGGACAGTAGATTCCCTGGATTCCCTTGATTGAATGCGTTAAAGGGCAAAGAAACACAAAAAATTGCCGCCATAGCGTGATACCGTTTTATTAAAAGACATGGATACAAACACACAATGCCGAGTGGCTCCTTACTATTTTTGGTGCCCTCCGTCCCGGCACTGAGGCTAATGGCTTGGGTCAATGGATAAGATGTGTCCTCGCTGGGGGAGCACTCGTGTGCGTTCCACTTCTCTTGTGTAGAGAACCAGCTGGACCGGAAGTTGCTGTGCGTGGTCACGTACCGCCTCGACGTACGTTTCAATAATTCGTCATCAGGAAGCACACTAGACACACGCACTGGACCAGGTAATATAGGTCTCGGCTATCAGCAGTGGGATAATTTTGGCCAATCACAGCCTCGGTCCCGGTTACCTCTGCAACCAATGTACATCTCGCAATATATTGCACATAGTAGGAACGCTTATATAAAACACATAGCATAAACATATAACAATAATCTCTCGTTATGATCCTTAATGAAATCCAGATAAGTAGATATCACATACAATATACATTTAAAACGATTTAAAATTTAAAACTTAAAACTGCGAGTCTGTATCAAAATAATAATAATACTATAGTAATAAAAAATTAATAAAAGATTATTAAAACTATTTTAATCATTAGTAAGGAAACAATTTAAATTGAGCTCAATGTTGAGACCCTGTGGTCGCATAGTTCTCAACCGATGCAGCCACTGGGTCTCATTTTGGGATACTGCCCTGGTGAGGTTGGTACCTCTCCAGTGGCTGGTAATCCTATCAATCCCAAAAAATCTAAGTTTGCGGGGATCTCTATTGTGAAAAAGATCAAAATGTTTAGAAACACTGTGATCAGGGTAGCCTTTGATGATTTTGGCTACATGCTCATTGATCCTTACTTTCAGCTCCCTGGTAGTTCTACCTACATATTGAAAGGTACATGGGCACTCCAAAACGTACGTTACATACCTGGAGTGGCATGTAATGAGTGGTTTAATAGTAAATTCCTGTTTGGTTACACTAGAACTAAACTTGCTAACTTTTCTGCCTGTTCTATTCGTTTTTTTACAGGATCTGCATCGAGTGCAGTAATGAAAACCGGAGCCATCTAAAAAGGTTAAAGGTCGCTCGGGGGGGTCTGGCAGCAATCATATTCCTGAGGCCAGGGGCCCTCCTATAGATGAAGGTAGGTTTAGGAGGTAAAATCTTGGCCAAATCATTGTCTTTCAACAAGATAGGCCAAAATTGTTTAAAAATCTTTTCAACCTGCCTGTATTGCCTATGATAGCCGGACAGAAAGGATATTTCTCCCTGGTGAGGAGGTTTAGGTTTAGATTCCAACATGGTTTCTCTATTCATGTTCCTAACCTCTTCTTTAGTTACTAGCAGCCTGGTTTTAGGGTAACCCTTTGCAATGAACTTGTCAATCAGCAAATTCGTTTGCTGATCGAAGTCAACAATATCATTGCAGTTTCGACGGATTCGCATCAGTTGCCCTTTAGGAACAGCTCCCAACCATTTGGGGTGGTGACAACTATTCATGGGCACAAAGCCATTGCGATCCGTGGGTTTAAAAAATGTTTTGGTACAGATATTGTTGTTTACCTTAGTGAGCGTGAGATCTAAATAATTTATGGTAGTCAAACTACTTTCCGCTGTAAAACTAAGACCATAATTATTGACGTTCATTTGGAATAAAAAGATATCCAAAGATGTCTGGGGTCCCTCCCACAACAAAATGATATCATCGATATACCGTTTATAGTATACTACTGATCCCATGTTAGCTTTAAAAATTGACTCTTCTTCCCATTTATTAAGAACCAAATTTGCCACACTGGGGGCATAACGAGCCCCCATGGCGACCCCTTTAATTTGTTTGTAAAAATTACCTTGAGCCCAGAAGTAATTGTTCCCCATTGCAAGCATGAGGCCTTTTACCAGAAACAATATCTGTGCATCTGGTAAGGTGGACTTTTCATGGAAAGCCTCCATGACAGCTGTGATTGCATCCTGTTGTGAAATATTAGTATACAGAGATTCCACATCTACTGTCACTAACCAAGTGTTCTCTGAGACAACCACAGGAGCTAGAGATTTTATAAGTTCTTTGCTGTCTTTTAAATATGCTTTCCCTAGTATGACCATAGGTTGCAAAAATATTTCTAAATATTCTCCTATTCTGGAGAATAAAGAATCGATCCCACTCAGTATGGGTCGACCAGGGGGCTTGGTCTTATTTTTGTGTATCTTGGGAAGAATGTAAAATACTGGAGTTCGTGGTACTTTCGGTACTAGGTATAAAGCCTCTTTCTCTGTCAGTATAGTTTTAGTCAATCCCTCATTGACCCAACTTGAGAGTTCTATTTTAAGTTTAGACATGGGATCTCCCGGGAGCGGTAGGTAGGTAGTGGTGTCACTAAGGAGGCGTTGAATCTCTTCATAATATTCCTCCTTTTTGAGTAACACCACTCCACCCCCCTTGTCTGCCGGACGTATTACTATATTCTTATTTTGTTCTAATTTCTTAATTCCCTCTGTCACCAATTGGTTGTTAGTATTGTGTTTCTTCAACTCCAGATCCTTTATTTTTTCCTGTACCATGTTTTTAAACACCTCAACATGATGGTGTGAGCCCGTGTTGGGGTTGAAAACAGAGTTGTTCTTAAGGCCACTATGTTGATAGTTATTGGGAATAAGTGGAGGTGGATTACTGGTTTGTTGGCAAAAATGTTTTTTGATATTGAGTTTCCTTACGTACTTTTCAATATCCAAAAAGAGGTCGAACTTATCAATGTTTTTATTTGGGGCAAATTTTAGGCCTTTTGAAAGGACTGTTAATTCTGCCAATACAGGCAGGTTGAAAAGATTTTTAAACAATTTTGGCCTATCTTGTTGAAAGACAATGATTTGGCCAAGATTTTACCTCCTAAACCTACCTTCATCTATAGGAGGGCCCCTGGCCTCAGGAATATGATTGCTGGCAATGTGCCAGACCCCCCCGAGCGACCTTTAACCTTTTTAGATGGCTCCGGTTTTCATTACTGCACTCGATGCAGATCCTGTAAAAAAACGAATAGAACAGGCAGAAAAGTTAGCAAGTTTAGTTCTAGTGTAACCAAACAGGAATTTACTATTAAACCATAGTGTTGCTCACGAATATTCGCATTGCGAATATTCGCTACGAATATTGCATATTCGAGTATTCGCGAATAACACGAATATCGCGACGAATATTCGCTATTTCGAATATTCGAATTTTTTCAATTTTTTTTTAGAACAGATCACATCCTAGAGATCCCCATCGACGTCTAAAAGCATTGCTGGTATGATTAGAGACCTTGGGCCGAGTAGCTGCAGCGCTCATTTTATATTGCCGAAAAATCGCAATGCGATTATTCGGCAATAGCGATATCGCGCGATTATTTTATATTGTAATATATCACAAATATTCTGAGCCAATCAAAGTGCTCCATTCCGCATTTCTCGAAATTTCGCAATTATTTTGTATTGTAATATATCACGAATATTCTGAGCCAATCAGAGTGCTCCATTCCGCATTTCTCGAATATTTGCAATTATTTTATATTGTAATATATCACGAATATTCTGAGCCAATCAGAGTGCTCCTTCCGCATTTCTCGAATATTCGCAATTATTGTGTATTGTAATATATCACGAATATTCTGAGCCAATCAGAGTGCTCCTTCCGCATTTGCCGAATATTCGCAATTATTGTGTATTGTAATATATCACGAATATTCTGAGCCAATCAGAGTGCTCCTTCCGCATTTCTCGAATATTCGCAATTATTTTATATTGTAATATATCACAAATATTCTGAGCCAATCAGAGTGCTCCTTCCGCATTTGCCGAATATTCGCAATTATTGTGTATTGTAATATATCACGAATATTCTGAGCCAATCAGAGTGCTCCATTCCGCATTTCTCGAATATTCGCAATTATTTTGTATTATAAAATATCACGAATATTCTGAGCCAATCAGAGTGCTCCATTCCGCATTTCTCGAATATTCGCAATAGCGAAAAATCGCAATAGCGAAAAATCGCAATAGCGAAAATTCGCAATAATTTAATTTCCAAAAAATATCACGAATATTCGTATTTAGCGAATATTTCTCGAATATTCGACTATATATTCGAGATATATCGCGAAATCGAATATGGCATATTCTGCTCAACACTATTAAACCACTCATTACATGCCACTCCAGGTATGTAACGTACGTTTTGGAGTGCCCATGTACCTTTCAATATGTAGGTAGAACTACCAGGGAGCTGAAAGTAAGGATCAATGAGCATGTAGCCAATATCATCAAAGGCTACCCTGATCACAGTGTTTCTAAACATTTTGATCTTTTTCACAATAGAGATCCCCGTAAACTTAGATTTTTTGGGATTGATAGGATTACCAGCCACTGGAGAGGTACCAACCTCACCAGGGCAGTATCCCAAAATGAGACCCAGTGGCTGCATCGGTTGAGAACTATGCGACCACAGGGTCTCAACATTGAGCTCGATTTAAATTGTTTCCTTACTAATGATTAAAATAGTTTTATTAATCTTTTATTAATTTTTTATTACTATAGTATTATTATTATTTTGATACAGACTCGCAGTTTTAAGTTTTAAATTTTAAATCGTTTTAAATGTATATTGTATGTGATATCTACTTATCTGGATTTCATTAAGGATCATAACGAGAGATTATTGTTATATGTTTATGCTATGTGTTTTATATAAGCGTTCCTACTATGTGCAATATATTGCGAGATGTACATTGGTTGCAGAGGTAACCGGGACCGAGGCTGTGATTGGCCAAAATTATCCCACTGCTGATAGCCGAGACCTATATTACCTGGTCCAGTGCGTGTGTCTAGTGCGCTTCCTGATGACGAATTATTGAAACGTACGTCGAGGCGGTACGTGACCACGCACAGCAACTTCCGGTCCAGCTGGTTCTCTACACAAGAGAAGTGGAACGCACGCGAGTGCTCCCCCAGCGAGGACGCATCTTATCCATTGACCCAAGCCATTAGCCTCAGTGCCGGGACGGAGGGCACCAAAAATAGTAAGGAGCCACTCGGCATTGTGTGTTTGTATCCATGTCTTTTAATAAAACGGTATCACGCTATGGCGGCAATTTTCTGTGTTTCTTTGCCCTTTAACGCATTCAATCAAGGGAATCCAGGCTATCTACTGTCCGTGGAGACACAACGCTTTATTTGACCTATTTTCTAACGAGAAAGGTCAATCGTTTGCGGTAAGGAGCCATCCTGTTTACACTGTCGGTGTTTAGTTGGTGAAGGTGGAAACACTTCATTTGCGATCACTTATATTCACTTATATGAGAGAACAAGTCACAAGGATTTTTAAGGATAATATTAATTCTTTTGCACCTTTATGGACATTTTTTCATAATTTTTGGATCTGGTTTCTGCACATATTCGTTTGGATATTTTATTAATAATATATTTTCTCATTGCAATTTATGTACTAACTATGTACTAACTATTTGCACTGTATTGCACCTTTTGTCTGATCATCTCCTTTGATGGGGATATACATAGTTCACTATTGTATTTAAAAATCAGTTTTCAGCGCCCCCTGCTGTTTTCCATTTATCGATTCTATTTTGAATTTTTGGGGTGCAGCTCACCTAGTGGTTAATTTATATCACGTTAAAACACATTTATTAGTTATTTTGGCGCGAGATCCTCACCCTACCAACGATCCTAAACATACCTCATAATCCACGGGGGATTACATCAAGAGGCGTAAACTGAAGGTTTTGCCATGGCATTCACAATCTCCTGACGTCAACATAATTGAAAATCTATGGATACACCTTTAAGAGCAGTGCCTGACAGACAGCCCAGAAATCTCAAAGAACCGGAACACTTTTGTAAGAAAAAATGGGCAAAGATACCTCAAACAAGAATTGAAAGACTCTTGGCTGGCTACAAAAAGCGTTTACAAGCTGTGTGTTTTTTTCTTTTTGGTTTTCACATTTATTTTTTATACAAAACAGCAGCTAGGCTCTTTCTATTCACATCTCCTTGCGCGCAGCGGTGGATGATCAGAAAGGGAGCGCATTATTCAGATCATTCGGACTTCTCTACAAGCTGTGATGTTTGCCAAAGGGGGCAGTACAAGATATTAACTCTGTAGGGTGCCCAAACTTTTGCAGACACCATTTTTTTGTTTTCTATAATCTTGAAAGTGTAAATGATGGAAATAAAATCTAACTTTTTTTTTACATATTATAAGAATGTCTAATCTGTAATTTGATGCCTTTTGGAGATTTTTCCATCTCTCCTTGGCTTCGTTATGCACATTAATACAAACAGGAAAAAAAAGCATGTGAAGGAAGAATTTATTTATTTTTTCCTAAGGGGCTCTACAAATTCATACCATATTTATCGGAGTATTGCGCACTCCGGCGTATAGCGCGCACCCCTAAAGTAGACCCGAAATTCCTGTAAAAAAATGTTTTATTACTTACAGTCTGGTGTCTTGCCCGGCGTCCATCGGCGGCCTTTTCCGGTCCGGCGTCCGTCTGCGGCCTCAGTGGTGTCCTCCTGGCTTCTCCCGCGCTGTCTTCGAGTCGAATCCCCGCTTCCCGCACTCAGTTTGAAGCCTCCGCCGACATATACCGAGC
Organism: Rana kukunoris; assembly: GCA_029574335.1. Lineage (NCBI taxonomy): Eukaryota > Metazoa > Chordata > Amphibia > Anura > Ranidae > Rana > Rana kukunoris. The sequence continues at coordinate 176,815,072 of CM056053.1, read as the reverse complement.
GCAGTACACTCGGGCACGCTCGGCTACGCTCGGCTTCTCACGCATAAACGTCACAGAGCGTGACTCCGAGCGAAGCCGAGCCTGGCCGAATGTACCCGAGTGTACTGCGCTCGGTATATGTCGGCGGAGGCTTCAAACTGAGCGCGGAAAGCGGGTATCGGCGTATATATCGCACACCCACGATTTTCCCCTTATTTTAAGGGGAAACAAGTGCGCGGTATACGCCGATAAATACGGTAGTACATAGTGCCACACTGTAAAACGTAACATGATAAATGGAAATGGATGGATGTAAGGGAAACATGCCACTCCCTATGGCAGTGATGGAAAAACTTAGCACCCCAGATGTTTTGGAACTACATTTCTCATGATGCTCAACTACACTGCAGAGTGCACAATTAAAGTCCCACCCCACTTTGTTTCCAATTCTAATCACATAGTTACCGTAAAGGTCACATACAGTGGAAGGATGGAGATGAGAGATGAGATGGCCTTTAGTCCAGGTTGTTGTCCATTGCTATGTGTTAATATTGCACTGCAATAGACTGCAAAGGTCTAAAAGAGACCTTTAATCATTGTTGTAATTTCAGTGTACATTAAAACATGTTAAGCTTAAATCATGTTGGTGAATCACAATATGTACATAATTTAATCCTGAAGCATTTTATCCTGAAGCAAACCTGTGCTAAACTCAGAGTGACAGCAAACAGCAGGCACACAAAAGTATAAATGCTCCTCCTAATATATAAATGAACAATAAATGTTATAACTGTTCATGATTGGGTACAGAAATCCATTCAGCCGGAAAATGGTTGAAATGATCAGAACATGTACTGTACATAACCTGCATGAATTATATATACCAGTAGTAGGACTGCCTTCTTATAAGATCTACAACCTATAACACTTTTTTCAAGCTATATCTAGTTCCTAATCCACAAATACTAGTTTTGTAAGAACATGTTCCTAATTTTTTCCTCACCACATTAGTTAATGGGAGGATTGTGTTTGATAAATTGGCATGGATTATCTATAGAATATAGTAGGAGTAGCCCGGCTAAGATGAAAAGTGAGAGAAACACTGGCTGCAGTTGCTCTACTAATATACTTATCAGCAAGAGGAGGGAGCTGCTGAGCAGGAACAGTTCAACAGGTTGAGTCAAGCAGCGCTGAACTGTGGGAACTGTAATCCTAATGAGAGGGGCTCTACTACAATCAACAGCTTTTGAACTGCATTTCCCAAAGGAGATTACCAGGAGGAATGGAAAGAGCACCATTTTCTCAAGCTGTACAGGAAAAAACTTCCTTTGTGCCATCAGGGAGCGCAGAGAGTGCACATCACTGTCAAGTGTGCACCACCACTGCTATGTAACAGCAGCCTGAGCTGGATCCGGAGTACTGAATCCAGGTGTGCTTGCAGTCAGAGTCACCTGGGTACAGAGCAGAGAGTGGACTGGATGGTGAGCAGCAATATCGTTGGGACTGGTGAGCTGCTGCTGTGGGGATTTACTATCTGCTGCTGGAGAGAGAGAGAGACTAAGCCTTTTAGGAACTGGCCATGCAGCCATCTAGTAGCCTTATTGCTGCCACCAGGCTTGACTGGCACTCTTCTCATGTGTACCAATGGTACAATTGAGCCCCAACGCTAGCCAGCTAAAGAGTTAGGACTAAAGACTGCCCCTTTACAGCTGCTACACAGAGACTTTCACCCACTGCTTTTGCTAAGAGGTACCTCTCAGGAGACACTGCACCATATCCTAGCCATTCTCCTAGAGTGCACTCTAGACTAGTTATGGTATAATTATTCATATTGTGGTTAATGCTTATATTGCACTGTTTATTGCTGACTTCGAGTTAATCTCAGTCTAGTGGTACAGAATTCTATTCTAAGTAACCTTGGCATAGTGATTGTACTGTCTGGAGGACTGTGTCTGAACCTACCTTCTGTGTGGTAATTTATGCTCAAAGCACCATTTTTTCTAACCCATATCAATACATGGAGTTAATTTACCACTAAACGGTCCTGACCTATTTTGTGGTTTTCACAGCTGAGTTAAAGATATCTATTCTCATGTTCTTATAAGTGCTTGCAGTAACTTTCATTCAACCAGGTGTGTCAGAGGGACCGAGGTTGTTCTTGGATTCAAGGTGCAGAACAGAGAAACCAAATTGCCAGGCAGCTCCTTTGGGTGTAGCGCTACATAAGGATCTCTCCTTTAGCTGTCAGCATATGATACATCTGAAGGCAATCTATGCTGCTTGCAATGTGTAATACACATCATAAAGTGGGAGAAGTACATTGTACAAATCATTAGTAAGACCTCATCTGGAATATGCAGTCCAGTTTTGGGCACCAGTTCTCAAAAAGGATATTGGAGAACTGGAGAAAGTGCAGAGAAGGGCAACTAAACTGATAAGAGGCATGGATGAGCTAAGCTATGAGGAAAGATTAGAGGAACTGAATTTATTCACTCTTGAGAAGAGGAGAATAAGGGGGGATATGATCAACATGTACAAATATATAAGAGGTCCATATAGTGAACTTGGTGTTGAGTTATTCACTTTAAGGTCAACACTGAGGACAAGGGGGCACTCTTTACGTCTGGAGGAAAAGAGATTTCACCTCCAAATACGGAAAGGTTTCTTCACAGTAAGAGCTGTGAAAATGTGGAACAGACTCCCTCCGGAGGTGGTTCTGGCCAGCTCAGTAGATTGCTTTAAGAGAGGCCTGGATTCTTTCCTAAATGCACATAATATAACGGAGTACTAAGTTTTGTAGGTAAAGTTGATCCGGGGTAAATCCGATTGCCTCTCGGGGGATCAGGAAGGAATTTTTTCCCCTCCAGCAGCAAATTGGATCATCGCTCTGCTGTTTTTTTTTGCCTTCCTCTGGATCAACTGTGGGTATGGAGTTGGGTGTATGGGATGTACTGTGTTTTATTTTGTTTGTTTATTTTTTTTTTATGGTTGAACTGGATGGACTTTTTTCAACCTGACTAACTATGTAACTATGTTTTCCATCAGCTTTGACATCCGTATCACAGTGAAAGAATTTATGTTATGTATTTACAGTAAGTGTTCTTTTTAATTACTAATCTAAGCCTCAGAAACGTTACCGTGTTAAAATAAATCCATCTTATAAAAGAAATACACTTTATTTTCTTTTAGTCAAATGACTTAAATGTCTCCTGCTACAGTGATGTCTGCCTGCTAGCCACAGACAGGTCAATTTAACCACTTGTCTACTTCGGTTTAGTTTTATACATGTCTGATTGGATAATAATCTATGAAGATGATAAATGTCTCACAAAGCCTTTTGGATTTGCTGCAGGTCAGTGATCAATTCAATTTAAAGATACATAACGGCAAGATTTATTTAAATTAACTTCTAAAAGTTGGCAATGCTTCCAGTAATCCTTTATCTTACTATTAGGAGGCTATAAAAAGAGCTTACATCATGGTGGCCAATGCCACTGATCTCATCGCAGTTTAAATATCTGCACCAGGAGTGATCTGTGCTGCAAAGAAGAATGTAGTGACATTTCTAGACACCTAAAGCTCAAGACAAAATAAAAAGAAAACTAGACCTACTATAGACCTATATATAACTAGAAGATTAACATATGCTAAAGTCTTTGCAAGTACAAAAAGCGTACATGTTCTAACTGCTAAACAAAGATTGGAAATAATGTACATATTCTCACCATACAATTCACCTAAACTTAGTTCACCTTTTGAACAATACATTTTGTATTAGCATTTTTTACACAATGAGGAGGCGTCCTCTTTTGTGTTTTTTTTTTTCCTTTTCTATGGTGAGTTCATTGTATGTTTACTGAGGAAACAGTGATTTATCACTTCCACGTCCAGAGCCAGTTTGGATTACAACATCGTGGAGAACCCCAGTCCAGAGCCATTGAGAGGAGCTGCTCCCCATTCATTGGGTTGACTAAAGCGCACTTGACCCACCACCGTACAGTGTTCCCGGGTTCACCACATCCGGTAAGAGTATTCAATCTATTCTTGCCTTGTGAATTGGGAATATTTTGGAATGGGATTCCAGATACGGAGATATTGGGAAGATAACAGTCATCATCTCTCATATACAGTGCCGAAAATAAGTATTTGAACACCCTGCTATTTTGCAAGTTCTCCCACTTGGAAATCATGGAGGGGTCTGAAATTGTCATCGTAGGTGCATGTCCACTGTGAGAGACATAATCAAAAACAAATTCCAGAAATCACAATGTATCAATTTTTTAACTATTTATTTGTATGATACAGCTGCAAATAAGTATTTGAAAACCTGAGAAAATCAATGTTAATATTTGGTACAGTAGCCTTTGTTTGCAATTACAGAGGTCAAACGTTTCTTGTAGTTTTTCACCAGGTTTGCACACACTGGAGGAGGGATTTTGGCCCACTCCTCCACACAGATCTTCTCTAGATCAGTCAGGTTTCTGGGCTGTCGCTGAGAAACACGGAGTTTGAGCTCCCTCCAAAGATTCTCTATTGGGTTTAGGTCTGAAGACTGGCTAGGCCACGCCAGAACCTTGATATGCTTCTTACAGAGCCACTCCTTGGTTATCCTGGCTGTGTGCTTCAGGTCATTGTCATGTTGGAAGACCCAGCCTCGACCCATCTTCAAAGCTCTAACTGAGGGAAGGAGGTTGTTGCCCAAAATCTCGCAATACATGGCCCCGGTCATCCTCTCCTTAATACAGTGCAGTCGCCCTGTCCCATGTGCAGAAAAACACCCCCAAAGCATGATGCTACCACCCCCATGCTTCACAGTAGGGATGGTGTTCTTGGGATGGTACTCATCATTCTTCTTCCTCCAAACACGGTTAGTGGAATTATGACCAAAAAGTTCTATTTTGGTCTCATCTGACCACATGACTTTCTCCCATGACTCCTCTGGATCATCCAAATGGTCATTGGCAAACTTAAGACGGGCCTTGACATGTGCTGGTTTAAGCAGGGGAACCTTCCGTGCCATGCATGATTTCAAACCATGACGTCTTAGTGTATTACCAACAGTAACCTTGGAAACGGTGGTCCCAGCTCTTTTCAGGTCATTGACCAGCTCCTCCCGTGTAGTCCTGGGCTGATTTCTCACCTTTCTTAGGATCATTGAGACCCCACAAGGTGAGATTTTGCATGGAGCCCCAGTCCGAGGGAGATTGACAGTCATGTTTAGCTTCATCCATTTTCTAATGATTGCTCCAACAGTGGACCCTTTTTCACCAAGCTGCTTGGCAATTTCCCCGTAGCCCTTTCCAGCCTTATGGAGGTGTACAATTTTGTCTCTAGTGTCTTTGGACAGCTCTTTGGTCTTGGCCATGTTAGTAGTTGGATTCTTACTGATTGTTTGGGGTGCACAGGTGTCTTTATGCAGCTAATGACCTCAAACAGGTGCATCTAATTTAGGATAATAAATGGAGTGGAGGTGGACATTTTAAAGGCAGACTAACAGGTCTTTGAGGGTCAGAATTCTAGCTGATAGACAGGTGTTCAAATACTTCTTTGCAGCTGTATCATACAATTAAATAGTTAAAAATTCATAAATTGTGATTTCTGGATTTTTTTTTTTTGATTATGTCTCTCACAGTGGACATGCACCTACGATGACAATTTCAGACCCCTCCATGATTTCCAAGTGGGAGAACTTGCAAAATAGCAGGGTGTTCAAATACTTATTTTCCGCACTGTATGCTCTGACGGCTTGATTCCATTTGGATGGACATTATAGATATATATATGTACTTATATGCACTTCATATGCACAACGTTTATTATTTGATTACACTGTGGACTTTATTATTAGTATTAGTTTTTTGCAACCATACATGTCAGATGCATGTCTGGATTTCTTGCATTGACTATTCTATCCTAATAGCCTCACCCGTCCGTGGTTAGGCTTCTTTTTTTGTTTGGCGCTGCACTTTATTATTTTCTATTTTTACACAATTTGCTCCATTGTTGTGTTGGCTGCCACCTCTGATACTATATTGGACGAGCGCAGTATACATTTTTATAATTTATAATATCGCAGTCACAATAAAAATCGCTGATCACCGCCATTACTAGTAAAACAAATATAATATTAATAAAAATGTCTTAAAACTATCCCCTATTTTGTAGACGCTATAACTTTTGCGCAAACCGATCAATAAACGCTTATTGCGATTTTTTTTACCAAAAATATGTAGAAGAATATGTATCGGCCTAAACTGAGTTGAAAAATATTTTCGGGGGATATTTATTATAGCAAAAAGTAAAACTGTCTCTCTTTTTTTTTTTTATAGCGCAAAAAATAAAAACCGCAGAGGTGATCAAATACCACTAAAAGAAATCTCTATTTCTGGGGGAAAAAATACGTCAATTTTGTTAAACATTATTTTGTAATAATGTATTGCAGTATGTCATTTCTGTATACAGGCATACCCCACTTTTAAGTACACAATGGGGTTTATTTACTAACACTGGAAAGCGCAAAAACAGGCTCACTTCTGCTTAGAAACCAATGAGCTTCTAACCCAGGCTTATTCGATTTATCCTGGTAATAAAACCCGGAAGCTTATTGGTTTCTGTGCAGAAGTGAGCCTGATTTTGCGCTTTTAAGCTTTAGTAAATAAACCCCATTGTGTACTTAAAAGTGGGGTATGCCTGTACATGTTTTTAATTTAGGAAGCGCGTTGTCGGTGCAGATATGGTTGCGACTATGCCGCACAAGATCTAAGCGGTAGCGCAACTGTGCTTGCAGATACACGGCTGAAATGTTCTATATGAAAAGTCAGATCTTGTCAACCGGGAGACACAGGAGTGCTGCCTTTGTTTCCGGTGTGACTTTTCTGCTAGTAGCTATAAATAGCGTGGTGTGTGAAGTCCTGGGTATTGCCTCCTATCCCTGTTGATGCCTGTTGAGGAGAAACGTAGGGCCGGGCGGAGCAAGAATTATCTGATATCACCACACCCCAGCTGATCGGCCGAAGCCGATGTTGGAAGTTTTTTATCCTGTTTTTTAAAACTGTTCTGCTGAAATAAGCTTTTAACTTGATGTCAGTAAACCTGCTTTATCAATAAAGTTTTTTTTTTGATTACCGAAATCATACTGCACCATGAAGCTTTTTTTGCTCTTCCTCTAACATACCCGTACACCTCGCCATTCCATTGGAAGCTGAGATTGCCTTGAATAGGATCCATCACAGCCCCGGGAAGTTTGAAGGAAAACGGTTACACTAGTACACCAGTGCTTAGCCAACGAGGATCCCTCTGAGTGACCCCTGGTTTAATGAGCCCATAAGACCTCCGTAACAGAGATCCACTGGATCTGGTAACCGGCATGTCTGTCTGAATGTATATCAATGGCTGAAAATCTTTTGGATGATATTGTTGGATGAATTTTCACCTTGTGATTACACCTAGTCAACATAATTTGCAGTGGACACTTTCCTTGTATAATTTCACTTGCACTGTTCACCTGTGGGATGTACCAAATGGTACATTTATTTGTATACATTTTTTTCACTTTATAACAGGACACTGGATCTGGTAACCGGCATGTCTGTCTGAATGTATATCAACGGCTGAAAATCTTTTGGATGATATTGTTGGATGCATTTTCACCTTGTGATTACACCTAGTCAACATCATTTGCAGTGGACACTTTCCTTGTATAATTTCACTTGCACTGTTCACCTGTGGGATGTACCAAATTGTACATTTATTTGTATACATTTTTTTCACTTTATAACAGGACACTGGATCTGGTAACCGGCATGTCTGTCTGAATGTATATCAATGGCTGAAAATCTTTTGGATGATATTGTTGGATGAATTTTCACCTTAAGATTACACCTAGTCAACATCATTTGCAGTGGACACTTTCCTTGTATAATTTCACTTTCACTGTTCACCTGTGGGATGTACCAAATTGTACATTTATTTGTATACATTTTTTTCACTTTATAACAGGACACTTTGCTTGTTTTGGTTTTTATTTTGGTTGCGCATTTTTTACCTATTTTTGACCTATAAAACTATATAGTACAACCTTTCGGTTGACTCTACTGTACTACATTACACTTAAAAAGTTGAATGTCAGAAAAATAAATATTTCTTATTGCACACATTCAGTCACACATTGTTATACATACACAGAGCTGAAACAGACAAAGTGAAAATGTTCTTATAATGTTTGGTGGTTTGCTTTAAATAAAAAAGAGAAAAATAATTAAGAACCTCCTGACCTTGAAAAAGCTGGCTTTTCTCGTGCGTCACTACAAATATAAACTTGTCGCTCTCTTTCAGGATTTTCCTGTTAGCAACAGTAGCAGTAAAATGTCCCAAACAAACATGTTATCTTTTTAAGGAAGTCCCGCTAATAAGGAATTGACGTTCTTCCCCACAGATAAAAAAAAAAGCATTTTACTTTGCTTCCCATAAATACAAACGTTTATGCTGCAATCTATGTGAGCATGGCATTAGAAAAGAAAATGCAACCTTTTATTTATACTGGATGGGCCAGATTCAGGTAGATCAGAGCATCTTTGCTCTGGAGTAACGCATCTCATTTACGTTCCGCTGCTGAAATTTTAGGAGCAAGTGCTGTTATTCAGGAAGCACTTGCTCCTAAAGTTGCGGCAGCGCATCGCAAATGAGACAGCGGAATTCAAATTGGGCAGGTACGGGGCGTGTAGTATTCAAACTACGCGCGATCCCGCGGCGAACTAACTGCGCATGCGTCGAGTGTCAATGCATCCCAGTGCGCATGCTCCAAGTTCTGTCAGTGAACGTCAATGACGTCACGTCCCCATTCATGAATGTTTTACGCAAACGACGCAATTTGTTTTTTTTCCGACGCGATGACGACGCCTATACCTAACATAGGATACTCCACTAGGGGGCTGCTTTATCTATACACCGCATATCGCTTCCGGAAACGTCGTAAAGTCACTGCGTCGCCCCCTGAAAAAGATCGTGAATTGCCGATTCCCGCTCATTAACATATTTTTTTAGCGTAAATCGGCGGGAACGCCCCCGGCGCCATTTTTAAGTTGAAGTAACGATGCGATGGCGAAATTCAATTACGCCGATCGCATCGGAACTCCAACCCGGCGTTTCTTGTTTTCTGGTTACAGAAAACAGAAATGCCGGCTTAAAGTGACAGTTAGGCTGGCGGGTTTCCATTGATCCGCCAGCCTAACTCTACCTGAATCTGGCCCGATGTGTATCTGCTAGGCCTCGTACACACGAGGCAATCTATCTGTTCAAATCGGTCGGACCGACCGATTTGAACAGATCTGTCTGTTTGGATTTTGGTTTGCTCGCGTGTACACACGAGCAAACCAAAATCCCCGCCAGCAGAGAGCGCTCTGACGTGGCGGTGACGTTGACGCCGCCACGTCACCGCACCAGGAAGTAAAACACTTCCGTGCATGCGTCGAAATCATTCGGCGCGTGTGCGAGAAGACATGTCTGCTGGTTAGCGTACTAACCAGCAGACATGTCGGGCGGACGGGTTCCCAGCCGACAGATTGGTAAGCAGGCTTTCAAATCTGTCGGCTGGCCAAATCTGTCTGCTTGCCCGTACACACGATCGAATCTGTCTGCTGGGACGGTCTGGCAGACCGTTTCCAGCAGACAGATTTGGTCGTGTGTACGCGGCCCTACAGTTGTGTTCAAAATTATTCAACCCCCACTGAAATTGATTGTTTTGGCCAGTTTGACATTGATTTTGATCATTCAGTCATCCTGCTTACAATTAAATCAAAGAGGCACGTGTAGGTCAGACAAATATAACATAACATTTATAATGAAATAACCACAAATGTCTTTTCTGTGCTCACATCATTATCAGTTTTATTCAACCCCCAAGTGACATTCAATCTTAGTACTTAGTACAACATCCTTTTACAGTTATAACAGCTTTTAAACGTGAAGCATAGTTTGACACAAGTGTCTTGCAGCGATCTACGGGTATCTTCGCCCATTCGTCATGGGCAAAACCCTCCAGTTCAGTCACATTCTTAGGCTTGCGCACTGCAACTGCTTTCTTTAAGTCCCACCAGAGGTTCTCAATCGGATTTAAGTCTGGTGATTGCGATGGCCACTCCAAAATGTTCCAGCCTTTAATCTGCAACCATGCTCTAGTGGACTTGGAGTTATGCTTTGGATCATTGTCCTGTTGAAAGGTCCAACGTCTCCCAAGCCTCAGGTTTGTGACGGACTGCATCACATTGTCATCCAATATCTCCTGGTACTGAAGAGAATTCATGGTACCTTGCACACGCTTAAGCTTCCCTGTACCTGCAGAACCAAAACAGCCCCAAAGCATGATTGACCCCCCGCCATGCTTCACAGTAGGCAAGGTGTTCTTTTCATCATAGGCCTTGTTCTTCCTCCTCCAAACATAGCGTTGATCCATGGGCCCAAACAGTTCTAATTTTGTTTCATCAGTCCACAGAACACAATCCCAAAACTTCTGTGGTTTGTCCACATGACTTTTGGCATACTGCAGTCAACTCTTCTTATTCTTTGGAGACAGCAAGGGGGTGAGCCTGGGAGTTCTGGCATGGAGGCCTTCATTACGCAGTGTGCGCCGTATTGTCTAAGCAGAAACTTCAGTACCCACATCTGACAAATCTTTTCTCAGTCCCTCAGCAGCCACACAGGGACTTTTCTCCACTCTACGCTTCAAGTAGCGCACAGCAGTCAAAGTCAGCATCTTCTTTCTGCCACGACCAGGTAGCGTTTAAACAGTGCCCTTTGCCTTGAATTTGCGAATGATGCTTCTTATGGTGTCTCTTGGTATGTTTAACATCTTTGCAATCTTCTTATAGCCATTGCCCTTCCTGTGAAGAGTAATCACCTCTTCTCTTGTCTTCCTGGACCATTCTCTTGACTTCACCATGTTTGTAACCACACCAGTAAATGTCTAGAAGGAGCTGAGTAACTCAGTCATTTTAAAGCTGCCTAATTGGTGCTTATTAGGCTTTATTGCTGCTCCCTGACATCCACAGGTGTTTTCAATACCTGTTTGAAAACACTTCAATGAACCTCTGTTCTTCAGAGTGGTAGTCTTTAAGGGGTTGAATAATTGTGTAAATGAAGAATTCACAAAATAAACATTTACTACTGTATTACAAAACCAATTGATGTCATTTTAGTTGCATATGGTTCTTTAAGAAGTCCTTGTAGGATTTTATTCTGAATACAATTACAAATGTACACTAAATTCCCTAAAACCCTTTACAGCATTGGGGGGTTGAATAATTTTGAACACAACTGTATATCTAGCACTTATCAAAGTCTCCTCTGTTAACAGTTAAAGAGTGTATTTGTGATATTTCACCAATGCCCAGGTTTCACTGATATTTTCCTTCAGTTTTTTATATAGACATTTTGAAGAATGAAAAGTTATTTTAAGGGCTAAAAATTATAATCATTGTGGTATTGCAAAAAATACAGTTTAGCAAATGAATTTACTGAATCTCAATTTAATTGGACTCAGATCTAAATGCAGGTACCCCAGAGGCCAACAAAGATGCAAGCACATTAAATTGCAAGATTGCGAATGGCATGCCATATTTCAGGCTGCGTACACATGATCAAATCTGTCTGCTGGAAATGGTCTGCCAGACCATTTCAGCAGACAGATTCGATCATGTGTACGTTCAAACAGACGGATTTGGCCACCCGACAGATTTGAAAGCATGCTTTCAAATCTGTCGGCTGGGAACCTGTCCGCCCGACATGTCTGCTGGTTAGTATGCTTGCACACGCGTCGAATAGTTTTGACGCATGCGCGGAAGTGTTCAACTTCCTGGTGCGGTGACGTGGCGGTGTCAACGTCACCACCACGTCACAGACACGTCAGCGCGCTGTCTGCCGGCGGGGATTTTGGTTTGAAGGTGTGTACACGATCAAACCAATACATCCCAGCAGACAGATTTGTTCAAATCGGTCTGTCCGACCGATTTGAACAAATCTATTTGCTCGTGTGTACAAGGCCTCAGAGTTGGAGCAAGGTCATAGACAGCCCAGATTTTGAGGTTCATCAAGCACACAGATAACAATTAGACCAATGCACTTCCTTCTTTTAGGGAATGCTGTTTTGATAAGGTTTTGGATTGTACAAGTATGTTTTATGTTTTAGGCTAAGAAACCAGAAATCAGACTACTCGGAGGAAGAATCTGGTACAAAAAATAGTTCTGTAGAACAGAAGTGTTAACAGCTTGCTCATCTATTAAAGATAAATGTTGGTGTGGTTATGGAAAAATAAAAGGATGTGCTTTTAAGACTCATAGCTCCTTACTCCTGATAAGTGCAAAATGCACTGAAGGAAAGGAAGAAATTCTACTGTTTATAATTTGTAATTAAACCACCAGGTTCTACTTTACAGAAAAAGTAATGTGCTCAACTCATTTGTTTTAGCCCAAACAGTTCTTGCAGTCACAGCTTTTTCCAGATCTTGGGAAGTTGTAGCTTTACTATTGTTAAGCAACATAAAAAAAAAGATGTCCTTTGACACCATGAGAAAAGTGTATAATAAAGCTGATTTACAGATATTCTTCTATACTGTACACTGCACATGGGACAGTTATTGAAGCCCTGAGGCCCCATACACACGAGCAGACAGATTTGTTCAAATTGGTCGGACAGACCGATTTGAACAAATCTGTCTGCTGGGGACGTATTGGTTTGATTGTGTACACACGATTGAACCAAAATGGCCGCCGGCAGACGGCGCGCTGACGTGGCGGTGACGTTGACGCCACCACGTCACCGCACCAGGAAGTAAAACAGTTCCGCGCATGCGTCGAAACCATTCGACGCGTGTGCGAGAAGACATGTCTGCTGGTTAGTGTACTAACCAGCAGACATGTCAGGCGGACGGGTTCCCAGCTGACAGATTTGAAAGCATGCTTTCAAATCTGTCGGCTGGCCAAATCTGTCAGCTCGCCCGTACACACGATCAAATCTGTCTGCTGGGACGGTCTGGCAGACCGTTTCCAGCAGACAGATTTGATCGTGTGTACACGGCCTGAGTCTTACCTACCATTTTCCATCTTTCCAACCACATAATTTTTCATTATAATAGCAATGTTTTTGCTTATTCTTGGAGCCCTAATGAAGGGGTAGTGGTGTTGCCCTCAAAACGTGTTGGTTGTTTTTATATGACATTTTTATCAAAAATTTAAATGATCTTTTATTCAGATTTGGTCTGGCGCTCCTTGCTGTATTTTCATGGGTTCACTAGCCTTTTGTCTCCCTTTCTACTTTTATACACTCTCTATTTCCCCTACTCTTTCTCTATTATGTCATTTACCTGTCTCGTACTCTGCCAACTAGTTTTTCTGTCATTGCAGCTAGTCTTTTTAACCTTATTTATAGAAAGCCAATAAAAATCCTGAAAAAGCTGAACCTAAGATTTAAAATTGAACAAGCAAAGCTTACTTCTTTGGTAAACCACATGCAAAATCCATAAGAAGATGCAGAAATACTAGTAAGTCAATGCTTAACTGTATGCGCATGTTTCCTTTTCCTTTTTTTTTTTTTTTTTTTTTTTTTAATCAATTTTATATTTATTGTCAAATAAACATAATTGCACTAGAATGAAATGGTGTTCCAATGCAGTAATGCGCTCTTGACATTAAACCTGATGAAAGGAACAGGTGAGCTGACACCACAGTGACAAAAAATTAAGGATCAGCAATAAGTTCTATTCAGGCAATTTATCATGATATCATGATAGTGAATAGATACAGCGCTACTAAACCTAATAATTACACCACATAACCAATGACCAAATGTAAAAAAGCAGCAATCAAAATTGGTGCACTAACCAAGAGAATAAATGTAAATAAAAATAAATATGCGCTAAATATACAACTGATTATGTGATACCAAACAGTGATAAATAAATAAATAAATATTTTCTGAGGCCAAAGGCCAAGAGGTAAATAAATATAAATTAATAATGATATGTGCCCAACTGAATGTGCTCTGAATAGCGTCACCTTATTCAGACCTTAAATGCTGTATTCCATCCATGGGACTAAAAACCCTTACAAATGGAATCAGACAAATTTAAACAATGGATGCGTCAAAAACAGTCCAACCATAGAAATTATGTTGAAAAAACAATACCAATCAGGCAATGCTGGGACAATAACATTCATTGATAACTTGCACCCAGGGTGAAATGACTCCAGAACCATAAGCAGTCAATCAGGCATTGCTGGGACAATAACATTCATGGATAGCTTGCACCCAGGGTGAAATGACTCCTGAACCATATGCAGTCTCAATGGATAATGTTCATACGATTCCCGATGCATGTAAGGAAAAAAGGGGACAAAAAAACATACATAGCATAATACTGTTGATAACACCGTTAACAATGTAACTCCTGTGTTAGTTTCACTCACGGATCCCCAATAGCAATAGGCGTTCAAGCGAAAAATCCAAGCCGCTCAGTACTCGCTGAGATGCATATGAGAAACCCTCTCCTCAGGTCTTAGTACGCTAGGCTCCTCCCTACGCATTGCGTCACCGCCAACGTGACTTACTCATGGGAAATGTTCCTGGAACGCATCGTGCGGGTCATTTAACTGAGAAAAACCCGGAAATGTGCCGAACGGAGGGAGCTCAAAGCGAAACAACATCATTTGCGGCAAAAATTGTTATTGATATTGGATATCCATAATGATACACACAAAAGATTTTAATTACATCCATAGTCATAAGTAGAAAAGTTAAAATTACATCATTAAAAACAATATGTTAAAAACAATGGTAACATATAGCTACTCCCCCTTTGGTCAGATAAATTATTGCACGTTTTGGCACTGCTTACAGCTACCAATAACTAGAGAACCTAGGAAGCTTGTTGACTGAAAAACATCAATCAACCAGAAGGAGCAGGATTTATACACCAAATATATGCATACATCAATATCAGTATAAAACTCAATGCTAACTTTCCACATAATGGGAAACATACTTAATGTAAAAAATATATAAAAATACAAATTATGTATACAAAAAAAGGGGGTAAAATTAAAACCTCAATAATCTGAAATAAAACAATTTAAATCAAAATCGATATTTAGGCCATTAGGCTCTAAAGATTTTAATTCATATATCCATCGAGATTCTGATTTGCTCAACTCACAGACTTTGTTACTTCCTCTCCAATGAGGGTTATATTTTTGTATTGCCCAGAATTTTAAGCCATGCGGATTTTTGTTGTGACATAACTTAAAATGACGTGATACACTATGTTTTCTAAAACCTTTTTCAATATTCTGAACATGTTCTCTTAAGCGTTTACACAATGGTCTTTTAGTCCTGCCTATATATTGTAACGAACATGGGCATTCTAACATGTAAACTGCCCCCTCTGTTCGGCATGTAATAAGATCGTCTATTTGATATTCCTTTTTGGTGACGTTAGATGAAAATTTGGAACACTTTTGACCCATAAAGTTAGTGTGTTTACATGCAAAACACCTCTTGCAGGGAAAAAATCCCTTCCCCTGGAAGAAAGTTAAAAGATTCCTTCCCCCAGGGGGGTTTGGAACATTTTTTGCTATCAGATCTCTGAGGGTGGGGGCTCGGCGATATATAACCCTCGGCCGATCAGATAAAATGCCTTGAAGTTGACGATCCGCCTGGAGAATATGCCAATGTTTTTGAAAAATTGCCTCCAACTGTTTATGTTGAGCCGTATAGTTTACAATAATCGGTAATTCATTTTTCCTTAATGGTTGTTTAGATTTATCCTGTATAAACGTATCTCTTGGAGTATCATATATTTTAATGATGTGATCCTGAATAAAGTCATTGTTGTACCCTTTCTTCACAAACCTGCTCCCCATTTGTTGAGCTTGTTCAAAAAATACCTCAGAATCGGTACAATTTCTGCGAATGCGCATCAATTGCCCTTTAGGGATGTTTATTAGCCATGGTTCAAAATGGCAACTGTCGACAGGAATATAACTATTCCTGTCAACCGGCTTGAAATAGGTTTTAGTAGTGATCTTATGATTTTCCACATTAATTTCTAGATCCAAAAACTGAATAGTGTTGGCACTTATTACGTGGGACAGTTTGATATTTTTCTGGTTCAAGTTTAGTTTATCAAAAAACTCAATAAGGGATGTCTGGTCTCCCTCCCAGATAAGTATACAGTCATCTATAAATCTTCTGTATAATATCAACTGATTCGGTTTATTTGTATAAATAGCTAGTTCCTCCCACTCGGCCATAAAGATGTTTGCCACACTGGGCGCATATTTGGCCCCCATCCCGATACCATTAAGCTGTCTATAGTATTCTGACTGGTGCCAAAAATAGCTGTGTTGTAAACCATATGCTAAACATCTAAGTACAAATCTCTGCTGCTTAGATATAAGCGAGCTAAAACTGTCCATGGCCCATTTGGTGGCTTTAATGGCATCTTCATGATTGATATTGGTGTAAAGGGATGCTACATCTGCTGTAGCTATCCAATACCCTTTTTGTGGATCCAACACTAAATTATTCAGAGTTTGTATAAGGTGTTTTGTGTCCCTAAGGAAGGCCTTCGTATAAGGGACTAAGGGTTGGACAAAATGATCTACGTACTCCCCTAAGCGTGCATTAATTGACTGTATGCCGTTAATGATAGGTCTCCCTGGAGGTTTTTGCGGGTCTTTGTGCACTTTTGGAATTGTGTAAATAATGGGAATCCTACACTCATCAGGGATAAGGTACTTGGCTTCCCTTTTGGATAATATTCCTTTATCCCTTCCCTTTTGGATGAGTGTACATAATTCTTTCTTATATTCAGATGTTGGATTCGCTCCAAGTTTAATATATGTATTTTCATCTTTTAATTGGTTCCCCAATTCTTCGTAATAGTAAGCTTTGGATAAGACGACAATAGCTCCGCCTTTGTCGGCCGGACGTATAATCACCTCCTTATTCATCTCTAGATCTTTCAGACCCTTATGGATGACTTTGGGGTCCAATACTTTCTTAATTTTAAGTTTCTCTAAATCTTTCACAACCAATTTATTAAAAACTTCCACATGCTGATTATTGTGGAGTTGAGGGTTAAACAGAGAACAATTCCTTAGGTCACTGTGTTTGACTCGACCCGGAAGAATCGGTCTCTCCTCCACAACAGGCTGATTCAACATGTATTTCTTAATGTTCAATTTTCTTACGTATTTTTGTATGTCAACATACATATCAAACTTATTAAGATTTCGTTTGGGGGCAAATTTGAGGCCTTTATCCAGAGTGATTAACTCAGTTTTGGTTAATTCAATCCCACTCAGGTTAATAATGCCTTCCCCTACTGCATCTTTCTTCTTTTGGGACCTTTGTCCCCCTCTGCAGCCCCTCTTTGATCTGGGCTTCTGCTTAAGCTCGGATCCTCCGATCCGGGTGGGGTCCTGTCGTCCCTGCGATACTCTAAAAAAGACCTAGAGTTTTTCTCTTCTATATAATTGGCCAATGGTTCATATCTATTATGCGTATAGGCAGGACTTCTTCTACTATCCTGTGAGCGATACTCATAATTTGATGATCCCCCTTGTTGATAAGAGGCCATAATAGGCCCTTCATTATGATATGATTGATAAACATCCCTTGAATCTCTCATATCACGAGGATCATGGTACTGGTTTTGTCCATGTGTCCCAGGATAATCAGCTTGATTATATTAAGGATAAGATGGTTTTGGATTATTCTTTTGGGAATTTTTGTTTTGAGAATTTTTGTTTTTCCAAGCAGGTTTTCTTGGTGATTTTGACCTTGGTTTTTGGTTCTTCCACCAATTTTGGGGGGTTCTTGGTCCATTTTGTTCATCTCTATGGGATCTTTGATGTTCATAAGTGTTTGGATTAGGCGGTCTATGGTATTCATCCTCATGAGGTATCGGATGAGCTGGTGCAACCTGTCTATAACTCCTTGTAGGAGTGATAATCCGAACCTCCTTCTCTGGTGAGGATGCCATTGACTCATTATTTCCTTCCTTCAACTTTAATTGCCATTTAAATGTTTGATGCAAACGATAGTCATTAGTATCCCTCCAATATTTTCTTTTCTTCCGTTGTTTGATATCTAAATCTTTCTGTTCTAATACTTTATTAAGTTGGCCCGTCAGAGTTTTAAATGATGGGGTATCTATGTGTGTTTCAAGTAATAGATTTTTTCCCTGCAAGAGGTGTTTTGCATGTAAACACACTAACTTTATGGGTCAAAAGTGTTCCAAATTGTCATCTAACGTCACCAAAAAGGAATATCAAATAGACGATCTTATTACATGCCGAACAGAGGGGGCAGTTTACATGTTAGAATGCCCATGTTCGTTACAATATATAGGCAGGACTAAAAGACCATTGTGGAAACGCTTAAGAGAACATGTCCAGAATATTGAAAAAGGTTTTAGAAAACATAGTGTATCACGTCATTTTAAGTTATGTCACAACAAAAATCCGCATGGCCTAAAATTCTGGGCAATACAAAAATATAACCCTCATTGGAGAGGAAGTAACAAAGTCCGTGAGTTGAGCAAATCAGAATCTCGATGGATATATGAATTAAAATCTTTAGAGCCTAATGGCCTAAATATCGATTTTGATTTAAATTGTTTTATTTCAGATTATTGAGGTTTTAATTTTACCCCCTTTTTTTGTATACATAATTTGTATTTTTATATATTTTTTACATTAAGTATGTTTCCCATTATGTGGAAAGTTAGCATTGAGTTTTATACTGATATTGATGTATGCATATATTTGGTGTATAAATCCTGCTCCTTCTGGTTGATTGACGTTTTTCAGTCAACAAGCTTCCTAGGTTCTCTAGTTATTGGTAGCTGTAAAAGCAGTGCCAAAACGTGCAATAATTTATCTGACCAAAGGGGGAGTAGCTATATGTTACCATTGTTTTTAACATATTGTTTTTAATGATGTAATTTTAACTTTTCTACTTATGACTATGGATGTAATTAAAATCTTTTGTGTGTATCATTATGGATATCCAATATCAATAACAATTTTTGCCGCAAATGATGTTGTTTCGCTTTGAGCTCCCTCCGTTCGGCACATTTCCGGGTTTTTCTCAGTTAAATGACCCGCACGATGCGTTCCAGGAACATTTCCCATGAGTAAGTCACGTTGGCGGTGACGCAACGCGTAGGGAGGAGCCTAGCGTACTGAGACCTGAGGAGAGGGTTTCTCATATGCATCTCAGCGAGTACTGAGCGGCTTGGATTTTTCGCTTGAACGCCTATTGCTATTGGGGATCCGTGAGTGAAACTAACACAGGAGTTACATTGTTAACGGTGTTATCAACAGTATTATGCTATGTATGTTTTTTTGTCCCCTTTTTTCCTTACATGCATCGGGAATCGTATGAACATTATCCATTGAGACTGCATATGGTTCAGGAGTCATTTCACCCTGGGTGCAAGCTATCCATGAATGTTATTGTCCCAGCAATGCCTGATTGACTGCTTATGGTTCTGGAGTCATTTCACCCTGGGTGCAAGTTATCAATGAATGTTATTGCCCCAGCATTGCCTGATTGGTATTGTTTTTTCAACATAATTTCTATGGTTGGACTGTTTTTGACGCATCCATTGTTTAAATTTGTCTGATTCCATTTGTAAGGGTTTTTAGTCCCATGGATGGAATACAGCATTTAAGGTCTGAATAAGGTGACGCTATTCAGAGCACATTCAGTTGGGCACATATCATTATTAATTTATATTTATTTACCTCTTGGCCTTTGGCCTCAGAAAATATTTATTTATTTATTTATCACTGTTTGGTATCACATAATCAGTTGTATATTTAGCGCATATTTATTTTTATTTACATTTATCATGATATCATGTTTAGACAAATGCAGCAAAAATTGCTTGCTTATTTATTCTTTTTAAAAAGTCATACATTTTTTACTCCTGAACTAATATTTTGTGGGGCAATTTTTGCTGACGACAATAGAACCAGAGACTATACCAACAGAGTGGTCTTTTCACCCATCCATAAACACATTTGAAAATAGTATTTCTTTAGCACGATAATGTCCAAACTCATAGCACAGCCATCTCTAGACAAGAGTTGAACACAAATACAATGAACTTGCCTATTGGGTCATCTCAGCTATTCTCAATTGAACATATCAGAAATATGATTCACAATTGAATGTTCAAGTGATGCATGAGCAGACCAACACTAATAATGAAGCCATCAATTTTCAATTCCGCACAAAACATAATCAAAAATCCCTGCTAAAACATAGAGGTCTCAGATGAAGTGTACTCATTTAATCTAGGGTCTAAGTACAATGAGTTTATAATGATTAAAATCTGTAATTATTGGGGGCGTGGCTGACCAGCGAAGGAGATGGCTGCTTAATCCATGAGCTTGCATGCCAGGGAGAAAAAAACGGAACGTTTAGAGCCCGAGGTGGAAGATACACTGCCCCATTCCGGTCTCCTGAGTGCCAGAGGACACCTGCCAGCGATGCCTGGAAAGAGGAAAACGGATCACCATCCGCAGAAGCTGACGGCCTTCTTTCAGTTCCCAGCACAGGTCAGTCAGCCGCAAAATGGCGCCGCCGGCGCCGTGATGAAGGGGGCCCGCTCGGGATTGTCTGACCCCACTCTGGCCACACAGGACTCCATATGTTCCTCCTCGCCTCCCACACCCAAAACAGGAGAAAATCCGGTGAAGGGCAGCCCGGCGAAGGTGCGGCTCCGCACTGATCGTAACCCGCCGCGGCTGTCCCCGCAAATCGAGGCCCCGGCTTGCGGCCTACTGCCGGCGAATCAGCCCCTGCACTCTTCCATGGCCTCCTTCCCCACGACAGGACAGTCTGTGGTAGATACCACACTAAAGGACATGCTACTTTCCCTCCAGTCCTCCCTGATGATGAACCTGTCCTCTGTCCTCACCAAGATCACCACAGACATACATGTGATAGAGGACAGGGTCACCCACCTGGAAAATGGTATGGGGGAATGCACAACCACAGTCAATGCACTGGTAGACTCCTATGATGACATGCAGATGAAGCAGACGTGGGTGAGGGCCAAGCTGGCCGATTTAGAAGACAGGTCGAGACGAAATAACCTGAAACTTAGGGGGGTCCCAGAATCCGTACCGCCGGCTGACCTCCCCAAGTATGCCAAAGAACTGCTACACACAATATTGCCTGACGCCTCGCCTAGGGATCTCATAATTGACTGGATCCACCGCATAGCCAAACCACCACACTTAGCTGCCTCGGTCCCGAGGGACGTCCTGATGAGGATCCATTTCTTCCACATCAAAGAACAAGTAATGATGGCTGCCAGAGGGGGCCCACCGCTGCAACAGCCATTTGAAGGTGTTCTCCTCTTTCCTGATCTCTCAAAGCACACGCTGCAACTCAGGCGCCATCTTAGCCCGATCACTAAGGGCCTCAACAACAACAAGATCCAGTACAAATGGCGGCACCCGGCCACTCTAATTGTTACTAAAAATGGCTCCTCGCACACGATTCAAGACCTGCAAAAGGGACTGCAACTACTGCATTCTTGGGGAATCCTCCCTGGACTGCCTCAAAGCTCTTCAGCCCAGATAGTTCATCGCGGATCCGGGAACACTCGCCGCAGCCCTGATGCTCAAGATGAGGAACCAGAGCAAATGACCTGAAGACCTCGGGAATCCATTTCTACATCTACGTGACAGATGCTCTCCCTGGCATCCAGCTTTCTACCTGTTATTTTTCTTTATTGTTTTTTTTTTACAGTTTAGGCTTTGACCTATCAGCCTTGTGACGTTCATTCCCCGACCAGGCGGTTTAGTTGGACATCTTGTCCCTACACTCCGATCTCTGTTTTTCCTGGTGACACCACCAACTTAGTACACCAGTTTTGTTCATACTACCAGTTTTTTTTTGCTTGTTTAGTTCTCATAATTCGAGTTATTGTTGCAGCAAACCTGATACCTCTGAAGTGACTCGCACGACACCGGCCTTCGGTTAGCAGCCTCGGTGCAGGGGGTCGTATCGCCACCACACAGACAAGCTCATCATTCTCTCCGAACCGTAAGTGACTTTCTTTACACATTTTCGCTTAGGTCTTGCTCCCCAATGGCAACCACAATCCTATCTCTCAACGCCAATGGGCTGAATCACCCGGTGAAAAGACATTCCTTATGGAAGACTGCCTTAGACCTGAAATGTGACATACTCTGTGTCCAAGAAACACATCTTATGTCAACTGGTGCACCTCCTTGTACCAACAAGCACTTTCCCCATATCTTTACAGCCCCCTTTACCTCCAAAAAGAGGGGGGTGCTCATAGCAATTAGAGACTCTGTAAAATTCCTTCTGAAATCTGTTGAGATAGACCCAGATGGGCGTTATGTTATACTCATATGTACTGTAAATGGTATGGATTGCACCCTGGTTAACATCTATGCCCCCAACGTCAAACAGATTTGTTTCCTCTGAAAGGTAATGAAAATTGTGCACCCCATCAAACAGGGTCGCATGATTGTATGTGGGGACTTCAATCTTGTCCCGGACGTATCCCTAGACTCCACCACTGCCTCAAAACGCAGGGAGTCCCCTTTAAAGCATTTTATAGCATCACACGACCTGTTTGACGTCTGGAGGTGTTATCATGGTTCTGAACGTGATTATACGTATCTCTCTCCCCTTCATAAAACGTACTCGCGTATCGATCTGTTCCTCACTGACAAATGGCTTTTGCAATCTATCAGCGCATCTGTGATCCACACCACGACCTGGTCGGACCACGCCCCAATCACCATCACCATCTCTGACTCCCCTACTACTAGGCCCACGTTACTATGGCGGGCTAATAACTACATCCTGCAACATTCCTCTTTCTCACCAAAAATCTCTGACCAACTGTCAGAATACTTTGACATCAATACGGGATCTGTGTCCGATCCAGGCGTGGTGTGGAATGCGCATAAAGCGTTTATAAGAGGCATTCTAATCAAGCTGAGCTCCTCCCACAAAAAAAATAGAACAGTGAGAATAGACACCCTTCTATCACAAATAGAGACCTCTGAGCGACTCAATAAATCTAACCCAGACCCGATTAGGGCCGCCCATATACTCTCCCTACGGCAGGAACTGAGACTCCTTCTCCTGCAATCCTTTGAATATCTCCACAGGAAATGGAAGGCAGTTTCTTACTCCACCTCCAATAAAGCAGGCAAGGCTCTAGCACAGCACATCAAAAATAGGAAAGCTAAAAGCAAAATTGACCACCTGTTTCACCCACACACCAATGCCAAACTCACAAACCCCCAGGACATAGCCGATGCGTTCAGCACATATTACGGAGACCTATACAACCTGTGCACTGACCAAGACACGCACCAACCTTCCCTGAACGATATAGACAACTTCCTTAACCACATTAGCCTCCCATCCCTTTCATCTGACCAACTAGCCCAACTAAATGTACCCTTCACCACGCCAGAAATCTTAGCAACCATTAAATCTCTTCCCCTGGGCAAGTCCCCGGGTCCAGATGGACTCACCAGAGAATATTTTAAACAATTTGCCCAACAGTTGGCGCCTACCCTGACTGACATGTTCAATGCTGCAGTTACCTCCTCCAAATTTCCTACGGAATCCCTGCAGGCACTAGTAGTCACGTTGCCCAAACCGGGCAAGGACCCAGTAATACCCCAACATTTTCGCACAATATCGCTCCTTAACCTGGACCTAAAAATATACGCGAAAACAATTGCCACAAGACTTATAAACATCATGCCCACACTGATTCACAGGGATCAGTCCGGTTTTACAACTGGCAGGCAGGCGTCGGATGCCACTAGGCGAGTGATCGACATTCTTCACCACGCCGAATCCAGCGGAACGCCTTCTCTGCTCCTGGCTTTGGATGCAG
Source organism: Rana kukunoris (assembly GCA_029574335.1). Taxonomy (NCBI): domain Eukaryota; kingdom Metazoa; phylum Chordata; class Amphibia; order Anura; family Ranidae; genus Rana; species Rana kukunoris. The sequence continues at coordinate 176,791,127 of CM056053.1, read as the reverse complement.
AGAAGGCGTTCGATAGAATCCACTGGGGGTATCTGCGACGGGCGCTCGAGAAATTCGGCTTCCAAGGACAGATACTCAACGCAATACTTGCTCTATATACGTCCCCGTCAGCCCGGGTATTCTCAGCCGACATGATTTCCCAACCATTTAACATAACGAACGGTACCAGGCAAGGATGCCCGCTATCGCTGTTGATTTTTAATCTACTCATGGAACCTTTAGCAGCACACATTAGACAGAACCCACGAATCTCTGGTTTTCGACTAGGTCCTACTTCTCACAAGATCAGTCTGTTCGCAGACGATGTCATACTTATGTTAACAGACCCGACAATGTCACTTCCAGAAACGCATAAAACCCTCCAATGGTTTAGTGAGGTATCTTACTATAAAGTAAATACCTACAAATCTTATGTTCTTGACCTGGGCCTGGATGCCACTTCCAAGAACCTATTGCAATCACAATTTCCTTATACTTGGGCGAATCGCAAAATCTCCTACTTGGAAATTCAGCTGACGTGTTCCACCAAACACTTATTTAAAAGTAACTTTAAACCTTTCCTCGACACACTCCAAAGAGACGCCATCGGTCTGGCCAAACACAAGCTCTATTGGTCCGGCAGACTCGCAGCATTTAAGATGATGCACCTGCCGCAACTACTTTACCTGTTCCGGACATTGCCCATCCCTATCCCATCATCCTACTTCCAATCCCTCCAAACCCTCCTAAACAAATTGTTGTAGCTAGGTAAGAAACCTCGCTGCGCAAAACAACTGCTCACCAAACACAAATGCGCAGGAGGGGCGGGATCCATAGATTTTAAAGAATACTACTGGGCTACAATTCTTGCTCAGCTTAAAGACTGGTTCCAGCCGATCCCCCTTACACTGTGGGGTCAACTGGAAGCTAATTCAATTAAACACTGCAATCTCCGAGACTGGATCTTGGGGGTCCCGCTTGGTGCTCTGGTCTCTAGCTCACTCCCTCCCACGATGAAAGCATCAGCCTTAGCCTGGAAATTTCTGGTCCAGCAGGGTGAACTCTACCCCTGTCCATTTCATCCTCCTATCCCATTGACATGCCTTCAACAACTCACGATAGACCTAGACCTCAAACGCTGGATAGCCAACGGTATAGCCCATATTCAAGATATATATGATGGAGAAACATTACTTACATTTCCTCAAATCCAATCTAAATTCCACCTATCTCAATCGGAATTCTTTACATACCTCAGAATCAAACATTGTACATCTCAGGTGCCCAGACCATGCTACCCTTCAACATGGTCTTTCTTGACCTCCTACTCCTCGAAAAAGAAAGGGATCTCCCTGTTTTACAATGTCTTTCGCCAAAAACAGGAATTCTCCAAAGCCAAACCGCACTTCCAATGGGACGCAGACATGGGCCAAACTCTTACTGAAGTGGATTGGCAATCCGCACTCAGATCCGTTTACAAGGCCACTTGAAGAGCGGCGTTGTGGGAACTAACTTTAAAGATCTCCTTACGTTGGTACCTTACGCTATCAAAAATTGCTGAATTTGGTACGAACACTCCCGACACGTGCTGGAGATGCGACAGAGCCAAAGGTGACATGATGCATATATTCTGGTCCTGTCAATGCATCCAACCATACTGGTCCGCCATCTTTCGTATGCTGACAGACCTGACAGGGAGTACTATACTTCCGTCACCTGCTCTGGCTTTACTAAACATGAACTTAGACCAAATACCCGCTCACACACGAATGGTAGCCACCAATGTCCTTCTGGCGGCTCGGCTGAGCATCGCCAGACTTTGGAAAACTACCGCACCCCCGACGATAGAGAGCACTATTGAGCTAGTCAACCTGCACTATAACTATGAACTAACAATGGCCTCTAGCACGGGCCTCATAACAGAGGCCCTCAAGGTATGGCGTGCATGGACGTGTTGGCCTAATGCAGCACTATTCCTGTAAATTCGGGAGCCATGCAGACACCCGGACTAACAGAGCTCTAGTATCAGATCATACTGTAAAGTTAATAATATCTATGTGTTATTCTTGCTACATGTTCACCCTGCCTTGATATCTGACTTATGATACTTACTTGAAGTGCTCAGGTATACCCTGTTCGCTGCCTTTTGATTGTGTATTTTACTCATGAAGAAAAACTGGTATGTAATTTACTGCTATACTCTGTACTCTGAAAATTCAATAAAAACTATTGTTGAAAAAATCTGTAATTATTAGATCTTGCAATTGTCATATCTGCCAGTACAGATAATAGAGTGAACAAAGACCAGCAAATAGTGAATTGGGGTAGAATTGCTTCTCTGGTTGCAAACTCTCACTAGTCTACCATCTATATTTTTACACCAGAGTACAACCCATCCATTATATATAACCTTTAACCTGGGAGCAACACTGACGTCACTGCCCTGCCTCTCTACATCATCCAGTCAGAGAATACATTGCATTAATTCTCAAAATGCATAGCATTCTCTGAATGGTGCCTGCGCTGAGTGGGCAATCTCCTGTGTTCAGAACGCATCAGGCTAGGTGCTCAGCATGGGACCCAAAAGGAAGTGGAAATCACTGGAGTAACAGTGTCTACTTCAGTGATTTCCAGCTTCCAGGGGCATCGGCCAGGTTTAGTATATGCAAAGTTACATTGCCCTAAAATGGACAAATGTAACTAATGCATAAAATATTCATACCTGGACATCCTCTTTACGTATATCCTGGGGTAATGGGTCAACTCAAATTACCCATAGGTAATGGGTAAATTCAAACTAACCTCTAGCCATAAATCTCCAAATGCCATAATGATAATAATTATCACAGTAATACTAGCACTAATAATACTCTATTGTTAATTATTTTTTGTACTAAAACAATCCAATGCTACAAAAATATTGGTGGCAAAATTAGATGCACCAAATTATTCACAAGAAAAACCTGTGCTAAACTGTCTACAGGAGAAAAAAAAAATTAAAACATATTTGCACTGTTCGGAAATCATCAGCATTGAACAATGGAAAATAAAGCTACCTACTACTATGTTAAAGTGATTGTAAGCCACTGCACAGAGCAGGTAAGTAAAACATGTTTATTATTTTTAAACTAAAAAAGAAAAACAGACTTTAGTATCACTTTAAGGCTATCTTAGTTTGTTCGCAAATAGCAATAATTAATAAAGGTGTATTTTGCTAGTCCTTATTCTAGCACTAAATATGTGTTATAATAATGTAAATATGTGTATTATAAAATATTTAGAATTCAAATGAAAGTTCAGTCATGTAAATAAAAACATGAATACATAAAAAGAGGAAAAATAAACCAGTTTAACTATTTATGCAAACGTTTACATTCCTCAGTTCTCTGAGGAACAAAATGTTATTCAACCTGGAATTCAAAGTATGGCTTTGTCTGCTAAAATGTGTTACTTTGTGTTTCCTAAACTGTAAGACAATAACACGTTCCTATATACACTAATGAAACTGTGGAACTTTACCCATGAAGAACATACTCCATTTGGGGTTTATTTTTATTTTTTTATTATAAACAAAAAATATTGATTTTGAATTTATGATCAAATTAAAATTGTTACACTAGAATGAATATATAATACTTTCTCTACATATAAATTCAATTAAACATGATAAACAATTTCCTCTCCTACAGGGAACATGAAAATAATGTAGAAAGACAAAAGACCTATTAAGGGAGAGATAGAGGGACAAAGTAGGGGACACTCCCCCACTGAGAGCTACTCATCTCCAACCATTATCTCTCTACAAAATACTTAGACAAGATAAACAATTTCACCCCCTGCAGGGAACCTGAAAAAGAAAGAAGGCAAGAAAACAGAAAACCTATTAAATGGCCACTGGAGGGACAAGAGCAAGGGGCACTGATCGCTACTCCCCCTCCGGCCATTATCTCACTGCCCTCATCTCACCCCTCCATCCCCCTTTTCTTCGGGGTAGAGCTCCCCATGTCCCTGCTATATTTAATGAATTACGCCCTATTCCAGTCCTGTTCTTTCCATGTCCTCCAGACCGGAGGTCGCTTCTCCCAATTAGTTATTTGTATATGTTGTATATTCAGTTTGTTGCAAAACACCTTCACATCTTCTGGGAAGCGGATAACAGCAGAAATCCCTTGGTGCTTGACCGACAAGCATGCTGGGAAGCCCCATCTATACACAATGTCTTTTGCCTGTAGATGACTAGTTAGTGGCTTTAGTGCTCTTTTCCGAGCTAGTGTTTCTGCTGATAAGTCAGAGAATATAGATAGTTTAGATCCCTTATAGTCCATAGTAGCAGAATTCCTTGTGCTTTGAGATACTAATTCCTTTTGCTCATATTGCAGAAATCTCCCTATAATATCCCTTGGTAGATCTCTGAGGGTATTATATGACTTTTGTGTTCTATGTACCCGTTCAAAGTGCATTGGTGCTGTGGCTTCCTGTTTTAAAGCTGTATTAAATATCTCTCTCAGTACATCCCCCAGTTCTTTGTCTTTAACTTCTTCGGGGAGACCTCTTACACAAAGATTTTTCCTCCTACTACGGTTTTCTTGATCCTTTAATTTATAACGGGCATTTCTTATTTCTATCCAATCCATGTCCGCTCTGTCTCTTAGTTCTGTTATTGCGTTTTTGTGCTCTTCCAGTTGTTCCTCTATCCCTTCTACTCTCTGTAGTACACTCTGGATATCTCTCCTTGTTGCACCCATTTCACCTTTAATAGTTTTTTCCAGGCGTGATATCATGCCCATCATATCCGTCATATCTTGTTTGGTTGTTGGTGCCTGAGGGTCCTCGAGAGAGACTTCAGTACACATACTAAGTTGTTGTCTCTCAGGGGTCTTCTGGCCTTTACTCTGCCCCTTGGCTACCGGAGATTGATCTTTATGTTTATCTTTCTTTCCAGTGACCTCTCCATCAGTCTGAGCTTCTGTCAATCCTTAGCTCTGTGTAGGTGTATTAGATAGGGCATCTTCACAGTTTTTTGGGCTAACTGGTATCTGGTCCAAGCCCTCAGACACCAGGTAGGACCTCATTGTGCTACGGCCTATTCCCTCACCCTGAGTGTTCTTGGGTGCCTTCCGTACCATCGTGCCCTTTGGCTTGCCCTTGACTGACTATTATATATATATAATATATATACATATATATGGGGAGGGGAGAACACGGAGCTGAGATGCCAGCCGGGGGACAGGTGCTGTCCCTATTTTAGAGGACGGGCCCCCGGAAAATGGGGAGTCAAAGTAGACACCCCGAGGAAAGGCCCGCTCGGCAAGAGGCCTGGTTTGGCACAGACCGAGTGAGTCTTAGCATTGAGATACAATGCAATGGGGAAGGGAGAGGGGGGGAGGGGGGTATATGTGGGGTTTTATGTGGTCTATGTGGTCTCAAGGTACAGTAAGTAGGTTAATTAAATTTAGAGTAGTTTCAGTGCTTCATATGTATACTGAGAAATGACTTGGGGTCTCTCGTTTGCTGTGGGGACATGATGCGCTATTACTGGAATAAGATAGCAATTAAATGCATTAAAAATCGTCATGTACAATGTACGAGGGCTGAATAATCCAAGTAAGCGATATCAGATACTACAGGAAACGAAGAGACTTTCGGCCAACATAGTGTTTTTGCAAGAAGCACAATTAAAAATGACATCTAGGACTAGATTAAACTCAAAGGAATTTCCCATATGGATTCATAGTTACTCTCCTAATAAAAGATCAAAGGGAACGGCAATAGGGTTTGATAGGAATACACGGTTCTCTCTTATTTTTGATACAAAAGGCTAAAAAGAACAAGGAACCAGTTTTGTTCCTGTCATTAGATGCCGAAAAGGCCTTTGACAGGCTAGACTGGGACTTTATGCTAGCAAACCTGTCCCATGTAGGATTTGGTCCAGTCATGTTGAGGTGGATAGCGGCATTATACTCGAATCCCTCAGCCAAGGTTAGGATTAATGGTACTCTGTCAGACAGTTTCCCACTTTTTAATGGTACCCGTCAAGGATGCCCGCTATCACCTCTTTTGTTTGTTCTCTCATTAGAGCCGTTATTAGAAACAATACGGAAATAGAAGGTATAAAATTGGGTAGCGGGGAACACAAGGTATCTGCGTTCGCGGACGACATGATGCTCTACGTATCTAATCCTAGGGTGACACTACCCAAGATAATGGCAGAATATGAGAAGTACGGTGAGCTTTCAAATTTAAAAATCAATAAAGAAAAAACGGAGATACTGAGCGTATCGTTGAGTCCGCAGGAACGCGGGTACCTTGAAGCCCTCTACCCATTCAAGTGGAAGCAGAGGAGGATGAAGTATCTAGGCATAGCCCTGTCAAATATAGAAAGACATCTCTATGAAGATAACTATATATCATTACTGAACAAAATAAAACTAGAACTAAAAGGATATAATATAGAAAGAGTATCATGGTGGGGTAGGATGAATACCATAAAGATGATGATACTGCCTAAAGTCCTATACATCTTTCAAACACTCCCGATAAAAATCCCAGAAATCTATTTCAAAATCCTAGGAAGGATAACAAGGAATTTTATATGGAAAGGGAAAAAATCACGCATTTCGGTAGAGACTCTGACTAGACATAAATGGGATGGGGGGGTACAGTTACCAGACTTTAAGAGGTACTACGAGGCGGCGGTATTAAGAAGGATTACAGACTGGTTCGGGGAAGAGGAAGGGAGGAAAAAATGGGTGGAAGTAGAGGAAAGTTTAAGTAAAAAGAACCTGGGAAATAAAATATGGGTACCGAAGCAATTTAGAGGACTGTCCCACGAGATCCCATCAATAACAAAAGAAACTTTTAGAATTTGGGACAGAGTTTGCAAGGAAAAAAAATGGCCTATAACAGTCCGCTGATGCCGCTAACGGGCACAGACTTCTTCCCATCAGGTAAGGGAGGAGGTATGTACCTGAAGTGGACAGCGGCAGATACACTGAAATTGAAGGACTTAATGAGGGGCAATGTCTTATGTACGATGTTAGAACTTCGAGAAAAATATGGAGCGTTCCCAGGGGATATGTGGAGGCACAGGCAAGTCCAACACTTTGTGAATACCCTACCGAAACCCCTGCGAGCTTTAGATGAATTAAATGAATGGGAAAAGTACATAACTCGAGGAGGAACAGGAAGACAGGGAATATCAAGCATATATAAAGTACTGACAACTATGAGAGAATCAACAGGACTGAAAATAGTAGAAAGTTGGGAAGTGGAACTGAATCAAACCATATCTAGCGATAAGAAGAGGCAGGTAGTAGATTATGTTCATTCAACATCGATGGACTCAAAAGTAAAAGAAACCAACTACAAACTACTGGTTAAATGGTATTACGTTCCAACGAAACTCCATAGAATGAACAGCGAGGTTTCATCCCTATGTTGGAGAGAGTGTGGAATGGAAGGAACCCATGCCCACATATGGTGGCAGTGCCCTTTAATACAAATATACTGGAGGGAGATAGTTGGACTGATAAAGAAAATCAGTGGGCAAGAGATAAAACTTGATCCATGGGATTGTCTGTTCCACACTACGAGGGTACCTAGGAAAAAGTACAGAGGTTCCCTGGTTCCATTTTTATTAAATGGAGCTAAGGCTTTGATTCCAAGGTACTGGAAAAGAAGAGAAGCGCCCTCGATTGGGGAATGGATGCAGGAAATAGAGAGAATTAGAATGATGGAAGAACTGTGGTCTTTACATACGGTCTCAAAGCCAAGATATGACGGGATCTGGAGGGGATGGAGGGAATTCAGGGAGTTGGGGGAATAGGGGAGGATAGTGACGGGGGGTTTTGGGAGGAAGGGGGATGGGTAGATTGTTCGGCTACTCCCGCTCATTTCCCCTCTCCCTTTTGTGGGTGCACTTAAGGTATTAACACGACAATGGAAACTATTTCCTCAAAATAGATATTCTTTTTTTTTTTTTGCACTTTAGGTATATACACAATAATGGAAAATAATTTCCCCAAAATAGATTGTTTTCTTTTTCACAATATAGGGGAATTTGTTCCCTTTCTTATTATATCGGGGTCGGGGCTCCCTTTTTTTTTTTTTCACTTTAGATATATACACATCAATGGAAAATAATTTTCCTAAAATAGATAGCTTTCTTCTTCCTTTTCACAATAAGGGGAATTTGTTCCCTTTCTTATCCAACTGTGGTTGTGTTTTTTTTATTTTTTTTCACAAGATAGGGGAATTTGTTCCCGTCATTATCATACTGGGTTAGTTGCCTTTTCTATCACATAGGGGGAATTTTCTTCTTTTTTTTTTTTTTGTGCACTTTAGGCATATACACAATAATGGAAAATGATTTCCCTAAAATAGATTGTTTTCTTTTTCTTTTCTTTTTTACCATATAGGGGAATTTTGTTCCTTTTCTTATCATACCGGGGTCAGGGTTTTTTTGTTTTTTTTCTCCCATTCCCCTTTCCCTCCATTCCTCTCCGGATCTCTCTGGTCTCTCTCTGTATCTATTCCTCAACCGGAAAACATGCAGGAAATATTGGTCTGGGCGTGAAACGGGGGATGTAAAACCTAGTACTAGTAACTGTCTCCTCTTCTCCTTTAAATAAGGGGTATATTTTGAGACCTTTTATGTTGTATGTTTGTATGAGTAATGTATTGTATATTTATTGTATTGTGAAAAAGAATAAAGAAGTTTGGAAAAAAAAATAGAATGAATATATATATATATACAGTGCGGAAAATAAGTATTTGAACACCCTGCTATTTTGCAAGTTCTCCCACTTGGAAATCATGGAGGGGTCTGAAATTGTGATCGTAGGTGCATGTCCACTGTGAGAGACATAATCAAAAAAAAATTCCAGAAATCACAATTTATGATTTTTTTTAACTATTTATTTGTATGATACAGCTGCAAAGAAGTATTTGAACACCTGTCTATCAGCTAGAATTCCGACCCTCAAAGACCTGTTAGTCTGCCTTTACAATGTCCACCTCCACTCCATTTATTATCCTAAATTAGATGCACCTGTTTGAGGTCATTAGCTGCATAAAGACACCTGTCCACCCCATACAATCAGTAAGAATCCAACTACTAACATGGCCAAGACAAAAGAGCTGTCCAAAAACACTAGAGACAAAATTGTACACCTCCGCAAGGCTGGAAAGGGCTACGGGGAAATTGCCAAGCAGCTTGGTGAAAAAAGGTCCACTGTTGGAGCAATTATTAGAAAATGGAAGAAGCTAAACATGACTGTCAATCTCCCTCGGACGGGGGCTCCATGCAAAATCTCACCTCGTGGGGTCTCAATGATCCTAAGAAAGGTGAGAAATCAGCCAAGGACTACACGGGAGGAGCTGGTCAATGACCTGAAAAGAGCTGGGACCACCGTTTCCAAGGTTACTGTTGGTAATACACTAAGACGTCATGGTTTGAAATCATGCATGGCACGGAAGGTTCCCCTGCTTAACCACTTCAATACCCAGCCATAGAAAATTGACGGCCTGGGATGGGATTTACCATCCTAAGTGGCCGTCAATTGACGGCCTGGGCATTGCAGGCGAATATCTGGATGATGCCTGCAGCCAGAGGCATCATCCAGATATCCTCTTCTTCAGCCGACGATTCTGCACAATGTAAGAACGATCATAGCGGCGGTTCCGCCGCTTGATCATTCTTACAGGCCGCGGGAGGGGACATCCCCCCCTCCCGCCGCCATCCGGTGCTTCTCCGGGCTTACCTGTGCCTTCGGGGGCCCGGAGAACGAATTGTCGGCGGCGGCAGGAAGCATAGAGATGACTGGTGACCAGATAGTCATCAGTCATCTCTATGACCGTCGGAGGACCAGGGCGCGATGTGATGACGTCACGCCCGGGTCCCCGTAAGTAAACAAAGCCGCGATTGCGGCTGTAAGCCCCTATTCATGAGATCAGTGAATTTTTTTTCACCGATCTCATGGTTTCCAGCCTGGAGGAGAGATGTGAGGTCTTATTGACCCCACATCTCTCCATAAAGAGGACCTGTCACACACATTTCCTATTACAAGGGATGTTTACATTCCTTGTAATAGGAATAAAAGTGGAAAAAAAATAAATGAAAAAAAGTGTAAAAATAAATAAAACATAAGTCAAAAAAATAAATAAAAGATAAAAAAAAATTAAAACACCCCTGTCCCCGATAGCTCGCGTGCAGAAGCGAACGCACACGCAAGTCCCGCCGACATATGTACACACCGTTTAAACCACATAAGTGAGGTATCGCCGCATGCGTTAGATTGCCAGCAACGAATCTAGCACTAGATCTCCTCTGTAAATCTAAACTGTAACCTGTAAAAAATAAATATGAATGGAGATTTTTAAGTACCGAAGTTTGGCGCCATTCCATGAGTGTGCGCATAATTAAAGCGTGACATGTTGGGTATCTATTTACTCGGTGTAACATAATCTTTCACATAATACAAAAAAATTGGGCTAACTTTACTGTTTTGTTATTTTTTTAATTCATAAAACAATTTTTTTACAAAAAAAAGGCGTTTGAAAAATAATTGCGTAAATACCGTGCAAGATAAAACTTTGGAATGACCGCCATTTTATTCCCTAGGGTGTCTGCTAAAAAAAACATATATAATGTTTGGGGGTACTGTGTAATTTTCTAGCAAAAGAATGATGATTATTACATGTAGGAGAGAAGTGTCAGAATAGGCCCGGTATGGAGGTGGTATAAAAGCCTGGTATTGAAGCGGTTAAACCAGCACATGTCAAGGCCCGTCTTAAGTTTGCCAATGACCATTTGGATGATCCAGAGGAGTCATGGGAGAAAGTCATGTGGTCAGATGAGACCAAAATAGAACTTTTTGGTCATAATTCCACTAACCGTGTTTGGGGGAAGAAGAATGATGAGTACCAAACCAAGAACACCATCCCTACTGTGAAGCATGGGGGTGGTAGCATCATGCTTTGGGGGTGTTTTTCTGCACATGGGACAGGGCGACTGCACTGTATTAAAGAGAGGATGACCGGGGCCATGTATTGCGAGATTTTGGCCAACAACCTCCTTCCCTCAGTTAGAGCTTTGAAGATGGGTCGAGGCTGGGTCTTCCAACATGACAATGACCCGAAGCACACAGCCAGGATAACCAAGGAGTGGCTCTGTAAGAAGCATATCAAGGTTCTGGCGTGGCCTAGCCAGTCTCCAGACCTAAACCCAATAGAGAATCTTTGGAGGGAGCTCAAACTCCGTGTTTCTCAGCGACAGCCCAGAAACCTGACTGATCTAGAGAAGATCTGTGTGGAGGAGTGGGCCAAAATCCCTCCTCCAGTGTGTGCAAACCTGGTGAAAAACTACAAGAAACGTTTGACCTCTGTAATTGCAAACAAAGGCTACTGTACCAAATATTAACATTGATTTTCTCAGGTGTTCAAATACTTCTTTGCAGCTGTATCATACAAATAAATAGTTAAAAAAAATCATAAATTGTGGAATTTTTTTTTTTGATTATGTCTCTCACAGTGGACATGCACCTACGATGACAATTTCAGACCCCTCCATGATTTCCAAGTGGGAGAACTTGCAAAATAGCAGGGTGTTCAAATACTTATTTTCCGCACTGTATATATGTATATATATATATATATATATATATATATATATATATATATATATATATCAGGCGCAAAAAGGTGACTCGTGTGGGGTGGGGCCAGGATCTGGGGGTCCCCTTTGTTAAAGGGGTCTTCCAGATTCTGATAAGCCGACAATTCATTATAGCCGCGAGTCCGGTTTTAAATGACTTTTTTTCCTTCAGAAATGACAGTTCTAAGTACGGGAAACATGTACGATTTCACATGCTTACTTTACACCCCCCCCCCCCCCCCGGTACAAAATTGAAAGGAATATTTCACTTTTATTGTTTCACTTTTAGCATTATTAAATTCACTGCTCCCGAAAAAAAAAGGCAGTTTTTAAAACTTGTTTTTGCATTGATACATGTCCCCTGGTGCAGGACCCAGGTCCCAAACACTTTTTAGGACAATAACTTGCATATTAGCCTTTAAAATTAGCACTTTAGATTTAGATCTTTAGATGAACAACGCAAAACATGTCAGTTTGACATGTCATGTTTAAAATATTCTCCACACCCTTTTGACTAGCATTTGCTTGGAGTCCCACATACACACTTGTGTATGAACGCTGCTGTCAGTTTCTGTACTGTGGGATACGGCACCTCGCCAGCCTGTCTGTGTGTGCACATTCGTTCTGGACATCCGTCCATCTCCAGAGGGCGCAAGGATCTCTACACCATCGGGTCCTGCGTTTGTTCACGCCCCCTCTCACATGTCAGCGCTGTTAAGTACTTCATCACACTTTCGGTTCACTGAATTGACCGCCGGTCCGGTGCCCGCTGTGACACAGCCGCTGTTGTCCACCATCTTGATCCAGTGTCATCTGTACCCTCCTGCTCCCTGGCGCCATCACGACTGTCTCCCCGACGGTCAGTGTGACGGATTCTTACAGATCTACACCGCATGTGTAGCCACCCACGGTGACGTGAGTACATCAGTTCACCTGAGTGATCTTTTATCCCCACCACAGCAGTATCCCCTTCTACCATCTAAGGTACTGTCTCCTTATGCATGGGTCACTAAGTCTGATGAACTGACACCCATACAGCAGCCCAAGTGATTGATATCAGTCTCTGATTTTTACCACTCCATCACAGGACTCCTTTCAATGCTAAGCCATTGGTAGTTATTTTATGTACCCTAATTGTCCACCACGGCATATTTACTTGTGTACATTTGTTTGATGTCCATTTTTTACTTTTTCAACTATAACGTTTTTATTACTTTAACTCATAGAGCGCAGAATATCTAAACTACTATACAGAAGGCAATATTCACATTAAAATGGAATAAGTGCTCTATATCTTTCTATTAAGTTGTAAAAGAAAAAGTGTGGCAATTGGATATAAAGTGAAGCTCTACCCAAATAGGGAAGCGCTGCTTATCTACACCCTAACCACATTTGGCACCTTTTAAGGGCACCTTTTAAGGGGAATGGGTACCTGGTTTTGACCTTGACAACCCCCCCCCCCTGCAGCTGACCCATTCACAGAGCGCAGATCACTTCACGCATGCACAGAAGGGTGTCGGCAGTAAAGCCGCAATAATAAATCAGCAGCTTGAACCAATCTCTGGTAACTACGAATGCACCAAAAAATGAAAACAAAAGCATGTTTTTTTAGGGCAACAATCAGACCAACATACCACTGTTGCAGTATAGATACTGACCCTGATCTAACCCACAAAAATGGCTCCTATTGCTAGAAAGTTACATTGGAAAACTTGATTCAATATAATTACTCTTTTATATGGGAGAGTATTTAAAATAAATACAACAACATTTTAAGCAATAGCTTAACAGCTTACCGGCTCTGTTATCTTGTCTTCTGGAGTTTTTACAGCAGCATTCATTTGAGGGGCAGGCTTTGGAGGTGGAGGTGCTCTACGTTTCTTCACCTCTGTTCTAGCACCAATGCCAGAAATATTGCTCAGTGACAATGATGCCCCCAGAGCAAGAGAACGTGAATTTACAGATGGTGAACTTGGGGCAGTTGAAAAACCCTGCAAAATATATAAAGGACGACATGATTAGTGTTTTACCTATAGAAGTCGCCATCAAAAGATTCGATCTGTATATTAACTAATGTCAAAGATAGTAAAATACACCATACTTGATGACAAAAACAGAACATTGAATTTTGCTGGGGATATCAGAGGTCAGCTGGTGCAAAGTCATCTTACTATATATTTTGAAATTTATCAATTCTAGTAAGTAAATTAAAATAATGCACTAGACCCATGAACTTTTTTGTCTTGTGAAAAAACGAAGTTTTTACTCATGAAAAAAAAGAAGTTTTTCAAACTTAATTTTAAAAAACGACGTTGCCTACACACCATCGTTTTCTGAAAATGCTCTTGCAAAGCGCGGTTACGTACAACGCATACGACGGCACTCTGTTCCATTCAAGCTAGCGTCATAACTTGCTTCTGAGCATGCGCGGGTTTAAAAACGTTGTTTTAAACGTCGTTTTGCCCACACACGATCATTTTTTATGACACAAAAAATGACATTCTGAAAAACGACATACAAAATTGAAGCATGTTCGAATTTTTTTTTCCGTTTTTTAAAAGACATAAAACAAAGTTTTGCCCACACACGATCATTTTAAATGACGTTTTTCAAAACATTGTTTTATTTCATCCCAAAAACGACCGTGTGTATGCGGCATTAGGCTTCATGTACACTAGCAGCTCCTAAACTTATGGTTGGGAGCTTTTGGTGTTTTTTTGCCAAAGCTTGTAAACGTTATTCCATAAAAGCCTATGTGTCAATGTACACATAGGCTTTTAGCAGAGTTTAGGAGCTGCAGCGGATAGGGGAGCTTCAATCTCCCTCAACCTCCTTCTCCTGAATGCGGAAAAATTACATTCAAGATTGGAATGTTTTGACGGTCAGCTGCTGAAATAAAAATCGCACCATTTTCCTTCAGCCTCTGTAAATATAGACATCAAGTCTTAGGCCCAGATTCACAGAGAGTGGGCGCACATTTGTGCCGGCAAAGCGCACACACAGTACGCTACGCCGGCGAAGCGCGAGGAGGCATGCACTGTATTCAGCAAGCTATTACTCACCAAGATACGACAGCGTATCATATTTTCGAAGGCGCAGGCCAGCGTAAGTGGAAGTGGGCGTGACCCCATGCAAATGATAGTCCGAGCATGGTGCAGTGTTTTACCCCCTCACATATCACGAACTGCGCATGCGCCGTGATGTAGCCGTGACGTGGACGCATGAAACAGCACCCTTATGCGCATACTCACAACGCCGGCACAACTGCCTAAGCTACGCCGGATCACTACGTACGCCGTGAACGTAATGTACGCCCAATACGCTGGCCTGTGTTCTCTGAAGACCATATTTGTACAAGTATCTCTTTGTAGTGGAATAGTGTACCACAACTCCAGTGTCTGCCAGATCTTTCTAGAGGGATCGTGCAGTCAAACGTGGGTTTTGAATTGCTTTTTTTTCACAATCCTGCGAGCTGTTCTTTCTGATATTTTTCTTGGTCTTCCAGATCTTGCTTTAACTTCCACTGTTCCTGATGACTGCCATTTCTTAATGACATTCCGAACAGAGGATATTGACATCTTTGTTTTCTGTAATTTTAAAAAGTGTAAATGATGGAAATAAAATCTAACTTTTTTTGACATATTATAAGAATGTCTAATCTGTAATTTGATGCCTTTTGGAGATTTTTCCATCTTTCCTTGGCTTCGTTATGCACATTAATACAAATTTGTACCTGCGGTGCAAAAACTTTCGATCCCCACTGTATATATATATATATATATATATATATATATATATACACACTGTATTTATCAGTGTATAGCACGCACAGGCATATAACACACACCCTAACTTTAAGAGGGAAGTTTCAGAAAAAAACTTTCCACAGCCCCCTGTGCATAACACGCAGGCACAGTTTATCCTCTATTTTCAGGGTAAAAAAGTGAGTGTTATACGCCAATAAATACAGTATATGTAAAGTTAAACGCTTCTAAATGCAAACGTGGCAAAACTCAGCAAAACGAGGCAAAACAGGATGTAACGGAATGAACCGTGACAGACTGAGATACTCCTATGTCTAGGGTCACCTTATGTCCACTAGGGCCATAGGGTGACAAAGAATCATAATTCATATATTACATGAGATGGGACATTAATAATAATTCATATTGCAGGACTGGAATATTACAAAGTGGATGTCTTGAGATATCACAAGCTGTTGCCTATTCAATATGGGCACACATGCTTTTGAAAGGTGTTAATTGCATCAGGGCCTGAAAGACCTTTTGATTGTGTGATTCATTGTGTCTAAAACAATGTGTTAAATTCTCCATTCAGATATACTGAATTAGCATATCATTGTCTACAGGAATGTCATGCTCTCTGAGTTAACCCATTGATGATGCGGTGCCGACGTGTCTACATAATTAGCTTACCTGAATGCCTTTTAGAATGTGATTGAAGCCCCCCCCCCATGGTGTGAAGGGGGGTGGAGATTGTATTGTCCTGTGATTAACTGTATTATGTTTGAAACTGTATAAGAAGCTGAGAAGAAAACCATTAAAGGGGTCATACTGTATATCTTGGAAACCAAGTGCAGAGCTTAAATCTCGTCTTGATTATGGGAATTGATATGGATCGTGTATGCAGGATTGTCAGAGTGTGTCAGATAAGCTTGTCGTGGTTGGATGGAAGGTCGTAAACAGTGGTGACCGTTACACAGACGTTTTAAACGTGGGTTACTATCTGTCATGTTAAATCGTTCAGGAGAGGTTGTAAAAACGTCCCGTGTACATGAAGCCTAAATATTCTGGTGACTACTGTCACCTAGACAAAAAATAAGGGGCATTTCAAAATGTAAGCATTGTCAACAAAGCAAGAGGTAAGATAAAATTGTCCAATGGGGGCAAATGTTCAGGCAACAACTGTCTATGAAAGGAGTTTCCCTCTCTTGGTGAGTTTTTTCTCTTATTTCCTGTTGTGTCTCCAGGAAAAGGGAAATCTCCCGTTGGGACGCACATAGCAAAAAATAAACTCAGGGATTTTAACTCATTCTCACTCTATCTACAATTAAAAATGAAGTTTTGTTTATACAAACACTTTAATCATATAGGATCTTTGCAGACATCACATAGTATGGTTAGTAATCTGGGGGTCTCATAGGCTCTAGCAAAAGACACCATCAGGTGTCAATGGCAATGTCACTGCTGATTTCTTCAGCTCCAAGCCTTTGGATTGTTTGCATGAATGGGTAAGGGTGCTTTGTAGGCACATATACTGAATAGCAAATAAATGAAAGGAGATGTGTAGGCCAGTGGCCTACTAGTCATCAAGGATCTGAGTATTGCTGACAAAGGTCACTGTTAGGCTACTTTTACACTTAAGCGTTGGGGGCATTGGCCGTATTTTTTGTGGCGCTTTTCAGGCGCTAGCGAGGCACTTTTAACCCCTGCTAGTGGCTGAAAAAGTGTTAAAACTGCCAGCAAAGCGGCGCAAGAGGTTTGACGCCCCTGCCCATTGATTTCAATGGGCAGGGGCGATTTAGGTGTGATGTATACATCGCTCCTACAGCGCTGCAAAGATGTGGCTAGCAGGACATTTTTATTGTCCTGCCAGCGCACTGTTCCAGTGTGAAAGCCCTCAGGCTTTCACATTGGAGTGAAAGGAGAGGCTCTATTAAGGTGCATTTCAAGCGCTATTTTTAGCGTTATAGCTCCTGCAAACCTCTATATATTTATTTTTGTGAAAATAAAGGTTTGCTGATTGCTCCTTACTCTTAACTAAAAAAAAATTTAAGAGTAGAAAAAGTTTACAGTCGAATGGTTGAACTCAGAATAATAATGTGATTCTAATAATGACATGTATTCCATTAACTCACTTGAATTCTAAACTAGGTCAACTTTAAAAAACTGCTGTGCTGCCCAGTGGCATCACTAGGGTTGGTGTCACCTGGTGCAGTAATACATGGTGTCACCCCCACCCCCTGGCTCTAAGCAGGCTAGCACATCGGTGCGTCTTTCACCCCCTTAACCTACCACAATGGATAGAGCTGGAATGGCATTGGGAGGATGGATAGAGCCGGGATTGGATTAGGGGGGATGGATGGAGCAGGGATGTGATTAGGGGGGGTGGATGGATCGGGGATAGGATCAGGGGGAATGAATGGAGTGGGTATTAGATCAGGGGGGTGGATGGAGTGGGTATGGGATCAGGGGAGATGGATGGAGCTGGGATGGGTGGAGCTGGGAAGGGATTGGGGGATGGATGGAGCTGCGATCGGGATTAAGTGGGATGGCTGGAGCAGGTATAGGATTGCGGGCTGGGTGGAGCTTGGAAGGGATCGGGGAATGGCTGAAGCTCAGATGGGGTTGGGGGGCAATGGATGAGCAGGGATAGGATCAGGGAATGGATGGAGCCGGGATGGGATCAGGGGGGTGAATGGAGCAGGGATAGGATCAGGGGGGGTGGATGGCGTGGGTATGGGATAAGTGGGTGCCACTGGATGGGATTGGGGGTGTGTGGAGCCGGGATAAGATTTGGGTGGTGGATGGAGCCGGGGTGGGATTGGGGGGGTGGATGAAGCAAGGATTGGAACTTTGAATTGGAGGGGGGGTCAAAGGATATGTGCTAGGGGGTGCTTTGGGAGGGGAAAGGAATATCGCTGGGGGGAGGGGGTCAAACTGCCCCCCTCCTACTTCTAGTACAAGTCCTCTCTAACCTAAAACAAAGAGCACCCCCTAGCACCTATCCTCTACCCCCTCTAAAATCACTTCTGGCAGCACAATTGTTACCTGCCAATGCCCCCCCTCCTCTGCAATACTCCTGTTGCATACCTCAGGGCAGGTGCTGTAGCATGAATGGTGTCCTTCCACCTCCTTGGCTCTTCCTCCCTGCCTGTGTACACGTCAGGGTCGAGGATGAAGTGCATTGAGTGGAGGCCGCGGGGACAGAGATCTGATTGCGGTTGCACCGTGTAAAGGTGTGTGTGTGTGGGGCACCCAGTCTATCTCTGCCTCATTCCCTCCTCCCCCACTCTCCCTTCACATCACATCGAGCAGAGGAGAAGAGATCCCGTAAGGGAAGGAGGGAGCCATGGAGCCCCTCTCAATGTGGCACTGGTGCCAGTCTGAGCGGGTGTCACCGGGTGCGGGCTGCACCCCCATAGCAGCCTTTTGCATTCAAAGTAAATAACTGTTAAATGCAGTTGAGTTCATATTTCTCACACTTAAATGATTCGGATCATCAAACAAATTTTAGTATTAAACAAAGATAACCAGAGTAAATCCAGGATGCAGTTTTTAAATTATTATTTCATTTATTAAGGGAAAAAAACTGTTAAAACCTGCCTGGCCCTATGTTAAAAAGTAATTGCCCCCTCCCATGCTGAATCATGAATGAACTGTGATTAACAACCATGTTCTGGAAAGCTGAGTTAAATTTCACAAAAAGCCACAAATCATGCCACAATCTAAAAATTCAAGAACAGATTAGAAACAAAGTAATGTACATGTATCAGTCTAGGAAGGGTTTAAACAATTTCTAAGCTTTTGGAACTCCAGTTAACCACGGGGAGCGCCATTATCCACAAATGGAGATAACTTGGAACAGCGGTGAACCTTCCCAGCAGTAGACGGCCTACAAAAAATACTCCAAGAGCATGACGACAACTCATCCAGGAGGCCATAAAAGAACCCAGAAAAACATCTAAAGAACCAAAGGCCTCACTTGCCTCAGGTAACATCAGTGTTCATAATTCAACAATAAGAAAGAGACTGGGCAAAAATGACATGCATGGAAGAGTTCCAAGGCCAAAGTCACTGATTACCAAAAAGAATACAAAGAGGAGGCGCATTGCTCGGAGACTCCCAAGTTGGCGGCGTGAGCCCAGAGCTCTGGACAGCGCTGGCCATACAGCCTGGATAGCCGCAGAGTTCGGCTTCCAGGAACCCCCAAACGACGGGAGACAACAGGGGAGACTTCAGAGTACCAGTACATGCCGGGCAGACATGCCAGAAGAGCTTTGGGGCATCAATTTGAGTCCATGGACAGCCAGGATATTTAATTCCAAGATGGCGACCGCATCTCAGCTATGAGATCAGGCCACGGATGATCCATTAACAGCAGCCAGGCAAGTGTTGAAACCTGCAACCCTTCCATATACCCCTCAAATGCCAGGCTCTGCTCCCACTGTTGACACCCATTCACCAGCATCCACAGTGTCCCTGATAGAGCAGTCCATGGGGCCCTACGCACTATCCTTACTGGCAGTAACCCCTACTCACCCAGACTTTTTCACAGCACAGTCTGTTTAGGCTCTTGATGTTACCGTCAATGTCTCTGAACTATTCTCCAAAATTTCAGAGATGCTAGACAGAGGTCTGACTCAAACTGCAGACAGGATCACGGGCAAAATAAGGTCAAATTTCCAGAATCTGGGCACCAGAATTGAGCATATAGAGCATAAACTGGATGTTACTATTTTCAGAGCAAACCAAAATACGGACCATTTACACCTCATGCAGGAGCAGCCTGAAGTTTCCCAGGTCCAGATCGACGATCTTGAGACTCTTTCGAGGAGGGACAATTTTCAGATCAGAGGGTTACCAGAATCATTTAACGATGTCCAGTCTGATGTGCAGGAAGTTATTAAATCCCTAAACCCCTCTGTCCCGGGATATAAGTTGGAACTGGATAGAGCCCACAGATCCTTGGGCCCTCCCAGGAAAGATGGTACCCCAAGAGAGATAGTGGTAAAACCACACTATTACTCCATTAAGGAAGAAGTTATGAAACGTTCCCACCGACAGGACCAGCTACAGTTCCAGGGACAAGCCATCCAAATATTTGCGGATATTTCTCCGTTCACTATTAAAAATTTAGATCATTAAAACCCCTCCTTGTTGCCCTCACCAAGAAGGCTCTTCTCCACTGAGTCCTACCATGGCACTGTAGGGAACGGCTAAGCCCAAGAGAGTCAGAGATAATTTGCTCCCCTGATGTGGTGGAACTTGACCCTCTTGTCTGTTTTGTTTTTTCTCCCCCCTTTTTTTTCCAGGCTAGAATTACTGCCTGAGAATTCTTTCCGCATCAGGGTAGAACTTATCCTCAACACCTATGACTGTTGCTGGCGTGTTGTTTAGGGGCATGTGCCCCATCTCCCTCACCTAAACTGAGCTTCTCGCCTTGCATCCCAACCAGTTAATACTACCCTGCCTTGGAATTGTATTCTCCAGTTAGACCTTTTAGTCTACAATACCAAAGGGGCTATACAAAGGTTTTTGTTCTGAATGAGGGGAGGGAGTCTTTCTCCTCCCCTCATTCCGTGCCTGGTACAGGCCTCACGGCCTACACGATGTTGTTGATATGTCTCTTCTTCTTTTCTTACTTATTTGCTAACCTCTTTTCTTTTCCAGCCAACCTACTGATGTTATTCTCCTGCAAGGTGGACTCGGGTGTCCTAACAGTCCTACAATCGGCCAATTTCCCCGTCTCTTGCCTGGAATAAGGTAAGTGACTGTGGATTGAATGGCGTCCTCCCCTTCTGCTTCATGGCTAACGATAACAAAAAACACTTCCCTTACACATAATCTCTCACAACACTGAGGGACTAAACTCACCAGTAAAGAGACGGAAAGCCTTTCAGGTATACCAATCTCACCACATTGACATGGTCCTCCTGCAGGAGTGGCGATTTTATTCTCTAAACACTTCAAATTTTCCATTCAGCTAGAACACAGAGACCCAGAGGGAAGATTCCTTCTGGTAAAAGGTACAATTGATGATCGTCTATATTCATTCATATCCTACCATGCCCTTAACAGAGGACAGACGAGGTTCTTTCAGAAAATGTTTCACACCCTTGGCCCACTAACAAAAGGCATCAGAATCCTGGGAGGTGACTCCAATATGGCTTTCGATTCAGGTCTTGACTCTTGACAAGTCTAAACCCCTCAATACATGACTGATTAGACCTAGTAAAGCTAGTGTCCAAATAGCGCGACTGATTTTCAGTGTAAATTAGCTTACATATGGAGGGGATTAAACCCGGGACTTTACCCAATTTTCGAACCCACACCAATCTTACTCGCGCATTGATCACATCCTGCTCTCCACTCACCACATTACGTCAGCCCTTACGTCCAATTATTTGGACGTGGCTTGGTCGGATTACTCTATGGTTTTATTAACATTACGCCAAGATCTTCCTAGACAACATACCTCCCACATACACATAACCGAATTACAGGAGGCTCTGCAAGAATATTTTCACCTCAATCATGTGGGGGATGTTTCTGCAGTGACTCTCTGGGCAGCCCACAAAGTGACCATTAGGGGTAAGACGATGTACAGAAGATAATGTCTATATATACTATACAATTTATATGGTTTTATTATCTTTATTGTTTTTTGTTAAATTTCTATTTTTGTAAAAACAATTATATGTTTTATATATTCCCGTATTGCCTCCAAAATCCGACCATCAATTGCTACTTCCTTGAGTAATTGCCCCTTCTTTTGTCTTCATTAGGGGTAAGCTAATGCAAATTGCGGCACACCAGAAAAAAAAAGTTTGGGAGACATAGAGCGACTTGAGAGAGAATTTTACACTCTAAGCAAACAACATAAAAAAGACCCTACTAAAGTCGCCGGACCTGTTCTTAATGCTGCTTGAGTGGCCCCAAACTTGGCCCTCACGGGAAAAAGCTGATAAACCCATGCTCGCCTAAAAACGATCCCCTAGACTTCATTCCCATTCCTTACCCAAATTAGACAGGCTGACGGCACTTTAACCCTAAACCAACAGCGCATAATGAAGGCCTTTCAGGAATTTTATACAGATTTATATAGAGCAAATACACAAACCTCACTCGAGTAGAAGAGTTCCTGGGCAAATTAAGCCTACCAACATTGGAAGACGATCACAGAGCAGAAATGGAAGCTCCCATTTCCACTGAGGAAAACATTAAAACATTAAAGGGGAGAACGGCGCTAGGGCCCGATGGGTTCTCAACGCCCTACTAAAAAACATTTACTGAAACCCTGACTCCATACCTCACTAGATTCTTCAATTCAATTATTTATGGCACACCAATAGGAAACCAACTCAACATGGCGTATATATCCGTAATTAACAAATCAGGTAAAGATGTACTGTATATACTCGAGTATAAGCCAACCTGAATATAAGTCGAGGCACCTAATTTAACTACAAAAATGGGAAAACTTATTGACTCGAGTATAAGCCTAGGGTGTCCATCTGCATGCCTCACTGTGCCTCACTTTGCCTCACTGTGTCCATGTGCATGCCTCACTGTGTCCATGCCTCACTGTGCCCATGCCTCACTGTGCCCATGCCTCACTGTGCCCATGCCTCACTGTGTCCATGACTAGACTGACGTTTAACATGGGATGCCTGGGTTTGAAAAATCAGTGCTTCCCAGCCGTAGGTCCCCCGGACAACAAACTATGCACACTTGTAGAGGAGAAATGGGGCTAAATGTGCGCCAATTTCCTGGTCCAGGGGACCTACGACCGGCCGGTATCTGGTTCCCAAAATTACCAGAGAAATTACAGTTTAACATGGGAGCCTATGGAAGGGGTGCCCGCATTTGAAAAGTCAGTGCTCCCCGGCCGGACAACAAACTGTAGTGGGGCTACATTCGTGCCAAGTTTGGGGTCAAGTGGACCTACGGCCGGCCGGTACCTGGTCCCCAAAGTCTGGGAGATCAGGTGAAAAATCTCTTTGTGGTTTTGCGGCACAGGGGATTTGGCCCAAATTTTATAGGTATCCTAGAAGCCTTATACTCTCCACCAGAAGTTAAGTTAGACTTCGGGGGCTTTACTCCAACCTGATCTCCATAGCCAGGGGCAGGCATCAGGGCTGCCCTCTATCCACTCTGATATTCGCCATGATGATTGAATCACTGGTGATCGATATCAGCAATCATCCGGATATCGGGGGAGTTCAGTTTGGCCGAACAAAACATGAATTCACCTTATTTGTGGACAATCTGCTGCACTTTATAACCTCCCCAACCTCCACTCTACTTGCAATATGCATGTTACTAAACAAATCTGCTGCAATATCAGGCCTTCAAGTCAATATGTCTAAGTCTCAATCTCTAAATGTATCTCTTCCAGGCTCACTGGTTTCCCACCTACAGGACACTTACAAATTTGAATGTAATACCTCCATTAAATACTTGGGGCTTATTATTATGTTTAAGATTGAAAGCCTTTATCAAGCAAATTACCCCCCAATGTATTAGAAACTAGAAGCGTATCTCAGGAGTTGGGAATCTCATAATATAGCTTGGACAGGTAGAACTATCCAGGCTGCTGTATTTATTCCACTCCCTCCCTATCCCAAGTAGGAGGGACCACCTGTGTCAGTCCTTTCAGGGTACAAGTACTAAATTTATATGAAACCAGAAAGGTCCTCGCGTTTCCCACCACAACCTATTTAATCTTCCTACGCAAGGGGGGCTGGGTCTTCCAAATCTTCTATGGTACTATCAGGCCACACGGTTAGCACAATTATCCACCATATACCTCAAAGTTTAAAAAAAGACTGGATATCAATTGAAAGACAATCAGTATCTATGTTCACTTTAGATTGTTTGCTATGGTGCCCATCCAAAAGAAGACCCCCCATTCTTTCTCCGACCCTCTCACACTCACTTTCTTTGTAGGATTCGCTAAGGGAGCTTCCCTTCCTGGTCTCTGAGTATCAACCATTAGCTTGTTTATTCCAAAACCATATATTCCAACCTGGAATGAACATCAGAGCCTTCAAATGGTGGTTAGACAAGGGGGTGTACCGCATTGGACATTTCTTTTCTTGTACAGGCCATTACCATAGCAGTGCACAGAACCATCCAGGATCATCCTCCTCCCATCATTGTGCAGTCAGACACCGAGAGAGTAGGACGCTCTCAAACGAGTCTCTCTCTCAGGGGTAGTGCAGGGTCCTCCCCACTGTGCGGCTCCAGGCCTCACAGACAGGCAGGCAGGATTTCCACCTCCCTGTCAGCTATCCATCTGCCACTGGCCACTCGGACAAGCTCCTCTCCCCCCTCCAGGACTTCCACAGCTTTCCCCCGGTGCACCTGACCTGGTAAGCCACCCATTGGGAGCTGCAGGCGGCCGTCCTTCTCAGGACAAGCCACAGTAGCTTCCCCCAATCCCCATGGCTTTTCTCCTCTCCTCACCCCATACCCCTACCCCCGCTCGGGCGTCCTTTCCGCCAGCCATCCCCACAAACCGCTGCTACCCTCGGGCGTGCTGTTTTCTGTCCTCCGCGCCGTTCGGTGGAGATTCGCGGCAGCCGCGACTCAGGAAAGGCCGCACGCCGATCTCCACCCCCCAACAGTCGGCACTACTTCAATAATCGGGCCAGAAAGCCCCCCCCCTACCCCAGTAGAGCCCCCTTGCCCTCCGATCATTTCCCTCAGCCCCCCTGGCGCCACTCAGCCTGGTACCCCCCAGCCTGGATCCTGCTGCCAGGTCGGCGGCCATCTTGCTCCACCCTGCCCTATCCCTCTCAAATTCATTAAAACTTGATCCAGGGCTTAAACCCGATCGCCTCTTTAGGGGTCAGGAAGGAATTTTTTTCCCTACCACAGCATATTGGCGCAGCGTGGTCAGGTTTTTTTTTGCCTTCCTCTGGACCAAGCCAGGATCAGAGGATTCAGTTATCCTTGTGAATCCACCCCCCCCCCTGACCCTTGGTTCCACGGCGGCCATGGTTAATCGGCAATACTCGGCGAAGAACATTTGGGATCTGGGTCGATTTGCCGCAATTCTGCCGGCCGCCACCAAAAAAGCCCTAAGAAATCTGCGACTTTTGAGGATCGATCGACGATCGACTGCCAGAAATCGCAGCCATTTACCCCAGCCTAAGCACATATCATGTGCTTTGATCAACGCTAGATCGGCAGTAAAACACCGATTGGAAATCCATGATTTCTTATTGCGACATGACTTAGACTGCCTCTTTATTACAGAGAGCTGGCTCACAGCCGACTGTAACACCATTCTAGGAGAATTGGTGCCAGAAAACTACCGTATTATAACGGAAAACAGAATAGGGCAAAGAGGAGGAGGACTGGCGGTGATCCATAAGACGCGTCTTGCGATCACTAATCCAAGCCTCCAAAACCCTCTTCCATTCATGGAAACCCTTACTCTTCAACTGCAAGTAAACGGCCAGGAGACCGTCCGGATTCTACTCTGCTATAGGCCACCCGGCCCAAAATCGCAGCTTCTCCCATCTTTGACGGACTTTGTCTCCACTTATACCCTGAACAGCAAACACCTTTTGCTGCTCGGGGACTTCAACCTCTGGGCCAACTCCCCGCAAGACCCCATTGCCGACACCTGCATCGACCACCTGGAAGGATTAGGGCTTCAGCAACTAGTATGTGGGCCCACACATGCTTCAGGTCACACGCTCGATCTTATTTTCAGACAAGATCTGGAAATAAAAATCTTGGAAAATGAACCATTGCCATGGACAGATCACCATGCAATTAAATTCATTATTTCCAAATTCCCCCCCTTAACAAAAACATCAAATCCAGTGACAACACGCTGGACCAGATGTCAGAAGAAGCTCCATTCGGAACTCTTCAAAGCCACGTTAGGGGAAAAAATAAACACAATTCAGCCGCACCAAACAGCGGAAGAAACACTGGAGGCCATAAACACAGCACTGTTGCAGTCAGCTGACTTGATAGCGCCGAAACGAAAGACCCAGATCAGGAAAAATAACTCCGGCTGGTTCAACAACCAGCTGGCGTTACTGAAGCAAGAGCGCAGAAGGGCAGAAGCAGCCTGGAAAAGAAGCTCTTCAGATGAGAACCTCTCGATCTACAAGGCAATAACCAGAAAATACTACAAGCAAATCTTCGAAGCCAAGAAAAACTATTTTTCTGAGGCTATCAACGGTGCCCTAAACCGCCCCCGCGAACTCTTCAAGCTGGTCACTCAGACCATGAATCCAGGATGTCTTGAAGCCCCCAACTTGGATACTCAAGAATTTTGCGATGAGTTATCGGATTGCTTCATTAACAAAATTGAGGCAATCTGGCAAAGCATTCAGCAGAACAATTGCTCTCCCAGCCCCCCCCCCCCGTAGTTATTTACACAGCACCGGCAGTAATTCACCACAGTTAGGTGAGTTCACGCTGGAACCCATCTCCATTCAGACCACAAAAAATATCATCGGCACTCTGCGCAACAGCACTGCGCCAAATGATATTATCCCCACCAAACTGCTGAAGGAATGCGCCGACATCCTGGCACCTCCTGTCACGCAGCTTATCAACCAATCCTTCAGGGAGGGCATAATGCCCTCCCAGCTGAAGGAGGGCTTCATTCAACCCATCTTGAAGAAAGCCACCTTGGATCCTAAGGATCCACTCAACTGGCGCCCCATAACAGGCCTAAATGTTCTCTCCAAGGTAATGGAGAAAGCAGTGGTACAGCAGCTGCAACAGCATCTAGATACCCACAACTTACTCGACCCATTTCAATCAGGATTCCGTCCCGGACACGGGACGGAAACAGCATTGCTTAAGATATGGGACGACGTTCTCGAGGCCGCAGACGAATGAGAATCTTCTCTTCTGGTTCTGCTGGACCTAAGCGCAGCCTTTGATACAGTAGATCACAAGCTGTTATTGACTCGACTGGCCAAAATAGCCAAAGTCGCAGAAAGCGATCTATTCTGGTTCTCCTCTTTTTTGGATAACCGATCGCAAATAGTGAAGCTAGGACCCTTCACTTCTGAACAACGCACATTATCGTGCGGGGTCCCTCAAGGATCTCCCCTATCGCCAATGTTATTCAACATCTATGTGCGTCCTCTTTTCGAAATCATCAGCAGCCAAAAACTGCTTTATCATTCATATGCAGACGACACGCAACTGTATTTCCGCATTTGCAATAAAAAAGATCAACACCTCAATCTAGAGACTTGTCTCTCTTTGATAGAGGACTGGATGACAAAGAGTTATCTCAAACTCAACGGAGCGAAAACAGAACTTCTTCTGTTTCACGCCAAGCGTAGGAATCATTTGGCAACAACCTGGATCCCCCCGCCCATTCTGGGCAAAATCATCACCCCTAGCGCCAAAGTCAAAAGTCTTGGGGTCATCTTTGACTCCGACATGACAATGAACGCACAAATAGGGTCAGTAGTCAGTGGATCTCACCATCTGCTGCGCCTACTACGCAGACTCACGCCTTTTATTCCCAAGAAAGACATAGCGGTCGTGGTGGGAGCGATTGTAAACTCCAGACTGGACTATGCAAATGCCCTTTATCTCGGACTCCCCAAGTACCAAATCGCTCGTCTTCAAGTCGTTCAAAATACGGCCGCCAGACTTGTGACTGGGAAAAAACCCTGGGAATCAATCTCACCTTCACTGAGATCCCTTCACTGGCTACCAGTTAAAGACAGAATCACCTTTAAAGCTCTCTGTCTAACGCACAGATGTATCCATGGGAATGCTCCCCATTATCTATGCGAAAAATTAAAACTTCACAATCCCAATCGTATTCTACGATCCACCAATCAAAATCGGCTTCAGATACCGAAGGCCAGATACAAGTCCAAAGGAGACAGGAGATTCGCTGTCCAAGGTCCCAGACTATGGAACGCCTTAACAGCCAGCATTCGGCTGGAGGAGAACTACTTAGTCTTCAGGAGAAAGATTAAGACTCATCTCTTTTGATCTCAAAGGAGACAGGAACAACAAGCGCCCAGAGGCGATTTACTTCGCATGTGCTGCGCTATATAAGTTTTTCATTCATTCATTCATACCATGTACCCAATACCCATTCACAAGAGGGTGCGGGATCTAGGGGCCCCCTTGTTATTTTGGCGTTTGAAGTTCCCCTTTAAATGAATGCCAAACCCAAAAAAGTGGGTTGTCGTTTGCCAATTTTTTTTAGACAATTCGCCGTGGAGTCCCCCTTAAAATCTATGCCAGACCCAAAGGCCCTGGTATGAATTTTGGGGGAGACCATGCCGTTTTTATTCTTAATTCTGTCAAAGGGTTTCCCTTAACCACTTCAATGCACTATTATATACTCTGTACTGACTGCACTGTGTATATATATATATATATATATATATATATATATATATATATACACACAGTTGTGCTCATAAGTTTACATTCCTTGGCAGAATTTATGATGCCATTTTTCAGAGAATACAGTATAATTATTGGTATAGTATAGTATATTATTGTATAGTATAGAGTATAGTATAGTATAGTATTGGGTGAAGCCATTTATTAATAATCAAGTGTGTTTACTCTTTTTAAATCAAAATGACAACTGAAATTACCCAAATGACCCTGATCAAAAGTTTACATACCTTAAGTGATTTTGGTGTGATAACATGCACACAAGTTCACACAAAGGAGTTTGAAGTGGCTATTAAAGGTAACCATCCTCACCTGTGATCTGTTTGCTTGTAACTAGTGTGTGTGTATAAAAGGTCAATGAGTTTCTGGACTCCTGACAAACCCTTGCACCTTTCATCTAGTGCTGCAATGACGTTTCTGGATTCTGAGTCATGGGGGAAAAAAAAAACTGTCAAAGGATCTGTGGGTTAATCTTAGCATTGGTCATATCACTCTTAAGGGATTTAACCAATTCACAAATAGTCTGCCATAAGATAACCACAGCCAAAACCGGGTGCAAGTATGACAGACAAAACATGGCTCTAGGAAGAGCCTCTACTCTTATCAGTGGGGTCAGTGGGGTCTATAAAGGAAGGAACATCTTTTACTAGTAAGCACCTTATTAAGGCGAGAGATGACAAGATCCACAGAAGGGCAAAACGGTGACAAACTCCTCATTAAGAGTCTCCCGCTGCTGTCAATCAAATCCAATAACGCGGGGCAGAGTCATACAATTGGCAGCTATGGATGCTAATTGAATGGCACGGGGGCACGCCCGCAAGCTAACCCCTGGTAAGCTCTTGTGAGAAGGAGCCGCAGCAGACACAAGAGCCGCCATGGGACCCCAGAACAGGACGATCAGGGCCACTCTGTGCAAAATGAACTGCACAGTGGAGGTAAGTATGACATGTTTGTTTAAAAAAATAATAATAGCTGAACCTTTACAACCCCTTTAAGCCTTAAATCAGTCAAGCTGAGAAAATAAGTCTTTCCTCATAGAGCGCTAGCGAAAAATGAAGGAGTGCTGTAGTAGGAAGCTTTTTTCAGGGCTTGCTGTTTTTTTTGTATTTTTTTTGTCATTGTCAAATCCTTTCATAGACAGCAATGTAACCCAAAGGTTTAAGAAAAAAATAGCTAACTAATATAAGGTCTCATTCTGTCAGCCTGTCTCTCCCTTTCCTTCATCAGTCTGTTCCTTGCACTTTAGCACAACAGATTGCTTTCTTGTACTGATTCTCTTCAGTCTGAGCTCTGCTGTACAGGGACTGCAAGAGACTGAAACCAAGTCAAATTCAGGTACTCCTACTGCTTGCTTTAAAAATTACATTTAAGGTTGTATTCATGAATACAGAGCTGCATTAATCTGTATATTTTATATCTTCCTGGAGATCAGCTTTAGCCTTGGTTCACACTGATGCTACTTTGAAATCGTGCTTCTTTACTTGAAGTAGTGCGATTTCAAAGTAGCAAGGTCAGCGCGATTTCAGGTGCTACTTGATAGACATTTGTGTGGCTTCATACACAGATGTCTATAGAAATCGCACCTAAAATCGTCAAAAGTAGTGCAGGAACTACTTTTGCAAATCGGTGCCGCGCCGCAAAATCGGTGTCGCACCGATTGGAACAGTGCCATTGCCGGCAATAGGCTGCGACTTGTCATGCGATTTGATCTCTCAAATCGCATAACAAATCGCTCCAATGTGAACGTAGGCTTAGGGAACCCGTCCGCCCGACATGTCTGCTGGTTAGTACGCTAACCAGCAGACATGTCTTCTCGCACACGCGTCGAATGGTTTCGACGCATGCGCGGAAGTGTTTTACTTCCTGGTGCGGTGACGTGGCGGCGTCAACGTCACCGCCACGTCAGCGCGCCGTCTGCCGGCGGGGATTTTGGTTTGATCGTGTGTACACGATCAAACCAATACGTCCCCAGCAGACAGATTTGTTCAAATCGGTCTGTCCGACCGATTTGAACAAATGTGTCTGCTCGTGTGTACAAGGCCTAAGGCGGCGTACAGACGATCGGATATATCCGATGAAAACGGTCCGCGGACCATTTCCATCGGATATGTCCGATCGGGAGTTTGATCCGATGGCGTGTACACACCATCGGATCAAATTCCCCGCCGCCGGACGGCGCGGTGACGTAGTGGTGACGCGGCGGTGACGTTGACGCCGCCGCGTCACCGCCACGTCACCGCACCAGGAAGTAAAACACTTCCGCGCATGCGCCGAATCCATTCGGCAGCGGCGCGGCGGTGGTGGGAGCCGACATGTCTGCTGGTAAGTGTACTAACCAGCAGACATGTCGGGCGGACAGATTCCCACCGGATAGATTTCAAAGCATGCTTTGAAATCTGTCGGGTGGAGAAATCTGTCCGCTAGCCCATACACACGAGCGGAGATGTC
This sequence comes from Rana kukunoris, assembly GCA_029574335.1. NCBI lineage: Eukaryota > Metazoa > Chordata > Amphibia > Anura > Ranidae > Rana > Rana kukunoris. The sequence continues at coordinate 176,759,888 of CM056053.1, read as the reverse complement.
TGCTGAAACGGTCCATCGGACCGTTTTCAGCGGACATATCCCCTCGTGTGTACGCCGCCTAAGAGAAAAATACAAATGGACAGCTGGTTGAACAGAAACTTTTGGATGGATTGACCCTTTAATAATTGGTTATACCTGCACAAAGTGATTTATTATATTTTTTTGTGATCAGTGATTTTAGTTGATGATGTTAAAAGTATGTTATGCAAGCGCCCGGCTTTCCGCTGTCTGATGCTATAGTAAAAAAGGAGAATTTTTAAGGACACGTTGCTGCAGGAGTATGTTAATATCGGCAGGCAGTATCTTCTCTTGGCAGTTACCTGTAAATAATTTAGCGTGTTTTTTTTGGATGATTCTCACGTGAATGAAAGCAACAGTTACTTTACACCATGGCAGGACAAGAAACAAGATTCTGTAGCTACACTTTTCAGCTCTTAGGCCCTGTACACACAATCAGACAGGTCCGATGAAACTGGTCTGCAGACCAGTTTCATCGGACCAGTTCGATGGTGTGTACGGCCTATCATATCGTTGTCCGTCGGACCAAAGTTTTAAAACATGCTTTAAAAACTGTCTGATTGACACCTGTCCGTCGGACAGGTTCGATGGTTAGTCCACAAAAGCATCGGACCAAAAACCTGCGCATGCTCAGAATCAAGTCGACGCATGCTTGGAAGCATTGAACTTCGTTTTTTCATCACATCGTTGTGTTCTACGTCACCGTGTTCTGGTCTGATCGGATTTTGGTCAGATGGTGTGTACGCACATCAGACCATCAGACAAGTTCAGAGTTGTCTGATGAAAACGGTCCGTCGGACAAGTTTCATCGGACCTGTCTGATCGTGTGTACGCGGCCTTAAAGTTGCAACTGCACTAAATGGTGTGAAAGGTCCACCATGAAAGGTTGTATCACCTCACTGTTGAGTACTGTATGCAGCATACAACAATTAAATGCAGAATAGTAAACCTAATAGTTAAATATGATTATGAACTACTGAGCGTAGCTTTTTGTTTGGCAAGTGAAACTGTTGGAATGGTCTCTGCTTACTCCTTTCAATAAGTGGACTCCTAAAATGTAAGGACCTAAATAAATAAAATGAATATGCATTCACCAGCAGGGCCGGCCCTAGGTGTTCAGGCACCCTGTGCGAGCTAATCCTGTGGCGCCCCCCCATCTTCACCCCTGGTCACCTAAATATACACAAAGAGGCTGTCCAGGGGCCCCTCTATCCTCTGCCAGGAGCCTGGGGAGTGACAATGAGGAGGAAGAGGTGAGGCAAGGGTCAGCGGAGCCCCTAGGTGGCAGTGCGCACACCCCAAAGGCCGGCCCTGTTCACCAGTATTTTATTTCTTCAAACAAAATACCATAATAAACTAATCATGTTCAATCATCAGTAGTGTCTATTTCTGGTATAATGTTCATATATTGGGCAACATACATTACATTTACATCAGATTATTCCCAAAATGTAATAACACAATTCTTTGTATATGGTCTGCCATATCAGTAATATCTTATAAGCTGCCCAAGCAAGAGGACCACTCATAAATAAAGAACTGGACCTGTGGTATTAAGTTTAAATAATATCAAAAAGCTATATTGTGAAGTTTCAATCACTTACTGGCTTCTCAAGGAATAGACCTCTCTGCCAATCAAGTTCACTGTTAAAATTTGTATGTCCTTCACAATTCATGATGCTGATCCAGGGCAAACTGGGTCTTGTGCTTGTGGCACCCAGGGGAAACCCAGAAGGACCCCCAGGTGCCATGGCACCCTGGTTGAAAAAAAAAATGCCTAGTAGCACTAAAGTTCTATAAAAAAAAAAAAGATTTGACCTGTGTTTGTACACACAATAAAAAAGGGTCACAAGTACACATATTATCAAATAGTACATTTTTTTTTACATCAAATGATTTTATGGTAAAGATCTAAATTTGTCAGCAATGGAAGCACTTTTACTCCACATCTCAGATTACACCTTGATCTTTAATATGTTTACGTGAGAATGAAACAATGCCACTGTTTACAAAGCTAACTAAAGTTACTGCAGCAATCAATAACATATTTTCCAAATGTCAAGCCTCTCCTCTAATAGGAGTATTTCACATATGACTTTGCTATGACTGAGAATCAAATCTGGACCAACTATGTTAAGTTACAGCTTGTTGATATGCTCTTTACAACCCTTTGCACCAGAGAAAGGTCACAATATGGCTGTAACTGTTCAGTGCAAAGCATAAAATCAAGGTTTATCAAATCAATATTTGATAACTAAAACTAGCTATAACATATTAACATCTGTCACATTACAACTGAAAATTAAGATATGTTGATTATTACTAAGAGCATGTCAAATAGCCATAAGGAAAACCTCACAGCCATTTTACTGTTACTGTTACTAGGAGATGACAACAGTACTGGAATAAGTCCACCAGCTGCCATCGACAGTACATTAAGAGTCTACCTTTACTGCATTCTGAAGGCAATGGGACTTTGATTGCTTCCTCCTTTTTGGCAGATTGAAATCTAAAAATGCAAAGCCCTGATAGAACTACTCTTCCCTCACAACTATCCCTGCACTGCTGCCACTGTAGAAGATCTACTGAGTAGAAGGGCATCAAATTGCCAATATTGCCATTACATGCCGTGCTTTGCAAAAGGCAAATATGGACTGAAATTGTATAAAAAGCATGGTTCTCAGTGTTGAGCTTTAATTAAATTGATTACTTAGGTAGTCCCCCGCACAACATAACTGTTGGTAAATCTAAAGGAGGTTGTGCAGATATTGAAATATTGATGAATTGAAAATACTGATGTCTTCTAACAATGCCACCTGTCCAGCTGCCTCTATCTTCAAGTCTTTCTGTGCTATTCACCTGGAACAAGCAAGCTGATTAGAAAGTCAAACCTTCTGATCTGTCAGTTTTCCACAGGTTAGTGCATTAGAAAGTAACAAAGCCATTGAGTTACCATGACACCACACAACTAGCATTTTCAGAGGCATGCATATTCACTCAAAAATGGCCTCCTTTAGCTTCATCAGTCTAAGATAGTGAAGGGTGAACCTTGGAACCCCAGATGTATTGGAACTACATTTCCCATGACGCTCATGAACTCTTCAACCTTTCTGTTGTGTGTCTCTATGTGCCACATGGAGCATGGATAAGAGAAAGTTCAGCAAACAATTTTCTGAGGATTTGAGAACAAAAATTGTGGAAAAGCATGGACAATGTCTAGGTTACAAGTCTATCTCCAGATGATTCAAAGCGCTTGCCAAAACTTACGTACCTGAGGAATCCAAAATCCTTTTGGGAGAATGTGCTGTGGACAGACGAAACAAAATTACAGCTTTTTGGTAAAGCCCATCATTCTACTGTTTTCAGAAAAAGAAATGAGCCCTTAAAAAGAAAAGAGTGCAGTCCCTACAGTCAAACATGATGGAGGTTCACTGATGTTTTAGGGTTGATTTGCTGCTTCAGGCACTGGATGTCTTGTCGTGTGCATGGCATAATGAAATTTGAAGACTACCAAAGAATTCTGGGGTGCAATGTGTGGCCCATTGTCAGAAAGTTGGGTCTCCGTCAGAGGTCATGAGTCTCACAGCAGGATAATGATCCAAAGCACACGTCAAAAATCTCCCAGAAATGGTATAAGACAAAGCACTGGAGAGTACTGAACTGGCAAGCAATGAGCCCAGATCTAAATCCCATAGAGCACCTGCGGAGAGATCTCAAAGCAGCAATTGGAAAAGGAGACATGGAGCAGTTAGCAAAATAAGAAAGGTCCAAAATTCCAGTAGAGAGGTGTAAAGCCATGTACACATGATCGGTTTGTCCGATGAAAAAAAGACAAATGGACTGTTTTTATCGGACAAACCGATCGTGTGTGGGCCTCATCAGTCTTTTTTTCATCGGTGTAAAAAATAGAACATGTTTTACATTTTTCCTATGGATAGAAAAACTATAGGAAATTCCGATCATCTGTGTGGAACTCCATCGGAGAAAAATCCACGCATGCTCAGAATCAAGTCGACGCATGGTCGGAAGCATTGAACTTCACTTTTTCGGCTGGTCGTAGTGTTTTACGTCACTGCTTTTTGGCACGGTCGCAATTAAGTCTGATAGTGTGTATGCAAGACTGATGAAAGTCAGCTTTATTGGATATCCGACGAAAAAATCCATTGGATTTGATTCTATCAGAAATTTGATCGTGTGTACACGGCTTAAGAAACTCATTGAAGGTTACAGAAAGCAATTGATTTCAGTTATTTTTTCCAAAGGGTGTGCTGCCAAATTATAAAATTAGAGTGCCAATAATTTTGTCGAGTCCATTTTTGGAGTTTTGTGTTGAATTTGTCAGATTTGGCTTTTTTTTCTCCACTTTTTGTGTCCTACCAATACAAACATAGGAAAAACATGAGAATGCCAAAATATTCTGGCCAAAGTGGTGCATTATCTGACAGGGATGCAGGGGTGCCTATATTTTTGTCCATGACTGTATAGCCTATTAATTTATGTGAAGTCTCAATTTTAATGATAGGTCCACTTTAATATGAATGGCAAGGATCAACAAAAATTACTTCTTATTACACAGCTATTTATGCTTTAAAACTTTGCATTTCTAAAAAGTCAGTGAAGGTAAATATAATTTTTCCTTTAATTATTTCCAAATTTGGCAGCACTAAAACAAAGTATGCAATGTGCAAGCTAAGAAAAATGTCCCAGAGCCCATGTGCAAATGAAATTTGAAGTTAGCAACTAAATTTATCTGAACAGTCACTGCAGGAAGTATGACAGAGATGCTTCTGAACAAACAAAAACCTGGGAGCATATGAGGTCTGAGAACAAGGATGAGACCTCAGCTGACCTAAAATTAAGGTTACCCAACTGCTCTTTTCTTAGGCTCATTTCTATTTGGCATCACCAGTTTACTTGTTAATCTGGTTTGTGATAATCTCTTAATCTTACTGCAATTATTTGAATAGCATATTCAAATACTAATATTGCAGGAGAAATTAAATTGCTAAACATGTAAAGATTAAATCATTTAAGGTTGCTTGAGATTGCATTTCTAGCCTCTACTAGGGACTTTTTTATGTTCAAATTGCCAGATTTTCTTTAATACTTACTGTATAGTTTACAATGTCAGTGAAATTATGAGTTTTTCACGAGTTTGCAGTATATTCCTAAATTCACTGTTCTGACAACTTTACTATCAGAAAAAAATCAAACTCAAAGGTCATTTTTTTGTTACACACAGAAATGGTAATATGAATCACACATCATTAAGTTACCAATAGATCACTCTATTTTCTTAGTACAAGCTGATCTCACAAGTCAGAGCTATCTGTATGCCATTTTCCTTCAGCAGCAACGTATATACAGTTTCTGCTACTACTTTAAAACTGAACTTCAGGCCATTTGAATGAAGCCTAAAGCCTAACAATGAACTTCTTTTATTCGCTTCTTCTTGGTTTGTTAAATACAACTTTAACCGGTTCCCGACCGGCTCACACAGATATACTGCGGCAGAATGGCTCTCCTGTGGGAAATCCCATATACCGTATATACTCGAGTATAAGCCAAGTTTTTCAGCACCTTATCTCCCGGACTTTGGGGACCCGATACCGGTACAGGGCACTCCTTCCATAGACTCTTATGTTAAATGGTAATTTCTCCGGTGACGTTGGGTGACCCGGTACTGGCCGGTCGTAGGTCCTCTGGACCCAGAACTTGGCACACATGTAGCCCCATTTCTCCTCTACAAGTGTGTAATGTTTGTTGTCTGGGGGACCTATGGCTGGGGAGCACCAATTTTTCAAAGCCGGGCACCCTTTCCATAGACTCCCATGTTAAACGTCAATCTAGTCATGGACACAGTGAGGCATGGGCATAGTGAGGCATGGGCACAGTGAGGCATGGGCACAGTGAGGCATGGACACAGTGAGGCATGCACAAGGACAGAGTGAGGCAAAGTAAGGAACAGTGAGGCATGCAGATGGACACCCTAGGCTTATACTCAAGTTTTTGTGGTAAAATTAGGTGCCTCGGCTTATATTCGGGTCGGCTTATACTCGGCTATATATGGTATATACATACGGCTTCGCCCAGGAGAGCCTTAAGAGGGAGCGCACGGCAGGGAACCCGATGCGTGTGGATGGCGGGCGCCATCGACACTGGTCACACACGATTGCGTGCACGAGTGGGAGCATGGGGGTTTGTGTGTGTAAACACAAATCCCCATGCTGTCTGAGGAGACCAGACAGATCGTGTCTTTCTACAAAGTAGAAAACATGATCTGTCAAATCTCCTAGTTAGTCCCATCCCCCCCACGGTTAGAACACACAATAGTGTACACATTTAACCCCTTGATCGCCCCCTAGTGTTAATCTCTTCCCTGCCAGTGACATTTACATAGTAATCAGTGCATAATTATAGCACTGATCGCTCTGTAAATGTCAATGATCCCAATAAAGTGTCAAAAGTGTCTGAACTGTCCGCCACAATGTCGCAATACCGCCAAAAAACGCAGATCACCGTCATTACTAGTAAAATAAATAAAAAATATAAAAACGCCATATAAATGCATAAATATTTTCCATAGTTTGTAGACACTATGGGCCAGATCCACAAAGAAATTACGCGGCGTATCTACTGATACGCCGACATAATTTCAATTTCCCGCCGGCGAATCTTTGTTTTGTATCCACAAATCAAGATACGCCTGAATAACGATAAGATACGACTGGTGTAACGTTATTAAACTGTCGTATCTTAGGTGCATATTTACGCTGGACGCTAGGGGCGCTTCCGTCTATTTCCAGCGTAAAATATGCAAATGAGCGAGTTACGCTAATTCACGAACGTACGAGCGGCCGGCGCATTCCCTCTACGTCGTTTGCGTAAGCGTATCTCCAGCGTAAAGATAAACCTGCTATATGGAGGCGCAGCCAATGTTAAGTATGGACGTCGAGTCCGCGTCGTATTGGACGTCGTTTACGTCGTTTGTGTATGCCGATCCAGAATGGGCCTGGGCGAAAGTTACGTTCACATCGTTTTCATTGACTATTTGCGATGCGTTTCACGCATTCGCACTAGGATACGTCCACGGCCGGCGCATGCGCAGTGTAAAAAAAGCGTTGTTTGCGTCGGGTCATTCATTATTATAATAAAACACGCCCACCACTAGAAAATTTGAATTACACCCGCCAACGCCGGCCCATTTACGCTACGCCGCTGTAAGTTACAGCGGCATTTCTTCGAGGATAAGGATGCGCCGCTGTCACTTACAGCGGCGTAGAGTAAATGGGACACGACCCAGGTATGTGGATCTGGCCCTATGACTTTTGCGCAAACCAATCAATATACACTTATTGCAATTTTTTTACCAAAAATGTATAGAAGAATACATATTGGCCTAAACTGAGGAATTTTTTTTTTTTTTTTATTGGGATATTTCCTACAGCAAAAAGTAAAAGATATTGGGGGTTATTTATGAAAGGCAAATCCACTGTGTACTTGTGTACAGTGGATTTGTGGAAGTGCAGTAGCTGGAGATCTGAGGGGGAAATGCAAGGAAAATAAAAAACATAATTTTAGCTTTCACATGATTGGATGATAAAATCAACAGAGCTTCCCCTCATTTCAGATCTTCCCCTCAGATCTACAGCAAGTGCACTTCCAAGTGCACTTGTAGTAAAAAGTGGATTTGCCTTTCGTAAATAACACCCATTGGGGGTGATTTACCAACACTGGAGCACTCAGAATCTGGTGCAGCTGCTCATGGTAGCCAATCAGCTTCTAACTTCAGCTTTTTCATTTAAGCTTTGACAATAAAACCTGGAAGCTGATTGGTTTCTATGCAGAGCTGCACCAGATATTTCACTCAGTTTTAGTAAATCAACCACATTGTGTCGTTTTCAAAATTGTCGCTCTTTTTCTGTGTATAGCGCAAAAAATAAAAACCGCAGAAGTGATCAAATACCATCTGGTCATTGGGCAGCCAAGGGGATGAAGCAGTTAAAAGTGCTTTGTTATATCTGTTCTGTACTGTAAGTGTAAAAAATATCCGTTGATCCTGACAGGAATGCTGTAAGCTAGTACCTTCCTGTGTGCTCTGTCTGGGTTGCACCTATCTGCAATTAATTTAGCAATTTTGCCCCTCTTCTGTAGTCTATAGAATAAGCACCCCCCCCCCCCAATGTTATGCATACGTTTTTGTTCTTGGGTTTGGACACAATTTAAGTACTATGTACCCGTCCTAACAGCAGCAATCTGTACTGTACTGATACTTAACCACTTGCTTACTGGGCACATAAACCCCCTTCGTGCCCAGGCGAAATTTCAGCTTGCAGCACTGCGTCGCTTTAACTGACAATTGCGCGGTCGTGCGACGTGGCACCCAAACAAAATTGGCGTCCTTTTTTTCCCCACAAATAGAGCTTTCTTTTGGTGGTATTTGATCGCCCGTGCGTTTTTTATTTTTTGCGTTATAAACAAAAAAAGAGCGACAATTTAAAAATATATATATATATATTTTACTTGTTGCTATAATAAATATCCCAATTTTTAAAAAAATATATATTTTTTTTTTCTCAGTTAAGGCCGATACGTATTCTTCTACGTATTTTTGTAAAAAAAAAAAAAAAATCACAATAAGTGACTGCTTTGCGCAAAAGTTATAGCACCTACAAAATAGGGGACAGAATTATGATTTTTTTTTAATATTTTTTTTTTACTAGTGATGGCGGCGATCTGCGATTTTTATTTTGACTGCGATATTGCGGCGGACACATCGGACACTTTTGACACAATTTTGGCGCCATTCACATTTATACAGCGACCAGTGCTATAAATATGCACCAATTACTGTATAAATGTGACTGGCATTGAAGGGGTTAACACTAGGGGGGTGAGGAAGGGGTTAAATGTATTGCCTGGGTGTGTTCTAACTGTGTGGGGGGAGGGGGTGACTGGGGGAGGTGATCGATGCTGTCTCCCTATGTACAAGGGAAACAGCATCTGTCACCTCTCCCTGACAGGACGTGGAGCTCTGTGTTTACACACAGAGCTCCATGTCCCTGCTCTCTCACCGACGATCGCGTGTACCTGACGGACATCGCGGCCGCTGGGTACACGCATCGGATCCTCGGTGATGCGTCGGGACTGTTTTTCCCCGCCGCGCGCCACCCTGTGGCGCGCGCGGGGAATTACAAGCAAATCACGTCCAAAGATGTGACCCCGGCGCCTCAGGTCCGCGCTGCTGACGTATTATGTCAATAGCGCGGACCGGAAGTGGTTAAAGGGTCACTATAGGAAAAATTTTTTTTAGCTAAATAGCTTCATTTACACTAATACAGTCCTGGTTTCATGTCCTCATTGTTCGTATTTGCTGTAATCCTTCTCTGTTCTGCACACGTCCTGGTTGTCTGTTTCCTTATGAAAAAAGTACTGGGAGCTTCTCTCTGTGGTCTAATCAAGAAGGTGTGATTACTGCGTGTCTAAAACCCCTCAGAACCATCCAGTTTTGTTTTAAAAACAAACACTGCCCTGTATTGGCTCCGTGCAGGGCCGCCATCAGGAATTTTGGGGCCCCTTACACAGCTTCAGGCATGGGCCCCTTGGAGCAGAGAACCGGGGGGGGGGGGGGGGGGGTGCTGTCGCATGAAATTAAGAAGCGGGGGGGCCCTTTACAAAAAGAAGAAATAAAGTAAAATATATATAAAAAAGGGGGGGGGAGTAGCCATCCGGGGCCCTGGGGACCTCTGTGCCCTTTAATAAAAAGAAAAAAAAAAAATATATATATATATATATATAATATATATATTTTTTTTTAAAAAGGGTGGTTGCCAACTTGGGCCCCGGGGACCTAATTTTTTTTATATAAAAGGAAATTACAAAAAAAGGGGGCTTTCCATTCGGGACCTCTGGGCCCTTTAATAAAAAGAAACCTCTGGGCCCTTTAAAAAAAAATAAAAAAATAAAAAAATATATATATAAAAAAGAAATAAACATTTATATAGAAAAAAACAAGGGGGTTGCCTTCCAGGGCCCTGGGACCTCTGGGCCCTTTAATAAAAAATAAAAATATAAAAAAAATATATAAACAAAAATAAAAAATACAATTATAAAAAAGGGGGTTTGACACGTGGGGCCCTGGGGACCCTGAGCCCTTTAATAAAAATACATATATATATTAAAAAAAAAGAAATAAAATAATATAAAAAAGTAAAAAAAAAATATAAAAAAGCAGGATTGTCATCCGGGGGCCCTTTAATAATAATAATATTATATATATAAATATAAAAATAAATCATCTGGGGCCCTGGAGATCTCTGGACCTCTAAAAAAATAAAAGAAAAAAAATTGGCCCTTTAATAAAAAATAAAAGAAAAATATATTAAAAAAATATGTTTTTTTATAAAAATAAAAAAGAGGGGGTTGTCATCTGGGGCCCTGGTGGCCTACGGGCCCCTAGACCCCTAAAACAAATGGCCCTTTAATAAAAAAATAAAATAAAAATATATTAAAAAATATATATTTTTTTTTATAGAAAATAAATAAAAAAAAGGGGGGTTGCCATCCGGTGCCCTGGGGGCCTCCGGGCCCCTGTGGACCTCCGGACCTCTAAAAAAAATTAAAGAAAAAAAATTGGCCCTTTAATAAAAAATAAAAGAAAAATATATTAAAAAAATATATATTTTTTTATAAAAAAATATATTTTTTTATAAAAAAAATATATATTTTTTTATAAAAAAAATGGCTTGCCATCTGGGGCCCTGGTGGCCTCCGGGCCCCTAGGGACCTCCGGACCTCTAAAAAAAATAAAAGAAAAAAAATTGGCCCTTTAATAAAAAATAAAATAAAAATATATTAAAAAAAATATATTTTTTTTTATAAAAAAATATATTTTTTTTTATAAAAAAATATATATTTTTTTTAAAAAAGGGCTTGTCATCTGGGGCCCTTGGTGGCCTCCGGGGCCCTGGGGACCTTTGGACCCCTAAAAAAAAAAAAAAAAAAAAAAAAATTTTTTTTTTTTTTTTTTTTAGGGTTGTTCCCATCCGGGCCCCTGGGGACCCCCGGGCCCCTTACAGGTGTAATGCCTGTACCCCCCTGATGGCGGCCCTGGCTCCGTGTTTACTTCACAGAAGCATGAAACTAGATGAAAAACGAAACTGAAACTGCAGGCACATTATATGATTGATTTTTATCTATATTTAATCATTTTTAACCACTTGTGACCGGCCCCACGTCCAAAGACGTCACGTTTTTGAAGATGGATATCTCGGTAACGGCAGCAGCTGCTGCCACAACCGAGATATCCATCTCTTCGTGGGGCGGTCCTGTTAACGATAACGGCGGTCAACGCGGCGGATTCGCCGCGAGATCGCCGTTACCGGCGGCGGGAGAGGGTGCCCCCCCCCTCCCGCCGCTCTCCCGCGCCCTCCGCCGCTTACCGTAGCCGTCGGTAGCGGCGGAGGCGATCGGGTCCGCTCGTTGTCTGTCCGGGGATGTGACTGAGGGAAAAAATGTCCCTCAGCCGTCCCCCTCTCTCTGCTGGGCGGAAGTGACGTCAAAACGTCATTTCCGCCCAGCGTCTTAAAGAGACATTTAATATGTTTACATTTTGACTTATTTTTTTTTTTTTTTTTTGCATTTAAGCCTGAATATGAGATCTGAGGTCTTTTTGACCCCAGATCTCATATATAAGGGGACCTGTCATGCTTTTTTCTATTACAAGGGATGTTTACATTCCTTGTAATAGGAATAAAAGTGATAATTTTTTTTTTTTTTTTTTTTCAGTGTTAAAAATTATAAAATAAATAAAAATAAAAACCAAAACCAAAAAAAAAATTTTTTAAAGTGCCCCGTCCCGACGAGCTCGCGCGCAGAAGCAAACGCATACGCGAGTAGCGCCCGCATATGAAAACGGTGTTCAAACCACACAAGTGAGGTATCGCCGCGATCGTTAGAGCGAGAGCAATAATTCTAGCCCTAGACCTCCTCGTCATCTCAAAAAATGCAACCTGTAGAATTTTTTAAACGTCGCATATCGAGATTTTTAAGGGTAAAAGTTTGACGCCATGCCACGAGCGGGCGCAATTTTTATGCGTGACATGTTGGGTATCATTTTACTCGGCGTAACATTATCTTTCACAATATATAAAAAAATTGGGCCAAATTTATTGTTGTCTTATTTTTTAATTCAAGAAAGTGAATTTTTTCCAAAAAAAGTGCGCTTGTAAGACCGCTGCGCAAATACGGTGTGAGAAAAAGTATTGCAATGACCGCCATTTTATTCTCTAGGGTGTTAGAAAAAAAATATATATATAATGTTTGGGGGTTTTAAATAATTTTCTAGCAAAAAAAACTGTTTTAGTCTCGTAAGCACCGAATCTGAAAAACAGGCTCGGTAATGAAGTGGTTAAAAGGAATCAGTTAACTATTATGTCTCTATACCCTGTAAACAGTCATTTCAGCAAAACAAAATGTTTCCTTTACAACTCCTTTAATCACTTTAATTTGCATTTTCTTACTCAAGATTTTTACTGTAATGAATTATGTTAGAATGACATCACATTTAGTTGAATAAGACTGCTTTGTGGGTAAAATGATGTATTATTTTTTACTTTTTTGATCCATTTATACAAAGGTCATCATGATCCCCATTACCTTTTACACCTTTGTTATTATTTATTATTATGTTTCTGTATTCAAACACAAATTCTAATATTAAAAGACCCTAAGCAAACAATCTTAAAACGGAGGTCCGTTAAAAAAAAAAAAAAAAAATTAAAAGTCAGCAGCTACTAACACTGTAGCTGCTGACTTTTAATAAGGACACTTACCCGTCCTAGTCGCCAGCATTGTCGGCCCCCACCGAGGCCGATCCTCAATTCTGGCAGCTCCAGGCGCCGCCATCCATAGTAAGGAAAACAGACACTGAAGCCGTGCGGCTTCACTGCCCGTTTCCTACTGTGCATGCGCGAGCAGCGCGGCGCTTTGTGATTGGGCCGGCTGCTTTCTGGGATACACACAGTTCCCAGAATAAAGCGCGCCCCATTCACAAGAAGAAACAGACTGTAGGAGGAGGAAGAGAATCAACCGCGGAAGAGACAAGGCAGATTCGGCACTTCCGCATAGCAACAGCTATTTAGGGTAAGTAGACATTTTTTATTTTTTGGTTTGAAAGATTTTTTTTCAGGGTGGAACTCCGCTTTAAAGCTGCCATACACAGTTAGCTAGTTAGAAAAATGTGTGCCAAAGTAGATCAGGCATTGTCTGGGTATTTAGCAACCTCTGCTTCCATAAAATAGCTGGTAGAGAATTGTCCTTTATCCGGGCTGCTTAGCGTGAATTGAGGAACCATTAATCTTTTAATAAACAAGATATAAAAGCAATGGTCCTACTCACAAACATTCAGAAGTAAGTGCTTTTAAAACAGCTGAGACTGGACCTCACGGCACCTGCCAGTCAAACCCTTGACATCAATATGGCTGACGCCCCAGAAACGTGTCAGTCATATTGATGTCAAGGGTTTGACTGTCAGGTGCCGTGAGGTCCAGTCTCAGCTGTTTTATCTAGTTTATTAAAAACTTTTAAGTGGTAATGCACAAGGTCGGTGCGCCCTCCTTTCTTTTCTTTTTTATTTTAGCCATATGAACACCCTTTGTTCTGTGGAGGGCTTCAAGACTTCAGACTTTGCCTTTAGACTATACTGACATACCCAGTTTGGCGATACACCAGAGCGCAGGAGGATTTTGTGGAACCATTAATCTCCCTAGTTCAGCCTGGAAAAGGGGGGCTGAACAAAAGCTTGTGGGGGGATATTTATACAATAGTTAAAAAATATAATAGTGACACATTTTATCCATCAGTCAAAAAACTAGGAACTTGTTTTAAAATTATCTGATGGTTAAAAAAACAATAGAAAAAAACGATCGTCTGTGGGTACGTCCATCGGTTAAAAATCCAGGCATGCTCAGAATCAAGTCGACGTATGCTCGGAAGCATTGAACTTAATTTTTCTCAGCACGTCGTTGTGTTTTACGTCACCGTGTTGGACACGATCGGATTTTTAACCGATGCTGTGTAGGCACGACTGATCATCAGTCAGCTTCATCGGATATCTGATGAAAAAAAACATCAGACCGTTTTCATCAGTTGAACTGATCGTGTGTACAGGGCATTAGGCTAAAGCCTAGTTTTCCTGACATTGCATATATGCGTTACACAGTTGGCAAGAGAGTAAATAAGTGGGTTTTGGTGGACTATTAAAGGATCACTAAAGGAAATTTTTTTTTTAGCTAAACAGCTTCCTTTACCTTACTGCAGTACTAGTTTCATGTCCTTATTGTTCGTTTTTGCTTTGAAGTTGCTGTAATCCTGCTCTGTTCTCCACACTTCCTGCTTGTCTGTTTCCTTATAACCACAGTGCTGGGAGCTTTCTCACGATGGTTTAAGCTGTCATTACTGTGTGTCTAAAACTTCCCAGAACCAATCAGATTCATTTTAAAAACAAAACACTGCCCTAGATTTGTTTGTTTTTGTTCTGTGTGTCTATTTCTACTTTGCAGAAACATGAAGCCAGTTCAAAAGTAAAACTAACCTGCAGGCACATTATATGATTGATTTTTATCTATTTTTAATCATTTTGAAAAGGAATCCGTTAACTTTAATGTCTCTATACCCTGTAAACAGTCATTTCAGCAAAAAAAATGTTTTCCTTTAGTGACCCTTTAAAACATGGTAAAATTGGAGCAAGTCTAGTAGGATGAGTAAGTGAATGCTAAGAATAGGACCTTCTCCTGAAAAATTATTGTGTTTAGGATAAGTTATAAGTGATAATTTGAGGAATACTTGGGACTCTGCTTAGGAGTATTGGTAACGTCTACATCGTGAGTTGTTCTAGTGGAAAATTTAAAGGCAAAAATGTAATTCTTGAGTTGACTACAATCAGGTGAAAGAAATTGTAAAAAAACTGTAACACATAACCAGTGGTTAAATAAACCAAAAAAAGGTCTACATCAGGTGTCCCTATCACAGTGCCCATATACTGTACATCAGGTGCCTCCATCAATGTGTCCCTTTACATCAGGTTCCCTCATCACAGTGTCCATATCAGGGGTAGACTGACAACTCATGGGGCCCCTGGGCAATAGGAGATTATGGGGCCCCCAGGCAATAGGAGATTATGGGGCCCCCAGGCAATAGGAGATTATGGGGCTACACAGCATACACACACACACACATACAGTATACATACACAGTATACACACTCAGACACACATAGTATACACACACAATATACACACACAGTATACATACACACAGAATACACATACACACACTGAAAAGGTACTGGACGGGCGGGGCAACGATAATCTTGGGATTTTTTTTAAAAACACAGATTTTTACATACTGTCCCTGGTTTTATTAAGGCTGGCAACTCTGAAGGGGTCACCTAGTGGCACGGGGCCCTCGGGCAGTGCCCGAGTGCCCGAATGGTCAGTACGCCCCTGGTCCATATACATCTGGTGTCTCCATCACAGTGTCCCCATACATCAGGTTTCCCCATCACAGTGTCTCCATATATTAGGTGTCCCCATCACAGTGCCCTCTTACATCAGGTGTCTCCATCAATGTGTTCCCTTACATCAGGTTCCCTCATCACAGTGTCCATATACATCTGATGTCTCCATCACAGTGTCCCCATACATCAGGTTACCCCATCACAGCGTCCCCATTAATCAGGTTCCCCATCACCTTGTCCCCATTAATCAGGGGTCCCCATAACAGTGCCCATGTATATCGGGTCACAAATGTAGCTCCCACCTGCAATTAAGGAAGTTTCTCCTTACTCTCTAACATTGAAACTGGGATGAGTTCTCAATCTCAGTGCCGGCTCTCATCTACCCCCCTGTAGGAGGGAGGAGAAATCTGAATCCTCTCTAAAGCAGAAGCCAGCCACTGCTCCTTCAGACAGGAGTGCCATTGCAGTTACTGCCAAAAACTGCCAAAAAGGAAAGCAGCAGGAGTGGCCAAATCACAAGTGCACCCCCAACACAGCACCCACCTGTCCTTGTCCTGGCCCTGATCATGCCCCCCCATGCACCTGGGACCCCTGGGCAGTACCCAGGTGTGCCCATTCATTAAGACGACCCTGGCTGAATGCTTGCTCCATGTCACATGCTTGTAAACTAACAACAACATTCTCACATAAAAATATACAGAACAACTGCAAACTGCTTTGGATCCAGCTATTGAAATATTTTTGTGATATCTAGAAACACACACATTATTTCTGCAGTGGTATTTATTTGTATGATATTGCAGAAGTCATCACAGGTGAGAGTTTTTAAAATATTTGAATTATGATTGCAACATTGCCAAGATATTTAAAGACAGCTGTTAGCTATTTCGTGTTAACAATGAAGCAACCCATTTCTCTTGCAACCATTATCATTACTTATATAATAAAAAGGTAAGCTGAGAATAAAGAGTAATGTAATACCAACTGCTGATCTTTAAGAACGTACAGTAAAGCAAACGATAAAACCACAGGGCAAAACATACATCTCTATTTATCTTAAATCTCTGATGCCAAGAGACAAGAGTAAATGAAGGCGAGACGGGTTATTGAACAGCTGACGATGACATCATCCCTGACCTGACTGCAAACGTTTCAATTTTCAAAGCTGTAAAGGTTTACTGTACCTCATTACTATATTACCCGCAGCACACATTTCACATTTAATCATGGCACTGAAGATTTTCAAGCTACTTTATATGCTAGTCATGAGTTTCTGAGCTCATCTAAGCAATGAGAACAAACTGCCCTGAGAATCAATGTAGGTTTATAGCTTATGTGTGGAGAAATGCTATGCATTCTAACTGCAAAAAGGTAGTCAAAAAGAAAGGCTACTCATTAAAACAAAAGCATTTTGTTTCATGAATGCATCTTTTGTAAGTTATGTACACCAGCTGTGCACTGTGAGTTCTTAATTCATTTTTTTTTAAAAGCCGCTATTCTCCCAATGGATAGAAGTTTGACATTATAATTTTTTACCCATATACTGTACAGTACAGTACATTACTTTCAAAAGCTGAACCAAATTCAAAGTGATAATAAAGAAGATCTATCATTATCATTTTCAGTTCTGTACCCTATGGCACAAAGTACATGTAGTACTGTCTAAATCTAATTATGAATATCGCCCTGCCCTCCTCCTGCTGTGGCTGATTCGACAACAGCTTTGAAGTAGGGCATTGATTTATAGCTGCATCTTGCCTCGGCTGTGAACACATTTCCATAGGCACCTGGGGTAACGCCACTCTACACCTCACCTTTGGACCCAATAGAGCCAGTGGGTCTATTTAGACTCGAACGGGGATTGAGGCAGCGGCGGGATTTGGAATTGGGCAGGACGCTACCCGGCTAGTCACATACCGGAAGGTCCTGGGCCCCTCTACTCTCCACTCCTCTGGATATGAGGGACGCTCGGATGTAACTCCATCCCCACACAGCTCTATAACCAAACAAAGGGGGTCTACATCCAGTTTATTACGTGGTTTGAATTACAATTCGCACTACTCTTCCTCCGTGGCCCCTATTGACGGGCGACAACCAGAAACGCATCGGGCATACACACATCATCTACTAGGAGAGTGCTTTTTTGTCTATTTGCCATTTGTCTGTGGCATATGTACTGTTTTATCGCTATTGTTTTTGTATTTGTTTATGTGTTGCTTTTACATGCACTGTGGGTGCGTGCATTAATATCAAGTGCCAGTATTTGTACTAATTCCCATTAAAGATACATTTTATACCTTGACACTTTGTTTGGCCTTTAAAATCCCACCCAGGGGGACATACTCTCTTTTTGTTATATGTTGCCAAGGGATGTGGCCGGTACAAATGTTATTGAACCAGTGAGTACCTCTTCCTTTTTCCCTGAACACATTTCCAAGACAAGCAGCAGCAATAGGAATGCAGAAATATAGGGGGCACGTGAGCCTCTGCATTATTTTTGCTGCTGCTTGTCTTGGAAGAGTATGTTCACAGCTGAGGCTACAAATTTACCGCCCCCCTCAAAGTTGTTGTCGGATTGGTCACAGTGGAGGGGGGAAGCAGGTCAGTACTTGTACCACTTTGGAGCAATACCAGTGTGATTTTGTCACCATAGACTGTTTTTGTAGGTTGTTAAGAAGCTGGCACCTGCCGGCATCCTAAAAAACAGTGTCTTGTCCTTGCTTTCAGCAGGAATGGGCCATTGGTTATTAAACAGCTGACTCATTCCAGAAACCAACCAATGACTTATTCCTACTGTCAGCTGGGGATTCCTGGCCAACAGCAGAATCTAAATAAAGGAGCCTGTCAGTAAAAATTGTATAAAAAATTGTATGGGGTTCCCACCACAATCCATAGCAGACCCTTATCTGAGCATGCAGCCTGGCAGACCAGGAAAGGGGACTAGCATGTGCTCCCTTCGAACCATACCAAGTTACATGCCTCAACATGAGGGGGTACCCAGGTTGATGAGGACAAGGCCCACTTCTCCACAACCCTGGCCTGGTGGTTGTGGGGGTCTGTGGGCAGGGGATTTGGGAGGTGACCCCATGTCATTTGGAGGGAGGGAATTGTGTGGGGCCCCCTTAAAATCCATACCAGACCTTAAGAACCTGTTATGGATTGTGGGGGGACACCCATGCAATTTTAATTAAAATTGTTGTTTTCACTGACTCCTTTGTTGACATTCTGCTGACACCCACAAATTCACTGCTAACAGCAGGGATAAGTCATTCGGAGCATCCAGTCTGCTTTCCCTACCAAAAAAGGAGTAGTATAAAAAAAAGCATAAAAAACATGTAAACATAAATAATAAGCCGCACTACATAATTGCACCGAAAATCAGATCAAATCACAGCTGTACTAGTGTAAACCTAGCCTTAATCTGAATAATCTTAAAGTTGATAAACTTACTTTGTGAATGTCCCCACACATTTACTTTATTGAATTCTGTGACACCTAATCACTATGCCCAGTGAGTAGGCACTGCCATGTCACACATTTCACACAGCCTGCCTTCTAAACTAGAAAGGTACCAAAAGAAGAGTTTCAGTAAGTTTCTGCCTTCCCCCCTGTAAACTGACCACGGTGCATCATGGCTGCTGAGCCTGACACTGTGGTTAATTTGCCTCCATTATCCACAGCCTGCTATCTGCAGCTCTTCTCTCTGCTCCTGTATCCTCCTCCCCCCCTCCCCTCTGTGCCTATCATCTCTGTGTCAGACCCGTCCCTCCCCTTCTATAACTGTTCCCTGCAGCTTGCACATTACTGCTCTCAATCACTGACAGCCCCTCTGCTATGATTACATGATGTATATACTAGGGCTGTGCAAATTAACTTTTAATTGATCGATTAATCTTTAATTTTTTTGATCGATCAAAATCTTTTTGATCGATTAAAATTCTTTTGATTGGTACTCACCTCTCCGCCGGCTTCTGGGCCTTCAGGGAGATCCGGTAACGTTATGGACACTGGCGGGGCTTGCCTTGTCCATATGAAGGGCTCCTTTGCTGTGCCTTCATATTTGCATGCCGGCGGGACCTTACTATCTGCCACACGCAAGGGCTGTTACACTTCCCTCTATCACTTCCCTCCATCAACCAGGTATTCTACAGCCATTCACTGGGAGTTGTGATAGTTCCCTTTTATAGGACATCTACATGCCGACGGACTGATGTTAACCCCTCCTCACCTGGATTCAGCAGTGGCATCGTTGTACACATTTTTATACCAGTATCATACTTAGCTACATGTTTTTATGACTGTTTTTGCTACGGTTTGGTATTACTCGCACCATTTTTACAGTTTATATAGCTACATCGATTTTATCTCCAGTGCAATATTTTTTTTTTTACCAACTTGAAGACTATAAAAGTTTTAATGCTATTCCCATCGAGCGCTGCCTTTGTGTGTTTTTTGTATCCTGCTATCCATTTTTCCAGTGGTTGGTAGCTGCACTGGGAATCAGCCTGCAAGGAGATCAGCTAAAAGTAGTTGGATCTGTATGTGCTTTATAATTAATCGAAATTAGTCGATTAATCCATTAAAAAAAAAAAATCGAACACAAAATTTTTTATCAGTAACAGCCCTAGTATATGCCATATGGCATTTTCTAAAAATTCTTCTAATAAATACAGTTTTTCTTATCCCCGATCAGCGGTCACATGACCGCCCCGCGCTGTCCTTCTCTGCCCTGCTAGCGGCTGAAATGCACCGCAAATTTGCCCATAGCATCGACGGTAAAAATAGTGGAGTTTTTCCGCCGGCGGCTCAGTGTGAAAGGGCTCTTATGGAGCTGTCTGGTTTCTGCCACCTAATGATACAAATGTTTTACAGATCATGCATATGTGCATTAGTTTGATAGTAGATGTTAAACAAGATTTTATTTGCATGAGCAGAAATATACGTATCTGTAATACCTCCACACAAACTTCACCCGGGGCTGTTGTAGAAAATAATTTACACAGTAGTTTAGCATTTTAATCAATCTATATTTTAATTAAAATGGTAAAAAAAACTTCATTATTTAATTTTTTAGAACATCCTTATTCAGTGGGCTGTACTAAAATAAATAAAGGCTCTAATAATTCAATTAATCATTATCCATCACCTGGCACAAGCCTAAGACCAGCCCCGCCCTTCACCTGCCTGTCAGAGGAGTAATCTTCGCACAACAGGACCTTCCTAGGCCAGTGTTATGTCACTGTGGGGATGACTAGGAGGCGGGAGGGTAAAGGAGCATAGAGTGCTGTTGCCTGTCAAAGCTGCGACCTGCGACCTGCGAGTGTGATCGAAGAGGAACCAAGCAGTGCATCACCCAAGTAAGCAGACTGACACCTGCAGATGACATAATTTACTGTGAATGGGGTGGGGGGGGGGGGGGGCAGTGGCTGAGGTGTGTTTGCTTAATTAGCAATGGTATTTGTAATACAGGGTATGCAGCTGAATAAAGTGGTTAATTAACTGCCACTGGTCACTAATGCATCAGTGACAGTACATTAACCCCCCTTTCCTGCTGCATATTACAAATACCATTGCTAATTAACCACACCTACATGTCGCTGCCTGTTTCGGGAGCATGGTCCTCCCGCTTACTCCCATGTGATTGAACACAGCAAAAGTCTTTCAGTAGACCCCAGCCAATGCTGATCAGCTGTGTCCAATCACAGCCCAGAGCTCTATACAGGGGGAACAATTGCTTTTTTTTCTTTTCCAAGCAAAGCAGGGAAAATAAACAAATCAATCAGCAGTAAAAAGCAGCACACATTACACATTGTTAGACACACAGTTCAACCATTGATTGCCCCTAGATGCAAACCCCTTCCCAGCCAGTGTCACCTGACTTTGAAGCCGCCCTGCACAGCGCGACTGCAGTGCAGCTTGAAAACAACTTCTTTAATAGAAGTCAATGCAAGCTGCTCTGAAGTCGCCCCCAAGTATTGCAGGAACCTTTTTCTAAGTCAGAGCGCAGTTTTTCTTCTTCACCCTGGAAACCAGGTGACCTTGTCCTGGCACTGCCAGTGCTCATCAGTGCTGCCCACCAGTGCCCATCAGTGCTGCCCACCAGTGCCCATCAGTGCTGCCCATCAGTACCACCTATCCATGCTGTCTATCAGTGTCACATAACAGTGTAGCTGCCTCATCAGTGCTCATTAGTGCAGCCTATCAGTGCCCATCATTGCAGCCCCATCAGCACACATCAATGAAGGAGAAAAATTACTTATTTGCAACATTTTATAACAGAAACTAAAAAAAACAGTTTTGGTTTGTTTTTAATTCCAACTTGTTCTGTTTGGCAAAACTAAAAAACCCAGTGGTGATTAAAGACACCAAAAGAAAGCTCTATCTTAAAAAATAAATAAATTACATTCGGGTGCAGTGTTGCATGACCATACAATTGTCATTCGAAGTGTGACAGCGCTGAAAGCTGAAAATTGGCCTGGGCAGGAATGGGGTATAAGTGGCCAGTAAGTGGTTAAAGAGCTGTACTGCAAAACTGCATCCTCCTAAATAAATCATATCTTCCTGTCATCTAATGTCTGTAATTTGGTTAGATCCTAGTGAAGTTTGGGCTGCCTGATGGGGTTCCTAATGGTAGCCATGCACACAATATTGCAATTGACATATGTGACTGTTGAAAGATCATTCCTGTTTCTTCCTAGAACCAAATGGAATCATTACAGAATTAATAAGATAGTAAACCCTCTGGGAGAAGTTACACCTACAAGTAAGCCTACATAAATGCTTACATGTAGGTGTTTGCAATATCTCCTAAACCTACACGGTTTAGGAGATATTTCCCAAAAAGAATGCAACAATGTCTACGGCGCATGCGTGCCGTAGACAACAGCGCAGGCGCACTGGGAATGCCGGTTTTATGAATGGGTAATGCCAGCTTTGACAGCTCTTGCGCTCATGCGTAGAGGGATGTAAGGTAAAGTAATTCATAATGAGCTAGTATGCTAGTCATACTAGCTCATTATGCCATTGTCTTGCTGTTTTGTGTTGTTTTTTTATTTTTTTTTATTTTTTTTTGGGGGGGGGGGGGGGTTACAACCACTTTAAGTGCAGACTCTGGGGAAAATCTGAAGTATGATTTTTTTCTCCCCAAATTCCTACCGTCAGAGTTGATATGGTGTATAAGACTATGCCTATGAGTAATATTTGATTCTACTAGAGCAGTGATGGCAAACCTTTGCACCTTAGATGTTTTGGAAATACATTTCCCATAATGCTCAACTACACTGCAGAGTGCATGAGCATCATGGGAAATGTAGTTCCAAAACATCTGGGGTGTTCGCCATCACTGTACTAGAGGAACAGCAGACCTGGTTGTTTTATGATATACGGCTTTCATCATAATGACAGTACCTAATAATGTTTTTTTTCCTGGAAAACTGAAAACCCCACGTATGTCCAAAATCCCCACTGAAACCAGCATACAAGTTTTCTGGGAAAATACACATATTTTGCATCTGCAAGATAGAATTGTGCTGCTACCAATGAAAATAATTGTCTTTAAATACACAACTCTAGTCACTACAGGGTAAAGCTCAAATCAAACTGGGTGTTTGAATTTTTCTTAGAAATCTTCATTAAATTGCCTTCTTCGGTATGGTTGATGCAAAACCTTCATCCTAATAACATTGTAATTAAAACATCCCAATATATACAGTTTTATATGTTAGAGTTGAATACAAATTGACAAAGGAGAAAAGTTTATTATGGTTCATCATCCCCAGCTGATCTCTTCTTTTAATGTTTTATAGTTTACTGCCCTCTAATGGTTGTCATGCATCATTGTTGGAGCCGAAAATGTATACTGTATATGGTTATTATAACACATAATAGTTTATTTTTAATGATATAAATCTTAGTTCAATCTTATTTAAATTTTATTTAAACAAGACTATATTAACAATCAGGAATAATAGATTAAGAGAGACAATAATAACAGATACATGAGGTACGGTCATATCCGATGCAATAGGTTTGTGTAGGCCTTATTTTTGTGTGCATATTTAACATAACGCAACAAGATAAAAGGGAAATGAATACATATCAAACATGAGTCAATCTTAACATCCTGATTGGGATCAGGATACATGTAACTTAGAAAAGAAACATATAATGTTGTAAGAGCTAAGTCTAAAGCATTGTACTCACGGTCGGACATCAAACAAACTTTCCCTTGGATTTTTGTCCGAAGGGAGATGTCCGGTCACACCCATAGCATACACACGCACTTTTTCGGCAACAAACACAAACGTAGTGATGTTTCAACGTACTGATGAGAGTTTAAAAGGGAAAGTTCAATTCTCCGGCGTCACCCCTTTGGGCTCCTTCTGCTAATCAAGAGTTAGTGCATTCGCGGTTTTCAGTTTCGTGCAATTTTGTTCATTTCTGAACGTCCATTCGTCAAGCAGACATGTTGCACAATGGGGTTGTGCTAACTTGACCCACAAAAGAATATAGAAATATGTTTGATTCATATAACCAAAATACACTAATCCAAAGTAAAGACATTTGTTTTTACTTCGTCAGGCTGCGTACACACGATCAGACCGGTCCGATGAAACTGGTCTGAAGACCAGTTTCATCGGACCAAATTGATCGTGTGTACGGCCCATCGGACCGTTGTCCGTCGGACCAAAACGATGGTTAGTACATAAAAGCATCCGACCAAAAACCTGCGCATGCTCAGAATCAAGTCAACGCATTCTTGGAAGCATTAAACTTTGTTTTTCAGCACGTCGTTGTGTTCTACGTCACCGCGTTCTGGCCCGATGGGATTTTGGACTGATGGTGTGTACGCACATCAGACCATTTCAGCGTGGTCCGATGAATACGGTCCGTCGGACCAGTCTCATCGGACCGGTCTGATCGTGTGTACGTGGCCTCAGTATCACCAGCAAAGCAGCCTTTAGTATTATCACATTATAATGAAGAAGAGAATGTGCGCTGCTTTTCTTGATTTCAGAACTTGCCGCGTCACGAATGTGCTCTTTCAAATACAAACGCTAGTTTTACCAGACAGAACGCTTCCGGTTGGTCTTTGCTTCTGAGCATGCTCGTTTGTACTTTGTACAAAAGTCTGATTGCTTGCTGTACACACGATCGGACTAGGCACCATCGGACTCTTGTTGACGTAAAGTTTGTCCGTTTGCAGACCGAACTTTTTGTCCGATAAAACCCGAAAAAGTTTGTCCGATGGAGCGTACACATGGTCGGACTATTTTGAAAACATGCTCATTTTGAAGTTTGTTGGCAAAAAGTCAGACCGTGTGTACGGGCCTTTATTCTTACAAAGAATAAATGTTGTTAGGATCACAACTCATTCTGTAGGTAATGGGAACACTTCATGTGGTGGAAAGCAGAGTGGAAAGGCAGAAAGAAGGTATCAGGTTAGAGGGGCAGGAATAGAGGTATTCCAGAATGGCTGTAGGGTGGAGATAGGTGGTTTGTCCTCAGCCCATGCCATAAATTCAGAAGAATACCGAAACATGGAACTGTTCCTCTTAATTGTTTTCCTGGGCCAGCAGACATTCCAAGTCTCTTATTCAGTCTACTTCAGTAGCTCAATCAGCAAATGAGGGCATATTTGTCGATTTCCAATGTCCGTGCCGCAGCAAGGAAATTACAGAGTACATATTTTTTGAGTGATTTCAGTGGCCCGGGATCATGGAGAGGAGGGCTATTTCTGGTTTAGATTGGAGGGTTGTTGCCATAGCCTGCAGTACAAGTCAAATATCATTTGGCAGAATTTTTTGATAGGAGGGCAGTCCAACCAGACATAGAGCATAGTTCCCCTAGAACCTAAACATCTCCAAGAAGCGTCTCAAAGAGAGGGGTCAAAACGTTTTATGTTTGCAGGGCATCTGTACCAACTTGTAACCAATTTAATCCCCCTTTCCAATGATATAAAGTCTTAAAATGCACTTGTTACACATCTGGGTAGCACATAGGGATATTTGGATATCAACAATCTATATCTATGATCGTCCAACATGCACTCTTCACTTAGAAATAATTGAAACCATAAAATCAGTATTACAGTTCAGCAATAGTGTTGCTCACGAATATTCGCATTGCGAATATTCGCTACGAATATTGCATATTCGAGTATTCGCGAATAACACGAATATCGCGACGAATATTCGCTATTTCGAATATTCGAATTTTTTCAATTTTTTTTTAGAACAGATCACATCCTAGAGATCCCCATCGACGTCTAAAAGCATTGCTGGTATGATTAGAGACCTTGGGCCGAGTAGCTGCAGCGCTCATTTTATATTGCCGAAAAATCGCAATGCGATTATTCGGCAATAGCGATATCGCGCGATTATTTTATATTGTAATATATCACAAATATTCTGAGCCAATCAAAGTGCTCCATTCCGCATTTCTCGAAATTTCGCAATTATTTTGTATTGTAATATATCACGAATATTCTGAGCCAATCAGAGTGCTCCATTCCGCATTTCTCGAATATTTGCAATTATTTTATATTGTAATATATCACGAATATTCTGAGCCAATCAGAGTGCTCCTTCCGCATTTCTCGAATATTCGCAATTATTGTGTATTGTAATATATCACGAATATTCTGAGCCAATCAGAGTGCTCCTTCCGCATTTGCCGAATATTCGCAATTATTGTGTATTGTAATATATCACGAATATTCTGAGCCAATCAGAGTGCTCCTTCCGCATTTCTCGAATATTCGCAATTATTTTATATTGTAATATATCACAAATATTCTGAGCCAATCAGAGTGCTCCTTCCGCATTTGCCGAATATTCGCAATTATTGTGTATTGTAATATATCACGAATATTCTGAGCCAATCAGAGTGCTCCATTCCGCATTTCTCGAATATTCGCAATTATTTTGTATTATAAAATATCACGAATATTCTGAGCCAATCAGAGTGCTCCATTCCGCATTTCTCGAATATTCGCAATAGCGAAAAATCGCAATAGCGAAAAATCGCAATAGCGAAAATTCGCAATAATTTAATTTCCAAAAAATATCACGAATATTCGTATTTAGCGAATATTTCTCGAATATTCGACTATATATTCGAGATATATCGCGAAATCGAATATGGCATATTCTGCTCAACACTATTCAGCAATGGCATTTTACATATTTTACATATTTTTGTCTCCACTCCTTCTCCTAAATATTTAATAGTACACAATACATTACAATTACGGTATATTATGATATAGTCCGTTCATTTTGCTCTTGCAGTCTCATTACTGGTAATAATGACTTGGGGCAGCATATATATTTTTTTACCTTTTCCCTTTCTAATATTTTCTTTCTTTGATAACACTATTGTAAAAACAATTCATACTATAGTTGACTATACACTATTAGAATTTCATTAGCAATTTTACCTTTCAGGAGCGTTCGTTTGATTTTGTAATAGGTAGTGGGGTGAAATCAAAATTCGTTTTTAACCAGTGATGAGAAAATTTGGTATTGTGTGTCAGTCTGCATATCCGATTGCATGAACCAGGAAGTGTCGGTAAACGTCATTCCTTGGTTCGCGCTGACAGGGAGAGCCGATTGGCGGCTCTCCGTGTAGAGGGGGTCTGTGCTGATAATCAGCACATTGATTATCAGCACAGCCCCCATTAGATGTGCCCATCATCTGCCAATTAGTGCCCAACAGCTGCCAGCAGTACCCTAATAATAAAGTTTGTTAGTGCCCACCACAGTGCCAATCAGAGCCCACCACAGTGTCAATCAGTGCCCATCACAGCGCCAATCAGTGCCCAGCAGTAACACCTGTCAGTACCTGATCAAGACCCTCATCATCAGTGCTGCCCATCAGTGCCACCTGTCAGTGCCAATTAGTACCACCTATCAGTGCCACCTGACAGTGCCCATAACAGCCACATGTCAGTGCCCATCAGTGCCACCTATCAGTGCCCATCAGTGCTACATATCAGTGCCACGTATTGGTGCCCATCAGTGCTGCAAATCAGTGCCCATCAATTCAACATGTCAGTGCCTTCTCATCAGTGCCCATCAGTGCTACATATCAGTGCCACTTATTGGTGCCCATCAGTGCTGCATATCAGTGCCCATCAATTCAACATATCAGTGCCTTCTCATCAGTGCCCATCAGTGCCACCTTATTAGTGGCAACTCATCAGTGCCTACCAGTGCCGCTTCATCAGTGCCATCTCATCAGTGCCTGTCAGTGAAGGAGAAAAAAACATACTTTTTCTCAAAAATGTCGATCTTTTTTAGTTTGTTTAGCAAAAAATAAAAATCCCAGAGGTGATCAAATACTACAAAAGAACGCTCTATTTGTGGGAAGAAAATTCTAAAAAAATTAGTTTGGGTACAGTGTTGCATGACCGCGCAATTGTCATTCAAAGTGCGACATCACTAAAAGCTGAAAATTGTCCTGGGCAGGAAGGGGAGAAAGTGCCTGGTATTAAAGTGGTTAAACAAGCTGAAGTTTGAATCTGATTGGCTATCATGCACAACTGCACCAGATTTTGCACTCTCCAGTTTTAGTGTCTTTAGTGTCTTAACTCCAATATCCCATTCACTTTATATATATATATATATATATATATACCTTCAAGAGTCTATTTGGAGTCAAAGTAGAAATACATTTCACTATATGAGTTTAAGTATAACTAAAGGCAAAACATTTGTTTGGGAGCCACGTCGCACGACCGCGCAATTGTCTGTTAAAGCGACGCAGTGCCGAATTGTAAAAACACCTTTGGGCATTTAGCAGCATATTGGTCCGGGGCTTAAGTGGTTAATCTATCCAAAATGAAAAAAAAAAATGTTTTGCCTATAGTTTTTTTTACTTTAATAAAGGAATAAGGGTACAAATCATGCTTAACCACTCAAGGACCCCTTCACGCCCATATACGTCGGCAGAATGGCACGGCTGGGCACATCAACGTATCTGTACGTTGCCATTTAAGCCCAGCCGTGGCAATATGCAATAAATGCAATAAAACTATCCCCTATTTTGTAAACGCTATCAATTTTGCGCAAACCAACCGATAAACGCTTATTGTGATTTTTTTTACCAAAAATAGGTAGAAGAATACGTATCGGCCTAAACTAAGGAAAACATTTTTTTTTTATATATATTTTTGGGGGATATTTATTATAGCAAAAAGTACAAAATATAGAATTTTTTTCAAAATTGTCACTATATTTTTGTATATAGCGCAAACAATAAAGACCGCAGAGGTGATCAAATACCACCAAAAGAAAGCTCTATTTGTGGAAAAAAAAGGACGCCAATTTTGTTTGGGAGCCACGTCGCACGACCGCGCAATTGTCAGTTAAAGCGACGCAGTGCCGAATCGCAAAACCTGGCCGGGTCCTTTAGCTGCCTAAAGGTCTGGGTCTTAAGTGGTTAATGTGAGACGTACAGTACAGTTGTGTAGTGTGGTATATTTTCTAAACTTTAATTTCTGTGATTTAGAAACAGAACTCTGTTTATAACAAGCTGGTAAATATTATTAGCATTATGTAAAGGAAGAGTGCCCTCTTGTGGAAAATATATTTAGGAATCGGATGACAAGTGTATAGTCTGAGGATTGTGGAAAAGCTAACCACTTAGTAATGATGACCAGCTGTGTGTGATACTAACATAAAACAAACAGAGATTTCCCAGTGCTTAATCATGGTATAGAAATCTCTCTGTGTCTTTGCATTGCTGGTATAAGCAGGTCAGAAGCTACCAGAGCGTGGTCCTGAAGTGCTCCTGTCATGTTACAGGGTAATTTTGTGTCCCATACGGCACTCGTGTCTTTATAAAAACCCTGCCGATGGCTCATATTCTTGGTGTGATCTCAATGAGGGTTAAAAAAAGAGGGAGAACAAATTCCATGTACCTCAGTTTCCTTACCAGTTACTAAAGCCAGCAAATGGTTTTTAAATGAACACTTCAAAGGAATAGATGACTGGCCAGCAAGGGTGGCTCAATAAATTTTTTGAGAGTGCTGTACTGGTGCTAGGGGGCCAAGGGTACAGTGATGAGATTGTGGAAGTAAAATAAGCCACATTGATGCCAGCAAAAACCTCCAGCAATACCCCCTCAGCAAGATCACTAGCACAATAATCATTTTTCTACCGACACTGCATAATTTTAACTGCCAGCACTGCACAAGAATAAGCACCAGAATCTGTGTTTGGTAGTTTTACTGGGGAGGATTTACTAAAACCAGAGGGTGCAAAATCTGGTGCAGATGTGCACAGTAGCCAATCAGCTTTTAACTTTATGGGGGGTGTATAATAATAAGGGGGCGCTAATAGTAGGTGATGGAAAAAAAATCAAAATCTAGCTTGAAACAATATATTAACTATAAGGTCAACAATATAATAGTGATTTAAAGTGCAAGTGCTTATATAATAACAACATCAAAAAATAGGTGCAAACAGGTCCAAAAAATGCAGCAATGGTCACTAAATGATAAGAATTGGTAAGTCCATGCATCAAATGGTTGACTTGAGAGTAGACACCATCACCACGGAACAGATATCAAACTGGCGACACCCGGTGAAAGATAGAGGTAAGTGCCTACTTATCAGACCACCATGACCCTTCGTATGAAAAAAGGATCAGGTGGAGCTTTAGTACAGTTGGTGGCCTAAGGTCTGTACTGGTACCTGGATGGGACTAGTCAGGAATGGACTCCAACAGAAGAAATTACCATGAAAAAAATGAAGAAAAACGGGCCATAGCGAAGTTCTGCGATTTATTGTAAAACAGATTAAAAACAAAAGCCAAATGGCCACTTACTTTTGCAAGTGCCGAGACCTTAGCACTAAGGTATCAATCATGTTACAGCTAGATGTGACGTGGAGTACCAGCTGCACTGTGTCTCACTCTGGTGGGTTACGTGTAGTGTGCGTTCCACCGCCTCTCTGTACCAAATCTGGAAGTAGCTGAATGTGACCAGGAAGGCCTCGACGTACGTTTCATCTACTGATGTCGTCAGGAAGCTTCCATCAATAGATGAAACCTACGTCGAGGCGTTCCTGGTCACGTTCAGCTACTTCCAGATTTGGCACAGAGGGGCGGTGGAACGCACGCTACACGTACCCACGAGAGTGAGACACAGTGCAGCTGGTGCTCCACGTCACATCTAGCTGTAACACGATTGATACCTTAGTGCCAAGGTCTCGGCACTTGCACAAGTAAGCGGCCATTTGGCTTTTGTTTTTAATCTGTTTTACAATAAATCGCAGAACTTCACTATGGCCTGTTTTTCTTCATTTTTTTCCATGGTAATTTCTTCTGTTGGAGTCCATTCCTGACCAGTCCCATCCAGGTACCAGTACAGACCTTAGGCCACCAACTGTACTAAAGCTCCACCTGATCCTTTTTTTAAAACAAAGGGTCATGGTGGTCTGGTAAGTAGGCACTTGCCTCTACCTTTCACCGGCTGTTGCCAGTTTGATATCTGTTCCGTGGTGATGGTGTCTACTCTCAAGTCAACCATTTGATGCATGGACTTACCAATGCTTATCATTTAGTGACCATTGCTGCATTTTTTTAACCTGTTTGCACCTTTTTTTTTATGTTGTTATTATATAAGCACTTGCACTTTAAATCACTATTATATTGTTGACCTTATAGTTAATATATTCTTTCAAGCAAGAATTTGGATTTTTTTTTATCACCTACTATTAGTGCCCCCTTATTATTCACCCCCCACATTGCTAAAGTTGTTTTCACACCACTTTAGGGGAGCAGCTTCTTTAATATATTTATATTTTTATTACCATAGTGCAGAGTTCTCTATTTATTCAGCTTTTAACTTTAGCTTGTTCAAATAAGCTTTGACAAAAAAGCCTGGACGTTTTAGTAAATCACCTCCATTGTGACGGGGAAAAAATCGAATGCCTCGTACAACGACCAGTTTTTCCGTCGGGGAAACTGCCATGACAGCATTTGTCTGTGAAAACTGGCCATGTGTATGCTCCATGGAAGAAAAACCACTGGGAATCGCGGCAGGAAAAATGAGGACATGTTCTCTTTTTTCTGACGCGATTCCCGACAGTCTTTTTCCTGGCAGTTTCCCTATACACATGGCCGGGATTCCTGGCCAAAGCTCTCACCACAGTTTTCCCAACGGGAAAACCTCTGGTGAGTACACAGGGAAAGTGACCGAGCAGGTCACCCTCCCGAGATGTACGGCGGACTTTTTACCGCAGGATTCCCGATCGTGTGTACGGGGCATAATAATGCTGTTATAATTATGTTACTAATATACTTAAAGTGAACTTCACCAACAGTTCACTTATAAAGTATTGTTTATACCACAGGTCTCAAAATTGCAGCCCTTTGCTTGCCTTTATAGGGTCCTTGGGGCACTTTTCCTCCCTCTGATACTAGACACTATTTTTCCCATGGATGCCAACAAATCCTGTTACTGACATCAACAATGGGGTACTATTTCTCCCTTTGACACCAATGACGAGGCACTATTGCTCAAGCTAACACCAAAGATGGGGCACCAAAAATCCCACCAACAGTGGAGCACTATTTCTCCCACTGACACCAGCAATAGGGCACTATTCTTCCCATTAATACCAAAGATGTATTGTTTACTCCCGCTGATGCCAAGACAATTTCTACTCCCAAGGGCCACAGTCTGGCCCCCCTAAAGTCTGGAGCAGTGTTTCTCAACTCCAGTCCTCAAGGCACTCCAACAGGTCATGTTTTCAGAATTTCCCACAGATAAAACAGCTGTGGTAATTACTAAGGCGCATGTCTAGTTTATTTACTCTATCACATCAAGTTGTTTATACATTAAAGCTGAATTCTTTGTATAATTATTTTTGCATAGTTAGAGTCCAGCTTGCTCCAATGTAACTATGTATGTGCCATACCTGTCCTATCCTCGTGGCAACTGGAAATCAGTAGAGTTGACCTCACTACTACTGTGATTGTCACTAGCTTCTATTTCCCATGCCAAGCCGCTGCCCTGAACACAGGAGGTTGCTCAGGTGCCATTTAGAAAAGCATTCTCTGATTGGATGAGGTGGAAATCATGATGTCATCTCCCTGCCTTTCCTCTTATGCCAATCAGAGAATGCTTTATATTCATTGAGAAAAGTTGGAGAACCACTTGGTTGTCTATGTCGTTCTTTCTTTGCTAAAGAGTTGCAAGCCAGAAGATTACCAGTCCTATCTCAGAAAAATAGACTCATGTTTTACCGGTGACTAAGATATTGCTAGATCTATGACGTTTATGATATAAACAAAATTCTATGCTCTTCCCTACCTTATGTGGAAATATCTCCATATACGGGAGTAATCTTCACTAACTGTCTAGGTGCTGAAATTACTGATGTCATCCACACTACTAATACATAACCATAAAATAAACAAAACCATAAACACATATCTAAACCTGAAGAATTGCTGATACACATGGAATGATTTTTAAACATTCTATGATTTTGTCATGATAATACAGAAAAGCCATATAGATTGGGGTTTTTACAGAAATGTACAAATACACTGGACTTTTCTAACCTGCAAAACATATTTTTTGAATAGCAGCCCTGAATTTATGAGGAATCAAGCAAATCAAGACCCATAAGTTAAAGTTCTACAATATGGAGGACATTTAGCTTGCTGGTGGTCAGGCACCAACACATAAATGGTCTAAGGCAGTGTACACACGACCAGACCGGTCCGATGAAACTGACCTGAAGACCAGTTTCATCGGACCAGATTGATCGTGTGTACGGCCCATCGGACCGTTGTCCATGGGACCAAAGTTTTAAAACTTGCTTTAAAATCTGTTCGATGGACACCTGTCCGTCGGACCAAAACGATGGTTAGTACACAAAAGCATCGGACCAAAAACCCGCGCATGCTCAGAATCAAGTCGACGCATGCTTGGAAGCATTGAACTTCGTTTTTTCAACACGTCGTTGTGTTCTACGTCACCGCGTTCTGGCCCAATGGGATTTAGGACTGATGGTGTGTACGTGGCCTAAGGGTGGACGTAGTATAACCCAGGGTTCAGTTATAGAGCCATTACTCTTGCATTTGTTTAAAATTATATTATAGTTTGGCATTAAAATGGTTGCATTCTATGCATTAAGATACAAAGCCTTCTGTGTTCAGCAGCCCCCCTCAGCCCCCCTGATACTTAACTGTGGTCCTTCTCTGTCCAGCAATGTCATTGTCAGAAAAGGCTTACTAGAGGAAGAAACGTTCCCCGCAGGCTAACTCCTGTTCCCCGCAGGCTAACTCCTGTTTCCTGAACTTGATTTTCAGAATGTGCGTTAACGTGTGCGAACGTAGGTTAGCACATGCGCACATGAGGGATGAGGGAGCCAAATGGACTATTTAAACCAGATCAGGACACAGATCCAGTGCTGTCTTGTCTACAGCGTTCTCGTGAGTGTCCCATTTCCTGTTAATCTGCATTTGATTCCAGTTACCTACCTGGCTTGCTCTAACTATTCCTGCTCTCCACCTGTATTGACCCTGGCTTGAACTTTGACCACTCTCTAGTCTCTAAATTTGTACCTTATCTCACCACACTGTGTATGACCTGGCTTGTACGACCCTGCTCCAGCCTTTTGCTTCCAGCCTGTGTAGCTCTGTTACCGCTGACCCGAATCCCCAGCATACCTGCATCCGCTGTCCTGTATCTACAGCCTGCCTGCTCACGCTGCCCTGCATCCACAGCATACCTGCATCTGCTGTCATCTGGCAAACCACTCAATTGGAAGCCCAGCAGCTAGCACAACTACCAGCCCTCGTGCGACTCTGCAGTCAGAGGAGAATGAGAAGCATTCATCTGCATACCAGGCTCTTCATATCCAGTAGGTGACAGTCACAAGTGTCTCAGCCATCCGAGATTCTCACTCCTGATTGGCAGAGACACAGCAGATGGGTCATTGATTCCCACTGTTAATCAAAGTCAGCTAGCCAATCAGCAGAGAGAGGGGGTGGGCCGAGTCAGGGCTCCCTGTCTGAATTGGCATAGGGAGCTGTGACTCGGCTCAGTGCCCCCAAAGCAAGCTGCTTGCTGTGGGGAAACTCAACAGGAGGGAGGGGGCAGGATTACACAAAAGGGACCAGAGAAGAGGAGGATCTGGGCTGCTCTGTGCAAATCCACTGCAACAGAGAAGGTAATTATAACATGTTTGTTATTCTTATAGGAAAAGAAATTAGTCTTTACAATCACTTTAATGCCCTGGTTTTAAAGATGACACAGCTTAGAAGTAATATACAATCCATGGAAGGTGTCTCCAATTTACAAGCTTAGACATACTCTTTACACATAACAATCACTGAAAAGCTATGTTAGCTGGCATTTTTGCAAATGTTTTTAAAATGAATGTAGAGATAAGCTTAAAGAATATGTAAAACCAGCATTTCATATTCCTGATATGTGCCTGTGGTACCATGTATTTGTATGAAAAAGTATCCTGTTCTTTTTGTATTGCTTCCTTTGGGTAAAATCCCCAGTGTTCCTGACCGTCACTCTGTTTTCTATTAAAAACTGATCTCATCTCAGCAGCTGCTGTGCTAAAAATATTACTACTAAAGACAGCAACATGTTAAAGCGGAGGTCCACCTGAATTTTTTTTTTTAAAAGCCAGCAGCTACAAATACTGCAGATGCTGACTTTTACAAAATGGACACTTACCTGTCCAGCAAACCCGCAATGTTGGCAGCTGAGGACCAAGCGATCGCTCATCACTGGGCTGCCCCCGCCGCCATCCTCGGTGAGGGAATCAGGAAGTGAAGCGTTGCGGCTTCACTGCCCGGTTCCCTACTGAGCATGCGTGAGCAGCGCAGCCAGTCCTCACTGGTCCCTGCTGTCTCCTGGGACCAGTGTGTTTCCCACAAGACAGCGGGGGGGGCGTGAGGGGGCATGACTCCTGCGGGAGTCTATTCCCAGAATTATGGTATCTGCACCCCCCTCCCCCTGAAAGGTGCCAAATGTGACAGCGGAGGGGGGGAGGGTTCCGAAAAGCGGAGGTTCACTTTTTGTGTGGACCTCCGCTATAATTAGTGAATTAATACACTTTGCTGAACAGTGCACATACAATGTTGGGCTTTCTTGCTAGAAATCCTATAATGCTTTGGCATGTCATTGATGCACCCCACGGTAAATGTTTATTTGTAAAATATAATCATACAAATAAATAGAATAATTATATGACATTTCAATTTATATAATTGTTAACCCTTTCCTTCCTGAAGGTTAAACAAAAAGTCTAACTAAAGCCAAAACTTTTTTTTTTATTTTGTATAGGTTTATACTGTTGTCTGTGCCCCATGAGGCTCCATGCACACTGGCATAAAAAAACATGGCTTCTACAGGAGTTTTGTGTTCTGCCTGTAGAAGCAACTCGATTTTATCCTATAGGTTCATACACCTTAGGACGTTTATAGGCACAGTTTTGAGAACAATGTTTAGAGGCAGGAAAAAAAAAAAACCTTCTCATTCGCGTTCCTGATTGGAGCTCACTGGTAGAAAAAAATTAAAACTCTCTTAAACTCGTCTAAACTGTGTACAAAAAATCGGAACGTTTTTTACTCCAAAAAGAACAGACATTTTATTAAGCCCAGTGTGCATGGAGTCTTAGGTTGATTCAACAACTCTATTTGTCCTGTTTACAATTATCATCTTATCATCGAAAATAAAAATAAAAAAGAATCCTAAATGTTGTCCCCAGAACAGTAATAGAGGGGACA
Source organism: Rana kukunoris (assembly GCA_029574335.1). NCBI lineage: Eukaryota > Metazoa > Chordata > Amphibia > Anura > Ranidae > Rana > Rana kukunoris. The sequence goes on along the minus strand of CM056053.1, from coordinate 176,723,584 downwards.
TCTTCCAATGAGGACAAAAGGACTCTGGTGACCCTGGTATTGCCTCTCATTTCCTGTTTTGGCCATGGGGCAGGAAATGAAGGGAAATTTCCCCAATGGGGCACAGATGGCAAAAACAGCCTGACAGGTGTTATAACCTTTCCTTACTTTATCCAAAATGAGAAGAAACATTTTGTCTTTAGTGCTACTTTAACCCCCTGAACCCAGTTTTGTCATGTGTAAAACGACATATCTTCGCAGCTACTTAGTTTATTTGGATACATTGGGGCAGATTCACAGAGAAATGGATTATCGTAGCGTAGCAGAAATACGCTACGCCGCCGTTTTTTACCTTGCTCTACGTGGAATTCAGGTAGATTTTCTACGGTAAACGACGGCGGCGTAGTGTATTTCTCCCGTCGCAATCCATATAGACGAGTAGGGGGCGTGAAACATTTAAATTAGGCGCGTTCCCGCGGCGATCGATCTGCGCATGCTCCGTTCGCAAATTTCCCGCCGTGCATTGCGCGAAATCACGTCGTGACGTCATTCGTTGTTTATGTAGCGTACTTTACGGGCGATCCACGTCCCGACGAGTTACGTAAATAAAAAAAAAAATTAAATAAATTCGAAGCGGGAACGACGGCCATACTTAACATGGGCTACGTAAAGTTAGAGCAGCAAAAAGCTGCTCTAACTTTACGTATAAAAAAATAGACGAAAACGACTGCGCCGCTCGCTCGTTTGTTCGTGAATCCCCGTAAAAACACATTAGCATATCCCGACGCATTAAAACGACGCGAACTCCTCCCAGCCGCCGCAAATAGATGGCAGCGTAGATCCGAAGGCTTACGAAGACGTAAGCCTCTCGGATCGAAGCCCGAAGCCGGCGTATCATGGTTTGAGAATTCAAACTAGTGATACGCCGCGGGAAATTTGAAATTACTCCTGTCTAACACCAGTTAGACAGGCGTAATTGTTTTGTGAATCTGCCCCATTGTACCTTATTATTTATTCATTACAATTTGAGCCTTTAGTTGGTGATAAATGTTAATAGGTATCCCCTGTTTTTTTTTTTCAATTATTATGAAAGTGAAACTGGCCCAAAATATTAAAAATATTTTGTTTATTTTAGCTGTAACTTTTTTACCATTAAATATATTCTGCTACTCCTGACATCCATATTGATACCACACACATGTATATTATGTGTTGTTTGTGTTGTCTTTACCCATGGTAGGGCCAAGAAACATTGAACTCTTTTATTGTACATAAACACCTTGACACCAAACTAACACTAGAATAAAAAATTGACCTTGGTTGTAACGAGTGGTTATTTGAGTTACTGTTGCCTTTCTATCATCTCAAACCATTCTCCAGGCATTTTTGTCCATACTACTGCCGATCTCTGGATATTTTCTCTTTTTTGGACTATTCTCTACTATCCCAGTAGATCATACGTTTTTGAAATACTCAGACCAGCCTATCTGGCAACAACAACAATGCTACATTCAAAGTCACATAAATCCCCTTTCTACCTCATTCTGATGCTTGGTTTTAACTTCAGCAAGTAGTAATCACCACATCTAGATGCCTAAATGCATTAAGTTGCTGCCTTGTGTTTAGCTGAGTAGCAATTTATGTTACCAAGCAACTGAACAGGTGTACCGAAAAAAGTGGCCGGTGAATATATATTCTGGAATTTACTCAGCTATAGAAGATATACTGTAATGACTGTGAACAGCAACTTATAGTGGGACTGTGATAGGGTGGCAGGCAATCTGGCACCAACAGACACTGGCTGGGAGGGTCACCAACTGGCACTGATGTTGATAGTGATCATTGATAATACAGTGCACTGAAACTGTACTAATGACACTGGCTGGGAAAGGGGTTAACATTTAGGGGCAATTAAAGGGCTAACTGTGTGCTTAACAATGTGTAGTGTGTGTAATGTGTGCTGCTATTACTTTCTAATCTAACTGTTTTTTCTCCATGCGTTTTTAGAGATAAGAAACATCCAGATCCCTGTTTCTATGTACACAGAGTTCTGTGTGTTGGCAAACCCATCAGCTGATCAGCAGGTTTCAGCCAAAATCATTGGCTAAAATTTGCTGTCCAATCACGCATGCATGTGCCCCAAACCCAGAAGAAGGCCTGTTCCGTACATGTACATGTCTGTGCTAGACTCTAGCTCTAACAGAGCATAACAGAATTCTAGGTTGGAGGGATCATATCCTTTAGAAGGTGCAGAGAAAGCAGCCCTGAAACCACAAGTGGAGTGTGAGCAGGGGGTCACCCATTGCTGAAAGTCACTTCTCCACAATGTTCAGACCAGCAGGGTCTGAATGCAGCACTCCAAAGGCCAGGCTGAGGATGGCTGCATCAGCTGCATTCAAAGAGATCAACTTTATCAGCCAGGTAGAGCAGAGTCTTTAATGAATTAAAATGAAGAAAATGTACTAGTAATTAGGTTCATTTTAAAAGTGAAGCTGTAGAAGATGTCCATCCTCCTAGGACACTAAACATAAAATGAAGCATGTTCATAGTAGAGGGATTATCATGAGCTAGAAAAACAGTCTTTTTTTCCAGTGTCCAATCCCAATTGAGATGGCAGTATAACCTGAAGATGCAAGACTTCTTTTGTCTCTCAACAGATGGGAAAGAAAAAAGTTTTGATTTTAGGTACACTTTAAATTTATGGACACATGAAGGTTATCCAAAGTTAGGAGAACACAATGATTAACAGAAACTAAAATATTATAAGTATTTATAAAGTGTATAGTGCATACAACAAAAAAAAAAAAATTACTCACTTCACACCTTTGCCCACTGGTAGATGCCGTCTGGAAAATCTCTTCGTAATCATCACTATCCGCACGTCCTATTGTCGTCTCATTCTGCCGCAAACAAAAAAGGAATTTTATATTATTACTCTGTGTGCTAGAGGTCGGAAGTAGCACAACATGTTTTTAAAATATATTAATAGTAAAAAAAGTGAGGTCAAAATCTATTGGCCCTAAAAAAAAAAGGGAAGTTGGTGAAGTTACAGGGTGAAGGCAACTGTATTAAATACATTCTTCCCCTAATTTATGCAGAGCTTATGTGAAGGGAAAAGATGACAGTATTGCTAACAACAGTATATTGAATGTACCCAGTGTTTAAAAAAGATTAGAAAAACTTGTGTGAACCAGGACTAGATGGCTTACAGTTGAGAGTCCTCAAAGAACTTAGCCATGTTATAGCCAGACCATTATTCCTAACTTTTAAGGAAAGTTTATTAACTGGAATAGCCAATTAGTGGTCAGTGTAAATCCCCATTACATTGATGGTCAGTGTAGAAACTCCTCTTTATATTGGTAGTCCTTAAAAAAGTCCAAACTTGCATTTGTGGTCAGTTTCACATCCTTGCTTACATTGGTGGTCCATGTAGAAGCCCCCTTTAAATTGGTGGTGAGTGTAAATCCCCCTTGTTTGGCTGTTGATGTAAAATCCCCCATTACATTGGTTGGCATTGTATTTTGTTATAAAATTGGTGATCAATGTACATTTCCCTTTACATTGATGGTAAGTGCAGAATTGCCTTTACATTGGTGGTCAGTGTAAATCCCCCCTAACATTGGTGGTTGGTGTAGAAGTATCACCTTAAATTGGTGGTCAGTACAAATCTCCTCAACAATGGTTGTCAGTGTAAATTCCCCCTTACATGGAGGTCATTGTATATTCCCCCTTACACTGGTGGTTGGAGTTAATGCTCCTATTACATTGGTGTCAGTGTAGAAATCCCTCTTTTCTATTGGTGGGTGGAGTAAAACCCCCCGTTACATGGTGGTCAGTAGGGATGAGCTTTATGTTCGGGTCGAACATGAGTTCAATTCAAATATTGGCTGTTTGCCAGTTTACCGAATAGCAAACAATTTGGGGTGTTTGTGACAAATTCGAAAGCCGCAGAACACCCTTTAAAGTCTATGGGAGAAATCAAAAGTGTTAATTCTAAAGGTTAATATGCAAGTCATTGTCATAAAAGTGTTTGGGGACATGGGTCCTACCCCAGGGGACATGTATCAATGCAAAATAGTTTTAAAAACTTTTTTTTTTTTTGGGAGCAGTGATTTTAATAATGCTTAAAGTGAAACAATAAAAATGAAATATGCCTTTAAATTTCATACCTAAGGGGGGGGGGGGGTCTATAGTATGCCTGTAATATAGTCTCTTCACAAAATTACATTTCTAAAGAAAAAAAAGTAATTTAAAATTACTCGTAGCTATAATGAATTGCTGGGTCCAGGCAATACAGATAAGAGCATATGAAAAAAAAATGCCATGGCTTTTGGATTTTGAGGGGGACCCCTATGCCATTTAAAAAACAAATATGGCGCAGGGTTCCCCTTAATATCCATACCAGACCTGAAGGGCCTGATATGGAATTTGGGGGGACCCCCACGCATTTTTTTTATTTTGGTTCGGGGTTCCCCTAATATTCATACCAGACCCAAAGGGCCTGGTAATGGACTAAGGGGGGGACCCATGCCATTTTTTTTTCAAATGACTTTTATCTGTATTGCCGGAACCCGACAACTTATAGCCGTGAGTGGTTTTAAATTACTTTTTTTCCTTTAGAAATGTCATTTTGTGCAGAGGCTGGTATAAACACGGGAAACATATGCTACTTTACAGGCATACTTTAGACACCCCCCAGGTACAAAATTTAAAGGAATATTTTACTTTTATTGTTTCACTTTGAGCATTAATAAAATCACTGCTCGTTTAAAAACACCAGTTTTTAAGACTTTTTTTGCATTGATACATTTCCCCTAGGGCAGGACCCAGGTCCCCAAACACTTTTTATGACAATAACTTGCATATTAACCTTTAAAATTAGCACTTTTGATTTTTCATGTTCGTGTCCCATAGACTTTAACGATGTTTGAACAATTTTTTTGCCTGTTTGCATGTTCTGCTGCAAACGGAACTGGGGGGTGTTCGCTCATCCCTAGTGGTCAATGCAAATTCTCCTTCATATTGATGGTCAGTGTAAATCCCCCCTCACATTCGTGGTCATTTTAAATTCCCCATTACATTGCCAGAATCCCCCACTATATACTTGCCAAAGATTTCCATCTTTGCTCTACATTATTCAGAATTTGCTACAGTGTAGTGCCTCCTAACTAATCTCATACCCCCACCACTGCCACTGATCCCATCAATACCCCAGCATTGCCACTGATCACACACGAATAAGCAACCCCCGCCCCCCCTGCCTCCCAGCATTGCCACTGATCCCAGGGGTCCTCGCATCCCCAGGAGTTTTCTGTCTATTGATGGGTCCCCTCACCTCTCCAGTCCATGGTGTGCAGGCAAGGGATGATGTGCTGTAACCTTTAGCAACCAACAGCGCGCAGTAATGCTGTGCACTAACCTCTTGCAATCAATCATTGAGCAGTAAGGATCTATGCAGTAACCTCTAGGAACCAATCAGTGAGCAGTAATAATGTGCAGTAGCCTCTAACAACCAATTAGTGAGTGGTAAGGATGTCCAGGAACCTCTAGCAATCAATCAGTTAGCAGTATTGATGTACAGAAATCTCTAGCAATCAATCAACAAGCAGAAGTCATGTGCTGTAACCTCTAGAAAATAAACAGTGAGCCATAATGTGTGCTGTAACCTCTAGCAGTCAGTCAGTGAGCGGTAATAATACACTGTAACCTCTGACAACCAATCACAATCACTGCCTGATCTGATTCAGTAAACTGATTTTGAGTCTAGCGGTTATTTATTGTATGTGTCAGAGCAGGTGGAGAGCGAAAATGCATGGAAGAGGGGTCCATGAAAATGTTTGCACAGGGTCAAGTCAATAATATAGATGGCCCTGGTGCTCAGGTACAGTGTAATTCTCTTTTGAGCACACGGTTGATACTGGGTTTCATACATATTTACTGTATAAATCTGTGCATGTGCAAAGGTATGCAGGAATCGAGGGGGAGTAATAAAGTAGTACACTCCTTATGGTTGCCATAAATAACATTTACAAGGCTATTGCCTTATCTACACTCTGATAAACCAGCTATTTTGTTCAGGATCAAATGTCACTTTCTGAGTTTCTAGATAGCTAATCTAAATCATTTTTTATAAACGCTATCAAGTTCAGAAGTGTTTTAACCTTTTGTCCAGTGCAATATTTATTTCGGTACCATGAAATGATGACATGAAGATTTACACAGTCTTCATACTTTAAGAACAATTGGACCCTTTTTGCAGAGCAGACTAAACATTTAGCCAGTGGCAGTTGGTGCTCACATTTTTTTTTGGGGGGGGGGGGGGGGGGGCGGGCAAACAAACTGAAAAAAAACATCAATTGCAGCCACTGTGCCCATCAAACGCAGCTACTGTGCCCATCAATTGCCGCCACTGTGACATCAAACACAGCCACTGTGCCATCAAACGCAGCCACTGTGCACATAAATTGCCGCCACTGTGCCATCAAACGCAATTACTTTACCCATCACTGTGCTCACCAAATGCTGCCACTGTGCCCATCAAATGCTGCCACTGTGCCCATCAAATGCTGCCACTTTGTCCATCAAATGCCGCCACTGTGCCCATCAAACGCTGACAGTGTGCCTATCAATTGCTGCCAGTGTACCCATCAATTGCTGCCACTGTGCCATCAATTGCTGCCAGTGTGACATCAAACGCAGCCACTGTGCCTATCAAACGCAGCTCCTGTGGCCATAAATTGCTGCCACTGTGGCATCAAATGCAGTTACTGTAACCATCAATTGCCGCCACTGTGCTCATTAAATGCTGCCACTGTGCCCATCAAACGCTGCCACTGTGCCCATGAATTGTCGCCACTGTGCCCATCAATTGCTGCCATTGTGCCCATCAATTGCTGCCAGTGTGCCTATCAATTGCTGACACTGTGCCCATCAATTGCTGCCAGTATGCCTATCAATTGCATCCCCCGCCCGCCCAGCACTTACCGTGTCTCGGTGGGGCAGCGGGTCACGTCGGCAATGTCCTCCACACTCCTCAATGTCTTCTCCCGCCCTCTGCTATGATTGGACGCCTGATATGCGTCCAATCAAAGCACCTGTAGTTTCGGCCAATCAGGTGACAGGTAACAGACCTGAGCACCTGACTGGTGGAGAGGCGGTTCAGTGTTAGGAAAGCAAATATTCATTCCCTTTCCTTACACACAGCTGAGTGAACTGCAAGCACCCAGCAACTTCCTAAAGTTGTGTCATGACATCTATTTCTAGCATCTAGCATCAATTTCTTTTACAATTCTGGGATAACAGGAACCCTATGTATTTCAGTTATCTACATTTGCAACACATCTTGTCCTATAATAATGTAAGCTCAATTTACATAGCAAACACACTAGGACAAATATACTTCTAGCACTGAGCAAACGTTTTAGGTAAGTATGAAGAAATGCTGTAAAGTAAGAATGCATTCAAAAATATATATTTTAATTGTTTATTTGTATCAATTTACAAAATGTAAAGTGATTGAACAGAAGAAAAATCTAAAGCAAAGCAATGTTTGGTGTGACTACCATTTGGCTTCAAACTAGCATCAGTTCTTGCACACTTTGTACATGTGCACAAAGTTGGGGATTTTTTTAGGATTAGAGTCAGGTGTATGATTAACCAGTTAAGTGTTAATGATCATTGATTTCTTATGTAGGTTGAAACACAGTCATTAACTGAAATAGAAATAGACGTGTAGAAGTCTTAAAACTGGGTGTTTTTGGTATGTTTACTATGTGACCACGAAAATAAAGTGTTGGACACTTTGGAGGAATCCTTGGTTTGCTGATGACTATTACAGTAAAACCTTGATTAAAACAGGCACATCTAAGTATGCAGGCATCTGGGGTAAAGCTGTCCACATAGAACATCCTCCGCACAGTCATCAACGTTGTGCCTTCCACGCTGCGCTCCATGAGCAGTTCAAGCCTCGCTTTCAGTTCGCTCTACTGCAGAATAGTCACAATTGCAGACTGACAGCAGAGAGAGGCGATGAAGCGGGGGAAGATCTACGTGAACAGCTTTATCCCAGATGCCTGCATACTTAGATGTGCCTCTTTTAATCATCAACCATGTGAGTTGCTAAATGTTGTACCTCCATTAAATGTAACCATATTGCTACACTTACAGGCGCCTCTCTTCTCTTTTATACTCTGTAGCTCCTGCTGGATTTTGCTTCCAATCCCCTTGTGGAGGCTTCCATTTGTGGATGGACATTTTATGATTACACAACACAATCACATTGCTATAATCTTTTTATATGGACTATAAACTGAAGGCCTTTTATATAAATGGTTTTGGAACGAATCATTTGAGTTTTCATTATTTCTTATGTGCAAATTTGCTTTGATATTCAAGTGTTACAAGCATGTATCTGGAACAAATTATGCGCGCAATCCAAGGTTTTACTGTATTCACTTTAACATTGAATAAGGAACAGGCAAACTCTGCTACTAAGGTGAGTTTGTGGCAAGACAGAGCACAGCAACAAGACACAAAGTAGTTATAATGCATCAGCAAGGTCTTCCCAAAGCAAAGATTTCAAAACAGACTGGGGTTTCAAGATGTGCTGTTCAAGCTCTTCTGAAGAAGCACAACTTAACGCATGCTTACTTCTCTTTGACATCAGAAGATATTCACCAGTCCCATCAGCACAGAACTGCTGGAAACCAGAGCGACCCAGGTATCCTCTACTGTCCTGAGAAATCTGACCAGAAGTGGTCTTCATGAAAGAAATCCAGCCAAAAAGCCATACCTCCGACGTGGAAACAAGCTTAGGTGACTCAACTATGCACACAAACTTAGGAAATGGAGTGCATAAAAATGATATAAGGTGCTCTGGACTGATGAGTCAAAATTTGAAATATTTGGCTGTAGCAGAAGGCAGTTTGTTCGCTAACGGACTGGAGAGCTGTACAAAAATGAGTGGACAGCAATGAAGCATGGTGGAGGTTCCTTGCTAATTCGGGGATGCATTTCTGCAAATGGAGTTGGAGATTTTGTCAAGATCAATGGTGTCCTCAATGCTGAGAAATAAAAGCAATACCTATCCATTATGCCATTCCATCGGAGAGGCGTGTGACTGGCCCTAAATTTATTCTGCAGCAGGACAATGACCCCAAACATACAGCAAATGTCATTAACCACTTCCCTACGGCCGTACGACTATATACGGCCGCAGGGTGGTTCTAATTCTCTGGGGTGCCGTGTTTTCACGGCCGCCCCTTTCGTCGTTCCCCGCGCGCGCTCCAGAGCGCGCAGCGGCGAACTTCTGTGCTGGGCGCGTCCCTTGGACACAGCCAATCACAGATCGCCGCGAACGGCCAATCAGAGCGATGTAAACATATGAGATCATTTCTCATTGCTGGCTCTCACAATGACAGCGTCCTGTCAGGGAGAGAGGAGACCGATCTGTGTCTCTTGTACATAGGGACACAGATCGGTCACCCCCCAGTCACCCCCCTCCCCCCACAGTTAGAACACTATACAGGGAACATATTTAACCCCTTCCTCAACCCCTAGTGTTAACCCCTTCCCTGCCAGTCACATTTATACAGTAATTAGTGCATATTTATAGCACTGATTGCAGTATAAATGTGAATGGTGCCAAAAATGTGTCAAAAGTGTCCACCATAATGTCGCAGTCTCAATAAAAATCGCAGATCGCCGCCATTACTAGTAAAAAAAAAATAATAAAAAATAATAATTCTGTCCCTTATTTTGTAGGCGCTATAACTTTTGCGCAAACCAGTCGCTTATTGCGATTTTTTTTTTTTTTTTACCAAAAATATGTAGAAGAATACGTATCGGCCTAGACTGATTTTTTTTTTAATTGGGCTATTTTTTATAGCAACAAGTAAAAAATATTGTATTTTTTTTCAAAATTGTCGTTCTTTTTTGTTTATAGCGCAAAAAATAAAAACCGCAGAGGTGACCAAATACCACTAAAAGAAAGCTCTATTTGTGGGGAAAAAAAGGACGTCAATTTTGTTTGGGAGCCATATCGCTTGTCAGTTAAAGTGACGCAGTGCCACAAGCTGAAATTTCACCTGGTCAGGAATACATGCCCAGTAAGGAAGTGGTTAAGAACTATCTTCAGCGTAAAGAAGAACAAGGAGTCCTGGAAGTGATGGTTTGGCCCCCATAGATTCCAAATGTCGATATTTTTGAGTCTGTCTGAGATAACATGGAGGGACAGAAGGATTTGAGGTAGCCTACATCCACAGATGAGTTGTGGTGAGTTCTCTAAGGCCTCGTACACACGATCGGACATATCCGATGAAAACGGTCCGCGGACCATTTCCATCGGATATGTCCGATCGGGAGTTTGATCTGATGGCGTGTACACACCATCGGATCAAATTCCCCGCCGCCGGACGGCGCGGTGACGCGGCGGTGACGTTGACGCCGCCACGTCACCGCCACGTCACCTCACCAGGAAGTTAAACACTTCCGCGCATGCGCCGAATCCATTCGGCGGCGGCGCGGCGGCGGCGCGGCAGCGGTGGGGGACGACATGTCTGCTGGTAAGTGTACTAACCAGCAGACATGTCGGGCGGACAGATTCCACCGGATGGATTTCAAAGCATGCTTTGAAATCTGTCGGGTGGAGAAATCTGTCCGCTAGCCCATACACACGAGCGGAGATGTCTGCTGAAACGGTCCATCGGACCGTTTTCAGCGGACATATCCCCTCATGTGTACGAGGCCTTAGATGTTTGGAACAACCTCCCTGCCGTGTTCCTTCAAAAACTGTTTGCAAGTATGCCCCAGAAAAATGTATGCTGTTTTGAGGGCAAAAGTTGATCACGTCCGTATATTGATTCGATTTGGATCTCTATTCTGTTCCATTACTTTCCATTTTTATAATTGATAAAAATAAACTATTAACACTTCTATTAGTGAAGGCATTTTCAATTTACAGCATTTTCCCACACCTGCCTAAATCGTTTGAACAGTAGTGTATATTTCAAAACAGTGACAGTCATTTAGTTAGAAAGAGAATAAATTATTTTCTGTAAAGCAAGGATTTTATTCTAAAAGATTTTGGGCCAGATCCACGTACATCGGCGCATATATAGACCGGCATAGCGCATCTCCTTTACGTTACGCAGGCTCAAATTAGAGACGTAAGTGCCCTATTCACAGAGTATTTGCGCCCAAATTTGCGCCGGCACAGCGTAAATTCCGAGGCGTAAGGCGGTGGAATTCAAAGTGGGAAGGACGTGGGCATGTTCCATTGAAATGAGCTGTGACCCCATGCAAATGAAGGGCCGGACAGACTGGGCATGTGCATGACGCTGACTATGGTCAGAGCCTCTCTGCACATGCTCACTACTCGGCCCGGAGCAATCAGTGAGATAGGAACTAGGCCCGGTGTACTTAGTGAGATACGCCCAGTGCTTAAATAGGCCCAGACATACGCCCTTCCATTGCAAAAGTACAACCATTTGTTTCCCTCCCTGAAGAAAGGTGCTTTTGTTCCGTTGTCTGTTGCTGTTTGTAGGTTTGTGTCGTGTCGGTGTGTTCCATTATTTTGAGGGCCATCACCCAATTTATATACACACATACATATATATATATATATATATTTAAAAAAAAATTATAATAATAAATAATATAATTATAATAATATTTAAAATATTAAATATATATTAGATATAAAAAATAAAATTATATATTTATTATATTAACTAATTTAAAATATACACTAAACAGAAAAAATGTATATAAAATATATATTTACCCATTAGGGTGAAAAGAGCCACTGGCAAGGAAATGGCGTGTTGGCAGTACCTTGCCCAGTGGCGGTCGTCAGATCCTCTCCCGTGCCCTCCTCCGTGCCCTCCTCCTTCTGCGCTCATCTAAAGTCAGTAGTATAGCTATGAGCAAGGATGCCCCTGGCATGTTGGCATACAGATTGTTGTCCTGCAAGTGTGGCTGCTCAGCTCGTCCCTAATGGTGTTGCTTTAGCTGACATGTAGACGGATTGTCCAAATTTAAACCTGCTTTTATAAGGACTAACTTTAGACAGGACATGCAGCTGATGCGCACAGTGCGTAGCCTGCACCGCACAAACTTACTTTTGTGGATCGCCGTATCTCCCTCATTTGCATATTTGCATAGGAAATCAATGGTGCGGACGGAATAAATGTGCACCTAGGATGTGCAGGTGTAGGCAAGTTAGGCCGGTCGGGAATAGCCTATTTTGGTGCGTATCTAGTTCTGTGGGTACGGCGCTGTAACAGAATGGCCCGTGACACCCAGAGACGTTGGAAGGATGAGAGATACTCTTGTGCCAGCAGCAACAATAACTCTTGGGTCGAAATCCACCCTGTGCCCTTTTGGGTGTAGGGTGGCTAATAGTGAATCATAATTCATATATTACATGAGATGGGACATTAATAATACTTCATATTTCAGGACTGAGATATCACAAGGAGTTCATGATGACATGACCAGGTCAGCCAGTCAGTGAGTCATACCTTTTGTATAATAGGCTATTGAAATCTGAAGGTGTGGATTGCACCCACTCTCACTGCCATTGTGTGATAAAGCTGTATAGATAACTTATTCAACTAGATGTCTGTGTTATTATTCAAGGTTAATTGAACCCTATTGAAGATACGGTGCCGACCGGTCTACATGGTTAGCTTACCTAAATGCCTTTTAGAGTGTGATTGAAGCCCCCCATGGTGTGAAGGGGGGTGGAGATTGCATTGTCCTGTGATGAACTGTATTATGCTGTACTGGATATAAGAAGCTGAGAAAATACTAATAAATTGTCATATCTTTGAAAGCAAGTGCAGAGCTTGAGTCTCGTCTTGTTTATGGGAATGGATATGGATCGTGTATGCAGTATTGTCGGAGTGTGTCAGATAAGCTTGTCGTGGTTGGATGGAAAGTCGTAAGCGGTGGTGACCGTTACAGGCGCATTGATATTCTGGCGCAAATTTAGACTTAGGCGGCACATCTCGAGATAGACCGGCTTAAGTCCTACCTGAATCTGGCCCTTTGTTTTGTATTTCTTGTAAAACCAATGTGCTCCATTGTTTACATTTTATAATGTTTATAATTCTAATCATGATTTTTGCAAGAAAGTCAATTTATAGAATAAAATACACACACACACACACATATATATATATATATATATATATATATATATATATATATATACATATATATATATACAGTTGCCACAACAAGTATGTGAACCCTTTTGGAATGATATGGATTTCTGCGCAAATTGGTCATAAAATGTGATCTGATCTCCATCTTAGGCCACGTACACACGATCAGACTGGTCCGATGAAACTCATCACACCAAATCGATCGTGTGTACGGCCCATCGGACTGTTGTCCATCGGACCAAAGTTTTATAACTTGCTTTAAAATCAGTCCGATGGATGCCTGACCATCGGACCAAAACGATGGTTAGTACGCAAAAGCATCGGACCAAAACCTGCGCATGCTAAGAATCAAGTCGACGCATGCTTGGAAGCATTGAACTTCATTTTTTCAGCACGTTGTTGTGTTCTACGTCACCACGTTCTGACCCGATTGGATTTTGGACTGACAGTGTGTACGCACATCAGACCATCAGGCCACTTCAGCCGTGACCCGATGAAAATGGTCCTTCGGACCATTCTCATCTGACCGGTCTGATCGTGTGTACGCGGCCTAAGTTGCAACAATAGACAATCACTGTCTGCTTAAACTAATAATACACAAATAATTAAATGTTACCATGTTTTTATTGAACACACCATGTAAACATTTGCAGTGCATGTAGAAAAGGTATGTGAACCCCTAGACTAATGACATCTCCAAGAGCTAATTGGAGTGAGGTGTCAGCCAACTGGAGTCCAATCAATGAGATGAGATTGGAGGTGTTGGTTACAGCTGCCCTGCCCTATAAAAAACACACACCAGTTCTGGGTTTGCTTTTCACAAGGAGCATTGCCTGATGTGAATGATTCCTTGCACAAAAGAGCATCCATGCATGTGATTTAAGGAATTTTTTCACGGTATATATAAAGTCAGCGCAGTAGCATATGACCTTCATATGCAAACATTTTTCTACATATATCTACATCCCTGCACTGGGGTGCACACAGCAACTGCAGCAGACCTAGTAACAAAAATTGCTAGACCATATCAGTTGCGCCGGTGAACTTACCCACAACATGTCACAGTACATGTTGGCATTCATGGTTCCCTCAATGAACTGTAGCTCCCCAGACTATGACACTCCCACTTTAGGCAAGACACACTCCTTCTCCTCACCTGATTGCTGCCATGCACGCTTGACACCATCTGAGCCAAATAAGTTTATCTTAAAGGGGTGTTCCAGCCCTAAGTTGTGTTTATTAAAAGTCAGCAGCTACAAAAAGTGTAGCTGCTGGCTTTTAATAAACACTCACTTACCTGCTCCTGCGTTCCAGCGACGCGCCGACCGGGGCTCCGCTCCTCTCCCCCCCTCCCCGGCCGGCGTCTCCATCCTGACTGTGGGCACCCAGCCGTGACAGCCTTCGGCTTCACGGCCGGGCACCCACTGCGCATGCGCGAGCCGTACTGCGCATGCGTGCGCGGCGCGGCTCGCCGCTGATTGGAGAGGCGATCGCATGGGACCTGTCAATGTCCCATGTGATCGCCTACAGGGAGGGGCTGGTGTAGGCGATTAAGGCTTAATCGCCTAACCAGCCCCTCGGCGGAAGCAGGAAGTGGGACAGGAAGTCCCACTCCTACTGAAGCCCCCACTCCCCCCCCAAAAAAATTACATGCCAAATGTGGCATGTATGGGGGTGAGGAGTGGAGTAAGCAAAGGTAGTTTTTTGGGGTGGAACACCCCTTTAATCTCAGACCACAGGACATGTTTCCAGTAATCCATTTCATTAGTCTGCTTGTCTTCAGCAAACTATTTGCAGGCTTTCTTGTGCATCATCTTTAGAAGAGGCTTCCTTCTTGGGCAACAGCCATGCAGACCAATTTGATGCAGTGTGCAGTGTATGGTCTGAGCACTGACAGGATGATCCCCCACCCCTTAAACCTCTGAAGAAATGCTGGCAGCACTCATTCGTCTATTTACCAAAGACAACCTTTGGATATGACGCTGAACACGTGTACTCAACTTATTTAAAAAGATTTTACATTTTATTAACAATTGATTACAGGAAACAACCAGACAAACAATAATTATTAAAAGGCTTTGCAAAGTATACAACTCTCACCAGGCTGAAATATCCTCTGTTCAGCGGTCGGTATAATGCAGCTTTATACTGATGATTAGAATATATTATCCCCCCTCTGCTGCAGTTACTGACTAGTCACATATGTGATGATATACGTCTGCAATATTCAACGCATTTATTTGGAAATTTTTCTACGTTGATCTTTACCCCTGGTTGTTTGTTGTATATTAAAACATTCCTAAGGGCCCTTTCCCACGGGCAGACCGTTCAGGTACGCCTGTCAGTTTTTTAGGCAGATCTGAATGGACGCTCCATACAGTTCTGTGGAGCGATGGATGTCAGCGGTCACATGTCCAACAACATCCCATCTTCCCTGCTCCGATCTGCTAAATTCAGACAGATGGAAACCCTATTTTCTATCCACCTGGCGGATGAAAACGGACAGGCGGATCTGTTTTAATCCGATCCCCCATAGCGGAGAGCAAAGATCTGACAGGTCTGTCTCTGCATAGGCATGCCCAGGGGGTGTGCCGGGTGTGCCCAGGCACACCCTAATCCATACCTCCCAATCAGGGATGAGTCCCGGAATGGCCGTGGCGTGTGCGGGTTGTCATTATTCCTGCATGCCGCAAGCTACACTTGTATGTATCGCTTGTATGTATCGCATCGCTCCGCTCTGCCTCTGACACACACAGTGCACGGTGAGCTTTAGGCCGCTTACACATGATCAGACCAGTCCGATGAAACTGGTCTGAAGACCAGTTTCATCGGACCAAATTGATCGTGCGTACGGCCCATCGGACTGTTGTCCGTCGGACCAAAGTTTTAAAACTTGCTTTAAAATCTGTCCGTCGGACCAAAACGATGGTTAGTACACAAAAGCATCGGACCAAAAACCCGCGCATGCTCAGAATCAAGCCGACGCATGCTTGAAAGCATTGAACTTCGTTTTTTCAGCACGTCGTTGTGTTCTACGTCACCGCGTTCTGGCCCAAAGGGATTTTAGACTGATGGAGTGTACGCACATCAGACCATCAGACCACTTCAGCGTGGTGCGATGAAAACGGTCCGTCGGACCAGTCTCATCGGACCGGTCTGATCGTGTGTACGTGGCCTTAGATAGCCATTGGCTGAGTAGGCAGCAGGGAGTGGTGCAGCTGCTTCCTCAGCCAATGGGTACACAAAGGGCTGTCCTTCCCTTTTAAATTCGTTCGGCGGGCTTCCTGTGTTAGTGGGTGCAAGATGAAGCAACTCCCATGCGGGGAGAAGCCTGAACAAGAGCTGCGTGCAATGAGTGAAAGTTCTGCAGTGTTCAGAGGTGAGTGATCTGCTACTGACTGCACTGCAATGTCGCTTTCCTCCTTTACTTCCTTCTGATACATGGGACCTTTCACCCCCAGCTGCACTTCCCCTCCGTGTACTACATGTCATCTTCTCGGTAAGACCATGCAGTAAATCACACACTCTTACACCAATCCTCATCACCTCTCCTATTTCCAGTTAATTTTCTCCTGTTTCTGCTCTCCACTAACATAAATCTGCACTTCCACCCAGACTTTCTTTTTATGTCTTCCAACTGTTCTGCAGCCTGGTACATTCCTTTCAGTCCTTTAAGGAGTAGTACAAGTATACAGTAACAGTGCAAACACTGTCTGCAGCCATTAATAATACAGCCACAGCACCTGTGATCATTATTATCATGCTGATGATTACACTATACAACCTGTGTCTTACTGTAGTGTATACAGGCTGTACAGTGAGGTCAACAACATGATAATAATGATCACATGTGCTGTGGCTGTATTATTCATGGCTACAGACAGTGTTTGTGCTGTATACTACTAAGGGCTTTATTTTAACTGAAATATGGGACTTCTGAACTCTGCACACTACATGAACCCCGCAGCCTGAACGTAGCACCCTCTCAACCCTGTACATAGCACCCTCTCAAACTGAGCAGGGCAAGCAATGGGCAAATGATGCACCAAAAAAAAAAGCCAACCAATCCATATGAATTCTTACCCTGGCTTGTCTTATTAGATGTTCTTAATGGTGGGGTCTGTCCTGAGGGGAGTTGTCTGTGCTAAAGTGAGGAGGTCTGTGCTGAAGGGAGAGGTCTGTGCTGAAGGGGGGAAATGTGCTTAAGGGTGGTCTGTGCTGAAGCGGGGTATGTGGCGAGGGGGGCTGTATAATGTAAAGGGGTCCAGAGGTGCAGGGTGCTGTGTAATGTAAGGGGGTCAAGAGGTGCAGGGTGCTGTGTAATGTAAAGGGGTCAAGTGGTGCAGGGTGCTGTGTAATGTAAAGGGGTTGAAGCTGTTATAGCACAATATACATATTAGATTGTTCACTTGCATTGGGTATATTTCCCCTCTATATTCTTCCCCCGTTGTTTAGGGAAGGAAAGGGATTTATTTTTTTACATGTGTATGCATGTGTATATGTGTGAATGTGTGTATATATATATATATATATATATATATATATATACTCTTGGATAGGAAAGCCTTCCTAAAGTAATATACACTTAATTAGATATCACTTTTTGGGGGTTCCCCCTTTTTTTTTCTACTCTTTCTCTCTTCCTCTTTGATGGAGGGGGAAGACGAGGGAAACAAGGCTCCTCTCCCCAGTATTTCTCTCTCCCTCGTCTTCTTCTTCCTATATCTTTGGCCCTGTCTTGTCCCTCTTTCTCTTATCTCTATCCTCATGTAATCTATTATTGTTTGTCACTTTGTCTATTTTAAACCGAGAAGTCAGGGGACATAGGATTAGGGATAATGTACATAGGGGTAAGAGACGGTTCACACTGGGGCGACTCGTCAGGTGGCTGAGCCCATTCAATGCAATGGAACTATTCTCATAGGAGCGTCACGAGTCGCTCCGACTTAGAAAAAGGTTCCTGCACGACTTCGGGGGCGGCTCGGGGCGACCTGCATTGACTTCTATACAGAAGTGGTTTTGCTGGTCGCCTCTGAAGTCGTCCTCAGGACGACTTGCAGAGTCGCCCCCGGAGTCGTGCCACAGGAGTGTGAACCGGCTCTAAGGGGATATTCCAATTACTATAAATATTAGTCAAATTTAAGAAGGGGTTATATTAATAATAATAATATTGAGACCGTTTATGTTTGTTTGTACTATCAGTGTTTTTAAATAATTTGTATCTATTTTTTTTTTTGTATTGTAATGTATGTATTGTTGAAAAAAAGATTGATAAAGAGAAATTTGAAAGCTGCAAAGGGCGGGCCAACTCAGTATTAAACCCTATGGACTAAGACTGGGATAACATTAAAGTTTGTGTGCGTGTAAATAGAGGTGTCCCAATACTTTTGTCTGTCTGAGGTTTGGAGTGCACACCCTAATGCAATAGGCTGTGCACGCCTATGCGTCTCTCAACAGTGAGTAGAGACGGACCCATCATCCGGAGCGACCCCCGCTGAGCAAACGGAGGCTGTCAAAAACAGATATTATGTTTAGAAGGAGCATAAAGCTCCTGAAGAAGCGCTTACACGCGCAACATGTAGAGCCAAGCCACTGCACATTTATGATCCACCCGTACCAAGCCTACTAGTATTATTCTTATTGTCTCGCAGGGACATCACTATGATCCTTTCAGGAAATATTGTTGGTATATGGGTTTGTACTGATATAGTATATTAGGCAATTTTATACTTTGCAAAGCCTTTTAATAATTACTGTTTGTCTAGTTGTTTTCTGTAATCAATTGTTAATAAAATGTATAATCTTTTTAAATAACTATAAAGTGCCTATAAAGTACAGTACCAATTATTTTCAATATTTCAAAATTTAGGGGACGTGGCACATGTGTACCCTGTTTGGTATCCACAGAACCACTCTGTGGTTATACCTTACAATTATGCTATTTTGCTGTATGATCTTAGCCACCATGCTGCAGCTCAGTTTCAGGGTCTCGGCAATCTTCTTATAGCCTAGGGCCATCTTTATGTAGAGAAAAAATTATTTGTTTCTGTTCCTCGGAGAGTTCTTTACCATCGGGTGCCATTTTGAACTTCCTGTGACCAGTATGAGAGAGTGAGAGGGATAACACCAAATTTAACACACCTGCTCAACGAGTGACATGACACCAGGGAGGGAAAATGGCTAATTGACCCCAATTTGGCCTTTTTTACTTAGGGTGTGTACTAATTTTTTTTGCCAGCAGTTTAGACTTTATTGGCTGTGTGTTGAGTTATTTTTAGGGGACAGCAAATTTACACTGTTATACAAGCTATACAGTGGGTGACCGCGATATTGTGTCAATCTCGCTCCCTTTCTCGGCGAGATTGACCACCTGCGAGCCCCATCGCGGGAGCCAGCGCCGATGCGGCTTGCAGGACTTTTTTTTACCATCCTGCCAGCGCACCGCTCCAGTGTGAAAGCCCTTGGGAGTGAGAGGAAAAGCTCTTTACAGGTGCTATGCAGGCACTATTTTTAGCGCTATAGCGCCTGTAAAGCACCTCAGTGTGAAAGCAGCCTAACAAAAAAAATGCATTGCTGTACCAGATTTTGCACTCTCCAGTTTTCGTAAATCAATCCCTTTGTCTTTTATCAGATGACATCAGTTTTAACATACAACTGAAAATATAAGGAACATGCTAAATTAATACAAATATATAGATTTTACCTTGTTTCCCTTTTTGTGGCTGCGAAAAAATCCCAAAATTCCCTTTTTCTCTCTTTCTGCTGTGTCGCTACTTGAGGAAAGTTTACGATTCTTTTCTGAAACAAATATTGAAAAGGTAAATAAAAACTCATTGTTTTTTTCAGCTATATCTATTTAAAACATTTACGTTGCCTGTTATAAAATATCTATTTAATGTAACAATGTACATTTACATACTTGCAGATGACTTACCTTACTGTGCAACTTAAACTCGTTACAGGGAAACTAGTATAAAACAAAATGCGGCCAAAGCAAGAAGTTGTTGAAAAAATGTGTCTGTGGTTTACAGGCTGGACTTTGGTAAAAAGATTAGCCACATTATATTGATGCACTGCAGAAATGCAAGATTGTCAAGCAGTAACATGACAATTTCTAACCAATGTTCTCCTTCAATTATAGTACTTCCACCACCCCTGTATGATTCAAGATAGTTACTGGTGCAATATACAACATGTTTCATACAAATTCCACAGGCATATCTCAGTTAATAATTACTTAAAGCAGGAAAAAAAAGCATTTTGTATACTCAAGGCAAGGCAAAATAAAAACCATTAGGGGTCACTTTAATTTTTTTGGTCGTATGACGTGAGCATAGGCCAGTATAAAAATGCTTCCTTTATTAAAACCACAGCCAAAGTGTTGACTTGAGCAGAAAGAATTGAAAAATTGCATGTTTTAAGCAAAAATTCTTGCATTTAACCTATCACTGTAGCTCAAAAATTAAGGTCACTATTTCAAAATGTCCAATAGTGTTTAGGGTGATTTACATAAAATAAGTTCCCATTCATTTCTTAGACTTTTTTAAGTGAGTGCAGGCATGTGTAAAAATCATTCCTCAGTTCTAAATATATGCACTGTCACTGTACTAATGACACTGGCTGGGAAGGGGTTAAGCATCTAGGACGATCAAACGGGTTAACTGCATGCCTAACCAGCATTCACACTGATGCAAATCGGATGCGGGTTTCAATTTGCATGACAGGAAACTGTGACCGGCTCTCAATGGAGCCGGTTCACACAGATCAGGGGCGGCCACATTCGGACCTGATTTGCACCTGAATTAGTGTGCAGGGACGCATCGAAATCCCCTGCTAGGACCCACTGCCGCGTTAGTATGAATCCAGTCTTAGCGTTTACATATACGGAAGTGTAGAATCATGTATATATACGTGATTCTGCACAGAGCGGCTGCTCTGTAGCAGTAAAGCTGCTATAGTGAGGTCAGCAAGTGGTTAAAGTGACACTAAACAATATCCATATGCTTCAAAAATAATCCATACACATCCACTGCTTAACCACTTAAGACCCAGACCATTGTGCAGGTTAAGGTCCTTGACCCTTTTTGCGATTCCGCACTGCGTCGCTTTAACTGAAAATTGCGCGGTCGTGCGTTGTGGCTCCCAAACAAAATTGGCGTCCTTTTTTTCCCACAAATAGAGCTTTCTTTTGGTGGTATTTGATCACCTCTGCGGTTTTTATTTTTTGTGCTATAAACAAAAATAGAGCGACAATTTTGAAAAAAAAAACAGTATTTTTTACATTTTGCTACAATAAATATCCCCAAAAAATATATTAAAAAAAACATATTTTTTCTAAGTTTAGGCCGATTCGTATTCTTCTACTTATATTTGGTAAAAAAAAAATCGCAATAAGTGTTTATTGATTGCTTTGCGCAAAAGTTATAACGCTTACACAATAATTTTATGGCATTTTTATTAATATTTTTTTATTTACTAGTAATGGCGGTGATCTGCGATTTTTTTTGTGACTGCGAAATTATGGCGGACACTTTGGACACTTTTGACACATTTTTGGGACCATTGACCATATTTATAGCGAAAAGTGCTCTAAAAATGCACTAATTACTGTGAAAATGACAATGGCAGTGAGGGGGTTAATCACTAGGTGGCGCTAAGGGGTTAAGTGTGCCCTAAGGGAGTGATTCTTACTGTAGGGGGGTGTGGCTGTAGGCGTGATGTCACTGATCGTCATTCCCTATATCAGGGAACAGACGATCAATGTCACTGCCACAGAGAAGAACAGGGAAGGTGTGTTTACACACACCTCTCCCCGTTCTTCAGCTCCTGTGACCAATCACAGGACACCGGTCACGGAGCTTCGGACCAGGTCATGAGTGCTGGGCTCTTAAAGGCAATGTAAAGTTACGTGCCTGTGGCCAGCCGTACAATTCTGCCGATGTATATGTGCAGGAGGCGGTCCTTAAGTGGTTAATGGTCATGTAATCTATTTTTCATGAAATTATTTGTGACTGTTTTTTCATCTTCCACCTAGCATCTTTCATACACTCCTGAACCTCTCTGATTCTCCTCAAACTTGTATGTGTTTAGAATGAGCAGTGCACATTAGTTGTAGTCATGTGTACTGCTCAATGCACACTACAAATCCCATAGTCCATAATCCCTAGTCAATCTCAGGAGCATGCAAGAGATGGTGACTACATTTCTATATAGAGTGGGACCATGGAGAAAGAATGTTCCCACCATCTAACAGGAAATTGGAGATTTAGAGGTGGATGAGAGCAATAACCATCTCAACTTCTGGCCAATATATATATACATATACTACCTTATGGGAGCAGTGCCAATGCCAGTGGAAGTACCTGTACATTCTCCTGCATCAGAGGCTCTCGCACAGCTCACAGAACATGCACCCATGAGCCTGGTGATTGGTTTGTCGCTGGACACAGAGGATCACATGACATGGTACAGAACCAATGAAATTGGTCCTGTACAATGTGATATTTGTTTCCAATCACAGCACTACACAAATGTAAACAGCACTACTGTCCTGGTGCTCCAGGGCCTTCAAAAATGTAATAGGTAGCCAGGAAATTAGATATGTTATTTATGCACGTATAATGCCTGAAGGTGCTCATTGGATACCCAAACTTCAAACTCTCTTCAACTATCCATAATGTAAAATCTGTACAAAAATATTCTCATAGCTAGTTGGGATCCTTAAAGTGTTTATAAAGGAAATTTAGGTTCATACAGGTTTATATTATACACACTTTGTGCACTTATATTGCACAAAGCGGTCCATTACTTCCTCTTCCGGGGTCACCTTGCAACGCATTTTACTCCTCCTATTCTGTATGTGCCTCCATGGCAAGCTGTGTGCTATAGGGGGCATACGTGTGGGCGTGTTTTCAGACCAAACTATGCGGCTCGTTCCAGCCCCCCTCTCCCTCCTCACTGGATCTGACTCACACCATTGGCTCCTTCTGCTCTCAGTGAAGTCTGTGAGAGCAGGATGAGGGAAGAGAAGACCTGCAGCCAGGCACAGCGCTGGATCAATAGAGGATTCGGGTAAGTGTTGGGGGGGGGGGCGAGGGAGATTCATGGGATGTTTTTTACCTTAATGCAGGGATAGCATTAGGTAAAAAAACACACAGAATTTAGAATTACTGTAAATTCACCTTTCCTAGATGTAAAGTATCTTTCATTATTATTTGCCAGTATTGTTTATTAGGCTGTAGATGTTTGTTGTTAGAATGTGATATTCCTACTTTGAAGGAAATAAATGTAACTGGTTTTATTCAAATGTGTCTGTCTTTATAACTAGCATTATAGCCTTAGCCTAATACACTTTGGTTATATATATTAGCAAACAAGGGACTCATGCACATAATACAGATGCAATAGTTATATAGTATATGTTACAATATAGAGGAGATATATATATAATATTGTATGATTGATACATCAATTGGCACCCCAGATATCTTTGGACATAGAATTCAAAAACCCTAATGTATTTTTGTATTAAGTCCATTAAGCTAAAAAGTCCTCAACCCAGAACTGAAAATCATCTCTAGTGCGGATGAAAGATTGGCGCTAGCTCACGAATCTTGAAATCCTGCTTTGATGATCCAGAAAGTTCTGTGAAATTTCATCAGAAGTGCGGATGCGCAGGAACTGGTGAGATTTTTCGCTGATATATGTTTCTATGTTAAAATGTTCTTTGTAGTGTTCATGTGTGTTAGGCCTGTAACCAGTGGATTGTACTGGTGAGTGAGGGGAGTGACCACCCCTGGATATGTTATATAGCCTGCAGATTGACAGTATAAACCACACATCTTTGCGGAAAAAGTGGGAGAAATCTAGATTGGGCCCAGATTCACGTACATCTGCGCATTATTGGACCGGCGTAGCCCACCGCCTTTACGTTAGACTTGCGCAATGTAGCCACGTAATCACCCTATTCTCGTAGCTTTTGCGCAGGAAATTGCGCAAGCGTAACTTTTTTTCCGAGGCGTAAGGAGGAGTAATACAAATTGGGAAGGACGTGGGCGTGTTACATTGAAATGAGCCGTGACCCCATGCAAATGAAGGGCCGGCCGGCTCGCGCATGCGCGCGTGAAGGAGACCATGTCAGCTCCGCTGTGCGCATGCTCACAACTCGGGAGCGGCGCAATCAGTGAAATTGGAAATGGACTAGGGCAACGCTGTGAACTACGCAGACAGCATAAATAGACACACACAAACGCACTTGCATTGCAAAAGTACATCCCTTTGTCCCTTCCCATTTAACCAAGTGCTTTTGTTCCTGTTGTTCGTTGCAGTGTGTCTTGTAGTTGTCAGATTAGTGTTCTGTGTGATCAAGTGCTTGTTGGTATATTTGTGAAAGTGTTTTTTGATAAGTGTTTGAGAGACTGTTTGTTTGATTGATATATTTTTGTTTGTTTTTTTCTTGCAGTTTTTTTGGTTTATATTGTTTTGTGACAGTTTCTTGCTGAGTAGTTTTCTGTGTGTGTTCTTGCTTGATTGTTTGTGCTTGTTTGTGTGATTGAATTTTGTTGACTGGGACTGATTGTTTTTGGAAGTATGACTGAGAGAAAAAGAAAGCTCAATTTTACTGTGGGGGAAAAAAGAATTCTTGCCCGGGCCATTAGCGAGTATGGGCGTTTTCTCCACGGCCCGCAGAGTGCCAACACCACCCCGGCCAGGAGGAGGGAGATTTTGGATCTGATCACTGAGCAGGTCAATTCATCGGGGGAGGGGGAGACACGGACCAGATCTGGGATTGACAAAAAAATCAACGACCTCCGGCGTCTGGTCAAAAAGAAACTGGCCGCAATGCATGCCCATGCCAGGGGCACAGGAGGGGGCCAACCATGCCGTATTAGTCTGACAGCGACGGAGCGTGCGGTGGCTCTGACCTTTCACCGGCATGAAGTGGAAGGCCTGCCAGGCTTTGACACAAGTCCGGTCCCCGTGGTGCCAGGTAAGGTTTTTTTTACAATCAGGTGTGTAGCATGTGTGGGGGAGGGGGTGAAAGGGAATATGTGGCAAGTGTGTGGATCCTCCAACCTGTGAATGTTTTGTGTCATCCACAGATGTGCAGGAGGGTGCAGGGCCATCTGGGCTGACCGCACCAACCCCAGGACAGCAGCCTAATGAGGCCCCCCCAACAAGGCCGGAGTCCGCGGAGGAGGTTCAACAGGAGGAGGGGAATCATGAGGAGGAGGATAATCATGAGGAGGAGGGGAATCATGAGGAGGAGGGGAATCATGAGGAGGAGGAGTCAGGCACTGGACGATTGGGTTTTGCGGACTCTTGCCCTCTGGCTGGCAGAAGCCTGCCCTCCCTAAGGGGCAGCCCCCCCCTCCTCCCCCAACATGGCTCCCCTCACAAGGGCCTCCCCTTCTCCCGGGCCACAACCATCAGCTGGAGGCAGGATTTCATCCCAGAGCACCAGGGGGGCTCCCAATCTCCTGCCCGCCAGTCTGAGAAGGGACCAGGCCCTCCAGACCCGCCATATGGGACAGCTCAGCCAGACTTTGGGGCGGATGGAGGAGAGCCTGTCCTCCATCAAGGATACGCTGGGTAACCTGGACTCCCACTCCCGGGCTTTCACAACCTGCCTAAACGAACTGCAGACGACATCAGCAGGCGTTGGGCAGGATGTGAGGGCCCTTACCCAGGCTATCCAGGCCAACACGGCAACACTTGGTGCTGCCCTGGACAGAATTGCCGTGGCCTTGGAGGGCAGGCCGCCAGGTGGGCAGAGATCGGGGGCTGCTCCTCCTTCCCCGGGTTTGCCCCTCCCCCATAAGTCTCCCCTGAGGGGCCGGGGCCGTGGCCGGGGGCGCCCCAGGCGTGGCTCACACAGAGGGCAATAATTTATTTTTCCCCCTTTTTTTTTTTTGGGCTGACATTTTTTGCTATTTTTTTTTTTGTTTTTTGATGACATTTTTTTTTATTTTGGGTTGTGCATGCTGTTTGAATGTGGGGGTGACATTCCTGCTGGAAAAGGGGTGTCATCCTCAATTTTGGTGGAGAAGGGTTCCCCAGGACAAGGGAGAAGTGATCCTCAGGTCCATGTGATTGGTGTATGAATGTTCAGTGACATAATTGGAGCCTTGACGTGGCGTTACTGCTCACCAGTCCTGCATGGTGGACTGGTGCCAATCCAATTTGATGTGGATGTGGGGTGTGTGTGCTAGGGACCACAGTGGTGTGCATGCATGCATTCTCATTGTGCCATGATTAATGTGTGTGTTTAACGTGCAAAGATGCCCAATATGAGCTGCCTCCTGGCTGCTCTTCCCTCAGAAGACGGGGTATCCTCGGTTAGGGGTTGATTGTCTGGTTGGGGGGTCAGGTCATCACGTAGCTCAACCTGCAGGCCCTTCCTCACTGCGAAATTGTGCAGCATGCAACATGCAGCGATGATATGGCACACGAAGTTTGGGGAATACAACAGTGTACCCCCAGACTTATCCAGGCATCGGAAACGTGACTTCAGGAGGCCAAAGGTGCGCTCCACCACTGCACGGGTTTTGATGTGTGCTTGATTGTATCTTTCCTCTCCTGGGGTTTGGGGGTTTCGGATTGGAGTCATGAGATGGGGTCCCAGTGGATATGCAGAGTCACCTGTAAGGGAAAAGACAGGAGCATGTTAGTCATGCATGTGCCACTTGTGAGGTGTGCATCACGGGAGGGGATAGTCATGCCTGACTCCCATGTCACTCACCAACTAGCCAGGTGTTCCCATACACGTTATGATCGAATTCCATTCGGATGTGGCATTGATTGTATATGTAGCTGTCATGGCTGGATCCGGGGTGTTTGGCACGGACGTGCCATATGAGGCCTTGGGCATCAACTATCACCTGTACGTTGATGGAGTGCCAATGCTTCCGATTGCGGTACATGTGCTCTGTCTCCAGGGGGGGCTGGAGTGCCACATGTGTGCAATCAATGACCCCGATGGTGCGTGGGAACCTGGCAAATCTGTAGAAATCTGTCATTGCCTTCAGTCGCAGCTCCTCAGTGGTGGGTTTAATGATTTGGTTGGCCATGCGTGTGAGGATTGCAGGGACAACCTGGTGCACACATCTGCTCATGGAGGACTGTGACATCCCAGCCACCACTCCACTTGTACGCTGAAAAGAGCCACTGGCAAGGACATGGAGTGTTGCCAGTACCTTGACCAGTGGCTGCACTGCATGTGAGCGGTGTGTTGGGCTGGTGAGGTCCTCCTGCAGGGTTGTGGTTAATTCCAGGATGGCATGAGGGGTGAATCTGAAGATGCGAAACACCTCAGAATCACTCATGCCAAACAGGTCTATGCGGGTGCGGTATATCCTCTCCCGTGCCATCCTCCGTGCCCTCCTGCTTCTTTGCTCATCTAAAGTCAGTAGTGCAGCTATGAGCGACGATGCCCCTGGCATGTTGGCAGTCAAATTGTAGTGCAACACTTGTGTGTGGTCTGCTCCTCACTAACGGTGTTGCTTTCTGTGAGATGTAGATGTTTTTTCTCTTTTTAGACCACCTTTTATGTGCTCTAATTTTAGACAGAAGATTTTGCTGTTGCGCACACCGCGTAGCCTGCGCAGCAACAACGTTTTTTTGTGGATCCCCGCAACTCCCTCATTAGCATATTTGACTAGCAAATCAATGGTGTGTCTATCGCACTTTTGCGCGGAAGGATGCGCCAGTCTAACGAAATTACGCGGGACAAAAAAAAGTAAATTTTTTGCGTATCTCGTTCTGGGGATGCCGCGCAACGAAACGCACGCGCACATTTAGACTTACGCACGCGCATCTCCTGTTGCGCAGGCGTAATCGCTCTGTGAATCTGGGCCATTGTTTTTATTTATTTTTCCACATTCCAGCAGAAGTTCAATGTGGCCTGCAATCTAAAAGGGCTAGAAATCAGTGGTAAGAAGGAGATAATCTCCTGGTTTGGAAGAGCATTAGGAACTCAAGTTTTAAATAGTTTTGTGACGAGACCCTTGCTCGCCCAGGTCATGCTCTCCCGACACTCCTCTGCTTCTATTGGATCAGATTGCAGATTGCAACATCTGATAGTCCAGTCATCCAAGGTTCCGGGATCCAACCTACAGCTATGTGCCGATCGCGCTCCCAGCCTGTCACTTCCTCCTCCTGTGTTTACACAGGAAGGAGGAAATGATGTATTCTCTCATCGCAGCGCTGTTTCCCAGCGCTGCTGATGAGAGAAGACATCACAAGTAAGTGTGCACCAACACAACACTGACACACACTCACATAGGCATATTAACCCCTTGTGATCGCCCCCCCCCACCCCCCTGTCACAGTGTCACTGAATGCAGTGATTTAATCACTGCATTTAGTGTTAGTGTGACAGGCAGTGTAAAAAACAGTTAGTGTTAGGTTCAGGATAGCCCCCCCACCCCCCCTAATAAAGTTTTAACCCCCTGATCACCGCCCTAGTTAACCCTTTCACTCCCTATTGCCAGCGTCACTAAGCGATCATTTTTCTGATCGCTGTATTAGTGCCGCTGTTCCCGCTAGGTAGCTATTTTTTTTTATTGCGATTTTTTTTTTTTACTAAAGACATGTGGCTAAATAAATTTTGGCCTAAATGTTTGACTAAAATTTAGTTTATTTGATTTTTTTTTTAACAAAAAGTTAAAAATAGTGTTTTTTTTTCAAAAATGTCGCTCTATTTTTGTATATAGCGCAAAAAATAAAAATTGCAGAGGTGATCAAATACCACCAAAAGAAAGCTCTATTTGTGGGAAGAAAAGGACGCAAATTTTGTTTGGGAGCCACGTCGCACGACCGCGCAATTGTCTGTTAAAGCGACGCAGTGCCGAATCGCAAAAACACCTTGGGTCATTTACCAGCGTATTGGTCCGGGTCTTAAGTGGTTAAGTTCTTTAATTTGTTTATTATTAATTTGTTTGTTATTTTTTTTCTTTCTCATTTTTTTTATATTTTTCATTTTTTTTTTTTTACTATAGTTTTATCCATTTTATTTTTGTTTTGTTCAGGTGGAAAATTGTTTAGTACACCTGAAAAGGATCATTAGCAACTGACTAGGTGGTCGTTGAATTATGTCCTCAATTAACAGCTGGCTACATTAGGAAGCCATTTTAGCTGCTAGAATTGTGTTTTGTTTTGTTTTTCTTTTGTTTGTTCTTCTTTTCATTCAGGTGGGAAGAATTCCAATATTTAGTGATTTATCCACCTTAAAGGGGGAGTAGTGCTTAAAATTTTGAATTTTTGAGAAGCAACGTTCAAATTCATTATTTTTATAATTTTAGATTTTTGCTTGTATCATGGGGATCCATTTTTAAAATGGGTTCATCCGAGAGGAGTCATGGTTGTTTTGATAATTTGTTCAGAAGTCAGGAATACTAAATTCCTGTGTTATGAGATATTACGGATAAGAATTTGATTCTGCTCTTGTGTTTAACTTCCCGAATCTTGAGATTCGCGAAATTGGAGAGGATTCTGGAACAGAGATGAAGAAAGTTCATCTGGTTGGCAGTTTATCTGTGCCATACCACACCGAAAATTTGTTCTAAAAAACATTCATGAGAGAAAAGATTCAGATTAATACCTGAAATATAAGGTTTATTTTTCTTAAGGACAATTTTTGCACTAATACTGAATCTGAAACTTTACCCAACAACGAGATGCGTGAAACATTTTGCCAAAGTCTCTCCTGTCATTTATGGATGCAAACGGACTATGAATACAAATGCAATGGGTTGGAGGTTGGGGAAGGAATATAACGTATCCAATCCTTCAGAACAAGAGATGTAAAATATGTTTTTTTTTATTATGGGAGGAGGAAATTAAAGAAGGAAAGTTTTTTTTTAATGTGTGACATGTATTGACATAACTGAATATGGTGCAGGTACCTAGGAGGCTGGCACTTAGGCATAATAAGGTGTCTGTTGGCCAGACTAGAAGGTACCCATCAATAGGGTGAAAACGTCCTCGTAGGAGCGTTGCTTAGCAGTCCTATAGAAAAGCTCTCATATACTGGACGAATGGGAGATACACCTAATTGATCTCTTATCTGAGAGGTTGAAACCCTGCATAGGTAATGGCAGTGAATACACACAGGAGCATGCTCCATTAAATAAAGGCAATAAACGCTGGCTACCAGGGTACAGTATGCTGTCACCACATGGCGCTTCAGCATCTCGCAGTGGTTGATAGAATCCTAGTACCCTATATGTGCTGAATATACTCTGAATCAAATGCGGTATATTAATGGCTTGCTCCCAGAGATGTGTGGACACAGAGTGAGGTTCAGGGCGCTTATCTCTGAGGAGTAACTAGAAGAGGAGGGATGTATTCAGCACTATACTGGGGGGAATAGGACCCAGTGTAAAGTGGCTTAAGATTTTGTCAACCATGGTGAGAGGTTGGTAGAGAGTGTCATTGGCTCTGGCGTGCACGCAGCAGCAGGCGGAGTTATCGACCACCATCAAGCTGATTGTACAGTCTCTCTATGAGGGGCAGTGGCCTGATGAGTTAGCATCACCGCTCAGTAAGACTTTGCAAAACACGTTGCTTACACTAATCTAAAGTGGTATGCCTGGATGAGCTGTACTGGTTTGGATTGTGAAAGGTTGTGCTGTATGATCCATGTACAGAAGTAATATCCAAAAGGAAAAACACTGCGCTAAATAAAATAAAATAAACTATGACATGAAATTAATATACGCTAAAATAAAAGCTGCCAGTACCAAAATTTTGTGATACAAAAATTAAAAAGACATGTGAAAAAAAGGGGGATACGGCGCTCATAAGATTTGAAAAAGATCCTAATAATGGATCAGTATAGAATAAACCGTGATAACTGATATATGAAAAAAAATTATATATAAATATATCACCTCAATATAAGTGAAAACAGTCATGCCTCGTACACACGATCACTTTTTGTGATGAAAAAAAATGTAATTTTTCTTCATTAAAAAAAAAACGAAATTTTTCAAATGTACACACCATCATTTTTGGAAAATGATGAACAAAACAACGGCACTCTAAAGGGGAAGTTCTATTTGCCTTAAGGCTGCTTTTAGCTGGTTACTTGTTAGTAAAAGACGATTTCTGCTATTTTGTCTGTTACAGCGTGATGAATGTGCTTACTCCATTATGAATGGTAGTTTTACCTCCCGTCTCCTAACTTGCTTCTGGCCATGTGCGGGTTTAAATTGTCATTTTTTACATTGTTTTGCCCACACACGATAATTTTTTATGACACAAAAAATGACATTTTGAAAAATGACATAAAAAATTCGAGCATGTTCGAATTTTTTTTTGGTCAGTTTTCAGAAGACATAAAATTACGTTTTGCCCACACACGATCATTTTAACCACTTAAGCCCCAGACCAATATGCTGCCAAATGACCAAAGGTGTTTTTGCGATTCGGCACTGCGTCGCTTTAACAGACAATTGCGCGGTCGTGCGACGTGACTCCCAAACAAAATTTGCGTCCTTTTCTTCCCACAAATAGAGCTTTCTTTTGGTGGTATTTGATCGCCTCTGCGATTTTTATTTTTTGCGCTATATACAAAAATAGAGCGACATTATTGAAAAAAAAACAATATTTTTTACTTTTTGTTAAAAGAAAAATCAATAAACTAAATTTTAGTCAAACATTTAGGCCAAAATTTATTTAGACACATGTCTTTAGTAAAAAAAAATCGCAATAAAAAAAAAAAATTAGCTACCTAGCGGGAACAGCGACACTAATACAGCGATCAGAAAAATGATCGCTTAGTGACGCTGGCAATAGAGAGTGAAAGGGTTAACTAGGGCAGTGATCAAGGGGTTAAAACTTTATTAGGGGGGGTACAGGGCTACCCTGAACCTAACACTAACTGACTTTTACACTGCCTGTCACACTGACACTAAATACAGTAATCATACATGTATGATTACTGCATTCAGTGACACTGTGAAAGGGGGAGGGGGGGGGCGATCGGAGGGGTTAAATGTGCTTGTGTGTAGTGTAGTCTTGGTGCAGGACTTACTGTGTGGTGATCTCTCCTCAGCGGTGGTTGAAAAAACCGCCGAGGGAGAGATCACGTCGCTTCTTCCTTCCTGTGTTTACACAGGAGGAGGAAGTGACAGGGCGGGCGGGTGCGCGCATTGGCTGAGAGCGATCTGGAGGGGGCGGACAAAAACGAATAGCCGCCCCCTATTGTCGGATCGCTCCTGCAGCCGCGCGGACCGCCGCATGTACGGGGGGGGGGGGTCCGATCGGACCCCCGATCTCCCCCCAAGGCACCAACGTATATATACGTTGATGTGCCTGTCGGTGCCATTCTGCAGACGTAAATGTACATGCGGCGGTCCTTAAGTGGTTAAATTACATTTTTATTTTTTTTCATCGTGTGTACGCGGCATCAGAGAATAATGAAACATTCACCAATAGTGCACACAATGTATAGAAAACAGCAATTCACATTACTATATAATGAATATGATAAGTGAAAAAACATGTGAAACCATTCATCATAGATTATAAAAAGTCCCAAAGGAGTGAGTCCAAATAATCATCCATAAAATGAATAGAGGGATAGAGTGAGCTTCATCCACCAGGAAAAGCACCCAAGAGTAGTGTTGTAGTCTCCTTACCCTCTTTAGATGACCACTATGACAGTGGTCTCTGTGTGCGTGGGGATTTTAGGTCTCCCTCCAGACCCTCTGTGGTATCTCTGTGTTGCTATCTGCTTGTCTCAGCGAAGTAAGGACAAAAGAAAAAAAGACCATAGCATAATACCAGAGGCATATTTATTAAGCCAAAAAAACTATTGCACTTACAGGATTGAAGGTATCAATCAGCAATGACAATAAATCCGAATATAATGGAGGGCCAGCGGCTACACCTCCTTCTCCTGCTCGTATGCGCTCCGTACTTCCTAGATAGGAACAGCGTGATGACGTCAAGTATGCAAGCCACGTGGCTTGCATACTTGACATATAATGGAGGGCCAGCGACTACACCTCCTTCTCCTGCTCGTATGTGCTCCATACTTATTCGATAGGAACAGCGTGATGATGTCAAGTATGCAAGCCAGTATGATACCCTTTGTTGGCTAACTTAGAAGTTTTTAAAGATGCAAGCTTTTAGGGACAAAGGGATCGAAGTTATCCCAAAAGCTTGTTTCTTTATTAGCAATACTAATTTAATGTTATTGAATAATACTGATGTGTATCTGCGCCCAGGAGTCTTAAGCCCCATTCACACGATCGGACCTTTGTCTGACCAAAATCGCATCGGAATTTCGACGGAATACCATCAGAGTAAGAAAACATGTTCTCTATCTAAACTCTGATGGAATTCATCGGAATTTCCGATGGGGCATATACACGGTCAGAATATCCGATGGAAAAGGTCCGTCTGACTTTTTCCATCGGAAATTCAGATCATGTGTACAGGGCTTTAGGAGTTCAGAACTTAGGCTGTTCATTTTTTTTGTAGTATTTTCCTCTACAGTAGGATGCAAGCATTGCTATTCAATCAGAAAACCTTGCATAGTACATAGCCTTCTCAAGTGAGGACTATTTGATAGGTAACAACAGCACTAGGGAGCAAGTGTGCCTGGGTTCAATTCAAGGCGAGTTCGATAGACTTTACTGAAATTCAGGTGCTAAATCCAAATCCCTTGAAGTCAATAGGAGCATATTTTTAAAATCCAGTAATTACCATTTTGTAGGCTAATGGGCATAAAAGTGCCAAGCAAATGAGTAGCTAGGCACAACCCTGGGGAACATATATAAAAGCAAAAAAAAAAACATTTTGATGGGGAGCAGCAATTTTAATAATGTTTAAAGTGAAACATTTAAAACTTAAAATTAATAGTAATTGATGTTGTTGTTTAAGTGTAGCTTGCTATTCTGCTGTTTGTTTTTATCTGTACTATGAACATTGAGCCAGGGTATGCCCAAGAGGCTCTGGTTTGTACATTATAACATTTTTCAAACTCAATAAGTATTTGTAATACAAAAACGACAACATTATTTAAATAGCATGCTTGAGGGTTGAGGTATGCCCTTAACCTGCTTCGGCTGCTTCTTTCTGTGTTCATTCAAAGTGGCGGGGCCCATTCATCTTTATCAAATCCATATCCTAGGCGAGGATTGGTATAGATGTTGATGGGTGACCCAATGCAGAAAAAAATCAGAACAGGTTCCCCCAAAAATATATACCAGACCCTTATCTTTGATGAGGTATGAATGTCAAGGGGGACCCTATGCAAAAAAACAAAAACAAAATATAATGATGTTGAGTCCTCCCAAATTCCCTACCAGACCCTTCCATACAAGCCCGCTTCCAGATGATGCCCCCTTGTGGATGAGTAAAGGGTACACAGTACCCCTACTCATTCACAAACAAAATGCAAATAGTAAATGACACCACACTTTTTGACAAGTGATTCAATAAAAATAAATAAAAAAAGTCCTACAAAGTACAGTCATTGTTAATCACGTTGTCCAGTGATGCAGGCCCACATCAACCACAATAACTGATGGCTACCAATCAGCTGACGCAATCTGCTCCCATTGCTCACATACGCAGAGTGACACCTCTCAGGCCCCACCACTAAATATGAACAAACAGGTTGGATATCTAATGTCATAAAAAAAATGGAGGTGTTGTCTTTACAAGAAATCAGTTTAAAGCCTTCTTTTTCCAAGCTCCACTACTAACAAAACAGGAACTTCAAAAGGTCTCAACTTTCTTCCAAGCTGTATAAACCAACCTTGCTATTACTATTTCCTTTCTAGAGCAGCTGTTCAATAAATAAATAAATTAATAGAGATGTTAATAAATTAATTTGTTATTCATTATTTGACTAATCAGCACATTTAACAGTGTGCAGTTGAGGCTGGGATCACACTATACTACACAACAGTAGTACAACTTTGCTCTGCGACATCAGCCCTGCATTGGTCCGAAATCCATCCGACTTCCATGAACAGGATACTACTTTGATCCAACTTTGTGACAGCGTGACCTGTCCTTTGACCAATCAAAACAGCCCCAGTGTGAGATAAATTCCTTTTACTGTTGTAATCATCATGTCGGATGTCTTAAGTCGGATGGTAAGGACAAGGATCCTACTTTGGTCCCACTTTAATGATATTCAATGGGCTGAAGTAGAATCAAAGTCGAACCAAAGTAGTACAGGGAGCATTTTCAAAGTCGGACCGACTTGTGTCGGACCAGTTAAGACGGCTCGTATAGGGAAACATTGATTTTCACACGTCATGCGACATGAGCTCCCAATGTCGCAGCGTTTGTCGGAACAAGTGTGAACCTGGCCTGAACACATATCTGCTTTCATGTTCATTACAACACCTGGCTACAAGTGCAACCAATGTGTGCATGATCAAATAAATATTTACCTGGTTTATCCTAATCTGCATACCACATCTCCCTATGGATTCATTGCTGTATCGTGCCTGCTTGTTGATACTTCTATGTTGTGTGATGACTCTGTCTGTACGTGAGTATGTTTGTGTGATTATGAGCATCCAACTATCTCAGGAGGCAGCCGTGAGGCTCAGTGACATCTCTAGTGCCTTTTAGAAGCATTGGAAGCTTGGGCCAAGGTTATTTTTTTATTTTATTTTTGTAACAAAAGTTTTGTTGTTAAATAACCTTGGCATTTGAGGTTGGACCCTCCATTTTTATAGAAGGTCAGCTTTAATGATCATATGACAAACATATACTGTAAATAATGCAGTTGACGCTACATAACTACTACCCTGTTTTGGCAGCAGAGGGCAGTAAAACAATTCAAATAACTGCCATAGTAAGCAAAGTGAACATATGTTATATATGCAGGTCGAACGTTACTAATTTATTCTATCAATGACTGACAGAGGCTGTTGGGGTTAAAGTGATAAATGGGGGTCTACCTGCTATAATAATCCTTGCTTTGAAAAAAAAATAGAAACAGTTCAGATAAGCAATAAACCAATTACTTGTTGGTGTTCTGTTGTTTTTTTTGTTTTTACAAGAAAATGATAGCTGGCTGTAGATTGAAAGAGAACTGTAACTATTTAATTACAAAAAGGTTTGAGCTACAATTACAGAAGTTGTACCCTTTTTTAACGTACGTGGCGTTAAAAGGAGTCAAGACAACCAGAAGAGTTTTGCACTTAAAGGATCGGTCAGAATATGCATTCTTATTATTTATCTTATTGCTTTATTAGTATCTTTAATTATTTTTCTGAAATACAGGCTGATTTAGTCAAAACAATTATTGCAGTTACGTTTAAAAACAATGACATATGCACTATATTACCAAAAGTATTGGGACACCTGCCTTTACACGTACATGAACTTTAATGGCATCCCACTTTTAGTCCGCAGGGTTTAATTTTGAGCTGGCCCACTCTTTGCAGCTATAACAACTCTTCTGGGAAGGCTGGTTTAGGAGTGTGTCTATGGGAATGTTTGACCATTCTTCCAGAAGCGCATTTGTGAGATCAGGCACTGGCTCGCAGTCTTCATCCCAAAGGCCAGTTAAGTTCCTGGGTTTTGAAGAAGCACAATGTATGTGTAAAACATTGTGACCCCTTGGTCTGTTGTTTTAGTCCTAGTGGCAGTCATTCAATAAACCTGTTGAATGGTTGTTGGTGTGCAACACATTTTTCTCACTTGGTCTACATGTTAACGTTAGCAAGTCGGAGCTAGCACCCAGCCCTTCCTTTCTTGGTGGATTGGCCACCTGGAGCAGCGATCTGTCTCATTTCTCAGAACTCTGTGCAGGCCAGTCAAGTTCCTTCACCCCAAACTTGCTCATCAATGTCTTTATGGACCTTGTTTTATGTACTGGTCCAAATCATTTGGTGGAGAGGGAATTATGGTGTGGGGATGTTTTTTAGAGGTTGTGCTTAGCCCCTTAGTTCCAGTGAAGAGAACTCTTAAGGCGTCAGCATACAAAAACATTTTGGACAATTTCATGCACCCAACTTTGTGGGAACAGTTTGGGGATGTCCCCTTCCTGTTCCACCATGACTGCGCACCAGTGCACAAAGCAAGGTCCATAAAGACATGGGTGAGCAAGTTTGTGGTTGAGGAACTTGACTGGCCGGTACCTGTCCTGATCTCAACCCGATAGAACACCTTTGGAATGAATGAGTGCCTCACCTTACAAATTTGCTGAATGGTCAAACATTCCCATAGACACACTCCTAAACCTTGTGGACAGCCTTCCCAGAAAAGTTGTTATAGCTGCAAAGGATTTGTCCACTCCAAATTGAACCCTACGGACTAAGACTGGGGTGACATTAAAGTTCATGTGCGTGTTAGGCCCCGTGAACAGGGCCGAGGTTCTCACCAGAAACCAGCGAGAACCTCGATGGGAGCTGCATTCCAGCGAGAACCTCGGCCGTGTGTACGCTCTCTGCTCGCCCCGCCCGTCGGGAAACCCGTCGAGCAAATAGAGAACATGTTCTCTATTTGCTCGACGGCCCGTCGGGATGAATGGCTGGTTGCCATTCCCGACGGGCGGGTCGCAGATTCTGCCGGCCGGCAGAGAACCTCGACGGGCGGAACGATGTGTTCCGCCCGTCGAGGTTCCCTGTCGTGTGTACGGGGCTTAAAGGCGGGTGTCCCAATACTTTTCACAATACAGTGTATGTTTAAATGCATTAACTGTGAATTACTGGAACTGGTCTTTACCCTCGTGCTATCCTCTGCACTGGAAGACTGGAGGACAAGAGCCAATCAGGTAATGCAACATTGCACTGCATTTACAGACTATTGATACTGAACATATCTGTATGATCTGCCAGTGCTTTGGAATGTAGTAGTGTCTTTATATTAATGGTTTTACTTGTATGCTTGTGCCTTTAACTGAAGTGTGAGCCTATATTCAGGTGGATAGTTTAACAAGGTAAATTGGAAGGTTCCCCTTTGTGAACAAGGCTGTTGCGGCTGAAACACATCTATCCCTGCTGTATTTTTATCCTTATGGAGATATAATAAATTCGAACTGATTTAAAGAGCATGTATGGAGTTGTGGATTGTGCTTTATCCATTTATCACTTTGGCAGCTGAGCAACTGCACAAACTGCACCCAACAGCTCAGTAGGAGTTTCATTGATCTGGAGTAGTAGCACCTTTCGTTGTTGTTTATAGTCCTGTTCCCTACTAAGGATTATCCAAACACTGTGTCTTATTCATTTATTGTGATAAATGTGGTTGCTTGATGGTCATTGTGGAGTGAGGCACCCAAAAACACTGAGTGGATTGCTTGGACTGGTTCTTTTTTTTACTAATTTTCTAAGTAGACCCACAAAAACTACGCAGTTTGTAAAGCTGGGGACTCCTACCCTGCATACCTATTATAGATCAGCAATGTATTAGTAGGGCAGCAAAGTTATGAATATCAGTAAGGGAGCCTGCAACTCTGAAAACATGCTTGCAGTGGCAGCTCTCATGTTTTCATTCTCTTGGGTTTCCATATATTCATTTTTGTTATTACTCCATCTAGTGGCCAATCAGTAAAATTCCACATAAATTCCACTGTGCAGCAAGACAGACTGGCACACTACCAATACTGAATTCATTCTGGTAAAATATTTTTTTTGGAGAAAATAAGTTATTTTATTCAGATTTATTTTCTGATGGAGCAGCACCTATAATGTATTGTCATGTATGGGGTATCGTTACAACTTACTAGTGGAACAAGTTTGTGTTTTTGTATGTGGCATGGCATGTGTTACATGGCAGTGTCATACACTGTTGCTGCTGTTAGATGTATTGTACTTGCAGATCTACCCTGTCCTGTCCGGCAGCAAATATACTATGGTACACAAAATGGCGCCTGTTTTGACAGAACACAAGGTGTAAAAAAGTTGTTTTGCCACCTTGGTGCAGCCATGTTGTTGGTTACTAGCGGGCAGACTAACACTGTCCACTCATTATATTGTGTACCGTAGTGTATACGCTTCTAGTATTTTGATGTGGTTGAAGATTTTGACGAGTTGGCTCTTTTGACAGAACAGTGGGACAGGTAAGTGTAATATGTCTTCTTTACAAAGGTACCTTTATTTCATACTGTTAATTTTGCAACAGGGTCACTTTAAATAAAGTTTCCTTGCCCTTTCCCCCTACTTCCCTAAGTAGATTTATCCCCCTTCCAAATATGTATACAGTACTCTATTAGGGATGAGCTTCGCGTTCGAAACAAACGTATGTTCGACTCGAACATTGTCCGTTTGATCGTTCGTCGAATTTCGAACAAAAACGATCGTTCGCAGCAAATTCGAGTGAAACGAAAGAAGCGTTTTTAAAACTTTTTTTTCATTGATACTACTATCAATGGAGAAAAAAAAGTTTTAAAAACGGTTGTTTTTTCAGGAGTCCTGCTCCTGAAAAAACAACCGTTTTTAAGACTTTTTTTCCATTGATACATGTTCCCTGGGGTAAGACCCGGGTTCTGAAAGACATTTTTCAACAATAACTTGAATTTTGGTCTTTAAAATTATAGTTTTTGAATTCGAACGTTCGAGTCCCATAGACTTCAATGGGGTTCTAAATGTTCGTGCGAACGATCGGACTGTTCGACAGTTCTGGTGCGAACCGAACGCGGGGGTGTTCGGCTCATCACTATACTCTATACCTAGAGCCCCCAACTGAGGCCTTGACAAAAAAGCCAGCGATGAATGTTAACATTGATGTGGGCCTTGAATGAATGAATGAATGAAAACTTATATAGCGCGGCACATGCGAACTGAATCGCCTCTGGGCGCTTGTTGTTCCTGTCTCCTTTGGTATCAAAAGAGATGAGTCTTGATCTTTCTCCTGAATGCTAGGTGGTTCTCCTCCAACCGAATATTGGTTGGTAAAGCGTTCCATTGTCTGGGACCTTGGACCGCGAATCTTCTATCTCCTCTGGACTTGTAGTTGGCTTTCGGTATCTGGAGTAGATTTTGGTTGGTGGATCGCAAGATGCGATTGGGATTATGAACTTTAATTTTTTCGCACAGATATTGGGGGGCATTCCCATGAATACATCTGTGCGTTAGACAGAGTGCTTTAAAAGCAATTCTGTCTTTCACTGGCAACCAATGAAGCGTTCTCAGTGAAGGTGAGATTGCTTCTCAGGGTTTTTTCCCTGTCACAAGTCTTGCCGCCGTGTTTTGAACCACTTGCAGACGAGCGATTTGGTACTTGGGGAGTCCGAGGTAAAGGGCATTTGCATAGTCCAGTCTGGAGTTAACAATTGTTCCCACCACGACTGCTACGTCTTCTTTAGGAATGAAAGGAATAAGTCTGGGTAGTAGGCGCAGCAGATGGTGAGATCCGCTGACTACTGACCCTATTTGTGCGTCCATTGTCATGTAGGAGTCAAAAATGACCCCAAGACTTTTGACTTTGGCGCTAGGGGTGATGATTTTGCCCAGAATGGGCGGGGGTGTCCAAGTTGTTGCTGATTGATTCCTTTGCTTGGATTGAAACAGAAGAAGTTCTGTTTTCGCTCCGTTGAGTTTAAGATAAATCTTGGTCATCCAGTCCTCTATCAAAGAGAGGCATGTCTCTAGATTGAGGTGGTGATCCTTTTTATTACAAATGCGGAAATACAGTTGCGTGTCATCTGCATATGAGTGATAGAGCAGTTTTTGACTGCTGATGATTTCAAAAAGAGGACGCAGATAGATGTTGAATAACACAGGCGACAGAGGGGATCCTTGAGGGACTCCGCATGATACTGTGCGTTTTTCAGAAGTGAAAGGTCCTAACTTCACTATTTGCAATCGGTTTTCCAAGAAAGAGGAGAACCAAGATAAATCGCCTTCTGCGACTCTGGCTACTTCAGCTAGCCGAGTCAATAGAAGCTTGTGGTATACTATGTCGAAGGCTGCGCTTAGGTCCAACAGAACCAGAAGACAAGATTCTCCTTCGTCTGCGGCCTCGAGAGCGTCGTCCCATATCTTGAGTAATGCGGTTTCTGTCCCGTGTCCGGGCCGGAATCCCGATTGATATGGATCAAGTAGGTTATGGGTATCTAGATGCTGTTGCAGCTGTTGTACCACTACTTTCTCCATGACCTTGGAAAGAGAGTTTAGGCCTGTTATGGGACGGCGGTGGAGTGGATCCTTGGGGTCCAGGGTGGGTTTCTTCAAGATAGGTCGAATTATACCCTCCTTCAACTGGGAGGGCACTATGCCCTCCCTGAAGGATTGGTTAATAACCTGCGTGATAGGAGGTGCCAGGATGTCGGCGCATTCCTTCAGCAGTTTGGTGGGAATGATATCATTCGGCGCAGTGCTGTTACGCCTTGGTTCTGAGGTCTAGGTAGATATAAACATTTGGGTGTAGAGTGCTCTACATATGCTTAGGGGAGTAAGGGGAAAAGAGCAAAGAAACTCTGTTTAAAGGTTTAGTTCACGTTTACTAAATAACTGCCTATACAGATCCAGTAGATAACCGAAAATAAATAAAAAATTCAGGTTTGACTAAAGCCGAATATTGTCCTTGCTTTAGGTGTAGACAATTTACCTACCTTATGAAGCATGGCTGGTAAATTTAGGATTTTTCTAAGAGAGACCCAGCTGTTACAGCTGACCTTTACCATCACGGAGAGATCTCTCAAACACTAAGCTAAGGTGACCAGATTTTTAAAATGAATTACTAGTAATGGTGGCAATCAACAACTCTCTGCCCGTCGCCGCTGCCGCCCACCTCACAGCCTGTCAAGTCTTACTCTCCAGGCCCTGGTTACTACTGGGTGGGGAGCGGAGGAAGATCACTCTGCCATGGAAGGGAAGGAGATAAGAAGGCAGGCAGAAGAACCGAGGCAGAAGAACATGCAAGTGGAGCTGAATGGGTATGCACCGGAAACTGAAAAAATATTCTCTCCGCTCCGACCAGCACATGATCATCAGAAAGGGGCACAGATAATGGAAAAAAAATCCACCCCTCTAAGCTAGTAGGAGCGGCAGAGCGGGGGTGTGTAATTCAGATTTTTTTTTTAATTCTGCATTGACTATCTTTGAAATTGCCCCAGCCCCAGCCCCTGTTCAAATCCAATCCAGGGACAAAACTGGGGACAGACTTGGTCTGGGGACAGTGTCCTCAATCCGGGCACTGTCCCCGGAAACCAGGGATATCTGGTCACCCTACTCTAAGCTCAGAGCTATTGCATCAGGGGAAAGATTTAAACCCCCTCACATGAACTTTCTCTCCCCTGATGCAGTAGCTCTGAGCTCAGAATTTCAGAGCTCACTCCTTTGATGTGGAGGTGAATAGCTGGAAATGAACTAAAGTAACCCCTTCTAACCATGCCTACCTCCTCCGCAACACACTTATCGAGCCATCTTGCACTTGTTTTGTTGAAACAAGCAAAGCTA
Source organism: Rana kukunoris (assembly GCA_029574335.1). Classification (NCBI taxonomy): domain Eukaryota; kingdom Metazoa; phylum Chordata; class Amphibia; order Anura; family Ranidae; genus Rana; species Rana kukunoris. The sequence continues at coordinate 176,681,055 of CM056053.1, read as the reverse complement.
AGATGATGGTACTAATACTAACTGATTTGACAAGATACTTATACACATTTACAGATAACACATGGGTGACACTACTCTATAGAACAGAAATACCTTTTTTAAACCAAATTTAGTACTGCTACTTTTGGCAGTCAAAAAGGACTGCCAAACAAGCATGGCAAGCACAGCTGGTATGGCATGTGCACAGTAAATAAACAACTGTCATACATAATGGAACCGTGTTGACAAAGGAATGCATGAAAGAACAGTACACCCACAAGTCATTCTTTTACATTTGATGTTGGATTGTTAATGTTATGTGTCAAGCTATTTTTAAGGCAGTGTGTGTAAATGAATGTCAAGCCATAGCCTTATTAACCCTTTCATGACATCCCGGCAGGAAAATAGAGAACATGCCAGGAACACTGCAATTTAGCATACACACGGACGTTTTTCCTGGCGAAAAACTGTCATGGCAGTTTTCCTGCTGAGAAAACCGGTCGTTTGTACGAGGCATAATCCTATTTTTGACATTTCGTGTTTACAAGTTAAATAACATATTTTTGGGCTAGAAAATTACTTAGAACCCCCAAACATTATATATATATATTAATTTAGCAGAGAATCTAGAGAATAAAATGTCGATTGTTTTTTCATGAATAAAAAAAAACCAAACAGTAAAGTTAGCCCAATTTTTTTGTATGATGTGAAAGATGATGTTACACTCAGTAAATAGATACCAAACATGTCACGCTTTATAATTGCGCGCACTCGTGGAATGGAGACAAACTACGGTACCTAAAAATCTCCATAGGCAACACTTTATTTATTTTTTACGGTTACCAGGTTAGAGTTACAGAGGAGGTCTAGTGCTAGAATTATTGCTCTCGCTCTAACGATTGTAGCGATACCTCACATGTATGATATGAACACCGTTTTCATATGCGGGTGCGACTTCCGTATGCATTTTCTTTACTGCGCGAGCTCACGGTAACGGGGGTGCTTTAAACATTGATTTTTTCTTATTTATTTTTAAATTATTAAAATTGATCACTTTTATTGCTGTCACAAGGAATATAAACATCCCTTTTGACAGTAATAGGTGGTGACAGGTACTCTTTATGGAGGAATCGAGGGTCTAAAAGACCCCATGTCCCTCCTTTGCACTTCAAAATATTCAGATTGCCGAAAACTGTAATTCTGAATACTGTTGTTTAAATAATTTTTATTGTTTTTCACATAAAAACTTTTACATACTTAAGGCCGCGTACACACGGAGGGACATGTCCGCTGAAACATGTCCGACGGACTGTTTCCAGCGGACATGTCTCCTCCGGATTTTCGTCCGACGGTGTGTACACACCATCGGATGAAAATCCCCTAGGCCAGGGAACACGGTGACGTGGCGGTGATGTTGACGCCGCCACGTCACAAAACCCTGAAATAAAATGCTTCCGCGCATGCGTCAAATCCATTTGACGCATGTGCGGACAGTTCTGTCCGCTGGTTAGTGTACTAACCAGCGGACAGATCCGACGGACAGGTTTGTAGCAGATCAGATCTCCTGAGTGGCTCCCACTGAGTGAAGGATGGGGACAAGGGAGATGCAGGTACAAGGAGTGCAGCGCATATGTCAACATCACCACTGGATGATCTCCCCGCAAGTGAGAGAGATGGAGCCACCTATAGTATGTGGGGAGGTACTCGAGCTGGCTGGGTGCTTCAGCTTAATACAGCAACAAAAATAAGACCTGTGGAAGATGGTGGAGCTTTTAAGGAGATGGGGAGAAGATGGGGGCAGTAGAGGGGAGTTGAATGCAGAGGTCAGAGCAGAAGAGCGGTAATTGTAAGATGTGGATGGGGGAGGCAGAGGGAAGCAGCTGTGGAAGAAGGCTGAATTCTGCAATCTGTGTGTACCGCACCGCTAAACTCTGCACTCTGTATGCAGCGCACCCCTGAACTCTGAACTATTTAGATAGTACACCCTGAACTCTGCAGTCTGTGTGTAACTCCCCTTCCTGAACTCTGTACATGTTTGCACTCCTGGTATTTAATGACCCTGTTAGTGAAATTTTACCGCACCCACTATTTGATGCGGTTTGGAGGGTGTAAGGCACTGGGGGGTTATGGTTGAGTTCCTGTACCTATTTAAAAAAAAAGCCCTGTATGTATTCTCTGATATCCTCTGATATCCTCAACATTAATAATATGGATCAGTATGTGAGCTACTAAGTTGACTTTTGCACTTTTTGTAGTAGATTGTAAGTCGGTACAAGTGAACTCCTCTGCATGGTTTTCATTATTTGGACTATGAAATAAACCTATTGCTCCTAAAATCCCAATAAATAGATTTATAAAAAACAAAACAAAAGCAAATTATTACTATAACCACATGGCTACTAAAGACAAAGCACCAGTTAAGATGAATAATTACTGTTTGCACATATACTTCACATTATATAAATTTAGGTAACCAAATCAAAGGGCTTAATATTATACAGAAGAAGCAGTGTCTCCCTGCAGTCTAAACATGCTTGCTGTCAAATTTAGGCATCAAGGCTCAGTACTGTAACAGACCATGGAAACGTTTTTTTGGTCCAACTGGAACCTATGAATGACGGAATTGCATATTACACATGGCAAACATACACAGATAAATAATTTGCATTTCCAATTGACCTCACATAAAGAAGGGTCTGTAAGACCCCAATAACAGTTGTGCGACTTATCATGTGACTTTGGACCGCAGCATCGCATTACAGGTCGCACCCCATGTTTCTCAATGAATAATGTTCATACAGTATCTGTACGACTTAACTCACAATGACCTTAAAGTAGTTTCTGCACTACTTTGGTCCAGCTTTTATGCGACTTTATAGGGCCATAGACTTCAATGTAAACCCTCAAAATTTGCAGGAAAGTCTCACCTGCATGATATACATGCCATTTGTTTGCCACTAGTGTGTTAACAGAAATAAATGCTGGCAATTACATTTTTTTATATTATTAACCGCTTGCTGACCGCCCACCTCAGTTTTACTGCGGCAGGTTGGCTCGGCTGCGCAAGATCACCTAATATAACGTGATGTTGCTCTGCGCCCCCTGCTTGCCCCTGGTGCTGATGCGAGTGCCCATCGGGTGCGGTCATGGGGACCCGCGATCGCTTGTGACAGAGCGAGAACCGGGAGCTGTGTGTGTAAACCCCTTCACTGCCAGTGACATTTTTACAGTAATCAATGCATTTTTATAGCTTTGATTGCTATAAAAATGCCAATGGCCCCAAAAATGTGTCAAAAGTGTCCCATGTGTCTGCCATAAGGTCGCAGTACTGATAAAAATTGCAGATCTCCATTTTTTTTTATTTATTTTTTTTTAAGTGTATTTTTGTGCGTGAACTCGAGAGAGAGGAGCCGGACTCCAGGAGTTGGGAGTAGGCAGACCCTCCCCCCGGAGGCATTCGCCATCCTTCTCCATGCCCCTGGTGGCAATGGCGGGTGTGAAGGGGGGCCTCCCACTCACCCCGCCCTACCTGCTCCTCTTGGGAGCCCAACTGGGGCCCAACGGGACCCCAATGGGGCAGAGGGACTCCCCCTATGAGGGAGTGAGGGGGCCTAGCCCACCCAGCCAGCCCCGTAGGTCCTTCGCCTCTCTTTATTTTAAGAGACCGCATGGCCAAAGTGCGTGTGTTTTTAAACCAATTTCGTGTGCGTGCAAGTGTGGTGGTTTTTGGGGGGGGGTGGGCGTACTAAGCACAGGCGTACCTTGCATAGCACACCCACCGGGAGCCGGGCTGAGACCACCAAACTCAATTCACATGTAGCCGAGACTGGGATCCGAACCCTTGGCTGCAGAGGTGAATGGCTTGTCAACGCAGTGCCAATCACGTTGAGCCACCACAGCTCCCCTGTGCAGATCTCCATTTACTACCATTACTAGTAAAAAATATATATAAAAAAATGCCATAAAACTACCCCCTCTTTTGTAGACGCTATAACTTTTGTGCAAACCAATCAATAAACGCTTATTGCGATTTTATTTTTTTTTACAAAAAATATGTAGAAGAATACGTATCGGCCTAAACTGAGGAAAAAAAAAAACTTTTTATATATATATATATATATATATATATATATATATATATATATATATATATATTTTTTTTTGGGGGGGATATTTATTATAGCAAAAAGTAGAAAATATTCTCTTTTTTTTAAATTGTTGCTTTATCTTTGTTTATAGCGCAAAAAATAAAAAACACAGATGTAATCAAATCTGCTGATGCCACTGCGTTATTTAGATCCTATTTGCTTCTACTTGTCTTCTCAAATGTGAGTGAGTGACCATTTTATATTGTATTTAATAAATGACCACTTTTTAAATGGAATTATACCATGTGGCCCAATTTCTCTCCCTAACATATGTTACACTGGGAGGATTTGTGTATGAAGTAACGTTGCTTAAACCTATGGTGAATACCCATTGATGTCAATATAGTGGAATATCGTCGCCTGGTCTCACTGCCTGGCCCCATTGGAAGCTGTGCTTGCTGTACCTCTCCCTGGGTGTGTTACACCAACAAGCTCATTTGATCCTTCAGGCATATGCCCTGCTGGGTCCATCTTGTCTGGTAAGCCTTTGATCTTCATGGTAGAGGATTACCTACAGACAACTACAGTATATACAGAGTAACTTTTATCATAGTGGATAACTTTTGGACTTTATATTTCATTTGTTCACTAGCACTTTTTTGGTTTATTTCCATTTTTGGTGCTTCACTTTGTATTTATTATATTTATTTATATAATATTGGTTATTCACTATATTCATTTGCTGCATTTTCAACCTACACATATTATTTTGGATCATGTCCAAATTTTGAATAACACAATTTTGTTCAGTCAATGATATTGTTATATTATCACTTTGATTAATCATTTGCAAAGTTTTCATATTATGTGTGCAATTTAATTAATTTATTAAGTATAACACAGAGGTTATATGTACACTTATATCTTTTGAGCATACCAAGAGTAACATTTTGAGCGCCATACATTTTACCCCTACCAAAGTGTGGAAATGTTAAAAACGACAGGAGACGGCTTGGGACAAGTCCTTTATTAAAAAAAATAAACAATTCCAGTGTTGTAATCAATTCATAGATGTAATTCATAGATGTAATCTCCATAGATGATCCATTCTCCAGCGATGATCTCCTGCGAGGAACGACGCACACGATACCACCTCCACCGGAGGCACCCGGCCGAATGACAGCTCTTTTATGACCGAGGGCAGGGCCACCCGTGACGTGTGACCCCGCCCCATCTGACGCGTTACAGCAAACCCCCGTTGCGTCAGCGGGGGTGGGGTCACCCGTCCACGTCACGGGTAGCCCTGCCCTCGGTTATAAAAGGGTTGTCAAACAGCTTGCGTGTCATTCGGCCAGGTGTCTCCGGTGGAGGCGGTATTGTTCGTAGAGGCGGTTCCGGGGATCGTAGACCTGAAGGGCCTGGTATGGAATTTGGGGGGGTTCCCCTTAATATTCCTACCATACCCAAAGGGTTTCACTTTTATTGTTTCACTTTAAGCATTATTAAAATCAATGCTCCCCTGAAAAAACTGCAGTTTTTAAAACTTTTTTTTGCATTGATACATGTCCCCTGGGGCAGGACCTAGGTCCCCAAATACATTTTATGACAATAACTTGCATATTAACCTTTAAAATTAGAATTTTTGTTTTCTGTCACAGACTTTTAAAGGGTGTTCCATGGCTTTTGAATTTGCCGCGAACACCCCCAATTGTTCGCTATTCGGCGAATACCCGATTTTCGAGTCAAACTTACGTTCGACTCGAACACCAGGCTCATCCCTACTCCTCATTTCATAGGATCGCATTATTTTGTAGTTTACAGAAAATATGGGGGAAAACTAATAACATTATTTGATAATATCGATAAACATTTTTTTTTTGTCTTTGCCTGAAAAAAGAAAACACATGTAGACACCACTTCTAAGGAATCGTAGGTTGCAATATATAACATTTTACCTAACAATGTACATATCACACACATATATTCAAACAAAAATATAGAATCATGATTGTGCCTTTAACCACTTGAGACCCGCGACGAAAAGCACAGCTCTCAACTGCCGGGTGGATGTCCCTGGACGCCCCTTTATGTGCATTTCCCGTGCACGCCGCTGGGGAAACACTGTGCCCGGCGCATCGCTGGGATGCCGATGTGCATGCCTGGTGGCCACAATGTCCGCTGGGTTCCCGCAATCGGCGGTGACAGCAGGGACGTGGAGCTCTGTGTGTAAACACAGAGCTCCATGTCCTGTCAGGGAGAGGAGACAGATGCTGTGTCCCTTGTACATAGGGACACAGCATCGGTCACCTCCCCTAGTCAGTCCCCCTCCACACACAGGTAATACATTCAACCCCTTCCTCACCCCCTAGTTTTAACCCCTTCCCTGCCAGTCACATTTATATAGTAATCAGTGCATTTTTATAGCACTAATCTCTGTGTAAATGTGAATAGTCCCAAAATTGTGTCAAAAGTGTCCGATATGTGCGCCGCAATATCGCAGGCCTGAAAAAAAAAGATTGCCGCCATTACTAGTAAAAAAAATGAAATAAAAAAAAAAATCTATCCCCTATTTTGTAGGCGCTATAACTTTTGCGCAAACCAATCAATAAACGCTTATTGCAATTTTTTTAAAAAAAAATATGTTGAAGAATACGTATCGGCCTAAACCGAGGAAAAAATAAATAAAAAATAAAATGGGATATTATTATAACAAAAAGTAAAACATATTGTGTTTTTTTCAAAATTTTCTGTCTTTTTTTGTTTATAGCGCAAAAAATAAAATCGCTGAGATGATCAAATAACACCAAAAGAAAGCTCTGTTTGTGGGGAAAAAATTATAAAAATATAAAATATAATTTGAGTACAGTGTTGTATGACAACAATTTTAATTCAAAATGCGTCAGAACTGAAAGCTGAAAATTGGTCTGGGCAGGAAGGGGGTTTAAGTGCCCAGTAATGAAGTGGTTAAACAGAATATATATTGTGCTTTCAGTTTTCAGCCATACCAACAATTAGGTCAGAACATATTAATGAAGGAATTTGCCGACATGCCACTCCTATGGGAGACACCCAGCGGGAATGTTGGCTGATTTTCCCTGACACACCTCTTACACAAAGTCCAGAGCACATTTCACTGACAGCTGTTTGCCTACGCTGGCTGCATGCCTGGCAAGTCAGTATATTTGCAAATAAAAAGATAGTGCGTCTGCCAGCACATAGTCTGTGGCTACAACATGACATTCTTTTTCCAAGAGCAATATAGAAAGAACATTGCATTCTAACAATGATTAAAGATGTAAATGCGAGGGTGAAATCCTGGGTGCATGCAAAACAAAATACACCTTTATTTCAGATGTTGTGAAGAGCATGCTAGAAGTTATCCTATCCTAAAAAGCATTTAAATGGCAGTGTGTTTAACATATATATAAAAATCAGTAAACAGAACAAACCTAGGTAAACGGCTACTGTTGGTTAATGCTACCATCCAGGTCAAGGACAACAATACAAATACAGTGGAACCTTGGTTAACTAGTAACGTGGTTAACGAGTGCTTTGAAAGACGGGCAACTTTTAAAAAAAAATCCTGACTCGGTTTGCGAGTGTTGTCTCGTAAAACAAGCAAAATTCAAGCTAATTGGGTGTGCAATACCGCATTTAGCCAGAGGTGTGGGGGCGCCGGTGACACTCAGAACAGTTTGGAGCCCTTCGTAGCCCTTAAAGGGGAGGTTCCCCTAAAAAGAAACTTTTAACATTGCCTGTGTCTTCTTAATAACATTTAGAATCGGCTGGTAGTTTAAAAAAAAAACACCCGTACATACCATTTTCGGCATGTACTCTCACCGCCGCTTCCGGGTCTGGCGGCCGGGGATGGGCGTGCCTACTTCATTGACAGGCATCCGATCGACGCATACAGCGCATCACGAGATGCCGAAAGAAGCCGAACGTTGGTGCGCATGCGCCGTATAGAGCCGCACCAACGTTCGGCTTCTTTCGGCATCTCGTGACGCGCTGTATGCGTCGATCGGATGCCTGTCCCCGGCTGCCAGACCCGGAAGCGGCGGTGAGAGTACATGCTGAAAATGGTATGTACGGGTGTTTTTTTTTTAAACTACCAGCCGATTCTAAATGTTATTAAGAAGACACAGGCAATGTTAAAAGTTTCTTTTTAGGGGAACCACCCCTTTAAGTATTAACCCCTTCCATACAGGGCATTTTCACCCCCTTCCTGCCCAGACCAATTTTTAGTTTTCAGAGCTGTTGCACTTTGAATGACAATTGCGTGGTCATGCAACACTGTACCCAAACAAAATCTTTTTCCCCCCCCACAAATAGAGCTTTCGTTTTGTGGATTTTGATCATCTCTGTGGCTTTTATTGTTTGCGCTACAAACAAAAGAAGAGCGACAATTTAAAAAAAAAACACAATATTTTTCACTTTTTTATGTAATAAATATAATTTTTTTTTAGAAAAAAAAATGTTTTCCTCAGTTAAGGGCCGATACGTATTCTTCTACATATTTTTGGTAAAAATAAAAAAATTGCAATAATCGTATATAGATTGGTTTGTGCAAAAATTATAGGCCCAGATTCACAGAGCGATTACACCTGCGCAACAGGAGATGCGCGTGCGTTTCGATGCACGGCATCCCCGAAACGAGATACGCAAAAAATCTACTTTTTTTGTCCAGCGTAATTTCGTTAGACATGCACATCCGTCCGCGCAAAACTGCGCTAGACAGACCATTGATTTGCTAGTCAAATATGCTAATGAGGGACTTACGGGGATCCACAAAAGAACGTTGGGGCAACGCAGGCTACGCAGTGTGCGCAACAGCAAAATGTCCTGTCTAAAATTAGACCATATAAAAGCTGGTCTAAAAAGAGAAAAAAAGTCTACATGTTAGATAAAGCAACACTGTTAGTGAGGAGCTCAGCAGTCACACGTGTTGCACAACAATCTGTATGCCAACATGCCAGGGGCATCGTCGCGCATAGCTATACTACTGACTTTAGATGAGCAAAGAAGGAGGAGGGCACGGAGGATGGCACGGGAGAGGATATACCGCACACGCATAGACCTGTTTGGCATGAGTGATTCTGAGGTGTATCGCATCTTCAGATTCACCCCTCATGCCATCCTGGAATTAACCACAACCTGTGATCCTTTCCCCATCTGCCTGGTGGATCGGATGGCAGCCGGGTGTAAACAGACAGGCGGTGCGTTTCTATCCAACGGTGCATAGAGGAAAGTGGTCTGTGTCAGTGTCTGCTCTGCTGAGCAGGCAGATCTGCCAGTGGAGTCCACCTGTCTGAAAGAGCCCGAGCCCAGGCCCAGACCAGTCTCAAGGCCAGATTTAGAATTTAGGTGGTCTGCTGGACTTGAGGTTCAGCGGGTCCCTTGTACACAACAATTAAAATGCATAGCAAATTACAGTATTTACGCATCAAACTCTGTTTATTGCATGTCACTAGGGATGAGCTTCGCGTTCGATACGAACGTATGTTCGACTCGAACATTGTCTGTTCATACGTTCGACGAAATTCGAACAAAAGCGGTCGTTCGTGCCAAATTCGGGTGATGCAAAATGGCCCATAATTCACTGCGGCATTGCGCGCTGAGGATTGGCCAAGCATGCTGTATGTCCCGCATGCTTGGCCAATCACAGCGCGCAAAAAACGAAGAGCCATAATTGGCCAAAGCCTGGGTGGCTTTGGCAAATTATGGCTCAGGGCTTTAGCACACGCCCCACACTATATAAGGTCGCCTGCTGGGCTGCCTCGTGTAGTGTGTTCCGACTTGTTAATGAGAGCAGTCAGAGAGACAGAGAGATTGACTTTTTAGATAGCTAGAGCAGAGCAGGCAGGCTAGTCAGTTTAGCTTAATTTACAGTGTGTAGAGGATATATATACATCCCTAGGAGTTGTACATATATTTATACACTGTATAGCTTAGCTAGATCAGTTCTTCTAATTTACTGGCAGGCAGGTGATTGTGCTATTTAAAGATGTTATCACAGGTATAGACACCCAGCAGGTACAATATTTAAAGGAATTTTCCCTTTTTTTTTATTTAAGCATTTAATGATGCTTAACTTAAAAAAAAAATTCCTTTAAATATTGTACCTGCTGGGTGTCTATAGTTTGCCTGTGAAAACGTCTTTGAGAACCCGGGTCTTGCCCGAGGGAACATGTATCAATGGAAAAAAAAGTTTTAAAAACGGTCATTTTTTCAGGAGTCCTGCTCCTGAAAAAATGACAGGTTTTTAAACTTTTTTCCATTGATACATGTTCCCTCGGGCAAGACCCGGGTTCTCAAAGATGTTTTCCAACAATAACTTGAATATTGGTCTTTAAAATGATCGTTTTTGAATTCGAACGTTCGAGTCCCATAAACTTCAATTGGGTTCTAAACGTTCACGCGAACGGTCGGTCTGTTCGGCGGTTCTGGTGCGAACCGAACGCGGGGGTGTTCGGCTCATCCCTACATGTCACTGGAACTGACAAGTTATTCATACTTAGAAGGTGAAATGACTTACATATCTATAGTATATACCAGTATATATGTAAATAAATGCTAGCAATACTCCAAGTAGATTTTTAGGTAAGAATGACAAAGAATATGGCTATGCTGCCAGATACTCTTTAGTTTCCATAGATAACAATGGCTGACTCAACAATTTACACAACTAAATTATACTATGAGCCTGTCAGTTCAAACCTTTTAAGTTTATTTAAGCTAACCAACTAATATACCTATGGAGTTGGTGTACTTTAAATGACAGTGACAAATTTTACAAATGCATGGCACAACACCATTATGAAGTTGTCAGGACACGCACATGTGTAATTGTAGACTATTTTGCTCCAGAGGGTGAGCATTCTATCCGTGGTTCACGTGAGCTGCCAAAATTTGTTACAATACCAGAGCAAAAGGGTTTACAGATTATTGCAGGCAAAGTTTTGCTTGCCAAGATAAATTAAATAAAAATGTAATTATTATATTTTTTGTATAGCAGGCGCTCCTTTTTGTCAGTGGACCCAGTTATTGACCCCTTATAAATCCAGCACTGCTCATACCCCAATATGAGGGGTGAGGTCTCCATAATAACAACCCCCAACTCCCAGTACAGTAAATAATTTGATTTGTATATACCATGCTTACATTGCCCTAACATTTTCGGGGGATAATAATACAAATGTAATTGAATTGGTTATAACAGATATTATGTTTCAGATAGTGGTAACTGGATTCAGGATAAGTCCACCTTTATGGATAAAATAATAAATGCACACATAGGTGTGCGCAAGGGGTGTGCTGGATGTGCCTGGGCACACCCAGTGTGGCGCAGATTCTCCCTGCTGATATTTCTCCAAAGTTTCCAAACGGGGCTTCTAATTTTTTTTTTTAAATAAATAAATAATAATGATAAAAATGAAAAAATACTGACACTGTCTACTGCTCTACTGACACCATCCACTACCCTACTAGCACGTCCATGTTTTAATACATTTGGGGTGCACACCCTAATGCAATAGGCTGCACACACCTATGAATGCACATATTTTTACAGGGAAAAAATGTGCATTTATTATTTTTTTCAAAAGAGTCTGCAAAACATTGCACCTGCGATCAGGGAATTGCGAGTGCAATGTCAGTGGAATATGGGACTTGTAATTTCTTAATTTAAATGAATGACAGACTACCATGATAATTTTCAAATGTCACAGTGCCTGCAGGGGAGAGGAAGCCCCACCTGCTGTCACAGGGGAAGAGTTTGGGGGAGAGGGGGTCAGGAGCTCGAACATGTTACCTCTTATATACAGCTGTAACATGTTTTAAAAAGATAAACTTAGGGCCAGATTCTCAGCGGCGTTACGACGGAGTATCTCAGATACCCCGTCGTATCGCCGTTTTTTTTGCCTCGTATCTATGCGCGTGATGCTTAGCATCACTTTTGCATAGATACGCTTCTACATCCGACAAGTGTAAAACCATTACACTTGCGGATCGTAGTTGTAATGACAACTCCGGCCACTGGGTGGCCTTTACGTTGTTTTCTCATTTGCATATGCAAATGAGGTAGTACGCCGATTTTCGATCGCTTTTACGCCGCCCCGTCGTCGCGTACGTCGTTTTCGTCCACGTAAGGTTACCCCAGCTTCGATGTGGAGTAACCTTACGAAGTACCGTCGGATGCCGTCGGGTGCCGTCGGATGCCATGTTAAGTATGGCGTCGGGTCAGCTTCGGCTTTTTCCGTCGCTTACGTCGTTTTACTAACTCGTTCACGAATAGGGAGTTGCGTAAATGACGCTCACGTCGTTTTGACGTCGGTTTCAACTACGCTTTCCGACGTGAGCTGGAGCATGCGCACTGGGCTTTTTACCCCGGCCGGCACATGTGCAGTCCGTTCGACGCGGGGGCACGCTTAATTTAAATACAAGCCGCCCCATTTGAATTGCGCGGGTTTACGCTGGGCGATTTACGCGACGCAGGCGAAAACTACGGAGCAAGTGCTTTGAGATTAAAGCACTTGCTCTAGTACGATGCAGCGGCGTAGTGTAACTGGCTTACGCTACGCCGCCGGAATTCTATGAGAATCTGGCCCTTAGTCTTTAAAGTGATACAAAATGCTGTCCTTAGTCTCCAAAAATAATCCATACACTTCCACAGTTTAGAGGCCTTGTAATCTATTTTTCAATAAATTGTTTCTTGCTATGTTTTTCTATCTCTGTGTAACGTCCTCCACAAGTAAAAGGGGATGTAAAGCTTTGTGTTTTTTCACCTTAATGCATCCTATGCATTAAGGTGAAAAAACACCTTGCACTCACCGGCCCCTCCGAGTCCCGTTTTACTTACCTGAGACCCAAATTTACATGGACGCGATCCCGCGTTGCTTTTCCCGAGCTCTAGTCGGCTCTTCATTGGATGATTGATAGCAGCGCAGCCATTGTCTCCCGCTGCTGTCAATCAAATCAATGATGTGGGGCGGGGCCGAGCCATACACTTGGTGGCTATGGCCGCTGAGTGTATCACACGGGAGCATGCCCGCAAGGTAACCCCCTGGGGAGAGAGCTTCCCAGAGGAGGTTAGTTCTTGCAGGGAGGAGCCGAGAGAGCTGCCGTGGGACCCCAGAAGAGGACGTTCGGGGCCACTCTGTGCAAAACAAACTGCACAGTGGAGGTAAGTATGAAATGTTTGTTTTAAAAAAAAAAATTACTTTTACTTTTACTTTAACACGCTTCTCATTTTCCTCTCAGCCTTTTGATTGAAAGAAGTTGGTTTCACATGCAGAGCTGTATCCTGGCCTAGGCCAACAAGGCCCAGGCCTAGGGCAGCACTTTGCAGGGGGGCAGCAGGAAAAGAGTTCCCGGCCGGCTTGCGCTACACTGTTATTATTAGTCTAGCGCCCCCATAAAGCGGCCGCACTGCTTCTAGTATGCGGGCAGCCGGCATTCCGCAACTGTGGGGGGGGCACTTCCAATTTTGACTGTTTTATCATCCTGGACCACAAACTTTTCTCACTATGCTATATGTTTTTGCTGCACCATCTACTTAAAGTGGAACTATAGGCAACACTTTTACCATCCCTGTCCCATTGCGAATATTTTCCTTCACTTCCTGCTCTATGGGCAACCAGGAAGTAAGAGGAAATCTAAGTAAATTAAGGGAATCCATTGCCCCCCCCCCTCCCAGGGCCTCAGAACTAGTGTCCTCACTCGAAAATTTTAGGGCGGGTCTTAAACAACACAGGGTGTGGCCGTGACAGAAAGGGGTGGGTCATATTTAAATTAGGGGGTGCACGAGTTTAGTCAGGCCTAGGGCAGCACAAAACCTAAATACACCTCTGTTCACATGCACTGCTCTATGCACACTACAAATCCCATAGTCAATAATCCTTTTCCATCTCTGGACTGAGCAAACGAGTGTGGCTACACTACTACATACAGCGGGACCTTTGATAAAACTATCCTCTAGCAGGAAGTCAGATTACAAAGACAAAAAAAAAAGAATTTGGAAATTTGGAAGAAGTTGATTACAATAGAAGGTATGTTTGATTTAAAAATACATACGGTACTTTAATATATTTTTTTTAAACCAGAGTTTAGTGCCATTTGAACAAAATTACAGAACAAAGGCAGTCTCTAAACTGGTAGCCCAGCAAATTTAATAGAGTCACGCACACAGTCATAGCACATCAATGCTTTTCTCCAGCTTCAAAGCCTACCAGACACAAAATTTGCCAGTATCTGGCCTTTGTAACACCAACATCCTAGAATACTAACATGGAAAGTCATAAAATGGAATGGCTTTAATATGTTCAAAATCTCTACATTTGAATTGTTATAGTAGTGAAGACTTAGCTCTTATGGATAGCTATTGTTTATTACTCTTTTTCCTTTCCTCCAGCATCTCGAACATCTCTGAAGGAGACCAGGGGATCTTTATAAGGGGGCCTTGCAGCTTTACATTAGTCTGGTATTTTTACTCCGATAGGTGCAGAAAACAAGTGAATAACAGCAAATACAGTACATCTTTCCCTGGGAGGCTTTCCCCAAAGTCCAGGAGATCAGGCGCATAAAGGTGACTAGGCGCCCCATAACAGGCCTAAATGTTCTCTCCAAGGTAATGGAGAAAGCAGTGGTACAGCAGCTGCAACAGCATCTAGATACCCACAACTTACTCGACCCATTTCAATCAGGATTCCGTCCCGGACACGGGACAGAATCAGCATTGCTTAAGATATGGGACGACGTTCTCGAGGCTGCAGACGAAGGAGAATCTTCTCTTCTGGTTCTGCTGGACCTAAGCGCAGCCTTTGATACAGTTGATCACAAGCTGATCTATCCTGGTTCTCCTCTTTTTTGGAAAACCGATCGCAAATAGTGAAGCTAGGACCCTTCACTTTACCGTGCGGGGTCCCTCAAGGATCTCCCCTGTCGCCGATGTTATTCAACATCTATGTGCGTCCTCTTTTCGAAATCATCAGCAGCCAAAAACTGCTATATCACTCTTACGCAGACGACACGCAACTGTACTTCCGCATTTGCAATAAAAAGGATCACCACCTCAACCTAGAGACATGCCTCTCTTTGATAGAGGACTGGATGACAAAGAGTTATCTCAAACTCAACGGAGCGAAAACAGAACTTCTTCTGTTTCACGCCAAGCGTAGGAAACAATCGACAACAACCTGGATCCCCCCGCCCATTCTGGGCAAAATCATCACCCCTAGCGCCAAAGTCAAAAGTCTTGGGGTCATCTTTGACTCCGACATGACAATGAACGCACAAATAGGGGCCGTAGTCAGCGGATCTCACTATCTGCTGCGCCTACTATGCAGACTCACGCCTTTTATTCCCAAGAAAGACATAGCGGTCGTGGTGGGAGCGATTGTAAACTCCAGACTGGACTATGCAAATGCCCTTTACCTCGGACTCCCCAAGTACCAAATCGCTCGTCTTCAAGTCGTTCAAAATACGGCCGCCAGACTTGTGACTGGGAAAAAACCCTGGGAATCAATCTCACCTTCACTGAGATCCCTTCACTGGCTACCAGTCAAAGACAGAATCACCTTTAAAGCTCTCTGTCTAACGCATAGATGTATCCATGGGAATGCTCCCCATTATCTATGCGAAAAATTAAAAGTTTACAATCCCAATCGTATTCTACGATCCACCAATCAAAATCGGCTTCAGATACCGAAAGCCAGATACAAGTCTAAAGGAGACAGGAGATTCGCTGTCCAAGGTCCCAGACTATGGAACGCCTTACCAGCCAGCATTCGACTGGAGGAGAACTACTTAGTCTTCAGGAGAAAGATTAAGACTCATCTCTTTTGATCTCAAAAGAGACAGGAACAACAAGCGCCCAGAGGCGATTTACTTCGCATGTGCTGCGCTATACAAGTTCTTCATTCATTCATTCATTCATTCACTAGAGTATAAGCCGAGGGGGACATTTTCAGGACAAAAAATGTGCTTAAAAACTCGGCTTATACTCGAGTATTTACGGTACAGGGATATATAAGTGTAGCGGGGTCATCCTGTCAGAGTCTAATGACAGGCCATCCCCACTGAGACTCTATCCACATCTGTAAATATGTACAATACCTTTAAGAAAGCGATGCATTGTGGGACTGCATGTAACCAGAGATATGGACTCCATAGACTCTTAAGAGAATCAGACTACATTTCCCACAACACCCTGCCCTGATGGAACATGTGACGCCTCTGCACAGACTTGTGGGGGAGGCTACTTAAGAAGAGGGAGGGGCGCTTTTTCTCTCTCTCGGGACCAGCTTTTCTCCTCTGCGGAGCTGCTGACGGGGACAGCCGTACTGCTAGGCCCAGAAGCCTGGGCCTAAATTTCCTGAGAGGCCAGCCATCCAGAAGGAAGCAAGATTCCTGCATCCAGCCTATGTATCCGGTGATAGGAGAGGAAGCCCAGCTGACGATTGAAACAGTGGAAAACCCTCGTCCGGGATCTTTGTACCGTGGAGCTTTCCGAGAGAAGATCAGGCAGATCGGCCTGTCGGGTGAGAGGGCACATGCTCAGCTTTTAGCTCTCTTTTTTACACAAGACACTTTAGTATCATCTCACAGGCCTCCCGCCTCCCTGCTTAGTTTTCACCTTGAACTTATACCTTTTTCACTGTCTATCGTAGTTACCCAGAAGTAACTGACGCTGGCTAGCTATCAGCTCATCAACATTTAGGTCATGGGTCTTCAAACTACGGCCCTCCAGTTGTTCAGGAACTACATTTCCCATCATGCCTAGTCATGTCTGTGAATGTCAGTGTGTTACAACGCCTCATGGGATGTGTAGTTCTACAACACCTGGAGGGCCGTAGTTTGAGGATCCCTGATTTAGGTTGACCACGCTTTGTTGGATTAACTTTCCCTTACCTTTCCTTGTTTGTGGATTACAATTACAAAGTGCACCATCCGGTCGCAACGGGAACTTCAGCTGTTTGCAGGATCGCCTGATAGAGGGAGCTCGCGAGCACAGACTGTTCACCAGTTAGCTGAATGGTACCATTCTTTAGTATAGATCTGTTCCATTTATAAATGCCATTTTTGGATTTCTGCAAGGGCCCTTGCGAAATCACCCTGTGTTATTGTCTACAACTGTACATTTGATGGTGTAAATTAGTGTGTTTTCCTTGAGTATTCATTTAGTAAACTCACTCTCTTTGATTTAAATATACCACAGTGTGAGTGTATTCTTCTAGTTTGGAGGGGCCACCCATCATTCAGGTAATACTATTATTATACTGTCATTGAATATTGTATGCCTGTTATTGTGCCTCTGCCCAACAGGGGGTCACAATACATCCCCCAGACTTCTGGTGTGTCAAGGGAGGGTTCGAGCAAGTTAATAGGGGTGTGTTAAATCAAAAGAGAGTAGATCCCATAACAATCCAGCGGGTTCTTCGGGGGTAGTGCTAAACAAGTAATACTGACATATAATCACACACATAGGTTGGACTTGATGCACTTGTGTCTTTTTTCAACCTCACCTACTATGTAACTATATAACTGTTTCACTCTATAAATTATCTATCTGTGAATAAAAAATAAATAAAAAATTAAGAAACAAATTCAAAGCACATTTTGGTCATTATTACCTCTCTTTTAAAAAAAAACGATCTGCCTTTATGATGTATTGTAATCTACCTTGAATTATTTTCCTATAAATGTTAGCCATTGGTTTAAACAAATAATAAACAACAAAAATAAGATCACTTAATAGACTATATAAGAGGATGTTACCCTGCAGATGTTTTAAAGATTTAAAAAACATAGCATTGACTTTTATGTCCCTGAAAAGAGAAGCCGACCAATGTGAAAAATTTGGAATTTAAAAATAATAGCAGCAATATACATAAAATACACAAGGTTTCTAGATTTTAAATGGAACTGTGAGTCACTGGCCGCTTACCTTGCTTGTTGTTCCAGGCATACAGCTCTTTAACACCCAGATCATTCAAAGATTGGGACATGTCTAGTTCCTCTCTGCTGATTGCATCTTTCAACAGGGTGACATTTTCATGATGAAATTCACACTTTTCGCACACAGCTGGAAGAATGTTCCGCAATGGCACCGCTGGATTGACTCTCACAACAGCTTTCTGGGTGCCAAGATAGTTAACAATCAGCCGGACAGTTTTCTGGGGAATACAAAACACAAAGGCCAAACCATTGGAATCTGTCCACCCTGTCTACATTCTGCCACTGTACAGTGCGATGCAAAGGAAAATGGTCTTCCTACGTTCACCTGATACCTTTCATACAGATCCAGTGACTCATTAACATCTAGCTTGAAAAGAGGGTGGATCAGGTCAATTGAAAAAAGAGCTGCCTGGCTGGGTGTACAAAGCTGAAAGGTGCTCAATACACAAATGAAAAGCACAATCACACCTGGATTTATTTTACATTTCCTATGCCTGGCAAGTTGACAATGTGTTAGGAGGATTCACCTGAGTAATAAGGAGAAGCTTGCAGGTCTTTATGCATCAGTGATGATGAAGTCATACAAGCTAAAGTATGTAACTAGTTCAGGGAAAAAAAAAAAAAACAACAAAGCATATTGTAATATGCAAGATGTAGTACAAAAATATGCATTACATTGTTGCTATACACAAAACAAAGCCAACTGAAATAAACTCTAGTACTCACAGAGCTCATAATACAATTCTCATGATATGCCTGGATAAAAAAAAACAAAAAACAATACCTTAAACCGGCTGCTCAAAAGCACAGACATCCTTTATAGATAAACCTAATTCTGAAATGTACAGTATAGCCATGCATTGAATCGAGTCTCTGAACACTACAACATATTAGTAAGATATTTAATGGCCCGTACACACAATCCAAATATCGGACGGAAACGATCTTTCAAGGACGAGTCGTACGATTTTTGGATCGTGTGTACACTACTTTCTAGAGCCGATCACGACAGTTAAATCAATATTATTCAATCAGACAAATTTTCTTCGTACGATGCCAGATCGTACGATTTTCGTTTAGTCAGTATAGTTGTCGTCCGAAAATACAATACAAATACTTTACAACACATGACATCACTTCGGATTTTTTTTTTCTGTTGTACGAGAATTTTCGTGACTTTATTACCCTATTCAATTCCTACTTGTGACTATTAAGGGGAAAAAGTCGTACGATCTGTCGTACGATATTCGGATCATGTGTACGGAGCTTAAAGCATATTTATGGATTTTTCAAGTAAACTCAAAGAGACGCTGTCCCCAAATTTGCAGGTAAAAGCAAAGAAAAATTAATTATTTTAAATGCTTACTTGCAGTGTTTTTCTTTCCTTTAAATATTTTTTTATTTGCTTGCAATAGGCTTGCTAGAAAAAATTGCAGTGTCAATTCTCTAGCATAGTCCCCTCCCTCCTGCCATGTAATATTTTTTTACTCTTTTGGGATAGTGTAATTATTGTCTTTCCTGGCTTAACTCCTCCTTCCCTATAAAAGCTTTTATAGATACGAAGAGGAATACAAGAGAGTGTCACTTGAGAGACAGCTCGAAGTCAGCTGACAGTAGCATTCGGCAGCAGTCTCTGAGCTTTTAGATGTTTTGACTTTTGACTTTTTTTCATGCATTTTTTATTTCTTTGTTTTTGATTCTGAAGAAATCTACGCATAATCGAATAACCTCACAAGGCCATCTACTGTATCAGTTTATTCACCAATAACAATGGATTTTCAACCAAATTGCAATACAAAAAATGGAGAAAAAGAATCTACCTTGACTTCCAAATAATACATTTTTGAATCAATTTTACATTGATATTTTGCATATTGCATATTCGAGTATTCGCGAATAACACGAATATCACGGCGAATATTCGCTATTTCGAATATTCAAATTTTTTCAATTTTATTTTTAGAACAGATCACATCCTAGAGATCCCCATCGACGTCTAAAAGCATTGCTGGTATGATTAGAGACCTTGGGCCGAGTAGCTGCAGCGCTCATTTTATATTGCCGAAAAATCGCAATGCGATTATTCGGCAATAGCGATATCGCGCGATTATTTTATATTGTAATATACACGAATATTCTGAGCCAATCAGAGTGCTCCATTCCGCATTTCTCGAAATTTCGCAATTATTTTGTATTGTAATATATCACGAATATTCTGAGCCAATCAGAGTGCTCCATTCCGCATTTCTCGAATATTCGCAATTATTTTATATTGTAATATATCACGAATATTCTGAGCCAATCAGAGTGCTCCATTCCGCATTTCTCGAATATTCGCAATTATTTTATATTGTAATATATCACGAATATTCTGAGCCAATCAGAGTGCTCCATTCCGCATTTCTCGAATATTCGCAATTATTTTATATTGTAATATATCACGAATATTCTGAGCCAATCAGAGTGCTCCTTCCGCATTTCTCGAATATTCGCAATTATTGTGTATTGTAATATATCACGAATATTCTGAGCCAATCAGAGTGCTCCTTCCGCATTTGCCGAATATTCGCAATTATTTTGTATTGTAAAATATCACGAATATTCTGAGCCAATCAGAGTGCTCCATTCCGCATTTCTCGAAATTTCGCATTCGCAATTCGCAATTCGCATTCGCATTCGCAATAGCGAAAATTCGCAATAGCGAAAATTCCCAATAGCGAAAATTCGCAATAATTTAATTTCCAAAAAATATCACGAATAACATAAAGTGGCACATAATTGTGAAGTGGAAGGAAATTGATAAATGGTTTTCAACTTTTTTTTTTTACAATTAAATATCTGAAAAGTGTGGCATGCATTTTTATTCAGCCCCTTTACCCTGATACCCCTAACTAAAATCTAGTGGAACCAATTGCCTTCAAAAGTCACCTAATTTGTAAATAGAGTCCACCTGTGTGTAATCTAATCTCAGTATATATACAGCTGTTCTGTGAAGCCCTAAGAGTTTTGTTAGAGAACCTTAGTGAACAAATATCACTATGAAGGCCAAGGAAAACACCAGACAGGTTAGGGATAAAAATGTGGGGAATTTTAAAGCAGGGTTAGGTTATAAAAAAAATCCTAAGCGTTGAACATTTCACGGAGCACTGTTTAATTCATCATCCAAAAATGGAAAGAGTATGGCACAACTGCAAACCTACCAAGACATGGCCATCCACCTAAACTGACAGGCTGGGCAAGGAGAGCATTAATCAGAGAAGCAGCCAAGATGCCCATGGTAACTCTGGAGGAGCTGCAGAGATCCACAACTCAGGTGGAAGAATATGTCCACTGGACAACTATTAGTGGTGCACTCCACAAATCTGGACTTTATGGAAGAGTGGCAAGAAGAAAGCCATTGTTGAAAGAAAATCATAAGAAGTCCTGTTTTTAGTTTAGTTAGGAAAATGGATGGAGCCAAATACAGAGCAATCTTAGAAGAAAACCTGTAAGGCCGCGTACACACGATCAAATTTATCTGCTGGAAATGGTCCGACGGACCATTTCAGCAGACAAATTCGATCGTGTGTACGGGCAGACAGACAGGTTTTTCCAGCAGACAAATTTTAAAGCATGCTTTAAAATCTGTCTGCTGGGAACCCGTCCATCCGACATGTCTGCTGGCAGACTAACCAGCGGACATATCTGCCCGCACATGCGTCAAATGGATTTGAAGCATGTGTGGAAGTTTTTTACTTCCTGGTGCGGTGACATGGCAGCGTCAATGTCACCGTCACGTCACCGCGCTGTCTGACGGTGGGGATTTTGGTTTGATCGTGTGTACACGATCAAACCAATATATCCCAGCAGACAAATCCGATCAAATCAGTCTGTCAGACCGATTTGATCGGATTTATTTAGTCGTGTGTACGCGGCCTTAGAGTGTGAAAAAGACTTAAGACTGGGGCGAAGTTTCACCTTCCAGCAGGACAATGACCCTAAACATACAGCCAGAGCTACAATGGAATGGTTTAGATCAAAGCATGTTCATGTGTCAGAATAGCCTAGTCAAAGTCCAGACCTAAATCCAATTGAGAATCTGTGGCAAGACTTAAACATTGCTGTTCACAGATGCTCTTCATCCAATCTGACAGAGCTTGATCTATGTTGCAAAGAAGAATGGGCAAAAATGGAAATACTTTCAGGTGTAATTGCAGCGGGTGCAGCACAGGACTTCCTATGTGTCCCCAGAATGTTACTCTGCCCTCCTCTCATAACCCTCCAGCTCCCCCAATCCTTGAGCGCCCTGCCTTTTGCCAGTCCAGCTCAGAGTGAGTTAGGAAGCCGGGACAGCCGATGGGAGGTGAGCAGCAGCTGTGTGGAGGGAGCTTGTGTCAGATTCAACAGAGGGAGAAGTGAGTCCAGAAGCGAGTTAAAGAGAGCTGGTGAGTGTGAGGACAGCATTCATTACTGTTATACACAGCAATGTCTTCTCTGGCAGCACTGTGTTCCTGGCTGGCTCTCTGTGTGCATCCACACAAAGTCTGGTGACTGTGCAGGCAGCCCCTGAGTGGTGTACACACTTGGTGGGAGCTAAAGGGGAGTGCTGGTGCCTGGGAGGCAGGTGAAATAATGTGGTGGGAAATCCTGACAGGTAAATTATTCTCGCAGGTGACCTTGTCTGGGATAAGGGGGACACTGATCAAAGGGGGAATACAAATTTCAGGTGATTTCCCGATTTCTCTGTATGCATCCAGATCACACTGACCCTCAACAATGTCTGTTGGCAGGTTGGCGGAGCCCATTTGCTGTTTCTGCTGCCCTGATGTATAGAGACTCTTGAGACTCTGATGGTGGAGTGGGGTGAGTTGCGCAATCTGTTTTCCATGTCTGAGTTTTTTAATTTTCAGGATGGCAGTGTATACACTGCCAAATTGCTCTCTAACACTGGGTGATTTTAATGCTGCTCTTAGGGGTGTCTGGCATTTTTATTTCTCTGCCTCTAAATGCCCCTACATATTAGCCTATGTGTCCATGCACACACAGGTGTTTAGAGGAATTTAGAGCCATGGGCATTTAAAAGCAAAAAAAAACCACTGCCGGTGTGTCTAAGAGCAGCAGTGTTTTGGCAGAAAAAATGCTTGATGCACCTAAACAAGTTACAGACGTCTAGGGAAGATGGCCAAAGCATCCAGTGTGTATAAAGCAAAAATTTGGCAAATATAAGATAAAAATTAAGATAAATATGGATGTGTATGAATATCCTTAAACTTTATGATGAGCTTAATCTAGACCTTCATTTAATACATAATGTACTAGCCATAAAGCATACTGTATGCACAGTACAACTCCCTTCTAATTTAATTGACTTGTGATTTATATTAATGCCTAAAATAATATACAACAAGAAAACTGCATTGAAACACTAAAATCATTAAAGATGCAATTTTCAGTTCTTGGGCTTGACCACTTGCACACTCACCAAAAAAATAAAGAATATGTATGTGTATTGTGTACTTAAACATTGTTTATGTAATTTCCTTTATACAAGTAAACAATCAGAAAACATTAAACTTTGCTTTAATCTGGGATTCATTAAAATACGCCTATCATCCCCTAGAGAGGAATGCACGGGTTATATTTACTACTCATCATTTTAAACACCTATTTGGGAAGATCAAATACAACAGTTCTGAGATGATGCAAGTAGACAACACTACACCCTAAAACAAACCCTGGCTTTATGTTATTGTAGAGCCTCCACAACAAGGTAATGAAAATGCACAATTTGGAATAAGAATGATGGAGCATTAAATGGATGGATCATTAAACTTCAAGCTTGTTGGATTTCCCAAATAAATCAAATTACTGCTGCAGCTTTCTACTGCTCAGTAGAGCCCCAGCAGTGTTCCTTCAAAAATAATGCCGCGTACACACGATCATTTTTTGTGATGAAAAAAAACGACGTTTTCTGTGAAGTAAAAAACGACGTTTTTGAAACGTCACTTTTCAAAGACGATGTTGCCTACACACCATTGTTTTTTCACAAAAAGCGAGGTTACGTTCACCACTTTTTTCCATTGAAGCTCGCTTCATAACTAGCTTCTGGGCATGCGCGGGTTGAAAAACGTTGTTTTAAAAAACGTTTTTGCTACACACGGTGACTTTTTGTGAAACAAAAAACGACGTTTTGAAAAACGACACAAAAAATTCAAGCATGTTGGAATTTTTTTTTGGCCGTCTTTTTTAAGACAAAAAACGACGTTTTGCCCACACACGATCAATTTAAATGACGTTTTAAAAAACGACGGGTTTTTTTCATCGCAAAAAACGACCGTGTGTACGCGGCATTAGAGTTATCAGCCAATTTGTGTGGGTTATAGACCGATCCTCCTTAATTGTGGCTTAGATTTGTTGTGTGAAATTGATCAGGACAGATAATTATTTCTGAATTAAGGATCCGTGCATACTGGGCTGAAAAAAAAATGCCAGTTCCATTGGCACTAAACGCTGAACTCAAAATATGCCTCTAATTATCCTAATGTGCATGGGCACATAGGATAACATTGAGCTGCTTCTACAGTCAAAACACAAAACCCCTGTGGAAGCAGCACTTTTTTAAGACGGTTGCATGGACTGTATTTCTACATGAGCAGTGGTTAGAAGCTTGCTCAATTAAGAAATACATTTGGGATTTAAAATATATAAACATTTATACTTACCTAGGTAGATGCAGCATCGATCCAATGTTACATCTGCCCTCTGCCGACTCTAAACTGAGAACTGAGCGATCAAACACTGCCGATTGCTCAGGTCTCCCCCACCGCTCTGAACAGAGAGCTGTGACTGTCAGTTAGGGGTTCTCTGCTCTCCCCTCAGTGAGCATTGGGTTGTTGAGGGGCAAGAGGTGCTAGCTCAGGCTCTCAGCACATTGCTGAGAGACTGATCCAAGTGCAGGTCCAGGCTTCTGGATGGACACCAACCATATTGTCAGGATCTTTCCCGAGCCTGGACAACCTGAGTGACGTCAGCCGACAACAGACAAGCTGAAAACAAATCACAGAAGTGCAAAACAAATTGCACTCCTTTGATCCAAAGCTTTGGCCATACTTCTCCTTTAAAGGGGTGTTCCAGCCAAATGTTGTGTTTATTAAAAGTCAGCAGCTACAAAAAGTGTAGCTGCTGGCTTTTAATAAACACTCACTTACCTTCTCCACGCGTTCCAGCGAAGCGCCGGCTGGGGCTCCGTTCCTCTCCCCCCTCCCCGGGCGGCGTCTTCATTCTAACTGTGGGCACCCAGCCGTGACAGCCTTCGACTTCACGGCCGGGAACCCACTGCTCATGCGCACGCGGCGCAGCCCGCCGCTGATTGGACAGGCGATCTTCTAGGACCTGTCAGTGTCCCAGGCGGTTGAAGCCCCCCCCCAAAAAAAATTACATGCCAAATGTGGCATGTAAGGGGGTGAGGAGTGGGTTAAGCGGAAGTTCCAAATTTGGGTGGAACTCCGCTTTAAGTTGTCTGCCAGAAGTGTAAGGAAGCGCATGGAAAATCATTGCTCTTTACTATGCTGGCCCCTGGAACACAAACTTCCCTGCACATAAATAAGTCATTTATGTGTGTCACAGAAGATGGCGGGAAGATGATGGGACCATTCTGGAAAGTGCAGGACGACTCGCGTATGCACAGTGGAAAACTGTCTGAAAAGCCTGAAGGCTTCACTGACGGTTTCCCTTACTTGCAATGCTGGCACCTGCACCCAAATCCAATGGACATATTGCCTGGCTACCTGGACAGGTGTATGTCCTTATATTAAAAGTCAGCAGCTACAGTATTTGTAGCTGCTGACTTTTTGTTTTTCTTTTCCCCAGGCTGGAACTCTGCTTTTAGGCCTCTTTCACACGGAGCGGTCCATTTTTCGGTCCGCTCCGTGTGTCCGTCAGCTCAGCGGGGGGTCTCCGCTGAGCTGTCGGGCGGACAGGGCGGTCCCCGCACACTATACAGGGACCGTCCTGTCTCTCCTCCGCTATCCCCTATGGGGAATCGGGTGGAAACAGACCGTCTGTCCGTTTGCATCCGATCCGCCGGACGGAAGAAAAATAGGACATTCTTCTGTCCGAAAAAACGGATGCGGATCCGCTCCCATAGGGGCCCATTACAAGTCCGTAAACGTACTTGTAATGAGCGGACGAACGGAGCGGACATGTGAAAGGGGCCTAAGGGTTGATTTACTAAAACTGGAGAGTGCAAAATCTAGTGCAGCTGTGCATAGAAACTAATCAGCTTCCATTATTTTGTGTCAAAGCCTCATTGAACAAGCTGAAGTTAGAAGCTGCATGCTGATTACCATGCACAGCTGCACCAGACTTTGTGCTCTACAGTTTTACTAAATCAACCCCTTAGTATCTAAAAGTAAATATTAGTAAAATATTGGTGACAAGCACAGTCTAACATTTGTTTAGAATCACTAATTGGAGCTGAGGTATTTACTTGCTTTAGCACAAAACATCTGAACGGGGTTGTAACAGCAAAAGTTTTTTTTATCTTCATGCATTCTATAAATGGATACACAGAGCTGCAGCTAGGCTTGGGTGCCCCCATAGCAAGCAGCTTTCTGTGGGGGCACTCAAATGGGGGGGAGGCCAGGAGAGCCAAAGAGGGACCCGAGAAGAGGAGGATCAGGGCTGCTCTGTGCAAAACCCACTGCACAGGGAAGGTAAGTTACTTTGTTACTTTTATTGAAAAAACAGGACTTTATAATCACTTGAACCTCTCACCTCAGGAATCTTTGGAGCCGGTTTTCTTACTTTCACTTCTTGCACTTTTTCCTTCAGAAAAATTGTTTGTAAATCCAAAGTCCCAATAAGAGTGTTTGGCCTTAAAAGAAAAGGTTGCTGTGATGCTCCAGAACGGGCTTCTAGAGTGTGTTGAGCAGGATTCAAGTGGTATTGGCTGCACAGATCTACTAAAAAGTCCATCACGGCTTTACTAGAAAAAAAAAGTGTTATTGTTAGTAGAACATTCTTCTCTGTGTCTATAACACTCATTTAACATCACTGGTATTCTTCAAACTCTACCAAGTCCTTACAAATATTTCAGGTTTGTGGCAACAGTTCAGCACTGACTGTTTTTAGCAAACTAGATCCTCTCATCCGGGGACATTTTTTTTTTTACTAGTAATGGCGGCAATCAGCGACTCTCTGTCCGTCCCCGCCACCTGCCTCACAGCCTGTCAAGTCTTACTCTTCAGGCCCCGGCTACTACTGGGTGGGGAGCGGAGGAAGATCACTCTGCCAGGGAAGGCAAGGAGATAAGCAGGCAGGCGACTTGCCGGGACTTGAGCCAAGGCAGAAGAAAATGTGAGCAGAGCTGGATGGACATGCACCCAAAACTGAAGAAATATTCCCTCCGCTCCAACAAGCACATGATCTTAAAAAATAAAATAAAAATACACCCCCCTAAGTAGGAGCGGCAGAGCGGGGGGGGGGTGTAATTCAGATTTTTTTTTTATTCTGCACTGATGGTCTTTGAAATTGCCCCAGCCCCTGTTCAAATCCAATCTGGGGACAAAACCGGGGACAGACTTGGTCCGGGGACAGTGTCCTCAATCCGGGGACTGTCCCTGGAAACCGGGGATGTCTGGTCACCCTACTCTACCACCAGATAATCTGTATAACAAGTTACACCATACATTTACATCTTGCAGTGATCCATAGGTGAGTTGGAAGTATATGATACAAGCAGGTGAAACTTTTTAAAGGATGGTACAGTATATTTCTAGAGTTTCTGTTATTTGAGCATAAAATTCTGTGATTATGCAAGCGTCAATTACTATGTTAGTTCCAATTAGTTATCCACCAAATTATCTTCTTACTGCCAAGCCAGGCTTAAGAATCTGTTATAATTGGCCAATACAAAATGATAAAACAATAAATAAATAAAAATTAAAGCAAGATACCATCTTTCATGCCAACAAAAATGTAAATACTTAAACTGTTGTTGTCGGGTTGCTTTTGTTATTTTAATTATTTTCACAATGGAAAACTGGTTAAAAGTGGTATATATTTCTAGAAAATTGCAGCTTTCAACCAGGTTTTGAACACAAAAACAACAACACTGATCAAGCCAACCTATCAAAACTATAAAATAATCAAAATTGTTGGTAGCAGATTGTAAACCAAAGCAGGCTGAAAGTGGTTTCAGACTGAGTAACTGTTTACAAACGCATACTTGGAGAGAAGCACAGGAGCTGAAAATTGTTGGTCTCCTTTTGAAAATGCTCATTCCCTGGCTGTGTCTGACATGAATACTTTTGAGTTATATACACAGTCAATGAGTGTCAGAAGTGTGTTGGAATTCCTTATCTCTATGCTCACTCTAGGTCAGTTGATAACATTTGACTTACACTGCTGTGTTGCATTAGCATGCATCATTTCAAGAGATAACTTGTGTAGAATGATGGAAGCCCATTTATTTAAATGGGATACCTAATGAAACAAAAAAATTGCATGCACTATTTTTTGTAACACAGTATGCCACAACGCAAAGTGGTGCATTACTATGCATTTTGGTGTGCTAAAATGTACATGCTTTGGCCAAGAGAGCTGGAGTTCTATTATAGCCCTGTACACATGCTCGGTTTTCTCGTGGTAAGAAGTCCGCCAAGCAAACCAAGGAGAAAGCCGAGAACCCCGCAGGAAAACTGCCATGGGGCTTTGGCCGGGAATCCCAGCCGTGTGTATGCTCCATCGGCACTGCCTCTCAGTCTTTCCCATAGGTAAGTAGTAGATTTGGTAAAAATAGAAAAGGTTCTCTATTTTGTCGATGGGATTTTCGGCTGTTTTCCTGATGGGAAAACTGCGAGAACGCATACACACGTCCGGTTTTCCCGGTCAAAAGCTCTCCTGTCAGTTTTCCTGCCGGGAAAACTGATTGTGTGTACGAGGCTTAAGAATGGATAGCACCATGGCACACTTAAGCACTGATTTCCTGAGGCTGGATTTATACTGTTGTACTGTGTCAATGCATGTATGTTTACATATGTTCTATAAAGGCAGCCTATTCTATAAAAAGCCTGTATAAAGCTGGGTACACACAGCCTGAATGTCAGAAGACAATTGCCGGTTCAAAAAAAAACGCAGGCATTTGGCCCTTGTGTATGTCGGTCTGTCTGACAGAAGCCAGGAGTTTGGAAAACCAGCAGCTGACCATTTCCAGAGCAGCGCTGATCGGAGTGATCGGAGTGTTCTGGCAGGGGCCGGGGAGCAACCCACTGTCAGTACACGAAATAGCTCAGTAAAGGAGATTGCTGTACTTACCTTGCATAGTGAGTACAGAGGCTCCAACCAGAGCTGACAGTTTTTGAAGGGGAAAAAACCTATAGCGTGTACCAGGCTTATACCATGGATCATTTTTTTTTTGTCCATCAGTTGGCAGGCTGATCAAAAAAAAACAACAAAGGAATTCCCCCATCCACATGAGCAAGGTGAATGGAGGAATCCCCTTTGCTGTGCTATTGTATATAGATAATGGGGACTATCAGTATACACTGATCAGTGCAGATTGGCTGCAAGAGCTGATCAAATGAAAGTTTTCCAAAAGTTCCATTTGAGAGAAGTCTATCATTGGACTGACTTCTTTTGATTGGGAATGGCCACAGATGGATCAAAGTTAAATTGGCTCCTGCTAAATCAGCCAATTTTCCATCTACAGTAAAACCTTGGTTTGAGAGTAACTTGGTTTGACAGTGTTTTGCAAAACAAGCAACATGTTTTAATAAATGTTGCCTTGATATACAAGCGATGTCTTGATATAAGAGTAGTGTCATGTCACAACTGAGTATAAAAAAGAAGAGAGGAGCCTCTAAGTGTAGCACAATATGGTTACATTTAATGAAGGTACAACATTTAGCAACTTATTGTTACACTTAGAGGCGCCTCTCTTCTCTTTTATACCCTGTAAAAAAATGCTTTGATATACAAGTGCTTTGGATTACAAGCATGTTTTCGTAATGAATTATGCTCGCAAACCAAGGTTTTATTGTATCTATGGACAGCTTGAGGCACCAAAACAGGTGCATGCACTAGTTTTTGTAATGCAGTAAACCACAACTCATAGTAATATATTACTGTACATTGAGTTGCACTGCTATGCAGATGCATTGGTAAGGTAAATTATGGTAAATTGTGGTGTCATTAAGAATGAATGAAACCACAGTGTTTCAATGCGCATGACAAGTGTCTTTGTGCATTTTAGTAACATTTGCACATAGCAATAGTGCAAACTCATTTTAAGAAAAAGCTGATGCCAAAGCATGTCTGCCAGGGACCTAATATTTCAGATGGCAAGGGTAAAAAATTGCAGCCAAGAAAGCTCTTTAATGGCAGGTGCACCTGAAATCTACAGTTAACAACTGGCTACATTTTTATAAGTCGCACCATTCTGATAATAATGCTGTACATACTGTACCAACCATAACCCTATTTTGGCTAAAGCTATACAGGAATAATTACACTTACTACCCTTAATACATAAGTGTCTGAGCAAAGTTACAACTCTAAATTGAAAGCAATTAACCTATTCAATCCCAGAAAATGAGCTTAAAAATAATTTTAACTAGACAGAATGTCAGAAGTGTCTTCACTATCTGACTTTCTTGTCGCCATGTACGTTCTACCTATAATGCCTAATACAGCTATTCTGCTTCTCACAATACAGTACCACAGACTAAGATACAACTCACACGGAGATTAAAATCTTGATACGTCTGCCAGCTATTCTTAGCAGCACTCTGTAATCAGTCTCTTAGTGCCACTTCCATTATTCACAAGATGATACTTAAAACTAAGACTTGAAAATAAAGTACAGAATATTACCTGACAAATTAACATATATCTTGCACACCCACTATGACACACTACTGAATTATTTGTCACATAAAACTGAAAACTTGCAGCGTTTTAATTTAAAGAGGAGTTCCACTGGTTGTTAAGTTTTGTAAAAGTCAGCAGCTACAAAAAGTGTAGTTGCTGACTTTTAATAAACAGATACTCACCTCTCCCACAGGCCAGCGATGTGGCTATCAAAGTGCC
Organism: Rana kukunoris; assembly: GCA_029574335.1. Lineage (NCBI taxonomy): Eukaryota > Metazoa > Chordata > Amphibia > Anura > Ranidae > Rana > Rana kukunoris. The sequence continues at coordinate 176,649,967 of CM056053.1, read as the reverse complement.
TTTATCTTCTGTACCTGTCTTTTTGAACTTCCTAGGTTGTAAACAGTTGTGTACATTATCCATTTCTCGTACAGCATTTAATTAAATTGCTCCTAAAAAAAATGGCAGTTTAAAAAATTGATACATGTCCCCAGGGGCAGGACCCAGGTCCCCAAACACTTTTTATGGCAATAAGTTGCATCTAAGACTTTAAAATGAACACTTTTGATTTTTCACATTCGTGTCCCATAGACTTTAACGGTGTTTGCATGTTTGCACACATTTTTTGTTGTCTATTCGCATGTTCTGGTGCGAACCGAACCCGGGGTTGTTCAGCTCATCCCTAATGATGGTGATAATAATAACATTTACTTGTAGGTACTTTGTTAGTAACTTAAAAATCATGTACAATGCATTTTAAATTATATGAGATTGGTGATATTTAATTACTGTATTTATTGGCATATAACACTCGCTTTTTTACCCTGAAAATAGAGGCTAAACTGTGCCTGCGTGTTATAGTCCAGCTCACAGCTCAGTCAGTGTCAGAGGGAGAGTAGGACGCTCCATGCTTCCGCACGAGTCTGCTCTCGCCAGGGACCAGACAGACAGTCAGAGATCAGGCAGACTGCTAGGCAGGTTCTCTCTATCCCTCCAGAGACCAGAGACTCACCATCTGGCTTCCATCTGGCCTCCCCCTGGCTTCACCAGATCCCCCCTGGCTCCCCTTCTTCACCCCCTCTCCAGGGGAACCAGCAGGTAAGCCATCCACTGTAGGTGCAAGCGGCCGTCCTTATCAGGACAAGCTGCTGCTACCTGCTCAATTCCTCGGCTCTTACCCTCTCCATAACTCCCCTCCTGTACCCCCACGCCATCTCCCCTACTCTAGTTAACCATCCGCCACCCATCCGAAACCATTTTACGTCTTTTCGGGCGTTTCCCATTGCTCCGCGCCGGCCTGGAAGCATTTTCGGCAGCCGCAACTAGGAAAGGCCACGGCTTCACCCGCGGCCTAGCGGCGCGCCGCTTCTCACCCCTGGCAACTGTCACCAAACACCTGATACGGCCCCGAAACCCCCCCAGACCCCTGGAAAGTATCTTCCACCCCCTGTCCACCGATCCTGGCCCCCACAGCAGCACCGATCCACTTAATCTGGGTGCTCACCAGTCTGGATCCTGCTGCTGGATCAGTGGCCATCTTACTACACCCAGCCCTAATCTCCCCTTTCTCAACATCATTACAACTTGATCCGGGGTTTACCCGATCGCTTTTCAAGGGGTCAGGAAGGAATTTTTTTCCCTACCGCAGCATATTGGCGTAGCACGGTCAGGGTTTTTTTGCCTTCCTCTGGACCAAGTCAGGATAGATGATTCAGTTAATCCTTGAAAATCCCCCCCCCCCCTCCTCGGTGTTGGCGACTATGGTTAATCTGCAATACTCGGCAGAGACCATCTGGGGTCTGAGGCGATTTGCCGCAATACTACCAGCCATCACCAAAAAAACCCTTCGAACTGAGCAACTTCTGAGAATCGATCGTCGATCGACTATCAAAAATCTCAGCCGTTTGCCCCAGCCTAAGCACATATCGTGTGCTTTGATCAACACAAGATCGGCAGTAAAACACCGACTAGAAATCCATGATTTCCTCCTACAATACGATGTAGACTGCCTCTTTATTACAGAGAGCTGGCTCACAGCCGACTGTAACACCATTCTAGGAGAAATGGTGCCAGAAAATTATCGTATTATAACAGAAAATAGAATAGGGCAAAGAGGAGGAGGACTGGCTGTGATCCATAAGACTCATCTTGCGATCACAAAACCAGTACTTCAAAACCCTCTTCCATTCATGGAAACCCTTAGGCCGCGTACACACGAGGGGATTTGTCCGCTGAAAACGGTCCGATGGACCGTTTCAGCAGACATCTCCGCTCGTGTGTATGGGCTAGCGGACAGATTTCTCCACCCGACAGATTTCAAAGCATGCTTTGAAATCCATCTGGTGGGAATCTGTCCGCCCGACATGTCTGCTGGTTAGTACACTTACCAGCAGACATGTCGTCCCCCACCGCCGCCGCGCCGCCGCCGAATGGATTCGGCGCATGCGCGGAAGTGTTTTACTTCCTGGTGCGGTGACGTGGCGGTGACGCGGCGGCGTCAACGTCACCGCCGCGTCACCGCGCCGTCCGGCGGCGGGGAATTTGATCCGATGGTGTGTACACGCCATCGGATCAAACTCCCGATCGGACATATCCGATGGAAATGGTCCGCGGACCGTTTTCATCGGATATGTCCGATCGTGTGTATGGGGCCTCACTCTACAACTGCAAGTAAACTCCCAGGAGACCGTCCGGATTCTACTCTGCTATAGGCCACCCGGCCCAAAATCGCAGCTTCTCCCTTCATGGACGGACTTTATCTCCACCTATACCCTGAACAGCAAACGCCTTCTGCTGCTCGGGGATTTCAACCTCTGGGCCAACTCCTCACAAGACCCCGTTGCTGACGCCTGTATTGACCACATGGAAGGATTAGGGCTACAACAATTAGTATGTGGGCCCACACATGCTTCAGGTCACACACTCGATCTCATTTTCAGACTAGATCTGGAAATAGAAATCTTGGGAAATGAACCATTGCCATGGACAGATCACCATGCAATCAAATTCATTATCCCCAATTTCCCCCCCCTAACAAAAACATCAAATCCATTGACAACTCACTGGACTAGATGTCAGAAGAAGCTCCACTCGGAATTCTTCAAAGCCACATTAAGGAAAAAATAGAAACAATTCAGCCGCATCAAACGGCTGAAGAAACACTTGAGGCCATAAACACAGCCCTATCACAGGCAGCTGACTTAACAGCGCCAAAACGTAAAACCCACATCCGAAAAAAAAACTCCAGCTGGTTCAACAACCAACTGGCGTTATTGAAGCAAGAACGCAGAAGGGCTGAAGCCGCCTGGAAAAGAAACTCATCTGATGAGAATCTTCCCATCTACAAGGCAATAACAAGGACATATCATAAAGAAATCTTCAAAGCCAAGAAAGACTATTTTTCTGAGGCTATCAATAGCGCCCTGAATCGCCCCCGCGAACTCTTCAAGCTGGTCACTCAGACCATGAATCCAGGATGTCTTGAAGCCCCCAATTCCGACACACAAGAATTTTGCAATGAATTGTCGGATTACTTCATCAATAAAATTGAGGGTATCCGGCAAAGCATTCAGCAAAACAATTCCCCTCGTAGCCCCCCAAATTCAAGCTGGAACTCATCTCTACCCAAGCCACTAAAAATATTATCGGCACTCTGCGCAACAGCACTGCACCGAACGATATTATCCCTACTACGCTGCTGAAGGAATGCGCCGACATCCTGGCACCTCCTATCACGCAGCTTATTAACCAATCTTTCGTGGAGGGCATAGTACCCTCCCAGTTGAAGGAGGGCGTAATTAGACCCATCCTGAAGAAACCCACCCTGGATCCCAAGGATCCACTCCACCGCCGCCCCATAACAGGCTTAAGTGCTCTCTCTAAGGTCATGGAGAAAGTAGTGGTACAACAGCTGCAACAGCATCTAGATACCCACAACCTACTTGATCCATTTCAATCAGGATTCCGCTCCGGACACGGGACAGAAACAGCATTGCTCAAGATATGGGACGACGCTCTCGAGGCCGCAGACGAAGGAGAATCTTGTCTTCTGGTTTTGTTGGACCTAAGCGCAGCTTTCGACACTGTAGACCACAAGCTTCTATTGACTCGGCTAGCTGAAGTAGCCAAAGTCGCAGAAGGCGATCTCTCTTGGTTCTCCTCTTTTTTGGAAAACCGGTCGCAAATAGTGAAGCTAGGACCTTTCACTTCTGAAAAACGCACGGTGTCATGCGGAGTCCCTCAAGGATCCCCCCTGTCGCCGGTGTTGTTCAACATTTATCTTCGTCCTCTTTTTGAAATTATTAGCAGTCAAAAACTGCTTTATCACTCATACGCAGACGATACGCAACTGTATTTCCGCATTTGCAATAAAAAGGATCACCACCTCAATCTAGAGACATGCCTCTCTTTGATAGAGGACTGGATGACAAAGAGTTATCTTAAACTCAACGGAGCGAAAACAGAACTTCTCCTGTTTCACGCCAAGCGTAAGAATCTACCTGCAACAACTTGGAGTCCCCCACCCATTCTAGGGAAAATCATCACCCCCTGTGCCAAAGTCAAAAGTCTCGGGGTCATTTTCGGCTCCTACATGACAATGGACGCACAAATAGGGTCAGTTGTCAGCAGATCTCACCATCTGCTGCGCCTACTACGTAGACTCATCCCTTTTATTCCCAAAGAAGACATTGCGGTCGTGGTAGGAGCAATTGTGAACTCCAGATTGGACTATGCAAATGCCCTTTACCTCGGACTCCCTAAGTACCAAATCGCTCGTCTACAAGTCGTTCAAAATACGGCCGCCAGACTTGTGACTGGGAAAAAACCCTGAGAATCAATCTCACCTTCACTGAGATCCCTTCACTGGCTGCCAGTAAAAGACAGAATCACTTTTAAAGCACTCTGTCTAACGCATAGATGTATTTATGGGAATGCGAAAAAATAAAAGCTCATAATCCCAATCGCGTCCTGCGATCCACCAATCAAAATCTACTCCAGATACCGAAAGCCAACTACAGGTCCAAAGGAGATAGAAGATTCGCGGTCCAAGGTCCCAGACTATGGAACGCTTTACCAACCAGCATTCGGTTGGAGGAGAACCACTTAGCCTTCAGGAGAAAGATCAAGACTCATCTCTTTTGATACCAAAGGAGACAGGAACAACAAGCGCCCAGAGGCGATTTAGTTCGCATGTGCCGCGCTATATAAGGTTTCATTCATTCATTCATTCATTCATATACGCAGGGGGCTGCGGAAAGTTTTTTTTCCTGAAACTTCCCTCTTAAAGTTAGGGTACGTGTTATACGCCGATAAATGGTATATACTTTCTTGCAGACCATGATGGCAAAAAGCTTGGCGTATTAATTAATGTGGACTGATGTAATGTCCTGAAGAAGAGGCTATATGCCACAAAAAATGTAGACCTGCCTCTGGAAAAAAGATGTGTTGTAAAATGTTATTGCATGGCTGTTAGCAAGGAAATTTTGATATATATGTAACTTGTTTTTTTTATGAGGGATGATATTGATGGATAAATACAAAATTAAAAAAAAAAAAAGCTGTATGATAAAACACTTTTATTTGCTTCTGTATGTGCCAGTTATATACAGTAGTCCCATTCTTTTCAAGAGAATTTTAGGTTGTATTAGGGCCCTTTCACATGTGAGGATCCGTACATGTCTCATCTGCTTGCTCAGCGGGGATCGCTCCATTGATCCCCGCTGAGACGGCAGATGACAGGGAAGTCCCTGCACACTGCCCGCCCTGCGAAATCTCCGCTCTCCTCTATGGGGGGATCAGATGAACACAAACCGTCTGTCCGTGTTTACCCGATCCGATCTGCAGACGGATGGAAAAATAGAATTTTCCTCCGTCTGCAGAATCGGACTATAGCGGGAACCGATGAGATCGGGTGTCAGTGGATGTTCATCCGCTGACACCCGCTATCCCATAGGGATACATGTATGTCTGTATTTCATCCAAAGACGGATGAATAAAATACAGACATACTGTCCACTGGTGTGAAAGGGCCCTTAGGGATTAGAAAGCCTACAATTTAATATATAATATGTAACCTTCTTGGTGTTATTATACAGTAATTATGCACTTTTTCAGTGTATGACTTATTTAAAAAATGATGGACCAATTAAAGAATATCAATAGAAATGAACATATTTTAGTGCATAACAGCCTCAACATGACCAGACCAACAACTGCTATGTTGTATTTGAATTATGAGGCCTCGTACACACGACCGAGGAACTCGTCGGAAAAGACACATTGTTTTCCTCGACGAGTTCCTTGTTAGGCTTGTCGAGAAACTTGACAAGCTGTCTTTACGTACACACAGTCAAGACCAAATCTCCTCGTTCTCATACTCAGTGACTTCAACAGATACAATGGGGAAGTTCGATTCCACTAGCACAACCCTTGGGGCTGCTTTTGCTAATCTCATGTTACTGCGTGTTAGGTAAAAGTTTGGTAAGAGACATTTGCACTTTTCAGTCTGTTACAGCGTGACAAATGTGCTATGTCCATTACAAATACTACTTTTACCGAAGGTGCGCGGGTTTCTTAGCATACACACCAACGTGTTTCTCGTTGAAAAACCAGCCCGACGAGGAACACGACGAATCCCTTCGAGGAAAAGGAGAAGTTGCTCTCTTTTTTCCTCGTCGAGTTCCTCTTCAGTTTACTCGATGAAAAGCATATGGCAAAAAAGCTCTCCCACCAAGTTTCTTGATGGATTCTGTCGAGGAAACCGGTAGTGTGTACGCGGCCTCAGTCTAGCCGGTGCTTCCCAACAACTTTACCAGTTAAATGACTTGTTAGGATGCAGACTGTTTCTTAAGTATTCTAGGTAACTAATCATTACTACAATATATTATATTAAGAATCAAGGTGTGGTTCTGTATCTAGAGTAGCACCCATGATACATATTGCATAAGAAACCAATTAAATTATTTTTAAAATACTGTAGCAAAGACTGCCATGTGTTTAGGGAGACAAATTTAGAAGAAACAAGTGCTGTCATAAAAATTATGTCCTTTACAAGGACACAACTAGAAATTATCGGGTCCTCCTAGTTAGGCTTTGTCTTTAAAGTCCCTCCCAATTTACTGATTACATCCTTTAGCAACCTTGCAATGTAATGAAATGTTGTTATACTTTCATTATGTTGAGCAAAATGCATCTACAGTACAAGGGCTCAGGCATGGATGAGCAGTTTTCTCTCATTTTAAAAGCAGCTCAGAGCAGGGGGGCTGTCATAATGAGAGGGCATACCTGGGCACTGCCCAGGGGCCCCAGCTGCATGGGGGGCCCCCTGTACTTTCCCCAAAGCAGCTGGTCCTTGAGCCCACGCTGATCTGAAATTGGGCGCCCCATGATGGCACTGAGAGTGATAGCCTCCTACCTACTTGATGTCTGTTTACCTGCATTGTCATTATTGTAGGAACCCCAGAGCATTATTTTACCCAGGGGCCCATGATGCCATTAAGACCGCCCTGACTCAGAGAGGTTGCTGGAGTGGCTGTAACTGCTTAGGCTTTTTGAACATCACACACATTTTAGCAAAGCAATGAGTATATGCGTATGGAACTGCATTGTACTATGAGAGTCTTATAATGAACTTTCACTTAGAAGTACTGAGGTTAAAACGGAGGTTCACCCAAAAGTGAACCTCCGCTTTTCGGAACCCTCCCCCCCTCCAGTGTCACATTTGACACCTTTCAGGGGGGAGGGGGTGCAGATACCTGTTAGATTACCTATTTGCATCTCGGGAGTCCGACCCCTCCGCGTCACCCCCCGTTGTGTTCTGGGAAACACTTAGCTCCCAGAACACAACGGGGACCAGTGGGAACTGCACAGCGTGAACTCGCGCATGCGCAGTAGGGAACCGGGCATTGAAGCCGCAGTGCTTCACTTCCCGATTCCCTTACACAGGATGGCGGCGGGGAAAGCCGAGAGCCGAGCTACCGTTCGGCTTCGGCTGCTGACGTCGCAGGCGACTTGGACAGGTAAGTGTTAATTTTTTAAAAGTCAGCAGCTGCTGTATTTGTAGCTGCTGACTTTTAAAAAAAAATCAGGTGAACCCCCACTTTAAAATCCATGCAAGTGGCTAAATATGCAGTTAGTAGTACATATATAGGCAGTTATATGATTTGTCAAAGTATTTGTCATTTTGTGCCAGTAATATTTTCAAAGTACACCTGTCAGACAACCAAGGCGGATGGTTGAACTTCAATGCATCAGCAGCAGCAGCAACCAAATTTGGTCGGGAACACACTCCCATCCTGCCGTCTGGACAATGGCAAAATGATAAGGTCATACCTTTGCTCACAATGCCCTATACTGTCTGCATTCTCACTGATAACACGTGTATGCCAAAGATCTTGGCCTTGTGACCTGTGGTTTCAGTTCACACCAACATGCTGTGTTGGTGTGTGCTGAACACAGAGGCGTATCTAGTGAAAATGGCGCCTATGGCAAAAGCACTGAAACTGCGCCCCCGTCAAAACTGGCGGCTGGTGCTGAACATTTTAGGGGGGGGGGGCGCAAACAAGCTCAAATCAATTGCAATTGCTGTTCCAATCAAACGCATCCACTGTGCCATTAATGAACCGTTATCGGCCGTCATGGGGGCACCTGTCACTCCCCTCGCCAGGCCAAGTAGCAATATTGGCAATTGCTGTCCCGGCGCCGCGCTTCAGCAGGCTGACCGCGATGCTGGGAACTACATTAGTGCGGGAGGCGGCCACAGGAGGACGGGTGGGTTTTTTTTCGTGCGGGGGGTAGCTTTTTGACGTCCCCCTCCCCATGGCGCCCATGGCACTTGCCATGGCTGCCATACCCTAGATACGCCACTGGCTGAACAGAAATATTACATGTATTTTTGTGCAGGAGGAGAGAGCAGAGTGGCCATGAGATGAACTCTTCTTCATGCTGTTTCTCGTTTTACTGTCCATTCACAGGGCAGGAGATCTGTAAGTGAAAGTTAAACTGCAGCACACAAAGATCAGATCAGAAAATACCAAGACTGGATGGTCAGAAATACAAGCTCTTCAGCCTTTGCCTGTAGTTTAGCTGTAGAATTTTTGTTTAAATAGGATGCAGATCATCAGAGGTAATAAACACTGAGTAATGCCGCGTACACACGTTCGGTATTTACGACAACCAAACCGTGGATTTTTTTTCCGCCGGAATGTTGGCTCAGACTTGTGTTGCATACACAGGGTCACACAAATGTTGTTGGAAATTCCGAACGTCAAGAACGCAGTGACGTACAACACTACGACAAGACGAGAAAAATTAAGTTCAATGATTCTGAGCATGTGTAGGATTTTTGTGCATCGGAATTGTATACAGACGATCGGAATTTTCGACAAGAACTAGCTCTCAAATTTTTGCGGTCGAAAATTCCAACAGAAAATGTCCGATGGGGCCTACACACGGTCGGAATTTCCGACCAAAAGCTCACATTGTAGCATTCTTGTCAGAAATTCCGATCGTGTGTATGCGGCATAAGCCCTAGGTAAGCCAGGCAGAATATAAGGTCTTCATTTCATAACAAAAGCAATTGAAGGAATGCACTTTTAGGCCTCATGCACACACCGGGCATTTAACCACGACAAGCAGTCTGAGTTTCAGACATTGGCCCCTGGGTGCATACTGCCTAGATTTACTTAAAGGGGGGTGAGCCAAACGAGTAAAGAAACCTTATGGAAAGGTTTATTTACTCTTTAAATTGCTTTGGTTTGGAAGCCAAACAGTAATTTAAGAAAATAAATAAACTAATATACAGATTATTCAACTATAGAAAAAGTGTCACTTCAAATCTTACCAATCATAATTAGAAGCACTAATTAGTCTACCAAAGTATAACCTACCTTCCATCTACATTGACTGTTTTTTCCTGACCATCTGGTAAGCATACTGTGATATCCACCTTCCGATGCAAGACATTTTCTTTTGATTCTTCTTGACTTTGGTTTCCTGTGCCATCTGACTCGGTAGACGACGTGTGCTCCATGCAAGGTTTTGGCGTGGACTGAGGTGGAGGAGGAGCACGGGCCTTCATTTTCTTTCTAAAACAATAAGAATAGATTTATTAATAAAACATAATAATATTTATATGACCTGTCATGCATCTTAAAATGATTTGCAGTCTGGTTGTACAATTTACTTTAGATCTGGAAACTATTTAGTGCAAAACTTACAATCTAAATGTAAAATGCTTGTAGAATCCTCTTTTAGCTTTATCAAAATGACAGAATATAAGGTCTGTTTCCAATCAGACTAACCCTCACATAGATCATAGATTCATATCTATGTTCATAGATCTATAGGAGATTGGACATTCAGATTGCACATTTGTAGAGAGCGTTTTAGGGCTTGTCCTACTGGGTGCAAATTGAATAGCCTTTTTAGGTTGGTTCTCACAATCCATAGCTTTGGTAAATCTATAGGAGGTTGTTTAATCAGATTGCAACACGTATGGACAGCTTCACACAGATCAGCATATTCTACATCAGAGGTGCTCAATCGATGGCACATGTGACTTGTAACGTCCTCTAATGTGGCCCGCCACCTCCTGCTCTGGGATGGCGGGTCGGCAAACGCAGATCGCGGATCCCTGACCCGCCATCCCCGAGCATCTGTGTGAAGAACTGAGCCGACGCTAGAGGGAGCTTAGTCGATGCTTCCTGTATAGCGCCAGCTCCTGTCACAGGCAGAGTCATACCAAATGTACACTGCCTGGGACAGGAGAGATACAGGAAGCATTGAATCTGCTCTCTACTGCAGCCGCATGCTTCCTCCAGCGCCGACTCCGTTCCTTACACCGATGCTCAGGGATGGTGCATTGGGAACCAGTCAGCAGTACCCAGCAACAGTACCCACCAGCAGTACCCAGCAACAGTACCCACCAGAAGTACCGACTAGCAGTACCAGCTAGTAGTACCCACCAACAATACCCACCAGTAGTACCCACCAGCAGTATCCGCCAGAAGTACCAACCAGCAGTACCCAGCAACAGTACACATCAGATGTACCCACCAGCAGTACCCAGCAACAGTACTCACGAGCAGTACCAGCCAGCAGTACCCACCAGCAGTATCTGTCAGCAGTACCCACCAACAGTACCCATCAGCAGTACCCACCAGCAGTATCTGTCAGCAGTACCAGCCAGCAGTAAAGGCCACATGTACCCACTAGGAGTACCAGCCAGCGGTACCAGCCAGCAGTACCCACCAATAGTACCGGCCAGCAGTATTCAACAGCAGTACCCACCAGCAATACCCGCCAGCAGTACCCACCAGCAGTACTAGCCCTGAAGGACAACCAGCAGAAGCCTCTAGCCATATCCGCCTAGGGGACAGCAGCAGCAAGCGATACCTGCAGAAATTGTGAGGAAGAAGTGAAAATTTAAACAGAGTTCCACCCAAAAATGGAACTTCCTCTTTAAGCACTCCTAACCCCCTTACATGCCACATTTGGCATGTAATTTTTTTTGGGGGGGGTGGGGGCTTCGATAGGAGTGGGACTTCCTGTCCCACTTCCTACTTCCGACCAGGGACTTCCTATGCGACTTAGGCGGCCCCTCCCTCTAGGCTATCTCCTGGGACACGTGACAGGTCCCAGGAGATAGCCTGTCCACTCAGGGTGCGTAGCACGGCTGTGAAGCCGTAAGCTGTCACGGCCGGGTGCCCACAGAGTGAATGAAGGCGCCGGCAAAGAGGGGTGGAGAGGAGCAGAGCTCCGGAAGGCCTCATCGCTGGACTGTGGAGCAGGTGAGTGTCTGTTTATTAACCTCCTTAGCGGTGATCCCGAGCAAGACTCGGGGTGTTTTTCTAATGCTCGGGGTAGCTGTGCAGAGCCTGGCGCGGTTTACCTTCTCCAGGCAAGTTACTTACCTTGTCCCTGGATCCTGCAATGCATCCCCGCTGTGTGAGCGAGCGGCGTCTTCGCTCGATTCACACAGTGCCTGTGTGCCGCCGATCTCCGTTCCCTGTGATGTTACGACGCACTGGGGCGGAGAACGGCGCCAAATTAAAAAAAAAAAGTAAATAAACACAATACATACAGTATACTGTAATCTTACAGATTACAGTACTGTATGTAAAAAATACACACCCCCTTTGTCCCTAGTGGTCTGCGCAGTGTGCTGCATGTACTTTTATAAAATAAAAACTGTTCTTTCTGCCTGCAAACTGTAGATTGTCCATAGCAACCAAAAGTGTCCCTTTATGTCAAAAGTGATTTTAGAGCAGCTAGAAAACATCGATAATACATTATAATCACTTGCAGAATTGAGCGATTTGTGGGGAAATTCGTCATAAAAAAATAAAAGTAATGACAGCGACAATTCTGCAACTGAGCAAATTTTAGTATTTTTGATTTGATTACATTATTGAATACTTTTTATTAGAATTACATTATCATTTGTTATAATTATTTATAGTTATTTATTATATTATAATTTATGATTTTGTGTTTCAAACTTTATCATACCTGGGATGTCTACTAGACTCTTGTTCGGACAGATTTAAGTAACTCACTTAAATCTGTCCTAAGAATTGCAGGCCTACAGTATAAAACGCCAAATTTCCATGCAAAAAAATTGTACCGCTTTTGGTACAAAATTCCAGACATAATCATACCACCAGGGAGGTTAAAAGTCAGCAGCTACACTTTTTATAGCTGCTGACTTTTAATAAACCTAATGAAAAAGTCTGGAACTCCGCTTTAAGTCAGTTGAGGTGCAGGTAAAGCAGTGCATCTGTGTGAAAGCAGCCTAAGGTCCCTTTCACAGAATCGGTCCGATCAGGTCCGCCTGTCTGTTTTTTTTGCCGCACCCAATGGGACCCTCCGTTCGTCTCTATAGAGCAGCAGCTGTAAATGGGCTTGTGTCCTTTTACATCTGCCTTTCTCCAATCCGTTCCACACACAGGGGATGGATCCTCTTCTGTCTGGGCTGATCAGATCCTGGCCCATAGAGTAGAGCGGGCTGTATTCATGTCAACTCTGCATATGCTGTGTGGACACGGACCTGTTATATGTCCGCTCCACTCATTGTGGCCCACGACCGGCTTCCAATTCGCTAAAGTGGCCCTCGCTACTCAAAAGGTTGGGGACCCCTGTTCTACATTGTGTCCAAAATTATTATTATTTTTGATTCTTGCACAATGAAAGTTGTACAAAAGCTCCTAAGAAGTGGAAAGGAGTCTAGGAAAAAAATGATTGGAACTCCTGAATAATTGTACTGATGAAATCATAAGCAGTAACCATGGCAATCTAGGGGAATGTACCCAAAGGAGATAACTAAATATGTCCACTTCAGCTCTAGAAAATGTTACTCCCTTTGTGACTGGGCCATATTTTGCTATTACACAAATAGAGATTTCTTTTGGTGGTATTTGATTTTTTTTTTGTTGATATAAATGAAAAACAACGCAAATCTAATATCTTCATACATTTTGACCAAAATGTATTTTTCTACATATTTTTGATTAAAAAAAAAAAATCACAATAAGTGTATTGATTGGTTTGCATGAAAGTTATATTGCCTACAAACTATGGTATATATACTGGATTTTTTTATTTTTATACTACTATTGATGAGGATCAATGACTTATAATGGAACTGCGACTTCAGTGCGGCGGGAAAATCTGACACTAACTGATGCTGGGGGTTGAACCAACTGCCACTGACATCACAAGTGACACTAGTACAGTGATCAATGGCCTTGCATTAGGATGAAAAATGTTTAGGCATCAGTATCCCCCCTTACTCCCCTTTCAATCTAGTGCTGCACATGTCTGCAGCTCTTCTTTCCCCTCACTTCAATGGTTTTCCTGGGCCACCTGGGAGCAATTGGCTCCACTGCTGTCAAAGTCAGTGATGAGGGAGAGAGGACAGGGCGTCTGTGTCAATGGACTCGGGACTGAGCACTGAGCACGCACAAGTCGCTTCTCATGGGGGCATTGGACATAGAGGAGAAGCCAGGGGCACCGGTAGGTGACCTGAGAAGAGGAGGAACAGGGGCTGCGCAGTGCAATTCCATTGCACAGAGCCGCGTACACATGACCATTTTTCATGTCATTGAAAAAAACAACGTTTTTCTCGACGTGATTCTTGTCAAGCCTGCGTGTAGCGCTGACCCCCGAAGGAGCGGCTGATTGTAAATTTGGGCCTGTACTCTGCCTTGACACCCCCGAGTATTTTTGGTCTCACTCCCCTTGACACAGCTGTGGTGCAATACAGATATAAAGCTTTGGTGTTGAAGGGGAAAGTAATCATACACAGGCTGTGCTGAAACAACAGTTAGTTTTACTGAAATAGATTCTGTACTTAACCATGAGAACACATTTGGTGGGCAACAAATATTACAGGAAATTATAGGCAGCAATCCCCTAATGTCCTCCCCTATCAGCAGGACTTTGGCATCTCCAAGTGGGACTAGTGCGCAGGCCACAACTCAACACTGCGCACCTTCCCACTTCCAGCACACCATACAAAAAATCAGTAAACACGCTATGCAACGTACAACATCTAACAAGAATAAGATCACAGCGTGTAATGGACTTAATGTTCCCACCTCAGACAGTGTCTGGTGAATGGTAGCAGTACTGCAAGGCCTTGCAATGAAAACAGTCTAGTCTCTGATCTTCTTTTCTTCTGCTAGCAATTTAAGAGAAAGATTTGTAATCCAAGGGCTCTCTGGTTAATGAGTGGTGTGAAATAAACTGAAACTGTAGTCTAACTGTGAGAGGTACCTGTACACTCTCTCCTGGGAGCACAACTCCAATGAACGGCACCAACAGTTGGTTTAGGCTTGAGGCCTTTGCACGTGTGGCTTTATGGCCCACCGCGACAGCGTGGAACTATCAGTCCCAGCAACACTACCAAGGCAGCCTAGATGTGTGTCAAACAGTATAAGACTTTGGGCATGAGCCCTCTCACCACACGAGGTCCAGGCGGATGGATGCCTTCACTCCTCACGGTCTCAGTCCGGTCTCTAGCAATCATCCGGTTGTCTGATTCTCCTCCAGAGCCGATCGGAAGTCCTCCGTCACCCTTCTTGAGATCGATGGCTTGCTTCTGCCGAAAGTAGGCCGGAATTCCGTAGATCGCACCGAAAGAGGGAGAGAGAGGGAGCTCCTCCAAGGCGTATGTCCCAGGGACCAGAGAGAGCTAAAATGGCCACCACCCAACCTTTTATCCCCTTCCCAGCATGCCTTGCAGCCCCGAGTGTTCATGGGTAAGTCCTTCACATCACTCCTCACACTTCTTGGAAAAACAAAAAAATGGTGCAGTCCATTCCACATTTTCACCACTAGATGGTGCCAAACACCTATTTAGTACACCAGTCCATAGAATAACATTGTAAAACATCAATATGTCTTTGGAGAGGCAAAAAACTGTCCCCGCTACATACTCCCCCTGCTTTGATTCTTTGGTCCCCAAAGACATTCAAAATATTTGGCTCTGTTACACATTTTTGCCTCTATGCGGCTGCACAACACTGACAGAGGAGCCTCCCACCAATTCTCATATGATGGGGAGCTGTTCTGTGCACTCACAGGTGACACCATGGTGCCTAGTACAGATGTGTCAAGGGGTGAGTTGGGGTTTTCTCCTTCTGAATTGACAGTAGAGAGACCAGGCATTTCAGGATTTCTTTTAGCAGTAAACTGAGCCTGGTCAGAGCTTTCACCCAGCACATCATAAGTCAGTCTTTTGGGTGCATGAATCTCTCTTCTAACCCTTTGTCTCTTGGGAGTAGGTACTATCTCCTCTCTCACTTCACACTCTTGTACTTCAGTGTCAAAGGGTGGGTGATCTTCAGAGTTTTCATTTTGTGGCACAAATTCTGGGGCTTCTGGTCTCAGAATTACAGTGTCCTTTTCCTGTCTGTGAGGTGAACAGTGTGCATCAACTCCTGGCACTTCAGGTGGCCACAACCAGCTTATCTCCATCTCCTCCTCCTCCTCACTACCTCCTGTGGCCAGGGATCCCGATTGGGACCTAGTTACAGGTCTAGGCGCAGCCATAGGCGATAGTTCCCGTTGTGGAGTTTTTCTGACTGCTTCTGTTAAAGGCAGAAGGTGATTCCGGTGCCATATTTTTAATGGTCCTGTACTCCCTTCTGGTCTGATCTGATATACCGGCAGTCCTGGGAGACGTTTGCATATGATGTATGGCTGTGACTTCCAGCGATCAGCCAGTTTGTGTTTGCCTGGTATACCCAGGTTCCTCAACAAGACTCGGTTACCGGGTTGTAGGTCTTGAATCCGTACCTTGAGGTCAAAATTCCTCTTATTTCTACTTCCTCTTGCGTCCGATGTGGCTTGGGCCTTTTCATATGCAGCCTTCAAACTTTTCCGCAATCTGTCTACATACCCTCGGTGAGAGGCTTCCGAGGTGTGGTCCAGAGAGGTTCCAAAAGCCAAATCCACCGGTAGTCGGGCTTCTCGTCCAAACATCAGACGATAGGGTGAATACCCTGTAGCATCACTTACGGTACTATTGTAGGCATGTACCATGGCTGTGATGTGTTTACTCCACTGTTGTTTTTGTTCAGCAGCCAACGTTCCTAACATATTAAGGAGGGTTCTGTTAAACCTTTCCGGTTGAGGGTCCCCTTGTGGGTGATAGGGAGTAGTCCTGGACTTCCTTATGTCTAGTAGATCCAGCAGTTGTCTAATGAGGGTGCTCTCGAAATCTCTCCCCTGGTCTGAGTGGATCCGCTGAGGTAAGCCGTAATGAACAAAGAATTTTTCCACTAGAGTCCTTGCCACTGTAGATGCCTGTTGGTCCCTGGTAGGGAATGCCTGAGCGTATTGGGTGAAATGGTCCGTGACCACCAGGATGTTTCCTTGTCCACTGAGATCGGATTCCACACATAAGAAATCTATGCATATTAGGTCCATAGGTCCTTGGCTCTCTAAATGGCCCATTGGGGCGGCTCTCTGAGGTAAGGTCTTCCTCTGTATGCACCTGAGACAGGAATGACAGTAACTCTCCACTTCAGATCTCATGTATGGCCAATAGAACCTGTCCCTCACCAATTGAAGAGTCCTTTCTGATCCCAGATGACCATGGTGATCATGCAGGGCAATTAGTACTTTCTCCCTATGCTTCTCCGGCAAAAACAACTGCCACTTCTCCTCAGGATCTTCAGAGGGGCCCCTTCTGTATACCACTCCTTGCTGTAGCTGCAACCGATCCCACTCTTTGCATAACAGGCGAGCTTCCTTCTGAGAGAAGTAGATCAGGGTGTTGGCTCTCTAAGGCCTCCAATACCAGACCACAAAGGGGATCTTCCTGCTGATCTCTCCGGAGGTCCCTCCTAGACAGCTTAGGTAAACCCTCCGCCACCATCTGAGTGACATCACAGTAGCACCTAGGCACCCCCACAGCGGACACTCCAACCTCCTCAGCCCGGGCTCCACCCTTCGCTGGTTGTTCCGCTCCCTCACAAAGGGCTCTCACACCTTCAGGGGTAAGCTGGGTCCATCCTCCTGGTGGGTCCTGGGGACAATGGGGCCTTCTGGACAGTGCATCAGCGTCCCGATTCCCGATCCCTGGTCAGTATTTCAGGCTGAAAGTGAATGCAGAGAGTGCAGCCAACCATCTATGCCCTGTGGCGTCTAGTTTTGCTGTGGTGAGCAAGTATGCGAGGGGATTGTTATCCGTCTTGATCACAAATTCAGCACCATACAGATAGTCTTTTAGCTTGTCTACAACCGTCCACTTCAAGGCCAGAAACTCGAGCTTGTGAGTTGGGTAATTCCTCTCGGCAGGTGTCAGACTTCAGCTCACATAAGCAATAGGTCGTAGATGTCCGTCGTACTCCTGATAGAGCACTCCACCTAGCCCATCTCGACTGGCATCCACATGCAGTTCGTAGGGTCTGGTAGGGTCTGCATAGGCCAAGACCGGGGCAGTGGTAAGGCTCCGCTTCAACTGACTAAAGGTCTCTTCGCACTGTGGGGTCCACTGATCTTCAATTGAGTCTTTCTTCTTCCTAGGACCCTCTTTTGGTTTCCCAGGTTTGCCCGAGTCCAGATCAGCTCCCTCTTCGTTCTTCAACAGCTCAGTGAGCGGGTGGGCTATCTTGGCAAACCCTTCCACGAATCTACGGTAGTACGAACAGAATCCTAAAAATGACCTAAGCTGGGTCACATTTGTGGGTCTGGGCCAAGAGGTGACAGCTTCCAGCTTCTGTGGGTCTGTGGCCACTCCTTCTGCAGACACGATGTGGCCCAGGTAGCTTACTGACGGCTGATAGAATTGGCACTTCTCCATGGAAAGCTTCAGGCCTTCATCATGAAGTCTTCTCAGGACTTTCTCCAAGCGCTCCTCGTGCTCCTCCATTGTTCTGCCAAACACTATCACGTCATCCAGATATACCAGCACTTCAATCAGATTCATGTCGCCTACAGTCTTCTCCATTAACCTCTGGAAAGTGGCCGGGGCCCCTGACAAGCCTTGTGGCATGCGATTGAATTAGAAGAATCCTACAGGAGTAATGAAAGCCGTCTTCTCCCTATCTTCGGGGTGCATAGGGATCTGATAGTATCCACTTTTCAAATCTAGCACGCTGAACCACTTCGCTCCTGACAGGCTCTGTAGAGCATCTTCTATTCGGAGTGTGGTGTATTGGTCGGGAATGGTCCTCCGGTTCAATGTCCTATAGTCGATGCACAGTCGTAACGACCCATTCTTCTTCCTCACTACCACTATTGGGGAAGCATAGGGACTACGGGACTCTCGGATGATTCCTGTCCTCTTCAACTCAGCCAGCTGTTCTCGCAGGTCTTCCAGATCTCCCAATGGAATCCGCCTGACCCTCTCTCGAAAGGGTTTGTCCTCCTCCAGCCGAATCTTGTGTTCAGCACTCTTTGCAAGCCCCACATCGAACTCACTTTTTGAAAACGCCGTCCTCCATCTCAGCAGCTGGGTTTTTGCCCTCTCCATCCACTTGGGTGACAGGGGGGTGTCTTTCGGATAGAACGCTTCCATGGGGATGTCTCCCCCTTGTCCTCCCATTATTCCATACGATGAAACTGGAGTTGCTTGCTTCACCTTCCCTAGCAACACTTTAGCTGGCATCTTCAGCGGTGACGTTGTGGTGTTCCGGACACTGACTGAGACCTTTCCTCTGCTCCGCTTTAGTGACTTGGTCGATAGCAGTTCTGGGATTATTTCCAACTCTTTGGCCTTTGGAGAACCCTGTGTCTGTACAAGCGGTGTCAAGAGTCTTCGGACTAGGTCGGTGTTGGTCCCAATAATAAGGGAACTTTTGTCAGCCCCTGGTGGGCGGGGACACACCACTGCCAAGGCATCGAAGGCTTCGGCCTTCCCTGCCACACTCGGGTCGAAGGTGAGCCTAATGGGTAGATAGCCATTGTAAGGGAAGTTCTGAGTCCCTAGACCCCATATCTCCAGCTGCTCCAGCTTCTGAAGTGGCAGGTGTCTGAGGTGTTTCTCGTAGAAATCTCTGTAGAGTAAGGTCACTTGGGCTCCAGTGTCCAGCAGGGCTTTGGGGTAAATCCCTTCCACTTGGATAGGGACAATGGGAGAAGGTCCCACTAGTTCAGGGGGGAATCCATGGGGAGTGGCAAGATTAGCCTGTTTGGTGGTTTGCACTTTTACACCTCGCCTCGGTGAGCGCTTGCTCGAATTCGGCCTACATGCGTCCCTAGGGACCTGGTATGCATGAGGTTGTTTGGAGTTGACTGTTGTGACCGGGCGCCCAGCTGACTCCTTCACTGGGGCCCTCTGAAGTTTTCCGCCGGTTCTTGGCGCCTTGTTTCAGTCTTCGCCGGGCTTGGGCATACTTGGCGGTAGTGTCCAACTCCCCCGCAGTTGAAACAGGTCTTTAGCTTCGCCGGTCTCTCAGTCAGGGCGGCTGCATGATCCACTGGGGTCTTCTGTGTCGAGACTTCCTCCCTCTGTGGTCCCTCCAGCTTCTCAGTCAACAAAGCCATTATTTTCAATATTTCTTTCTGCACCCGAAACAGTTTTCCTAATTCAGACTGGGGCATCTCATCAGTGTTCGCTGTCAGGACACTAGCTTCCTGGGAGTTCGATGAAACATCAGATTTGTGCCATCTGATCCTTGCGGTGGTACTGGACTGAGTCTTCCTTTGTTTCTTCTCTCTTTCCATTTCCATCTTGGCTGCCTCATTGGTCTCCTCAATGAGTACCTCATCTGTAGTGGAGGGATCATCCAAATACTGCCTCAACTGGAATTTGACATAGTCACTCCTCAGGCCTGTAGCCACAGACCTCAGAAACTTCTTCTGAATTAGTCCAGCCCCAAAGTGTTCATCTGAGTCTTCCCCCTGGGAGGCGGACAACAGGCGGTCTTTCAATTCAATGGCCCTGAACAGGAAATTCTGAGGAGTCTCCTGACTGTCCTGTGCCATATTTATCAGTTGATGATACAACTCAGTGGCACCTTCCTCCTTGTAGTAGCTCTTTAGTATTCTCCTGAGTTGTGTTAGAGTCAGTCCATTTTTCATTTCTAGCATGCCTCTGATACTCAGGCCTGGGCTAATGGCGTTGACTACAGCCTCTACAATTTCTGATTCAAGATAGCCTCTTTGAAGTCCCAGTTCCATCTGGTGCAAGAGATTCGTGTAGGACAGATTCCCCTTCTGTTCCTTTTCTCCTATCTGTCCTTCGATTTTGAAGTCCTTCCGAATCGTCACCTCTGGCAAGTGGCTGTGGGTGCGTCTCTGGAGAATTGAGGCAGGTCTTGACCTTTGCTTACTACCAGTCGAGTCCTTACATGAGGCACTTAACCCTTCAATGTGTTCTGCGATAATGCCAGAGGCCTCCTTGAATCTTTCTTGTATAGTGCGGCACTGCCGTTTTAGGTCAGATAGTTGTCGTTCTGACTGAGAACCTCCCCTGCTTGTGTCAAACACAGTCTTTTCCCCCCCCTGAGGGGGCCTTGAACCGGTTTTGGTTGGGGTTGACCCCAAACTAACTTCCAGCATCGTTGGCTTAACACAGCTAGAGTTGACAGGGCTCCCTTCAGGCCCTTCTGGGTGCGTCAGGTAAAACTTGGTTCTCCCAGCTAGCTGTACACTTGGGCCTCTAAAGTTCTCCGGAATTCCCTTCCTCCATTCCAATAGAGCATAAGTATGGGAGGTCTCACAATCTGATCTGGTTGCGACCACCCAGGCCTTCCTAATTGGGGACAATGCCTTTACAATCTTGTTGACCTGTTCGTTCTCCCAGGCTTCTCCCGGGAGTGCGATTGCTACGCTCGCTTCTGAGCGAGCGCCTTCCGCCCCACACCATCGGGCCACTGTACTAGGATCCATATTGGTGCCAAGGGGTGGGCTTCACTTGCAGAGAGACAGGAATCCCGGACGAGCCCCCACGTGTAGCGCTGACCCCCGAAGGAGCGGCTGATTGTAAATTTGGGCCTGTACTCTGCCTTGACACCCCCGAGTATTTTTGGTCTCACTCCCCTTGACACAGCTGTGGTGCAATACAGATATAAAGCTTTGGTGTTGAAGGGGAAAGTAATCATACACAGGCTGTGCTGAAACAACAGTTAGTTTTACTGAAATAGATTCTGTACTTAACCATGAGAACACATTTGGTGGGCAACAAATATTACAGGAAATTATAGGCAGCAATCCCCTAATGTCCTCCCCTATCAGCAGGACTTTGGCGTCTCCAAGTGGGACTAGTGCGCAGGCCACAACTCAACACTGCGCACCTTCCCACTTCCAGCACACCATACAAAAAATCAGTAAACACGCTATGCAACGTACAACATCTAACAAGAATAAGATCACAGCGTGTAATGGACTTAATGTTCCCACCTCAGACAGTGTCTGGTGAATGGTAGCAGTACTGCAAGGCCTTGCAATGAAAACAGTCTAGTCTCTGATCTTCTTTTCTTCTGCTAGCAATTTAAGAGAAAGATTTGTAATCCAAGGGCTCTCTGGTTAATGAGTGGTGTGAAATAAACTGAAACTGTAGTCTAACTGTGAGAGGTACCTGTACACTCTCTCCTGGGAGCACAACTCCAATGAACGGCACCAACAGTTGGTTTAGGCTTGAGGCCTTTGCACGTGTGGCTTTATGGCCCACCGCGACAGCGTGGAACTATCAGTCCCAGCAACACTACCAAGGCAGCCTAGATGTGTGTCAAACAGTATAAGACTTTGGGCATGAGCCCTCTCACCACATGAGGTCCAGGCGGATGGATGCCTTCACTCCTCACGGTCTCAGTCCGGTCTCTAGCAATCATCCGGTTGTCTGATTCTCCTCCAGAGCCGATCGGAAGTCCTCCGTCACCCTTCTTGAGATCGATGGCTTGCTTCTGCCGAAAGTAGGCCGGAATTCCGTAGATC
This sequence comes from Rana kukunoris, assembly GCA_029574335.1. NCBI lineage: Eukaryota > Metazoa > Chordata > Amphibia > Anura > Ranidae > Rana > Rana kukunoris. The sequence continues at coordinate 176,627,941 of CM056053.1, read as the reverse complement.
GCACCGAAAGAGGGAGAGAGAGGGAGCTCCTCCAAGGCGTATGTCCCAGGGACCAGAGAGAGCTAAAATGGCCACCACCCAAACTTTTATCCCCTTCCCAGCATGCCTTGCAGCCCAGAGTGTTCATGGGTAAGTCCTTCACATCACTCCTCACATGCTTCTTGGAAAAACAAAAAAATGGTGCAGTCCATTCCACATTTTCACCACTAGATGGTGCCAAACACCTATTTAGTACACCAGTCCATAGAATAACATTGTAAAACATCAATATGTCTTTGGAGAGGCAAAAAACTGTCCCCGCTACACTTGCATACACACGATCGTGAAAAAAAATGCTCGAGCAAAGCGGGGTGACGTACAACGCGTACGACGGCACTATAAAGGGGAAGTTCCATTCGAATGGCAACACCCTTTGGGCTGATTATGCAAATGTATCTTCTCATAACTTGCTTCTGAGCATGCATGTTTTTTCCCCTGTCGTTAAAGCCTCCACGCGTCCGTTTTTTGCGATGTGAAATACGACAACGTGAAAAACGACGACGTGAAAGACGACGACGTGAAAGACGACGACGTGAAAAACGACGACATGAAAAACGGACAATTGGAGGCTTTAACGACAGGGGAAAAAACACACATGCACAGAAGCAAGTTATGAGAAGATACATTTGCATAATCAGCTCAAAGGGTGTCGCCATTCGAATGGAACTTCCCTTTTATAGTGCCGTCGTACGTGTTGTACGTCACCGCGCTTTGCTCGAGCATTTTTTGAATTGGTCATTAAAAACGACCGATTATAGTATACACGGTCGTTTTTAATGACCAATTCGTCATGTGTACGCGGCATTATACTGACCTCCCCTGTGCAAGGTTTTGGACAGAGTGGCCAGGCTCCTCCTCTTCTCGAGTGCCTCCACAGAGTGCCGCTTTCCATGGGGGCACTCATTTGGGCACGCTCCTGGGTCCTGCTACTGCGTCCAATGACACAAAGAGCAGGACTCTGCCCCGTCCCTGGCTCCTGTGTCACCAAATTGATTGACAGCAGCGGGAGCCAATAGCTCCCACTGCTATCAGTCTGTCCAATGAGGACCAGAGACAGCGGCTGGAGCTGCTGTGTTTGCCTCCTTCAGAGGAACGATCAGGTTCATGTATGTAAAAGGGGGGCTCTGGGGGGCTGCTGCACTACAGAAGGTTTTTCACCTTAATGCATAAAATGCAAATGAAAATTGTTATGTAGTTTCACTGCATTTTACATTAAACCTGTATTCCCACGCCAGTATACAACGCCTTATAGGTCAATTTTTGATGGTCAACAAACACCCTTATGTCAGTGATTTTCCATAGAGTTGATTTAATTTGCAGTGTTTGTAAATAATTATGTTTTAGATTAAAGTTGCCATGTAATTACAAGTTAATAACAGCATCAAAACAGTACACCTATCATAAACGTTTGTTCCTCTTTTGTAAAAATTATTAACCTGTTGCCACCCCTGCTATAGCCAAATGACGGCTACAGGAGGGCGTCTATTGATGTCCTCCTTGATTGCGCTTCCCGCAGGGCGGCGCGCTCTGTGATCGCTGAGTCTGAAGGACTCGGCTGATCACAGATTGTGTAAAGGGCCAATCACAGCGACCCTTTACCACATGATCAGCTGTGTACAATAACAGCTAATCACGGATGTCATCACAAGCCGATTATCGGCTTTTTTCTCCTCATGCTGTCAGCATAAGGAGAAAAGAATAAAGCTGATAACCGTCGTGTGTTAAAGGGACAATGCCATGACAATGCACTATGGGGACTGCCCCGATAATCAGGAAACTAAAAATCAGTGCCCTGATTATAAAATCAGGGCACTAATTTTCAGTTTCCTGATTATCGGGGCAGTCCCCATAGTGCCCACCAGTGATGCCAATCAATGCCCACCATGGCTGCCAATCAGTGCCCAACAGTGCTGCTAATCAGTGTTGCCAATCAGTTCCCATCAGTGCTGCCAATCAGTGCCCATTAGTGCCTCCTCATCAGTGTCACCTGTCAGTTCCACCTATCAGTGCTCATTAGTGCCATCTATCAGTGCCCACCAGTGCAGCTTATCAGTGCCTGTCAGCGCAGCCTATCAGTGCCCGTCAGCATAGCCTATCAGTGCCCGTCAGCGCAGCCGATCAGTGCCCATCAGTGCAGCCTCATCAGCACACATCAGTAAATGGGAAAAATTACCTGTTTGCAAAATGATATAACAAACTTTAAAAAAAAAAACGTGGTGATCATATACCACCAAAAGAAAGGTCTATTTGTGTGAAAAGAATTAAAAAAGATTTTGTTTGGGTACAGCGTTGCATGACTGCACAATTATCATTCAAAGTGTGACAACGCTGAAAGCTGAAAATTGGCCTGGGCAGGAAGGGGGTAAAAGTGCAGAGTAGGCAAGTGGTTAAAGGTTATCTGAAATAGTTTACAATAAACATTTTTCTAAATTGCACTAATAATCTGAGAAAATATTTAGGGATCTATTTATAAATGTTCGCACTCAAGATTCATGCAGCTTTCACTTAAAGCGGAGCTCCAGACGCGAATTTTTTTTTTTTTTAAGTCAGCAGCTACTAACAGTGTAGCTGCTGACTTTAAATAAGGACACTTACCTTGTCCTACTTGCCCGCGCTGATGGGCTCCCCGATGCCGGTCCCACGATCGCTCCGGGTCCCGCGCCGCCATCCACACTATGGGAAACAGGCAGTGAAGCCATACGGCTTCACTGCCCATTTCCTACTGCGCCTGCGTGAGTCTCAGGCCGTGTACACACGGCAGAGAACCTCGACGGGCAGAACACATCGTTCCGCCCGTCGAGGTTCTCTGCCAGCCGTCGAAATCGGCGACCCGCCCGTCGGGAATGGCAACCAGCCATTCATCCAGGCGGGCCGTCGAGCAAATAGAGAGCGTGCTCTCTATTTCTGCTCGACGGGATTCCCGACGGGATGCTCGCCGAGAGCGTACACACGGCCGAGGTCCTCGCTGGAATGCAGCTTCCAGCGAGGTTCTCGCTGGTTTCCAGCGAGAACCTCGCTCGTGTGTACGCCGCCACACGTTGGCTTGTGAATGGGCGCGCTGCTCTCTGAGAACACACACAGTTCCCAGAAAGCAGCGCGACCCATTCACAAGGAGAAGGAGAAGAAGAAATCGGACCGCGGTGCAGGTGAGGCAGATTACGGACTTCCGCATAGCAACAGGTATTTCGGGTGAGTATTTTTTTTTTTTTAAGGTTTTTTTTTTTTTTAAACAACATGGGAAAATGTTGTTTTCCTGGGTGGAGCTCCGCTTTAGGATTGTGACATTTTTCGAATTGGATTCAGTCTACAATACAGTAAAACCTTGCATTGCTAATAATGCGGTTTATGACTCAAATTGTGAGCGTTGTCTTGCAAGACAAGCAGGATTCAAGCCTCTGGGGTGTGCAGTACCGCATGTGGACAGCGGTGTGGGAGACGCTGGAGACACTCGGAGACACTCGGAAACACCCGGAAACGATCCATTCTTGAGTGACTCCGAGCATCTCCAAATGGTGTCCAAGCATCTCTGAGTATTTTCAAGCACCTCCTAGTGTCTCAGAGTGTCACTGGCATCCCAACACCTCTGGCCACATGTGGTACTGCATACACTAGCAGTGACACTGGAACAAATTATCTGAGTTTCCATTGACTCCAATGGGGGAACTCACTTTGATATATGAGTGCTTTGGATTAGAAACAGGCTTCTGAATTGGATTATGCTTCTAATCCAAGGTACTACTGTATTGGTAACTTCTGGGTAAAAGTTGTATGTAACCATGTGTGAAAAAATATATATAGTAAATAAACCTTAAGGGGGAGATTTACAAAAGCTGGAGCCCTTAAAACCTGGTGCAGCTGTGAAAAATCAGGTTCTAACTTGTTCTAGCTTGTTCAATTAAGCTTTGACAATGAAACCTGGAAGCTGATTGGTTTATATGTAGAACTGCACCAGATTGTGTACTCTCCAGTTTTAGCAAATCTCCCCCAAAGTGTTCAGTTTTAGGGTTAAGTGTCAGGGTCACAATTAATTTGATTGAGCCCCCGATTGTGAGGAAAGAAGCCCTATGAAAATTCTGATCCAGTCTAGTTGGAGCTTACACAGGGTTGAGCACGCTCTCCTCAACACACTTGTGACAGTCCTGGTGTTTGGTGATTGGCTTGGTTCTGTCACATGGTGGGCACATGCTCCATCATATTTAAAGCGGAGGTCCGCCCACCGCTGCAAAAATTAAAAACCAGCAGCTGCACATACTAATTGTAATAATCAGACACTTACCTGTCCTGGAGTCCAGCGATGGCGGCACCACAGCTGATGTTTCCAGCCAGCTGTCGGGTGCATGCCGCCTCCATTGCGAGTAAGGGAACCTGGCAGTGAAACCTTACTGGTTCATGCGGGGAACCCTACTACACATTGGCGAGGCTCCACTGCTCTCTCCTACTGGCCTGGCGGCTGGGGAAGGAGGAGGGAGCCCGAGCTGTGACATCAATACCCCTGGCTGATGAGCAGTTATTAATAACCCACAGATATTTACCTTCCTCTACTCTGAGGCCTCGTACACACGACCGAGGAACTCGTCGTAAATGAAACGTCGTTTTCCTCGACGAGTTCATTGTTAGGCTTGTCGAAAAACTTGACAAGCTATCTTTGCGTACACACTGTCAAGACCAAATCTCGTTCTCAAACGCGGTGACGTAAAACACGTACGACGGCACTATAAAGGGGAAGTTTGATTCCACTGGCGCCACCCTTCTGAGCATGTGCGTGTTTCTCGTCAAAAACCAGCCCGAAGAGTAAATTGAGACTCCCGACGAGGAAAAAGAGAACTTGTTCTCTTTTTTTTCTCGTCAAGTTCCACAACAGTTTTCTCAATGAAAAACATACACATGACCGTTTTCCTCTGCAAAAAAGCTCTGCCACCAAGTTTCTTGATGGATTCTGTCGAGGAAAACGGTTGTGTGTACGAGGCCTGATTCTCAGTAGAGGAAAGTGAAGATACAATCTTCTGTGATCTTGTACTCTCATCGAGGTCTGTAACGCTGGGAGAGCATACGTTTATGTCTGGGATTAATTCTGTATATCACAGGTGACATGTGAATTCTGAGCACTTTCCAAGAGTAATCTATGCTATTAGTTTTCTGGACAAAATAGTATACCCCACTATTCCCCCCCCCCCTCACAGCCTATATTATTAAGAATTTAGATGCAAAGATGCATAGGCATTTTTTACATAGTTTAACTAGAAATGTTTTAGAGAATGTAGGCTATTTGTGGTTCTCCCTTAATCTGGATTTTTATAGTAAAAGATCTTTAAAAGTGTACTGCCTGGCTGAGCTACATTGCATCCTGTTGCTGTTTAACTGAACCTAATGTAAGGTGTCATTGACCCCTATGTTGCCTGCAAAGGGCTTTCACAAGAGAGATGGTAAAAAATATCCTCAACAGCTTTACTGAGGATAATTGGCTTAACACATGTACATACCTCCCAACATTTTGAGATGGGAATGAGGAACACCTACTAGCAAATGTATGTAGGCATAGGACATGCCCCCTGCCATACACCCTTAAAGGAGAATTAAACAAAAGAAGGTTAAAGGGGATGTAAAGGTACAATTTTTTTTTCCTAAATAGCTTCCTTTACCTTAGTGCAGTCCTCCTTCACTTACCTCATCCTTCGATTATGCTTTTAAATGTCCGTTATTTCTTCTGAGAAATCCTCACTTCCTGTTCTTCTGCCTGTAACTCCACAAAGTAATGTGAGGCTTTCTCCCTGGTGTGGAGTGTCATGCTCGCCTCCTCTCTTAGACTACGGGAGAGTCAGGACCCTCTCTACGTTGCAGATAGAGTAAGGAGCTGTGTGTTAGTATGCGTCCTGACTCTCCTGTAGTCCAAGGGAGGGGGCGAGCACGACACTCCACACCAGGGAAAAAGCCTCACATTACTCTGTGAAGTTACAGACAGAAGAACAGGAAGTGAAGATTTCTCAGAAGAAATAAGGACATTTAAAAGCAAAATGGAAGGATGAGGTAAGTGAAGGAAGGAAGGAAGCTATTTAGGAAAAAATTGTACCTTTACAACCCCTTTTATTGAATCCACAAGGGACTATTTTTACCACTACTATTCCTATACATTGGCTTTTAAAATTTATAAATACTAAAATGTATAATTTGGATTAAAGATTTAGCACTGGGAAACACATTTTGAAAGATAAAAAGTGCATTGTATATACAACTATTTAGATCAGAACAAAATGAGGGACACATGAGGTGGAAAGAGGGACAGAGGGACATTGCTCCAAATCAGGGATAGTTGGGAGCTATGCATGTATTGTACCACGCACACACCGATATAATAATAATGATAGTTTTGTTTCTATATTGGAGCATTTCTTAGATGCAACATATAAGACATAACCACAGCAAACCTCTAATCAGCATGTATTCATTATTGACTTGCAAATCTACAAGAAGAAAATGTAAACTTCTATCAGTATATTATAATGTCAATAGTTGAGAATAGCATTACACTGTACACGCCTTTTTTTTGGTGGTAAACATCATATTAACTAATTCAAATGGATAATTTTTATGGCGATGTAAGATTTTTTGAATAGTTGGTCTAAACCAGGGGTCTCCAAACTTTTCAAGCAAAGGGCCAGCTTGCTGTCCTTCAGAATATAGGGGGGCTGGATTGTGGCCAGTAGAAAAGGTCTGGCCCAGCATCAGTAAGAGTATGTTTGTGGTTTGTAGGACAGTAGGAGGAGGAGTAATGCCCCATCATTGGGAGTAATATTATCTCATCATCGGTATCAGTGGAAGGTATAGTGCCCCATTGGTGGTGTCAGTAGGAGGAATATTGCCTTGTATCATTGTCAGAAATAGTACTCCAAGGGCCACATAAAGGCTAACATCAGGCCGCAGTTTGAAAACCCCTGTTCTAAACGATAAATTTTACTTAATTTGTTTAACAATTGCCAGAGCTCTATGTTATATTTTTAATCTATTGTTATAAATAATATTTGTATTGTTTCTATTTAATGTTATTATATTTTGATTCTATTTTACCGTATAAGGTAACTGCAGTTTTTCAACAATGACTGCCACAATTTGGCAGCTAATGTGCTGCCAAAATGTTATACAGCCTGCTGCCTTTATTGTCCAGAAATCTTTTCCTAAACTGTTCACTATCTATTCACCCAGAGCAGACTAAAGCCTAGCGCACATGATCAGAAAATCGGATGAAAAAAATGCCTGCTTTCAAAGCGATCGTACGATAATTTGATTGCTAGTACACAGCTTTAAAGAGTCGATCACAACAGTTCATCCGAAAATTATCCAAAGGGACTAACATGAAAAAATAAATCTTGTACAATACCTGATCGGACGATCGGAAGAGCAAGACTTCACATGCTCAGAAACAAAATAATAAATTACACTACAATACAACACTTTATATTACTTCTGAAGTTGTATTCTGTTGCACAAGAATTTTATTAAGTTTAGTAATCTCTTTGTTTTCGATATAAGAACTAGCATGCACAAAAAAGTGATGATCATTCATCTGATATTCTCATTGTGTGTACTGTACAAGGCTTTAGAGCCCATTCACACAGGGGCAACACGACTTCTAGCACGACTTTGGGAGGCAACTTAGACACAACTTCAGTATGAATCATTAGGCAACTTACAAGGCAACTTCAAGTCGCCTCCAGGACAGGAGGCTTTCCAGTGGCCAATCAAACAACAATCAGCTCTGTGGGAGGGAGGGGGAGGGAGGTGTTTGCCTGAGAAATGTATGTTCTCTTGCTGTATTGTTGCTTCAGTTAAGACAGTGATCCGACTTCTGAGGAAACTTCCATTGAAATCAATGAGTAGAAGTTGCCTACAAGTCACTTTCAAATCGGATTGAAGTAGCACAGGTACCTTTTCTGAAGTCGGAGCGACTTCAGTAGTGTGTATTAAGACGGCTCCCATTCACTTCCATTAATTTTCTCGACCGCGCGACTTGGGGCAACTTGGGGCGACTTGAAGTCCGATCCCAGGTCGCCCCAGTGTGAACCGGCTCTTAGGGTTGGCAGCATTATCCATTAGAAAAGGGAAGGTCTGGACAGGCACACTCCAATTAAAAATCGCCTTTATTGTGCAAAATAACAAAAGAACAAACCACAGCAGGGTACAGGATAAAAAACTGATGTGTTTCACACTCTCAACGGTGCTCAGCCATAACTATCAGCATTATCCACAAGGAAGACCAATGAGCTTTTTTTGTATCTATGTTCAGTTCAACAATAAATGTGCACAGCACCATTTAGCTGGTCAGGTTCCTAATAGCAACCCCCACATACACAGATTCTTGTTTTTTTTTTTTTGATCTTTACCTAACCTGTCAAGATTTACCTCTTGTGGAGCTTTTTTACAATAAAAAAATGCATATCTCCTATGATAATCAATAATAATTAAGACAGGATCTAAAATTCAAAGCATACATAATACAATAATGCATTTGTTTCTCTTGCAGCAGATTATATTATAACTTCAATGCTGTAAAAATACAGAAAAAAATGTTAGTATTATGTATAAGCCAATTTACCATGAAGGCTATGGTGTAGTATTTGTCCACAGCATCCACCATTATAGGTATTAATAAATATGTTAATATGTTAAGGGTCAAGCCTATGCACCGAAAGTACGGTAGTTCATCATAGAATGACAAAACAGCCCAACATCAAGAATCCATTCAAGCATGTTTACCTAAATCAAGGCAGAATTTAAATCCAATACATGTTTTATCCAACCTTAACTATATATGATGCACACAAGGGTATATATCTAAGCATTGCTTATATAATTCTAGCTTTTTACGATATGAAGAATAAAAGCTGCCTCTAATGAGTACTGTATACCATTTTCAAAGAAAATGTTTAATTTATAATACCAATTTTTTGTACTTACCAAAATATACCTATTCTATAGTACACAACATATTCCACCAAAAAAAGCTAGTAACAGAAAAAAAAAATAGCTACAAATGCTACAACTTCACTCTGCATTTTAAAATTGAAATACAAATAATACAATAATAAAAAATTCTGCTTTATGTGTGTTTTAATGTATTTAACCATAGGACAAAACTGGAACTTACTAAATGCTTTAGCTGAGGTTTGGATTTTTCTGCAGTAATAAATGATATTTACATATTTTAAGATACAATTGAAAAAATAAAAAATACCTACAAATGCTACAACTTCACTCTGCATTTTAAAATATAAATAAAAATAATACAATAGTAAAAAAAATCTGCTTTATGTGTGTTTTAGTGTATTTAACCATAGGACAAAACTGGAACTTACTAAATGCTTTAGCTGAAGTTTGAATTTTTCTGCAGTAATAAATTATATTTACACATTTTAAGATACAATTGATCATGTATATACTGAAATACTAAGTCTCGTTAGCTCACACAAGTACCTGGAGGTGAATATATAGTTTCCTAGAGAAACTCTTAAGCTGCGAGTTTTTTTCTCTTTCGTCAGATCGCCCAGAGATAACGAGTAGTGTTTTGTTCCATTTAAATCAGAAGATGCTGAATCTGAGTAGATATAGTCCTTTGCAGGTTGCCAGCGTACAGCACAAGACATTACAGCAGTCTGCTATGTTAGCTAGTCAAAGTCCTAAGAGCGTTTTTCTCAGATAGTTACTCATTAATGTTGATATTAAGTAATGTAACTACAGCCCTCCTAATCCTCAGGCAGTAGTAGGACTCTTAGGTAACACTATGAGTAATTTCATTCTAATAGTTATAATTATACTCCAGCATAGTGTTTCATTCTAATGGTTATAATTATATTGCAGTATAGAACTCCCACAATTCTTAAAATGTTGTTGACGGTGCTGAATTAGATGACAGCATGAAATATTAAGGCTCCATTCCACATGATTTGTGACATAACATGATATGTGACATGGTGGGCAACATGAATGGACTTCAAATGAGCAAATGTAACATTGTTCCTTAGAAGGTTACATCTAGAGGGCGGGGTTTTGTCTATTTTTTTTATACTTCATCCTTTTCAAAACACGGATTGCTTAGATCACCGCCTACATGTAAACCTTGGCAGTGGATCCTGGCTCTGAGATTGACCCAGATACGTGGAACAGATTTTACAACTGAACTCTAGATACACAGCTAAATTCACACTTGAAAGACACATATGGGATCTGTGTAATCTACCAAAGATTTCTACGTCTGTCCAGACACTTGTGACTCATGTACCACTGGCAGACAGCACAGCCAGGGTGATACTATTTTTACGGAAGAGTTGTGGAATACAATAGTGTGACTGCTCCTAGTTGCTTTTAGAAGTTGCTTTTGGGACTGCCAGGAGAATTTAAGCAGCTATGACAGAGCACAAAGAAAGTAAACACCTCCATCAGACTAAACATCTTAGCCAGTGTCTTAAGGGGATTTACTAAGACTGGAGAGTGCAAAATCTGGTGCAGCTCTGCATAGAAACCAATCAGCTTCCAGGTTTTATTGTGAAAGCTTAACCACTTGCCGACCACCGCACGCAGATGTACATTGATAACACGGCACGGGCAAGCAAATGGGCGTATCTGTACGTCCCTTTAAATTTTCCGCCCAGCGGGTGGGTCCTGGCAACTCGATGTTCCCAGGCGGCCCATGATTGCGGTCGGCAAAGGCAGAACAGGGGGATGCCTTTGTAAACAAAGCATTCCCCTGTTCTGCCTAGTGACATGTCACTGATCTCACTGTTTCCGTGATCGTGAACGGTGATCAGTGACGTGAGAATGGTCCCGTCATCTTCTGAGACACACACAGGTCCCAGAAGGTGACTGGGGGAAGGAGGAGGGCACAAAAAAAGCTGTGGAAGTGACGTACTTCGCCACGGCACCATGTGACGGGAGTCCTGAAGAAAACATACCAAAAAGGTATAAAAAAAATGTAATATCAAAAAGCGGGGGGAGGGGGGTATGTATGTTGAGTTAAATGTTTGCCTGGAACTCCGCTTTAAAGGGTATGTAAAGGTAAATTTTTATTTTTTTTTAAATAACAAATATGTTATACTTACCTCCACTGTGCAGCTCATTTTGCACAGAGTGGCCCCAGAACTGGGGTCCCTTGGCGGCTGTCTCGGCTCTCCCTTGCAAGAACTCATCACCTTGCATGGTGATGGATTCTTTCAGGAGTGCTCCTGTGATGCAGCTAGCGGCCGTAGCCGCTTACTTTATCACTTGGCCCCGCCCCCCACATGCCGTGTCATTGGATGTGATTGACAGCAGCACAAGCCAAAAGCTGCGCTGCTTTCAATCAACCAATGAATTTGCCGGGAAGCCTGGCCGAGAAGCAATCGCGTACACGGCCAGGACTTTCGAGGCATCAGGTAAGTAAACGGGCTGGCTATGGGGCCGCTAATCCACAAATGTTTTTTCATCTTAATGCATAGAATGCATTAAGGTGAAAAAACGTTTAACTTTACAACCCCTTTAACCACCTCCAGACCGCCGCACGACTATATACGTCATGACTTTGAAAAGGGATATCTTTGTTATGGCAGCAGCTAGCTGCCATAACCCAGATATCTTCGTCTTCAGGCAGCGGTCAGGTTTCCGATAATGGTGGTCACCAATATCGGCGGCAGGAGAGGGGCCCCCTCGCCTCTCTCCCGTGCCCTTCGCCACTTACTGGAAGCGTTGGTAGCGGCGGAGGCGATTGGTCCTCTCTGTTGCTGGGTATGGAGACAAGTGAATGCAAGTTGGCTCCCACCTGTCTCCATACCATAGCAGGGCGGATGCAGCGTCAAAACGTCACTTCCGCTCATAGCTCTAAAGGGACATTTTTTTTTTTTTTTCAAATGACAATTTTTATTGCATTTAAGTCTAAATATGAGATCTGAGGTCTTTTTGACCCCAGATATTATATTTAAGAGGTCCTGTCGTGCTTTTTACTATTACAAGGGATGTTTACAGTAGGAATAAAAGTGACACTATTTCTTTTTTAAAAGAACAGTGTAAACAATTAAAATAAAAAGGTAAAATAAATAAGAAAAACATAAATGAATTTAAACGAGCCCGTCCCGCTCACCTTACGCAAGCAGCGCCTGCATATTAAAAACGGTGTTCAAACCACATGTCAGGTATCGCCGCGATCGGTAGAGCGAGAGCTATAGACCTCCTCTGTAACTTAAAATATGCAATCTGTAGAATTTTTTTATATACGTCGCCTATGGAGATTTTTAAGGGTACAAGTTTGTCGCCATTCCACGTGCGGACGCGAACGGCACATGTTGGGTATCAATTTACTCTGCCTAACATTATCTTTCACAATATAAAAAATATTAGACTAACTTTACTGTTGTCTTATTTTTTAATAAAAAAAAAATGTTTCCCCAAAAAAGGGGGTTGTAAGACCGCTGCACAAATACGGTGTGACATCGGTATTGCAACCACCATTTTATTATCTAGGGTGTTAGAAAAATAATTTATCATTTTTGGGTGTTCTAAGTAATTTTCTAGCAAAAAAAAAATATATTTTTAACTTGTAAACAACAATTCTCAGAAAGAGGTAATATGTTCTGGAATTCATTAGTAATTAGACGGGGGAACTCACTGACTAACTTGGCACACACAAATCAATAGCATTTGGGTTTCATCAAGATAAACATTTTATGCTGAAACCATTTCTCAGAAAGATATGCAGATCAGCAATTAGATTTGTTACACAACAAACAAGTAATAAAAAAAATATATAAATATATCGATTTCAGCTTTAGATTCTCAAATTTCAATAAGAAGCAGTGTCAAATCCCTTGCTCAGTCCCAAATCTTGACAAACAGGTTTCTGCCAATGATATAAACGCACATTAAGAAGACTGATTCAGGTAACACGAGGCATATAGAGAAAAAAAAAATATATGAACAGCAGCTTCAGAGTTAGGGCATTGTTTTAATTGCTAACAAAAGCAAAGTGCTAATTATATTCCAAGGATCGAACTATGACTCCTTTTATTATGATTTTAGAGTATCAAACTGAAGGCATTAGACGCCTATAGTTCAATTACTGTTGTTTTGCCAGCTTTCACACATGTGTGCATAAACCTTAGTTCAAATTTCATCTGCATGTGAGTGGGCAGGCAACACAAGCACGACCACTGGCAAAGCTTGATGTTCTTCCACCTTGGGCAAAGACTCAGTTTGGCTGGGAGGTGGAGCAAGTGTAAATGGGGAAGTTCTATTCTACTCTGGGAATCGGGAGGTGGACCAAATAGGTGATGTCATTGGTTGTTAGGACACCCATGATCCTAGCAACAAAGGACTGTGGGAGAGGGGAGACATGTGCAGAGCTTTAGAGCCAAAGGCAGTGCAGTTGTAGTAACACAGAACAGATCTTTTAACTGCTTGTCACTGCAGCTCAAAGATTGATCGTATGTGTGTGTGTGGTGGACATGCAATTACAGAGCTCCAGTTAAGCCCAGGGGATCTGCTGTCTTCCAGGCACATTTCTCCACCCAGCCCTGCTTGCACAGGCTTCTCTAACCCCTCAGACATTTCGGGGTCTACAGAGACAGACCATAGACACCTAGAGGTAGCTAATTAGACAGCCTGCAGAGCACAGGTAGTGGGGGCGAGGGGGGCTGAGTTCCCTCTCCTGCAACAAGCTTTCAGACCTCTCATCCTCTCCAAAGCTCCTCTGGACTGATCCTTGGTGCTGTGTACCGGCATCAGGAGCTGATAGGGGAAGTAAAGGGAGGGGGCACACACGTTCGTCTGCATACCGGCCCCACTCTCTGACAGCTCTGCTCCCTCTCTAAGCACCTGCCAAACTACATGCGCCCTGCTGCCTGCACCCTGCTGCTGTTCCCCCTCAGGCTCCCTTTAATCCATAGCACATGGGGATGCCAAAGGGTCGGCCACCAGGACAGCAAAAAAAAAAAAAGAAAAAGGGGAGAAAAGAAACAGCTAGGGTGAAAGAACACCTCGGTTCTGTGCAAGCAGGGGAGAACACAGCCTGCACCTTCTCCTGGTTCGCTCCCACTCAACCCCCAGCGCTGTACTGACAGGAGTAGTGATGCTGCTTTCACTACCCATGTCAGTCATGGCGTGCCTCTCAATGTGGTGCCTGGGGCACACGTAATGGCAGATTAAGTCTTACAATCCTGACCATGAGATGCTGTTATGCCGATGCTGTTTAATGTGAGCTTTTGGTCGGAAATTCCGACCGTGTGTAGGCTTCATCTGACTTTTTCTGTCGGAATTTCCGACAGCAAAAATTTAAGAGCTGGTTCTCAATTTTTGCGACAAGAAAAGTTCTTGTCAAAAATTCTGATCGTCTGTATGCAATTCCGACGCGGCAAAAAAACACGCATGCTCGAAATCAATTTGACACATGCTCGGAATCATTGAACTTAATTTTTCTTAGCTCGTTGTATTTTTGTACGTCACCGCGTTCTTGACGGTCAGAATTTTGTGTGACCGTGTGTATGCAACAAAAGTTTGAGCCAAAATTCAGTCGGAAAAAAATCCACGGATTTATTGTCAGAATTTCTGATCGTGTGTATCACATGTATCATTAGAGATTAATCTATGTGGTTACATGAAAAATCTTACAGTAGATGCCATAAAAAAATCTGGAAACTGTCTTATCTCCTTATCACATTATTTTATTGCTACAGAGGTATATGGGGGATCTTGATCCAGTCAGGTAGGAAAAAAAGATTATTTATTTCTGTGAAGCAATGTAATGAAAAAAAGGGAAATGATCTAAAAGGTGAACTTAGACTTTGGGATTCAACGCTGTATAAAAATCACACTTATGTGACAAGTGTAACTTCTACCAGACTCCACTTTTACTTGATCTACTGCATCACATTTAATGATCAGGCTATGTATCACCACTCCTACTTTTACTACTGTCTCCATATAATTGCTGCTAACAATTACTTCCATATTTTAGGCAGAACTTGTAAATCTGATCAAGAGGTCACAGGATTTTACTATGTAGAAACATTCAAGACATGAAAATGGATATCTAATATCACAAACAAGGAATGGAAAGGTTATAACCCAAGAGAAAATGAAAACTGTTATCACACAGTGACTGTGTAACACAAGCAAATTAAAGCGGAGTTCCACCCAAAAATGGAACTTCCGCTTGTTCCACTCCACACCCCCTTACATGCCACATTTGGCATGTAATTTTTTTTGGGGGGAGTGGGGGCTTCAGGAGGAGTGGGACTTCCTGTCCCACTTCCTGCTTCCGCCGAGGGGCTGGTAAGGCGATTAGGGTTAATCGCCTTATTGTAGCCCCTCCCTGTAGGCGATGGCCTAGGACACTGACAGGTCCTAGGCGATCGCCTGTCCAACCAGCGGCCGCGCGTGCAGCAGCCACGCCGCGCGCATGGGCAGTGCGGCTCGCGCATGCGCAGTGGGTTCCCGGCCGTGAAGCCGAAGGCTGTCACGGCTGGGTGCCCACAGCTAGAATGAAGACGCCGGCCGGGGAGGGGGGGAGAGGAGCGGAGCCCCAGTCAGCGCGTCGCTGGAACGTGGAGAAGGAAAGTGAATGTTTATTAAAAGCCAGCAGCTACACTTTTTGTAGCTGCTGACTTTTAATAAACATTACATTTGGGTGGAACACCCCTTTAAATTAAAGTTGAAGAAAAGCATAATGCCAGCCACCGGCGGTTCGAAAGAACTAGCCGAGATGCAAGCCTAGTATGGGCAAGCTGAATGTATCAAGGTGATCAACTGATTAACTTGGGTACAATCAGCTCACTGGATTTTACATGCGATTAGGTATACCTGCTTGCAATAATCACTGTCTTCTCCCCTCGCCCGGAGAAGACAATGGCTCACCAGAAGGAGTTCCCCTGTCAACACTGTCTGTGTTGATGGAGGAATCAGGCAAATTTCTTTGAGGCGGCGTACAGACGATCGGACATATCCGATGAAAACGGTCCGCGGACCATTTCCATCGGATATGTCCGATCGGGAGTTTGATCCGATGGCGTGTACACACCATCGGATCAAATTCCCCGCCGCCGGACGACGCAGCGGTGACGTTGACGCCGCCGCGTCACCGCACCAGGAAGTAAAACACTTCCGCGCATGCGCCGAATCCATTCGGCGCGGTGGGGCGGACAGATTCCACCGGATAGATTTCAAAGCTTGCTTTGAAATCTGTCGGGTGGAGAAATATGTCCGCTAGCCCATACACACGAGCGGAGATGTCTGCTGAAACGGTCCATCGGACCGTTTTCAGCGGACATATCCCCTCGTGTGTACGCCGCCTCAACGGTAGCAAGAAAGAAATTTGCACTGTTTATGGCTTGCCTAACTCTTATGCCCTGTACACACGATCGGAATTTTTGATGGAAAAAGTCAGACAGACTTTTTTCATCGGAAATTCTGACCGTGTGTGTCCCCTATCGGATTATTTCCATCGGAAATTCCGAGGAATTCCATCAGAGTTTAGATAGAGAACATGTTCTCTTTTACTCCGATGGAATTCAGTCGGAATTCCGATGTGATTTTGGTCGGACTTTATTGGGCTTAACTCTTCCCCCTTCCCCCTCCTCCTACATTTTCTGCCTACCTTGTTTAAAAAGATCTGTGTACTTACCTATAATTAATCTGCTCCGGTCTGGTCATGTGATCCTACAGCTTTGGCTCTCCTGTGTCAGTGGGCAGGTGCTTCGGGGAAGAGAAAGGATCGTTGACAAGGGTTGGGCAATGGGAGCCAATGGGTGATGTTAGAGCTCTGGGAATTCACAGTCATTGTGGAACACTCTCTTACACAGCGGAGCCGGAACTGCAGGACCATGTGACTGGACTGGAGCAGATTGAAAATAACAACCAGTAAGAATTTTTAATTGAAAAATATGACAAAATAATAATGTAGCGGGGCATTATTTTTTTTTAAGTGATCTAAAGACTATCATCTGCTGATCAAGAAGCATCTCGGCTTCCTCCGGTGGTCAAGTACAGGGAGAAACAGACTACATTACCCAGAGAGCAACTGTAGAATCCCAGAATGCTTTGCTCCCCGCACAGCCTTCTGGGGGAGGTCATTTAAGGAAGAGGACGTTCTTGGCTCTCTCTCTCTGGATCTCCTCTCCAAGCAAGAAGGAGGCCTGTGTGAGGCTTGTCTTCTGGAGTGTAGGCCGAAGCCTGAGGCCTACCCATACCCGAGTGGATCACCATCTAGCGACAGAAGGAGCATCCCTGATGGAGTGATCGGACGGTGTCCCAGCACAACGGTGACTCGTGAGAGAACCGGAGAGTGTCATCCTGAAGGACTTTGAATCGGAGTTCGCAGATGGAGTGTTCCGGAAGGACAATGCCTGATCTGGTTAAGGGGTAGATCGTTTACATTCACCACTGTGGTTTAACTGTTCAGACATTTTCCACCAGTTGACTTATTCACTTTTTGGATTACAAATTACTCTTTGCGTGCCAACGCATGCCTATGCGGGATTGCACGGACTGCTGAGATAATTTGTATTGAGGTTTGGTCTGGCCCACCAAACCAAGTTAGTGAAATATACTATCTAGATACTGCCTATTAAATATAGTGAACTGTTAATATCTATTCACATACTCTTTAGTTACGTAATTGGTTTCATTATTACTGTACAGCACTGTTTTTAAAATGAGCTGGGTGAGGCTTGGCAAGGAGGTACTTCAGTGTGGATGTCTTGCTGAAGGGCCCCATTTGCTGTATGCTTACCCAGGTCCGCATAGTATTATAATTGATTTTGTATTTATCTGTTACCACTAATTTTGACTCTTGTAGGGCCCTGCAAAAAGTCCACTGTTGTTTTACCTTTGTTTCTTTGCTATTATTTGGGCAAGTAAATAGTTACATTGGTTAAGCTGAATTTGTGTGAGGTCCACCTGTCATCCTGCAGGATCAATACAACTCAAGGAAACCATTCGTTTACACAATTTACTGTGGTGTGACAGGACATTGTGCACTCCAACATTTATTGGGGTTTACAATTCCCACTGATACCAGTTGTGCCAAGGGAGGGTTTGAGCCAGTTTGAGGGGTTGATAGCCAGAGTACAGATACCCAAAACAAACCAGCAGCTCCTTTGGGGGTAGTGCTACAATAAAATACTACAATTGCACTTTATTTCATATACAAAAATTTCAAATGTGATTATAAATGCTTTTTTTCCCCCTTAAAACAGCAGACATGCAGACCCGTTCTCGAGACAGACTGTGTGCATCGATAGACACACACTGTGTGGCTCAGCCCCACCCCCGCTCCTTGCTCACACAAATTGATTGACAGCAGCAAGAGCCAATGACCCCCACTGCTGCCCCTCTGTCCTGTGAATGCAGGAAGCGAGTAGAGCTGCTGCAGATGGGCACAGTTCTGGATTGAGTGAAGACTCTAAAGCATTGGTTCTCAACCCTCCTAGTGCCGTGACCCCATGATAACATTTTCCAAGTTGTGGGGACCCCTAACAGTAAAATTATTTTCGCAGAGTGGGTTGTCAGCACCCTAGGCAAGACAAGTAAATTGCACCCCCAAACCCACAGACATTTTGCAATCCCTTCCACTCATACAGTATTAAACCCCCCCCCCCTTATGGTACATTTTAGGATGTACAACTCTTTCTCTTTGTTCTCCTTTCTTTCTCTTTTATCTCTCTTTATTCAAATTTATTTTCTTTTTTTCCCCATCCCCGTCCAACCATCTTTCTTGTTCTTTTTCTCCCTTTTTCCTTCTTTCATCCCGCTCTTTTCCTCTATATTCCATGTATTCTCTATTTTTATTACTTCTCTTACTCCTTGGTGGGGGAGGATGAGTGTCAGTGCTGGCGGGGAATTGGGATGAGTGGCAATGCTAATCAGTCAAAAAGACTGGGAGAGCGGTGTGGGCTTCAGGAACAGCCCAGGATGTGGGGATCCCTGGCAAATCATCATTTGACCCCCGAGAGGGGTCCTGACCCCCAGGTTGAGAACCACTGCTCTAAAGGTTCTAAAGTCTGAAGGTTTTTTACCTTCATGCAGTCTATGCATGAAGGTAAAAAACCTTCAATGTGCTGCGCTCCCCTCAGCCCCCCCCCCAATACTTACCTAAGCCAGATCTCCACCCAGTGATGTGCACGAGAGCAGAGTCTGTCCCAGGTCACTTCCTTCTCACTAGCTAAGATGCCATTGGCTCCCGCTGCTGTCAATCACAGCCAGAGAGAAGGGAGCGGGGGTGGAGCCATTGTATAATGGTTCCCCCTTCCCTCCCCTGTCCTTCCCTCCCTCCTTTTCCCTTCTCCCTGTCCTGTGTCTCCTGTTTTTGATTCATTTTTTGAAAACTGACCAAAACCGCAGGACATAATAGAAGTCTATGGGGAAGCGCAGCGATCCCACACGAAAACCGCAGGTACACTGCACTGCACCTGCGCTGTGGCCAAAGCACAGCAATACAGTGTGAAGCTGCCCTTAGTCCCATTTATATAAAATGTTGAATTATTGATATTTAGGGATGTGGTGCCCTGGTCAAACCTCATACGGACATAAGAATTCTTGTTTTACTGGTTTATCTTCAATAAACTGATGTCTGATTGGGTATGAGTTAATAAATTGTACACATGATTGCTGCACTCCTTTTTTGGCATGTCTTTTTCATAATGTCACTCAACATCTGTTTTCAATTGCTGCAGAGCTCTCTAAGAAACTTTTATAGGTTCCAAAATCTCTTCAATAAACTTATGTATATGAGTTATTGATTTGAACACTAAGTGACTAATACTGTGCTGAACTGGTGCCAACATGTAAGTCACTTGTAATTGCTCATCATTAATAATTGTAATTTCATTCAAATTGACTGTAGCTCTGTTCTGTTTGTTGATTGGCTGATCACTAAGTTTGCTGATGATCATTTTTTCCCCATAAAAGATTTTATCAATCGGAAATGAGCAAAGTATAATAGATAGGCACATAGACTCTGGCTCTGGTCACAAGCATATTCTCTGAAACAGTCTCATACCAAAAGCTACAAGATTACATTGCACATCATAGTATGTTGTTCCCAAGTGCATTGACCACATGTGCAAACAAGATGACCTAAGTAAGTGACCTGTGCTGACCTATTGTGGTAATTAACATGAGTGTAATGTACTTTTAAAGTGCGTACTCTGGATTCAGCCACTGGTGTTATATTATGAGAGCAGCATTATTTATTTATTGCTCATGGAGACATGTCCTTAAAATGGTACAAAAGGCAAAATGACATATGCAGTCCGTCACCAGCATTTTTTCGAGTTCCCCTGTAACATAGTTTTACATATAACCTTTTAATCCTGCTGTTATTTTTCAATTACCTTTAGGAGACCAGGCTGTGCAGCAAAAGTTCTAGATAGAGGGTTGGGATAAACCATTTAACACCAATGCTGTGCTTACAATGGTCAGCTTTTATTAATTTATAAAAAAAACTTTTACCCAAAAGAATATAAAATGTTCATCTAGCTGGTTAAAAAAGTTAGCTGAAGTAGGCCTTTAATTTGTTAGTCACTTATTTAATCCACTTAAGGACCCCTTCACGCCAAAATATATCAGCAGAATGGCACGGCTGGGCACAAGCACGTACATGTACGTCTTCTTTAAAGAAAGGCGGAGCGCTCACGACCCGGTCCAAAGCTCCGTGACCGCGCCTGCGGGACCCGCGGTCCCGATCGCCGCCGATGTCCCGCGATCGGTCACAGGAGCTAAGGAATAGGGAGAATGGGGAGCGGATCGCCAGCGGCGTGTGCGTGTCCCAGACCTAGAACTAGAAAGTAGAGACTAGAAGTGCCGTCCTGCCGCAATATATATGCGTGGGGCGGTCCAGAATAAGTTAATACGACTCAAAATTACAAGGGTTATTACCCTTCTTTACTCTATTCAAAATGGAAAAAAATATATAAGTTTTGTCTTTGTCTTGAAAAATAATACCAGAAATGTAACAAGTATAGATACACAAGCCACCCAAACTGTCACTTGTGCATTCTTTTCAATCAAATGAAGATTAATAGAAACATCAAAACAGAATGTGACGGCAGAAAAAAGACCAAATGGTTCATCGAGCCTGCCCTTTTTTTTTATTATTATTTATTCATACAAGTTTTAGATTTTTTTTTTTTTGGTTAACTTTTTTTGTCTATATCTTTATCAAGTAACCATATTGTGCCATGGGTCTCACAGCTATTATTTTCCTTTTAGGCCACACATAAGCATCCTGTTGCAAGTCATTAGAGCCGGATCCCAGCAACTGCAGAGAAAGTAGGACAATAGCAGATATTCTCATTAAAAAGGATACTAAACTTCCAAAAACAAATTCCTGTGCAGTTTGTGCATAGCAAGCACTCCCATTGTAGTCCAATGAAATGTTGCCAATACTTGCAATCATAGTGGAATTTGATTTTAGCTTAACATAAACATACACCTTCATAATGTGCCCTAGTTATTTTAGTCCTGTATGCATTTTAACACATATATCAATATGATCCCCATATATTTGCATTCCTTAAATAACTGGTATCTTGTTCCACTCAAATATTTTAAGCTCTCTATTAGATCCTACCATTTATTATATCCACATAGTGATATGATGAAAGATTTCGAATGGTTCAGCTATGAATAAGACAGTTTCAGATTTTTGGCAGATGAGTTTATAGATGTGGAGGTGGCTGCAATTTTCAGTGAAATCTAACAGCACACCCCAAGTACAGTAGCACATTGATAACTATAAAATCCCTATAACATAAACGCCATGGGTTTAATATTTTTATTACCTGTTTGGAATAGTTACAGTATATGTTTTATGTGTTTGCTTTATGGGTTGCTCTATAAAGCATGTTGTCATCACAAAGAAATTTGATATCTTTTTAAATCCCGCCAGTGATCATACATGTGATGCTTCACGTATAGAAGGATTTTATAGGTCATTTAAAGTTCCTTTTTAATTCTTTGTTTTTGTAATAATTATTGTAAAAGTTTCTAGAAATAATAACGATTACAAAAATAAATATTATTAATGAGTTATTATTACATACTGTATGTTAATTAATATCAATAATATGAAATATAATAATTAATATGAATATTTTACTACATTCTAATAAGAGCCAGACATTTGCAAACTTTCATAATACAAGTTTGGCTCTTTTCACACAGGCTGTCTGTCCATTTTTCATCAGGCTGTTGTTGGATTTAAAATTAAATACAATCTCTGTCCTGTTCCGTTTAAACGGATCTGAATAAAGATAAACAGAAGTAAACAGACAATATAAGGTCAATGGCATTACTGAGTGACCCTGCCCCCCTATGATGTCATTGACTAAATATAGAAATTTCCATCTATAATACATATATAAATAATTATAGATGGAAATTTCTATATTTAGTCAATGACATCATATATATATATATATATACATATATATATATACTATATATAGTCAATGACTCCACCCTTTATTTTATTTCAGTGGCGGGAGGAGGCAGAGTGTCAATTGGTAAGAGGCAAATGATGGACTGGTAGGGTGTCGGTTGGCAGGGACGATTTTTTTTTTTTTTGCAGTTTGGTACCTGAAGGGCCTGGTATGGATTGGCAAGGGGGAGAAGGGGAAGACTTTTAAGGCCTCATGCACACTGGACATTTGCTACTGTTGGGGGCATCAGACATTTATTTTACTGCCTCTAAAACCCCCTACATGTTATCCTAAGTGTTCATGCACACATATGTTTTTAGCAGTGTTTTGTGGCAGGAGAAAAAAAATGCCAATGCGTTCTGGAGCAGCAGCGTTTTGGCAGAAAAAAATGCTGACAGTTCCTACAGGAAACACTCCTAAATGCTCCTAAATGCAGGTGCCCAGCTATTTTTTTCTCCTAAGAAGAGATGGTCAGCCTCTATACAAAGCCCTTTAGTTCTGGTATGGATTTTAAGGGGAACCAACGTTTTTTTTTTAAATCCATACCAGACTATTATCCCAGCATGCAGCTTGGCAGGCTAGGAAAGGGGGGAGAAAAGTGTGCGATCCCGCCTCCTGAACCACACCAGGCCACTTCAACATGGGGGGTATTTTGGGATATGGTGGTCATGGGGGGTGACTTATTAAAATCTGGCAGCACCCTTTAATAAGGGGACACCCAGATCCCGCCCCCATGTGAATGAGTAGGGGTACATTTTACCCCTACTCATTCACCAAAAAAAGTATCAAAAACTAAATAAAAACACACACAAAGTTTTTGAGAAATCCCTTATTAAAAAAAAGAAAAAAGAAAACAATGTCCCCTGGGTATGTAGATCCATTCAATTACGATGAACGCTGGCTGCTGACCCTGAAAAAAAAAAGATCCGTACAAGATGAAGGTTCCCGCCCACCCCTACAACCTTTGGGCCAGGGTTGTGGGAAAGAGGCCCTTAACCCTATCAATATGGGGAAAAGTGCTTTGGGGGGGGACGGGACCAAAGCAACCCTTCCATGTTGAGGGCATGTAGCCTGGTATGGTACAGGAGGGAGGGGGGCACTCGTTCATGTTTTTCCTCAGTTGTTTTGTTTACATTTACCTGTCAGCAGGGAACCCCTATGATATCTGATGACTTATCTGTTGATAAAGACATGGCGGTCCATTTCCAGATTTGCCAAAAGGAGAGGCTACCCTATTTGCAGAGGAAGAAGGAGGAAGGAGACGTACCGCGAGGACACTGCTGCATTGCCGAGGAGGAGACACATGGCAAGGACACTGCCGTGATGCAGAGGAGAGGCAGGGGAAGCCGGCCGTCTATTGCCTGGAGTGAAGCACTGCCAGAGGTAAGTGTTGCATGTGACCGACCAATCGACTGGGGGGGTGGTGCACTGATTGCCACCCCCCCAAAAAAATATACCACCGGCCACCACTGCTTGTTATTATAAACTCTGGCAGGTCTTGCTCCCACCTTCCACCCAGCACTATCCTGTCTCTTGATTTCCAACTCAATGAACATACGCTGAGAGGTAAAGGCTACCTTTACAGCACTGTGTGTATGTGGGAGGGGCTACACTTTTGAAGGAGGGACAGAGGAGACTACGGGGGGCCAAGATGTGAAGGGGTCAGATGACACTGTTTTGGGGGGTACAGGACACTACAGTAAGGTGTCCAGATTTTTTAAATGAAATCCGGGGACATATTTTTTCTTTACTAGTAATGGCAACAATCAGCGACTCTCTGCCCGTCGCCTCGCAGCCTCTCGGGCCCCGGCTACTACTGAGTGGGGAGTGGAGGAAGATCACTCCAACAGGGATGGCAAGGAGATAGGCAGGTGGCTGGCCGGGATTTGAGCCAAGGCAGAAGAACATGCAAGCGAAGCTGAATGGGCATGCGCCCGAAACTGGAGAAATATTCCCTCCGCTCCGACCAGCACATGATCATCAGAAAGGGGCACAGATAATGAGAAAAATACAACCCCCCTATGCTAGTAGGCACGGCGGAGCGGGGGGGGGGGGGTGTAATTCTATTTTTTTTTTTTTATTCTGCACTGAATGTCTTTGAAATTGCCCCTCCCCCCTAATAAATCCAATCTGGGGACAAAGCTGGGGACAGACTTGGTCCGGGGACAGTGTCCTTAATCAGGGGACTGTCCCCTGAAACTGGGGATGTCTGGTCACCCTACACTACAGGGGGGAGGTGTTGCAGAGTACGATTGCTGGGTGCAGCCGAGTCGATTCAGATCAATCGTTGTGGAGTAACAGGAACTGGCTTCTTTATTGGAGCATAACCACAATAGCAAAGATGTCAGACAGAAAAAATAAACCAACAAGTACAGCACAATGTACAGATAATACAACGCATTATAGAAAATGCATAACATATCACTGAGCATTAGCGACATCTAGTATCCTGTTTGTGAACTACAGTCAAAAGGCTAAGCTGAAAGTTGTTGTATCTCCAACAGGAGGAAGGGGGAAGGACAATTCAGTGTTTGTGTGTGTGTGTGTGGTGGGGGGGGGGGGGCGGGGTTGTGGTGTGAAGGGGCAGAGGATACAGCATTGAGAGGTATAGGGCATGTATCAACCTCTCTTTCTGAAAGGTTGACTACCCCTGCTATACATGCTGCAGTTTCACAGCATTAGTATTGCCTTTTTTTTGTCATACAAATGACAGATAATGCACATAACACACAGTACATCACATGTTTTTAATGCATCCTAAACATGCCAACAACATTTTTATTTTATTTTACAAGCTTACAACCTACACAAAATTAAAAACAGACACAATGGGAAGGTGTGGATATTATGACACAGATCATACATTTGTGCTGTACATGTTGAAAGATATATAGAAGTATGCCAGTGTTGTAAATACCTGCCCAATGCCAAGTGTTTCTGAATATCATTTACTGGCAAAGACAAGTCCTATAGTTGAATGAATGAATGAATGAGTTAAGGTCAGAGGAAAATTCAGTACAGCTGACACATATAATCAGGATCACACTCATAAGCATAAACACAAAGATGGCTTTTATAGAAGTTTTATGGAAACACAATAAACTTACTAACGTCTGTTGTAGGGTTCAATGGGTTTTCATAAAGAAACATTTCAGCCAAAACTGAAAATCAAAATTTACTGTGCATAAAATGACACAGCCTACCTGATACGTATTTAAAGTGAAGTTCCACCCAAACGTGAAACTTCTGCTTAATCCACTCCTCGCCCCCTTACATGCCACATTTGGCATGTAATTTTTTTTTTGGGAGGGGAGTGGGGGCTTCAGGGGGAGTGGGACTTCCTGTCCCACTTCCTCCTTCGTCCTTCCACCGAGGGGCCACTAGGGCGATGCGTCATATCGCCTTTTGACGGGCCCTCCCTGTAGGCGATCGCCTGTGACACGTGACAGGTCCCAGGCGATCACCTGTCCAATCATAAAGTGCAGGGCCGCAGTGAGTGCCCGGCCGTGAAGCCGAAAGCTGTCATGGCCGGGTGCCCACAGTAGCAATGAGGACGCCGGCCGGAGAGGGTGGTAGAGGAGCGGAGCTTTTTGTAGCTGCTGACTTTTAATAAACATGAAAAATGCCTGGAACACCCCTTTAAAGGCACAATTTACTTTTACCAAATAGCTTCCTATGCAAGTAAGGGGTGTCTGTAGATAAAAGCAAACTGTGCAGCTTTGACCAAACTTGAATAATTATTATTATTATATCCGAATTATATAGCGCCAACAGTTTACACAGCGCTTTACAATGTAGAGGGGGGACAGCACAATTACAGTACAGTTCAATACAGAAGGAGGGCCCTGCCAGTTGAGCTTACATTCTAAAGGGAGGGATGGTGGTACAAAAGGTAATAGATGCGGGGCATGATTTGATGGGGGTGGCTTGTGGGATAGGCTTCCCTGGATAAGTGAGTTTTCACGGATCTCCTAAAGGTGGACAGGTTAAGTGGCTGATCAGACATACCGAGGCAAAGAAGTTCCAGAGGATAATAGAGGCTCTGGAGAAGTCCTGAGGGCGAGCATTGGAAGAGGTAACAAGGGAGCTAGAGAGCAGGAGGTCCTGGGAGGAGCGTAGGGGAGGGTGATATCTGCAGATGAGGTTGGTGATGTAGCTGGGGGCAATTTTGTGGATTACCTTGTATGTTGTGATTAGCATTTTTAATTTTATACGTGGGGTAGGGGAAGCCAGTGAAGGGATTGGCAGAGAGGAGCAGCAGTTACGGATCGGTTAGTGAGGTGGTATTAGTCTAGCAGCAGCATTCATAATAGACTTAAGGGGGAATAGCCTGCATAAGGGTAGTCCATTAAGGAGAGAGTTGCAGTAGTCAAGGCAGGAAATAATCAAGGAGTGAATAAAATGCTTTGTGGTATCATCAGTCAGGAAGGGTCGAATTCTGGAGATGTTGTGGAGGTTAAGTCGACAGGATTTAGCTAGTGATTGGTTGTGGGGGCTGAAGGATAGGTCAGAGTCAAGGATTACACCCAACACCCTGGCATGTGTGGAGGGACCAATGGTTGTGCTGTTGATTTTAATGGCAAAGTCATGGGGGGGGGGGGGGAGCAGGAGGAAATATAACAAGCTCAGTTTTAGAAAGATTAAGTTTGAGAAAGTGGTGTGACATCCATACCGATATGTCATTCAGTAAGTTTGTGATCCACGAGGAGATCGAGGGAGTGAGCTGAGGAGTGGAGAAATAGATCTGGATGTCATTGGCGTAGAGGTGGTATTGGAAGCAATGGGAGGTTATCAACTGGCCCAAGGAAGAGGTATAGAGCGAGAATAGGAATAGGAGGGGCCCAAGAATGGAGCCTTGGGGTACCACAACAGAAAGAGGAAGAGGAGATGGAGTTGTAAGTGACACTGAAAATGCGCTGAGTTAGGTAGAGAACCAGGATAAAGCAGAATCATGGAGTCCAAGGAAGTGTAGTTTGCTGAGGAGGAACAGGTGGTCAACTGTGTCGAAGACAGCAGAGAGGTCTAAGAGTATGAGTATGGGGTAATGGCCACTGGTTTTAGCAGTTAGTAGGTCATTGGTGATGTTTTATTTGGGCAGTTTCAGTGGAATGTTGTGGACGGAAGCCGGACTGTAGGGGGTTAAGAAGGTTGTTGTTCATAAGGTAGCGACTCATTTGGTCATGGACAAGGCGTTCGATGAGCTTGAGTGTGAACCAGGAAGTGCTGATCAGCTCTCCCTGTCAGAGGGAGGGTCTGTGCTGATAATCAGCACTTTGATTATCAGCACAGCCCCATCAGATGTGCCACCACAGCTGCCAAAAAGGTGTCCATCAGCTGCCAGTCAATGCCCCATCAGGAATGGCTTCAGGTGAGTGTTGTATGACGCAGCACAATGTACAGATGTGAATATTGTGCATTATAGTACAATGCTTAGGTATGAGTACTATGTGAAGCGAAACACTGTGCTGTCAGAATTTACACAGATGTAGTGTAATGCGTTGTAAGCATGGAGTTGCTGACTGCAGAAACACACTGGCACTACCAGCAGCTGTCGTATGACTTGTGATCTTCTATGGAGAACTTGCAATAAAAGGCAGAAGAATAAACTTCATAAAATAATCCATGCAGAGATCTGACCTCATGCAGCCCCCCATATGACAGGTCACAGCTCAGACTATACTAAGGACAAGTCAGGGGAAGTGTGGGCAGAGGAGACCTGGACAGTGATAGAAGAGGACAGCCCAGAGAGCCCCCCAGCAGGACAGTGTCTGTGTTACTCCTAACACCTGGAGAGCATTAAATAATGAAGAGCCCCTCCTCCACCTCATTGACACTACACACTGTCCCACTTATAGACACACAGAGCTATAAACTATGGAGATACACTATCAGATCATCTCTCCCCTACCCAGGGCCAGCGCTAGCGCAAGGCAACATGGGCACTTGCCTTACGGCGCCAGTGCCGGCCCTGGGAACAGGGTGGAAAATTCACTGGGTCCCCGCCGCCGGGACAGTCGCCCGCACGTAGAGAGTAGCCTGCCCGGAGAGAGAGTGCCGCTGCGCCTGCGGGCGGCATCTGAAGGAGGACTCGGTCTCGGAGTAAGCCCCCCTCCCCCGCCCCGCAGCGGCGCTGACCTGCGTGCAGTAAGTCAGTGTGTGTGAGTCGGCTACGCTAGTGACTGAGGCTGACAGTTCACATGAGTTTCCCGCGGCTCTGTTTCCTCCAGTGATTCAGTGATAACAGCAGCGCCTGCGTGGATCGGAGGGGAGAATGGGGCAGCCGACTTCACAGACACTGACATATACAGATCTGACATGGAGAGTGAGTGGATTGTATTTAAGCATTTATTTTATTAAAAACTTCCGTACCAGCAGCTGCCTGTCACCTCTATCTCTCCCTTATGTTTGGACCCCTCTGTATTCCCCCTCCTCTGTATTTTCACCCCCCCTCCTCCTCTGTATTTTCACCCCCCTCCTCCTCTGTATTTCCCCCCCCCCTCCGTATTTTCACCCCTCCTCCTGCTCTGTATTTTCACCCCCCTCCTCCTCTGTATTTTCTCCCCCCTCCTCCTCTGTATTCCCCCCCCCCCCTCCTCTGTATTTTCACCCCTCTCTTCTGTAATTGTCCCCCCTCCTCTGTATTTTCACCCCTCTCTTCTGTAATTGTCCCCCCCTCTTCTGTATTTTCACCCCCCTCCTCTGTATTTTCACCTCCCTCTTCTGTATTCCCCTTTTCTGTATTCCCCCCTTCCCTGTATTTTCACCCCCCTCTTCTGTATTTTCACCCTCTCCTCTGTATTCCCCCCTCCTCTGTATTTGCACCCCCCTCCTCTGTAATTACCCCCTCCTCTGTAATTTCACCTCCCTCCTTTAATTGCCCCCTTATCTCTGTATTTGCACCCTCATCCTCTGAATTTGCACCCTCCTCCTCTGTATTTGCACCCCTTTCCTCTGTATTTGCACCCCATCTAGGTAATTACCTCCCCTCATTTGTAATTGCCCCCCAATCTCTGTAATTGTCCTCGCTCCTCTTTAATTGCCCCCCACCCCAAACCCTCTGCTGTCCGGACCCCCTGTGTGCTGTTGCCCGTGATACCCCCTGTCGGCTGCCATGGAGGGAGGGGTCTGTACTGAGGGGGATGTCTATACTGAGGGGGGATGTCTATACTGATGGGGGTGTCTATACTGATGGGGGTGTCTGCACTATGGGGGGGTGGAGGTGTCTATACTGTGGGGGTCTGCACTAAGGTGGATTCTATACTAGTGGGGGATCTGCACTAAAGAGGGGAAAATCTATACTGATGGGGGGTCTGCACTAAAGGGGATATCTATACTGATGGGGGATCTGCACTAAGAGGGGTGATTCTACACTGAGGGGGCCTATACTAACGGAGAGTGGTCTGTACTTAGTGTGGGGTCTATACTGACGGAGGGTGGTCTGTACTGAGGAAGGGGGGGCTGTTTTTAGTAAGGGGGATCCATACTGCAGGAGGGGGGTCTGTAGTTAGTGGAGGGGGGTCTGATATACTGTATATACATATGTGTATATATGTGCGTGCCAGGGGGGGAGGGGCAAAATGCACCTTTGCCTGAGTTGGCAAAAATCCTTGCAACGGCCCTGCCCCTACCTCCAGAGCTGAGCCAACACAACCATCTGAGTTACTGACAAAGAAGTGTGTAACCTGAGCCGGCCGGAGGTTTCCTTCGTGATCACACTCTGTCCTCACTGTGCTTTCAGAGACGCACACAGCACTGCCTCTGCTCTCCTCATTAGGTAGCAATGGAGCAAGCCACAATCCGGATTTAATTACTTGTCCAGTTTTGAGATGAACTCAAAACCGGACACAGGATTCAAATCCCGTACTGTCCGGTCAAAAACGGACAGGTGGCAACCCTATGCCATACACTCTGCACACCCCTCTCCTCTACATACTATTTGCCTCCATAGACTCTGCAACCCTCTCATGTACATACTACCTGCGTCATACCCTCCAATTTTCTCTCCTACCCAAGTTTACCGCCATTGTACAGTACCATCAATAGCATCATGGGCAAAGTAATGCACTGGAACCCCTACAAGGGAGATGGTGACCTGTGGCATACATAAAAAACAGTGAGTGTGGCTAAATTATGCTACATATTTGGCATGGCTTTTTAGTTTGATTATTATTTTTTAATATTTTTTTATGTTGGAGTTGGAGGGACTGCTCCTACTGTGCTGGGGATCCAACATGTTGCACCACAAACTGAACAACTTGGCTCAAATACAAGGCAAAGCCTTGAGCACTCAAAAAACAAACTGCTTAAACAGCCCTGCTGTACTGGACACTGATGGGGCTGCATTTATGGGGACTAATGAAGCTGCATTGATAGCGATTGGCGAGACAGCACCGATGGCCACTAATGAGGCGGCAGTTATAAGCTGCACTGATGGGACTGTACTGATATGCTACACTAATGGGCACTGATAGGCTGCACAAATGAGCACTAATGAGGTTTCAATGATGACCACTGATGAGGATTGTTGCACTGATGGGCTGCATTTATAGGCACTGATAAGGTTGCACTGATAGGCTGCATTGATGGGCAGTGACACTGATAAGGCTGCACTGATAAGTCTGCACGGATGTGCACAGATGAGGCTGCACTGATAGCTACTGATGAGGCGGCACTGATAAGGCAACACTGCCATGGGCGCCATATGAAGGGGGCGCTCATGGTCAGGGACGCCAGTATTAAAGTTCTTCACTGAATTTAAAAGTAGAGCTTTTTAAACTTCTCCCCGTACATGGGAGATGGGGAGCTCCAGGGAGTGGCTGCGGTCACCAAAATGGAGTTGTTAGGCCTGAAGGAGCTGTGACCGGAAGCATGTTCTAGGCCTGAGGCCGGGTCACAGAAAGTGAGTTAGTGTCAGTAGACCTGTTACCAGCCTGTGCTAGGCGATGTGTGTCATTATTGACGCTTGTCCTCTATCATCAGATTATCTGTGCAGACCCAAGGATCAGGGACCTGGAGACTGGCACTGTGCTCTTTGAGATCTCCATACCCTGCTCAGGTACCTGTCATGGAGGGCACCTTTCCTGGGGCAGGTCTCCTTCACACTTCAAGTAGAACTAGAGTTGTTGGATGGAGTAAGGGAGGGTTATTGTTCTCAATTTGACATCCATTTGGGTGGGGGTGCATGTCCTTGAATGCACACTGTCTGTGCTTGGGGGCATGTTCCTGCACCAAAACGGATATCAAGGTAAGAGCAGGGGCTGTGTTCATGCGGTTTCTGCATCCCAATTGATTTGAATTGGTCTGCCTGCCTGTGAATGTACTGGATATCTGTGTGCATCTCAAGCAGTGAAAGCACGGCCCTGTACATTTAAAATGTTTTGACAGGGGCGCAGTTTCAGTGCTTGCCATGGGCGCCATTTTCACTAGATAAGCCTCTGTTTAGGGGTGGTATTAGGGGGCAAGGCAGCAGTGCCGATCCTGACCTCCCTGGGGCCCTAAGCAAAATTCTACTAAGGGGCCCTCTACCTGACCCTTGATGCTGTCACCCATAACTCTTCACCAATCCCCTTTGATAGCGCGCGACCACATAAGGAACATGAGGAACAGATCTAGAGTGGTGATAGTATTATAGGGTGACCTGTGGCCCCCAGATTTTAGTATTACCTCACCAGGAGTCAGGACTAGTACCACAGTGCGAGTACACAATGCCTGGGGCCCACATACAGCAGCAGTGCCGATCCTGACCTCCCTGGGGCCCTAAGCAAAATGGCATGTCACATTAAAGTTAAGAAGCGGAGGGGTGGGCTGCCGAAAATGACATGTCACATTAAAGTTAGGAAGCGGGGGGGTGGGCTGCCGAAAATGACATGTCACATTAAAGTTGAGAAGCAGGGGGGCGCTGCTGACAGTGATGTGTTACAAAGATTAAAGTTGAGAAGCGGGGGGAGGGGGTGTTCTGCTGTTGGAAATTACATCTTACATTAAAGTGAGAAGGGGGGGGGTGCTGACTTCTTACCTCTTCTCCCATGCAGCCAGCGAGGGGCCGAAAATTACTTCTCACCAGGCGGGGCCTCTAGTAATTTGGGGGGCCCTCCACAGCTTTGCGGGGCCCTAAGCAGCTTGCATAGTATGCCTATAGAGCGAATCGGCCCTGCAAGGCAGGGTAGGGGTTGGGTGAAGAAACTGATGGCGAGTAACTCTTAAGGCCTGGCTACTAGCTCAGGACTTTAAATTGTGAGCCCTGTGCTAGAAGCAGGGAAGATTCAAAAGCCTACAAAGACTGGGTCACACCAGAGTCTGTGCCACATCTCTGGATCTAAAAAGTGCCCTGTGGCCAGCTAACACAGTACATAGAGGTCTGGAAGACACCACAAGCAAAGGCAAGTGTCTGAAAGTTACATTTCAGGCAGGTAGGCCCCACAATCCAGTCCAGTCCAGGTCTGGGGTACAGTCTTCAAAGGTTTTGCTGAGAATTTGCTAATACGCATAGGTGAATAAGGCTGGCTTTAGTCTCTAGCGACAATAACGGTCTTCTCCTGGAGGAAGAATAAAATGTCTCGGCAGGAGAGATTCCATACCTCCCAACTGTCCTTGATTTCGAGGGACTGTCTCTGATTTGTAGCAATGTCCCTCATTCAGCCTCATTTCTCCCACATTTTGGTCTGATCTATATAGTTGTATATAAAATGCACTTTTTATCTATCAAAAAGTGTCTCCCAGTGCTAAACCTTTTATCTGATTTCTAAATTGCTAAATTTGTAAATTCCAAAAGCCAATATAAAGGTATAGTAATGGTAAAAAAGCACTTGTGGGTTTAGCGAATTCTTATTTTTTGTATAATTCCCCTTTAAGGGGCGTGATAAGGGGTGTGTCCTATGCCTGCATACTTTTGCTGATAGGTGTCCCTCATTCCCATCGTGGAAAGTTGAGAGGTATGAGATTCTGCTTTTAGCACTGTCTATGTTGATGGGGGAATTGTGAAAACGTATTTCCGTTGCAGGAAAGATATTTGCACCATATATGGCCTGCCTCAAGCCCCGTACACACGGCCGAGGTTCTCGGCAGAAACCAGCGAGGACCTCGCTGGCATCCTGATTCTGCCGAGTACCTTGGCCGTGTGTACGGATTCGGCGAGCATCCCGTCGGGAATGCCGTCGAGCCGAAATAGAGAGCAGGTTCTCTATTTGCTCGACGGGCCGTCGGGATGAATGGCTCGTCGCCCTTCCCGACGGGCTGGTCGCCGAATCTGACGGCCGGGCGACAACCTCGACAGGCGGAACGATGTGTTCCGCCCGTCGAGGTTCTCTGCCGTGTGTACGCGGCCTTAGAGCTTACCTCAAGAAAAATGTAGTAGAGGTCTTGACTGAAAAAAAAATGAATGTCTGATAAAAAAAAAAAAAAATTCAGCCCAGAGTTTAGATTAAAGCATTTCTAAATAGCACTGGATCATTATCAGAAAACAGTAAATTATACAATTATATATGGCAATCTCAGTGCATTCTGCAGATACTTTTCTATGGTTGCTTATGCACTTTGCTTATAACTAGGCCATAGAATACCTATTAATACAGCTTCGTTAAGCCAAGACAAAGAACCCTCTGTAAGTAAAGCAATGAGCACAAGTGGTAATGAAAATACAGACCAAGGAAACAAAAAATGTAGCACACTATCCAAATCTGAATGTTTCTCATTTGCATGACTCAAATAAGATGGCATTTTGTCTTTCACCCTCAGCTGCTCTCTGGGAAATCTGCTGTTATTTTAAGACTTGTTAGTCTGGTGTCAGCATATGCTGTATGTAACTATCAAACATGTACAGTTATATATAGTGTAAAGATGAAAGCACACACATTGAAGTAACTTTGGTCAGAGAATCTGATATGGCACTGGTTTTACACTCCGTGTCTGATTCTAGCCATGGGCATTTGGGGTTATCATTAGGAACTTGGTAGACACGGAACATGATTCCATGCCAAGTGATTTAAGGTCCAACATACATGCAATCATGTCTAGCTTATTCAAGGCTTGCTATTTATGTTTTAGCTAAAAATACATGTTTTATTTTTACATTTACTATATAACACAAATCAGTGCAGAAAGTGCAGAGTTATAATAGTAAAGGTTAAAGGGGTTGTAAAGGTAAATGTTTTTTCACCTTAATGCATCCTATGTATTAAGGTGAACAAAACATCCGACGGTACCGCCCCCCCCCCCCCCGAACCCCTGTTTTACTTACCTCACACCTCAAAATTTCCATGCGCGTCCCCCTAATCCTCTTCGGTTCCCAGCCAGGCCATTGATTGGCTAGGCTGGACAGATTGATAGCAGCACAGCCATTGGCTGGCGCTGCTGTCAATCACACGCGATGACGGGACGCACCGGGGGGCGGGGCCGAGTGAAACAGTCGGCGGCTTTGCCCGCCGCTGTATCACGGGAGTGCGCCCGCAAAAGCTTTCCACCATGCGAGCTCGCTCGCATGAAGGTAGAAAGCTCTTGCGAGGAGGAGCCGAGACAGCCGCCGAGGGACCCCAGAAGACAGGGTTCGGGGACACTCTGTGCAAAACGAGCTGCACAGTGGAGGTAAGTATAACATGTTTATAACATGTTTACTTTAGTGTTCCTTTAAAGATCAAATTTAACAGTCCCACACTAGGCTTAAAATAATGCGGTTGATTTACTAAAACTGCAGAGTGCAAAATCTATATATTAGGCCTGAAAGCACATACATGATGGGCCTGTATAATGCTTCAAATAATAAGTGTAGCACAACCCCTGAAGGAGCTGCTGGTTTGATTTGGGTGGCATGTTACCTCTAATTTTCCGCTATCTAGGGTACCGGATGAGAGCTGTAATAAAATTAATGTCCACACTGTCGATGTCTTTTCTGTGCTTTATTACCCAGCAGGGTAAAATGGCAAAAATAGCAAAAGAAGAAGGGATAGAAGAAATGGAAGATGGCGAATTCAGGTATAACTGGTTTCTGGAAACAGTCCTGCTTCCAACGACAACTTTAGTCGCCACTCTAGCCAGAGTAGGTATAGTGCACCTGGATAGGCCTCTCTCACCAGCCTAGCAGTTAGGGTGCCACTCTGAGCTATAGCAAAGTCCCTGCCACAGACCTTCCCAAAAAGTAGAGATATTGTTGGTCCAAAATCCTTCTCAAACTGGATTTAGCACCTGGATCTCCTTCAAACAGCTTTAGTGATTTCGGGACTGATAGGCGACCATCATACAGCCTCTCAGAACGATGCATCCTTCGATGAAGCAGCAGGCCTTTCCTGAAATACCAGCCTCGTGCTTGGTATTTCCCCGGACAAGTTCTTCATCGTTTGGCTTCCTCCCTCGGGACAGACAGCACAGGACCACTTGCAAATTGCAGACCCAGACTACCCACTGGGTCTACAGGTAGATTAGTTGCTCCGGACCAACGTGGTCCCAGAGCCAGGAACACTCTAACACACACCCCAGCCAGGAGGGCCACACACAGGGGTGGTGGGACGACTGTCCAGGCGGATGGCGGCAGGGACGACGACCCAAACCAATGGCGTCTGCCCCCTAAGTACCTCTCCCCAGCATGCACAGCGAGGCGGTCAAACCTCCTGATTGGCTGCCAAGGAGAAGCATCCACACGATCCTGACCCCACTGCTGCCACCTGTTGTCTGGGGGTGGGGTTTCCCAGATGACAATAGTGGACACAGTACAGCCAGAGCTGGAACAGAGGCCCTAAATTTAACCAAATAAACATGATCAGAGGCAACTAACTCTCTGATCCCCCTCTAAATTTATAGCAGCACCTGCTATGAAAGTAGCCAGGCACTACACAAGCAATGATTGCTTTGCCATGCCAGTAAAAATTTGAGCTCAGTAGTTGATCCTGTGGATGCAGCTTACTGTGGGAGCATAATCTACAAGCGGGTAAACAGTTTTTAGTTATACTGTTTAATTACTCCAAAATGGCAGTATCATACCTCCCAACATTAGAATTTGAGAATAGAGGACATGGAGACACAGATGACATTTGGCTTGCACAAAGGTAGACATGGTTACATAGGCTCGGGGGGCATTTTAGACTGAGCAGCCCATGACATATTTAGGGGGGTCGGCAAAGAGCACAGGGGGGAAAGAGAGCAAGGAGGTGTAGACTATGGTGGGTCATAGAGCATACATGGGGACCATATAGCACGGGGCAAAGAGCACAGGGTGGCCTGGAGAGCAGGGGGGGGGTGAAGAGCATAGAGGGGCTAAAAAACATGGGGGGGCGACAGGTGGGGGGGGGGGGGGCGCTGGGATGCACAAGGAAGGGTGGAGAGCATAAGGGGGAGCCTAAGACCATAAGGGGAGCCTGAGAGCATAAGGGGGATTGGAGAGCACTGGGGGTGACGTAAAGCACTGGGGGGGGGGCTGAAGAGCCCTGGGGGGGCTGAAGAGAACTAGGGGGGTGGAGAGCACTAGGGGGGTGAAGAGCACACAGAGGGCACCTGAGAGCACAGAGGGGAGCCCTGAAAGCACAGGGGTGGGAAGCCTGTGAGAGCACAGGGGGCTGATGAGCACAGGGGAACTGGAGAGCACAGGGGGGCAGGAGAGCACAGGGGGGCCGGAGAGCACAGGGGGGCCGGAGAGCACAGGGGGGCAGGAGAGCACTGGGGGGGCTGGAGAGCACTGGAGGGGGCTGGAGAGCACTGGGGGGGGGCAGAGGGCATGGAGAGGCAGCAGAAAGAATCTGATAGGAGGAGCGGTGGGGTGGTTGCAAATAGAAGAATCAATCTCTCCATCTTCCTCCTACAGCCTCTGAATGCCTGCAGGAAAGAGAGTGGATGAAACAAACTTTTAAGAGGCTGCAGGAGGAAAATAGTAGTTTCTGCCCCCTGGCCCGACGACCAAACTGAATTGGTTTTACGTGCTCAAGGAGCTGCCCAGCTGCCTTGGGCCCCACCAGGACATGCTGCCCGGTGTGCCCTATTGCCAGTCCAGGCCTGCTCATTAACACAGGGGACAAGACCTGTGTCCCCAAGATTTTACCCCTTTTCATGACCAGGCCATTTTTTGCAATATGGCCATTTAACTGACAATTGAGCGGTCATTCAATGCTGTACCCAAACAAAATTGATGTCCTTTTTTTTCCCACAAATAAAGGTTTCTTTTGGTGTTATCTTAACAACACTGCTTTTAAATTGTTTTGCGCTATAAATAAAAAAAGACTGACAATTTTGAAAAAAAAATAACACATTTTACTTTCATGCTTTCAGCACTGTCACACTTTGAGGCCTCATGCACATTGGGCGTTAAAATAACGTTATAAAAACGCCAGTAGCTTTGCAGTGAGTTTTTCAAAATTATTGCAATAGTGTTTTTTTTTTGCATTTTTCCACATTAGCGTTTTTTTAGCTTTTTTTCCTTTTAATGGAACACAAATGTTAAATGCTGGTGAGCGACGTTTTTGAGCGTTTATCAGCGTTAGAGAGTTTTTACAGCTGAAAAACGTCTCTCACAACCCACTTGTTTTTTTTTTTACTGCTCAAAAAAGTCACTGCCCAAAACTGCTGATAACAGCCTATGTGTGCATGGACACATAGGATAACATGATGGAGAGTTTACCCGCATGAGATTTTTATCATTTTTTTTTACACAAATAGAGCCTTTAACCACTTAAGGACCGACTACTGCACATTTACGTCGGCAGAATGGCACGGCTGGGCACATCAACGTATATATACGTTGATTTTAGTACCCAGCCGTGGGTCGCGGGCGCGCGCCTCCAGGTCCGGGACCGCGGGATTCCGCGGGAGTGCAGCGATCCGTCCCTGGAGCGGAAGAACGGGGAGAGCCGTGTGTACACACGGCTTCCCCGTGCTTCTCTGTGGCCGTACCATCGATCGCGTCATCCCTGTAATAGGGGGACGCGATCGATGACGTCACACCTACAGCCACACCCCCCTACAGTTGTAAACACACACATTAGGTCACACATCCCCTACAGCGCCACCTGTGGTTAACTCCCAAACTGCAACTGTGATTTCCACAGTAAACAATGCAATTTAAATGCATTTTTTGCTGTGAAAATGACAATTGTCCCAAAAATGTGTCAAAATTGTCCGAAGTGTCCGCCATATTGTCGCAGTCACGAAAAAAATCGCTGATCGTCGCTATTAGTAGTAAAAAAAAAAAAATTTATAAAAATGCAATAAAACTATCCCTTATTTTGTAAACGCTATAAATTTTGCGAAAACCAACCGATAAACGCTTATTGCGATTTTTTTTACCAAAAATACGTAGAAGAATACGTATCGGCCTAAACTGAGGAAAAAAATGTTTTTTTATATATTTTTGGGGGATATTTATTATAGCAAAAAGTAAAAAATATTGCATTTTTTTTAAAATTGTCGCTCTATTTTTGTTTATAGCGCAAAAAATAAAAACCGCAGCGGTGATCAAATACCACCAAAAGAAAGCTCTATTTGTGGGGAAAAAAGGACGCCAATTTTGTTTGGGAGCCACGTCGCACGACCGCGCAATTGTCAGTTAAAACGACGCAGTGCCGAATCGCAAAAAGGGGCAAGGTCCTTTACCTGCATTTTGGTCCGGGTCTTAAGTGGTTAATCACCGCTAGTTTTTTATTTATTTTTTTGAAAAAAACAAAAAGAAAATAAAAAAGACTGAAAATTAAAAAAACAAAACAAAAAAAAAGGTTTCATAGTTTGTTATAAAATTTTGAAAACGGTAATTTTTCTCCTTCATTGATGTGCGCTGATGAGGCTACACTGATGGGCACTAAAAGGCTGCACTAATAGGCACCGATAAGGTGGAACTGATGGGCATTGGTAGGCACTGGTAGGTGACACTGATGCAGCATTTATCTCAAAAGAAATCTATTCACTATAAAATATACCTTATTAAGGGCTATTATTATTTTTTGTGTGATATTTAGTCCTTAAAGTGGTTCGCATTGGGTCTCCTTGTAGGGATGTAGTCCCAAGGGAGGGGGCAAGCACGCTGACTAACCCCCATCCAGAATTGCTCGGATGATGGGGGCAAGGAGGAACAGGAAGTGAGAAATTCAGACAAAGAAAAAAAACATTTAAGCCTCATACACACGCATGGTTTTCTTGGCAAGAACCAGCAAGAAAACTTGCGATGAAACCGTGCATGTGTACGAGGCTTTGAGGTTTCTTAAAGGGTCACTAAAGGAAAAAAAAAAATTTGCTGAAATTACTGTTTACAGGGTATAAAGACATAACAGTTAACTGATTCCTTTTCAAAATGATTAAATATAGATAAAAATCAATCATATAATGTGCCTGCAGGTTAGTTTCACTTTTGAACTGGCTTCATGTTTCTGCAAAGTAGAAATAGACACACAGAACAAAAACAAACAAATCCAGGGCAGTGTTGTTTTTAAAATGAATCTGATTGGTTCTGGGAAGTTTTAGACACAGTAATGACAGCTTAAACCATCGTGAGAAAGCTCCCAGTATGGTGGTTATAAGGAAACAGACAAGCAGGAAGTGTGGAGAACAGAGCAGGATTACAGCAACTTCAAAGCAAAAACGAACAATAAGGATATGAAACCAGTACTGCAGTAAGGTAAAGGAAGCTATTTAGCTAAAAAAAAAAAATCGTTTAGTGATCCTTTAAGAAAACTGCCCAGAATCTAGACGAGAAAAATAGAGAACCTGCTCTCTATTTTTTCGTCATGGTTCTCGGCAGTGTTTTGCTGCCGAGAAACCAGAGTGTCTGTATAATTACCTGTCGCCGTGGAAACCCGTGCATGCTCGAAATTACTTTGACACATGCGCGGTAGCTTCCAAGGCATAGGTGGGGTGCAGCAAGATGGCGGCGATGGCATTGAATGTGACGAGCGCATGCTCGTTGCAGTCGATGACGTCACCGCATTTGCGCCATTCAAAAGAACGGTGGTTCCTTTGAATGGAGTGTGTGTACACTCAGCCGGCAAGAGATTCTTGCCAAGAATCACATCAGGAAAAACAACGTTTTTTTTCCTGATGAGATTCTGGGCCGTGTGTAAAAGTCTTAAGAAGGGAAATCAAAGGAAAAGGTAAGTGAACCAACAATGCACTAGCTTAAAGGAACCTATTTTTAAAAAAAAAAACCTTTACCATCCCTTTAAATTTAGTTGTTTTTTCCACAAGCTAACATTGCACCAGAGGGGGATTATGCTAATAAATGCACATAGAAATATAATGAAACTATAAAAAACATTCTTAGGGCTTTTGTGAATTTACATTATCTCAATTATTCTGTGGTACTTCACATATTTATTAAATTTGCAGTATTTACTTACTCTTTTATTATCACATGCGACATATCCAAAAACGCACAAACATCACATGCGATAACCACTAATAAATTGACCCCTTAGTGAGGCATTCATGAACACAAAGTAAGCCATTGAATAGGCAAAGTACACAACGGTCCCTAAAAACCAACCAGATGATGTGTCAGTCGGCAAGCCAGTATATATAAAGTGATGGTAAAGGCTAATTTTGTATTTATTTTTTATAAAATAACAAACTTGCCCCAATGGTTTTACTTCCTCTTTAATTTCTATCTAAAACTAATTTATTTTGGTGCAAAAATATTTCCAAATGTATTATTATGACTGGTACTAAAAATAATGAATGAATATCATCACATCATACTAAAAGTAGTACTTGGCTTTGGACCATCAAGCTACTCCCAAGGATCACATTCACAGTCAGGAATGCGAGTGACTGACCTTTCTTAAAGGGGTTGTAAAGGTTTGTTTTTTATTTTCTGAATAGGTTCCTTTAAGCTAGTGCATTGTTGGTTCACTTACCTTTTCCTTCCATTTCCCTTCTAAAAAAAAAGTTCTTTGTCTGAATTTCTCACTTCCTGTTTCTTCTCAGTAAACTTGCCCCCATGTTCTGGCTGAGGGTTAGTCAGCCAGAACAGTTTACTGAGGAGGAACAGGAAGTGAGAAATTCAGACAAAGAACATTTAGAAGGGAAATTGAAGGAAAGGGTGAAAGTGAACCAACAATGCACTAGCTTAAAGGATCACTAAAGGAAAAACATTTTTTTTGCTGAAATGACTGTTTACAGGGTATAGAGACATAAAAGTTAACTGATTCCTTTTAAAAATGATTAAAAATAGATAAAAATCAATCATAAAATATGAGTCTAGTTTCACTTTCGTTTTTAAAAAGGTTTTGTGTTTATGTTTAGTAGAGAGAGAGACAGAACAAAAACAAACAAATCCAGGGCAGTGTTTTGTTTTTAAATTGAATCCCAGGGCAGTGTTTTGTTTTTAAAATTAATCTGATTGGGTCTGAGGAGTTTTAGAGACACAGCTTGGACCACAGTGAAAAGCTGCCATGAGATTTTTCATAAGGAGCCAGACAAGCAGGAAGTGTGGAGATCAGAGAAGTATTACAGCTACTTCAAAGCAAAAACGAACATAAAAACAGCACTGCATTAAGGTAAAGGAAGCTATTTAGCTAAAAAAAAAAATTCCTTTAGTGACCTATTTAGAAAATAAAAAACAAACCTTTACAACCCCTTTAACATGTTGATGATTTGTATCATCGGATAGCAAATGCATTCCAAAACAATGACAAAAGCATTGTTGCATTGAATGAATATAGAAACAGGAGTGTGTTATGGCTACATTGTATCTCAAAGACATTGGCAAAAAAAAAACATACATATGCATTTGTCTATACTAGACAGCTGGTGAACTGCAACTGTATTGTTCACTACATATAAACCATATATAAGTATGCCTTAAAGCTAATATATAAAACATGTTCATGTCCTTTTAAATAAACAAATCAGTTTGATGTGCATATGTATGAGTGTGAGTTAAAGCGGAGATCTGCCTTAAAAAAAAAAAACGTCAGCAGCTACAAATACTACAGCTGCTGACTTTTAATAAATGGACACTTACCTGTGCAGGGTGCCCGCGATGTTGGCAGCTGAAGCCGATCAATCGCTTGGCTCTCGGCTGCCCCCGCTACCAACCTTGGTGAGGGAATCAGGAAATAAAGCAGTGGCGGTGCGTCCATAGAGGGCGCCGGAGCGCCGCCCCTTCTGGCTCCCGCACCGCCACTGATACAATACATAGATTCGTGCATTGCATGAATCTATGTATTGTTGCCGCTGCCGCCGACTATTCAGATGGCCGGCCCCCTGGCGAGTGCCGGCCATCTGAATATTGGCAGCTGGTTGGCTGTGGAAGTGCCTATCAGAGCCAGCGGCTCTAATAGGCTTTCCGATTACAGCCCTCAGGCTGTAATAGGCTTCCAAAGCTTATCCCAGGGAAGCACGGGGGTGCATTCCTTGGATACGACTGACAGGTGTCTCAGCCAATGAGGTTCACGGTTTCTGGTTACCGTTAACCTGATTGGCTGAAGCGTCATCGAGGGTGGGAGAAGACATTGAGGGACGGAAGAAGCAGGATGGCTGACCCCAGAAAGGTAAGTGCCAGGCGGGGGGGGGCATTTTACAGGGCACATTGGCAGCATTTTACAGGGCACAGTGGCTATAATTAATGGGCACAGTGGCTACAATTGATGGGCACAGTGGCGACAATTGATGGGCACAGTGGCGACAATTGATGGGCGCAGTGGCGATAATTGATGGGCGCAGTGGCGACAAATACTGGGCACAGTGGCGACAAATGCTGGGCACAGTGGTGACAATTGATGGGCACAGTGGCGACAATTGATGGCACAGTAGTGACAATTGATGGCACAGTGGCTGCGTTTGATGGCATGGCATAGTGGTGACAATTGCTGGACACAGTGGTGGCAATTAATGGCACAGCGGCTGCGTTTGATGGTACAGTAGCTGTGTTTGATGGCATGGCACAATAGCTGCGTTTAATAGCACAGTGGCTGCGTTTGGCATGGCACAGTGGTGAAAATTGATGGGCACAGTGGTGACAATTGATGGGCACAGTGGCGACAATTGATGGCACAGTGGTGACAATGGGCACAGTGGCGATGATGGCACAGTGGCTGTGTTTGATGGAATGGCACAGTGGTGGCAATTGATGGGCACAGTGGCGATAAATGTTGGCACAGTGGCTGCGTTTGATGGCATGGCACAGTGGTGGCAATTGATGGGTTCAGTGGCGACAATTGATGGCACAGTGGTCACAATTGATGGCACAGTGGCTGCATTTGATGGGCACAGTGGCTGCATTTGATGGGCACAGTAGCTGCGTTTGATGGGCACAGTGAGGCTGAAATTGTTTTTATTTTCGTTTGTTTGCGCCCCCCAAAAATTTTGAGTACCAGCTGCCACTGAAGTGAAGCATTGCAGCTTCACTTCCTGCTTCCCTACCGCACATACGCAAATCCCGCGGTGCGTCCTAACTGGTCCCCGCTGGAGTCTATGCCCGGAAGTAGGTGCAAATACCTGTATTATACAGGTATCTGCACCCCCCTCCCACCTGAAAGGTGCCAAATGTGACACGGAGGGGGGGGGGATCCGAAAAAGTGGAGGTTCACTTTTTGTGTGGACCTCCGCTTTAAGAACCTTAGATTGTAAGCTCCTTCAGGGCAGGGACTGATGTGAATGTATAATACTGTAAATAAGTGAATTAAAAGTAAATTGACAGCACTATATAAGTACATGTAAACAAAATAAATACATAATCAAATGTATATGTAAATTGTAATACAACTTACAAAAATTGATTAAAAATTGCAATTTTAGGTAAAATGGCAATATAACCCAATGTAGCCATATTTAGGTGTGAATGTGTTTGCCATCCGTTGCCTCTCATTAATAACAGAGCATGAAACTTCTTTGCCAAACTAAATCTGTCATATTGCTAGGTGCCATGAAACCATAGGGATATCTAAAATATCCACGTTTCGCGTTGGCGACTTCTAAGGATTTTGTACACAGTGGTCATTTCTTGTATATGTATTTTATAATCATGTTTATTTTTGTATTATATTGATGATATTAAAATTTGATTTTTAACATACTTCCTTGGCCTCAAAGTCCGACCATCAATATCTACCTGTAGTTATTGTTCTTTTTCTCATACTATATATACAGATGTGGCCCATGTGAGTGCTATTCTTTTGTATCCTCACCCCCCTTTTCCCTTTCTCCCCTTCTCTCTCCCTATGCCCACTTTTCTTCCCTCTCCCTCTCCCAACTTTTTCTTAAGTAAGTCAAAGTAGGTGGAAGTGGGCTGGAAGTGGGCGTGTTACATTTAAATGAAGCGTGACCCCATGC
Source organism: Rana kukunoris (assembly GCA_029574335.1). Classification (NCBI taxonomy): domain Eukaryota; kingdom Metazoa; phylum Chordata; class Amphibia; order Anura; family Ranidae; genus Rana; species Rana kukunoris. The sequence continues at coordinate 176,583,239 of CM056053.1, read as the reverse complement.
AAATGATGGGCTGAGCTTCAAACAAGTACTAAAAACGAACGGCGCATGCGTCGTATCTTGGACGCAGCCCAGTGAGCATGCTTACAGTCACGTCAAAATAACTTCCCAAGATACGTCATAACACGGCCTACGACGTGAACGTAACCTACGCACAGCCCTATTCACATACTACGTCAATGGCGTAAAAATCGACGGCGTTCGTTCCCTGGTCCAAACCTTTGCATGGGTTGCGCCTGCTATATGAGGAATAATTTTACGCACGTTACGGACGTAACCCTTACGCAAATCGCTTAAAACAAGCGCCGGGCGCAAGTACGTTTGTGAAATGGCGTATCTTACTCATTTGCATTTTAAAGGGGAACGCCAGATGCGTCCAGCGTAACTATGCGCCCACGATACGCCGGCATAGGCAAGTTACGTCAGGAGGCTGAAGCCTTATTTTTCGACATACCTAGCTTTGGGAATCTGCGCATAGATACGACGGCGCACATTTGTACTTACGACTGCGTATCTCGAGATACGTCGGCGTAAGTGCTACGTGAATCTGGGCCATTAGCTTCTATGGTGACATCCTGTGCCGGAGAGGGAACCCAGTAACTTTTCTGGTGAATTCCTGTCAGCAGATGAAACATGCTCTGGATCTGTTTCACTAAAAAGTGGTGTTTACAGCAGGAGGAGCAAAACTGGATAGGGCAGAGAAATCAAAATTTGAAGTACAAACTAAAGTTGTTGTAAACCTCTGAAATGAAAAATTAACAAAACACATCTCTTTATAGCGTGTACTAGTTTCAATACAAATCCTGTGTGGGCATTGTGTGCTGTGAATGGTTCCCTATTATTCTGTGTAGCGGGGTGTGTCCATTCCCTCCACCCAGGTATCAGGTTTCATTGAGTTCTGTGCTTTATATTGTGCAGTGTGTGTGGTGGCAGATCCCTGCTCCCTGCCAGCTGGAGCTGAGAACATTTCTTTAACCTGTGTATTTCAGAAGGCTGTACAGGCAAGATGACTGCAGGTAAACAGGTACAACTTATGTAGGAGGATTTGTTTCATCTCTGTATGTGTCACTTCAGTGGGTATATGGAAAGGTTTACTACTACTACTTTTAAGTCCCTGTGCACACATGCAATATGAATGTAGAGCAGGTTTTAATGTTTTACAATAGCTATTCAACGGAAAGAATTGCAAATAAATAGTTCACACCTAAGATCTAATCTTGACTTGATCATATCACCCTAGATTAATTAAAACATTTCAATAGGGATGAGCGGAGCAGCAACCCCCCCCCCGGTTTGGCTCGCACCAGAACATGCGAACAGGCAAACAATTTCTGCAAACATGCGAACACCGGTAAAGTCTATGGGACACTAACATGAAAAATCCAAAGTGGTAATTTTAAAGGCTTATATGAAAGTTATTGCCATTAAAAGTGTATGGGGACTTGGGTCCTGCCCTACGGGACATGTATTAATGCAAAAAAAAGTTAAAAAAAAGTTTTTTTAGGAGCAGTGATTTTAATAATGCTTAAAGTGAAACAAAAAGCCGAAACATTCCTTTAAATATCATGCCGGGGGTCCCCTTAGTCGCACATCTGTCTGATGTGTTTTAAGTCCTGCAGAAAAATTAAATTTATAAAGGAAAAAATTAAATTTAACCTCCCTAGCGGTAATTCTGAGTGAGGCTTGGGGTGAATTTTCATTACCAAAAACGATAACCCTGAGCCACACTCGGGATCGCATCGCAGGATCCAGGTAAAGTTACTTACCTTGTCCCCAGGATCCTGCAATGTCTCCCCGCTGTGTCCGTGGGTTGTGTACTCCGCTCGATCTATCACAGTGCCGGGCTCCGTTCCCTGTGAGCATCGCGACGTATGAGGACGGAGCCCAGCGCCAAAATCAAAAAGTGTAAAACACATAAGATACAGTACACTGTAATCAGGGGTCAAGTCCTGGGGAAAAAAGTGTGGGAACGCACCCAAGATTCCCCACCCACCTAAAAAAAAAAAAATGGCATGTGTGTGTTTTATATACTACTTTTTTTCCCTCAGTCTGCACCATTACCCCCCCATCCCCCAGTCTGCACAATTACCCCCCAATCCCCAGTCTGCACAATTACCCCCCAATCCCCCAGTCTGCACAATTACCCCCCAATCCCCCAGTCTGCACAATTACCTCCCAATCCCCAGTCTGCACAATTACCCCCCAATTCCCCAGTCTGCACAATTACCCCCCAGTCTGCACAATTACCCCCCCAATCCCCAGTCTGCACAATTACCCCCCCAATCCCCAGTCTGCACAATTACCCCCCAATTCCCCAGTCTGCACAATTACCCCCCCCCAATTCCCCAGTCTGCACAATTACCCCCCCCCAATCCCCAGTCTGCACAATTACCCCCCAATTCCTCAGTCTGCACAATTACCCCCCCCAATCCCCAGTCTGCACAATTACCCCCCCAATCCCCAGTCTGCACAATTACCCCCCCCAATCTGCACAATTTCCCCCCCAATTCCCCAGTCTGCACAATTACCCCCCCCCCTTCCTTCAATCTGCACAATTACCCCACTTCCCCCACAATTACCCCCCCAGTCTGCACAATTACTCCCCCTTTCCCCAGTCTGCACAATTACCGCCCCCCCCCCCCTCAGTTTGCACAGGGGAAGAAATGAGAGAGAAGTAGAGGCAAAGAAAAAATAATTCAGGGGGTAGAGGGGGTTTTGCAGATAGCTCACGTACCTTCCCACTCTGGTTAGTCATATGAGTCCATGCTGAAGGCTCCATGCAGGCTGGATTGTGGGCGGAAACAAAGAGGAGGAGGAATGTTGAATTGGACAGACGGCCGAGTGGGGGATGAGCTAGGAAGACGAGTAGATACAGCCCGACTTTTGTGTGTTTGACAGTGAAACAAACAAGGAGAGGGGGGATGGAAGGTAGCATTATGGCACTTTGGCGCCCCCCCTCTGCAGGTGATAAGGTAACCTGCACCCCATCACTAGAGCCGGGACTTTGTTACGGCGGCCGCTGGAGGAGGAGGAATAGGCGGACCGAGGGAGGGGAGGACGGACACGTCTCGATTACTATGGGAACAACGTTCCTGCTGTGGAAAAGGTATAGGAACGTCGTTCCCATGCGTTCCCGCAGGACTCGAGCCCTGACTGTAATCTTACAGATTACATTACTGTATCAAATCATTTCGCCTCCCTTGTGTTCCTAGTGGTTTGTCCAGTGCCCTGCATGCAGTTTTATATTTATATATATATATATATATATATATATATATATATATATATACACTGTTCTTTCTGCCTGGAAGCTTGATAATGTCCACAGAAACCAAGAATCGTCCCTTTACATCAAAAGTGGTTTTAGACCAGCTAGAAAACAGCGATAATAAATTTGAATCACTTGCAGAATTAAGCGCTAGTGATTCGTGGGGAAATTCGTCATCAAACACTGAAAGTAATGGCGGATACAATTCAGCAACTGAGCAAATTTCTGTGTTTTTGATTTGATTACATTATTGAATACATTTACCCCATACCCATTCACTTACGTTCGACTTGAACATCGGGCTCATCCCTACATTTCAATCAATACTGTCACATCATGGCATAGCTACTGTACCAAGGGTCTTGTGGGTTATAGCTAGCTTTCTTTTTCCGGATCATTTTTAGCTTGCTGTAAGGAACAGCAAATATATATATATTCTAGGTACAGTGTAACTACAGATCCAAGTGTATTTTTAGAAATCCTTACTGATTTACATCCGTTTGCTCATTCCACTGGGAATAACCTGATCTTGCATGAAATGCACAAATTCCAGGGGGAGTTTTATGTGCTGTGAAATGTAATATTCAGTTTCTACGAAGGTAAGAGGATAAAGATGAAAAGGCAAGCAGGAAACTGTTAACAAATCTGCCTTCGCTCGCATAACACAAACCCCTGCTATGTTCTAGTTATCAGTCAACCTAATGAAACATGAATAAAGCGTAGCTTTGCCGTTGCTGATTTTAGAGTGATCAATGCACTGCATATTTTTCGGTTCCTTTTTTTTTTTTTTTTTTTTATTGACTAAGTTGAGATTGGAAAATCTCTTTTCTTTTTAAATTAAATGTTTTTAAAAAGAGAATATTTACAGAGTACAATTTAAAGGAGAAGTGCAGGATAAAAAAAAAATAAACACATACTTGCCTATCTGCTGTCTTTCGTTGGCACTAAGCCTGAATGAATGAAAACTTGTATAGCGCGGCACATGCGAACTGAATCGCCTCTGGGCGCTTGTTGTTCCTGTCTCCTTTGATATCAAAAGAGAAAAGTCTTGACCTTTTTCCTAAATGCTAGGTGGTTCTCCTCCAACCGAATGCTGGTTGGTAAAGCGTTCCATAGTCTGGGGCCTTGGATCGCGAATCTTCTTTCTCCTTTGGACTTGAAGTTGGCTTTCGGAACCTGGAGCAGGTTCTGATTCGTGGATCGCAAAACGCGATTGGGATTATGCGCTTTTATTATTTCGCATAAATAAAGGGGGGCATTCCCATGGACACATCTATGCGTAAGACAGAGAGCTTTAAAAGCAATTCTGTCTTTAACTGGCAGCCAATGAAGGGCTCTCAGTGAAGGTGAGATGGATTCCCAGGGTTTTTTCCCAGTCACAAGTCTGGCGGCCGTATTCTGAACGACTTGCAGACGAGCGATTTGGTACTTGGGGAGGCCGAGGTAAAGGGAATTTGCATAATCCAGCCTGGAGTTTACAATTGCTCCCACCACGACCGCTAAATCTTCTTTAGGGATGAACGGAGTGAGTCTGCGTAGTAGGCGCAGTAGATGGTGAGATCCGCTGACTACTGACCCTATTTGTGCGTCCATTGTCATAAAGGAGTCAAAAATGACCCCTAGGCTTTTGACGTTGGCGCTAGGGGTGATGAGCTTGCCCAAAATAGGCGGGGGGGTCCACGCTGTTGAAAGTTGATTCCTGCGCTTGGCGTGAAACAGGAGAAGTTCTGTTTTCGCTCCATTGAGTTTAAGATAACTCTTTGTCATCCAGTCCTCTATCAAAGAGAGACATGTCTCTAGATTGAGGTGGTGATCCTGTCTGTTGCAGATGCGGAAATACAGTTGCGTGTCATCTGCATATGAGTGATAGAGCAGTTTTTGGCTGCTGATAATCTCAAAAAGAGGACGAAGATATATGTTAAACAGCACTGGTGACAGAGGCGATCCTTGAGGGACTCCGCATGTTACTGTGCGTTTTTCAGACGTAAAAGGTCCTAACTTCACTGTTTGCGATCGGTTTTCAAGAAAAGAGGAGAACCAAGATAAATCGCCTTCTGTGACTCTGGCTACTTCAGCAAGCCGAGTCAGTAATAGATTGTAGTCGACAGTGTCGAAAGCTGCACTTAGGTCCAACAGAACTAGAAGACAATATTCTCCTTCGTCTGCGGCCTTGAGAACATCGTCCCATACTTTCAGCAATGCTGTTTCCGTCCCGTGTCCGGGACGGAAGCCTGATTGCAATGGGTCAAGTAGCTTGTAGGTATCTAGATGCAGTTGCAGCTGTTGTACCACTACTTTTTCCATTATCTTAGAGAGTACGCTGAGGCTTGTTATGGGACGGCGGTGGAGTGGGTCCTTGGGGTCCAGGGAGGGTTTCTTCATGATGGGTTGGATTATACCCTCTTTCAACTGTGAGGGCACTATGCCCTCCAAGAAAGACTGGTTGATAAGCTGCGTGATGGGAGGAGCCAGGATGTAGGCGCATTCCTTCAGCAGTTTTGTGGGGATAATGTCATTTGGCGCTGTGCCATTACGCAGAGTACAAATGACATTCTTAGTGGTCTCGATGGGGATGGGTTCCAGGGTAAACTTACCTGATATAGGAGAATTACTATGGGTGCTGTGTGAGAGGCTGCAGGGGGGGCTGAGGGGAGAATTGTTTTGCTGAATGCTTTCACGGATTGCCTCGATTTTATTAATGAAATAATCCGATAGTTCATTGCAAAATTCTTGTGTGTCCGAACTGGGGGCTTCAATGCATCCTGGTTTCATGGTCTGGGTGACCATCTTGAAGAGTTCGCGGGGGCGGTTTAGGGCACCGTTGATAGCCTCCGAAAAATACTTTTTCTTGGCTTGGAAAATTCCTTTGTGGTATTTTCTTGTAGTCGCCTTGTAGATGGATAGGTTTAGCTCTGAAGAACATCTTTTCCAGGCAGATTCAGCCCTTCTGCGTTCTTGTTTCAGTAACGACAGCTGGTTGTTAAACCAGCTGCGGTTGTTTTTCCGAATGCGGGTTCTTCGTTTCGGCGCTACCAAGTCGGCTGACTGTAGCATGGCCGAGTTTATGGCTTCCAATGTTTCAACGGCCGTTTGATGCAGCTGAGTTGTTTCTATTTTTTTCCTTAAAGTCGTTTTGAAGAGTTCCGAGTGGAGCTTCTTCTGACATCTAGTCCAGTGTGTTGTCACTGGATTTGATGCTTTTGTTGCAGGGGGGATGGTGGAAATACTGAATATAATTGCATGGTGGTCTGTCCATGGCAATTTTTCATTTTCCCAAATTTTTATTTCCAGAGCTTGTCTGAAAATAAGATCAAGTGTGTGACCTGAAGCATGTGTGGGTCCACATACTAGTTGCTGCAATCCTAATCCTTCCAGGTGGTCAATACAGGCGTCGGCAATGGGGTCTTGTGAGGAGTTGGCCCAGAGATTGAAATCCCCGAGCAGCAAAAGTTGTTTGCTGTTGAGGGTGTAAGTGGAGAAGAAATCCGTCCATGATGATAGCAGCTGCGATTTTGGGCCGGGCGGCCTATAGCAGAGCAGAATGTGGACGGTCTCCTTTGAACTTGCTTGCAGCCTGAGAACTGATTAACCGCATGACCGCTGATCCCTCAGTTCTCAGGCTTCACTCTCTGCTCTGCTCCACCAGCACTCACTAAAGCACTGTAAGGCACACTCACACAGTATACACACACACACACAGTATACAGACACACACACAGTATACAGATACAGTATACACACACACAGGAGACACACAGTATACAGATATAGTATAAAGACACAGTATAGACACAGACACACAAACACAGTATACAGATACAGTATACACACAGACACAATATACAGATACGGACACAGACACACAGTATACAGACACAAGATATAAACAGGGAAATACACACAGGGCCAGATTCTGGTAGATCCTGTGGCGGCAGCGCGTAAGCTACGTACACTGAGGCGGCGTAGTGTAAATGGCCCGGCGTAAGGCCGCGTAATTCAAAGGGGGCGGCTTGTATTTAAATTAAGCGCGCCCCCGTGCCAAACGAACTGTGCATGCGCCAGCCTTAAACGTAGGCCACTGCGCATGCTCCATAGTATGCCGCAAATACATTGATTACGACGGCAACGTAATTAACGTACATGCCTATTCGCGATTGAGTTACGTAAACGACGTAAACTATGGAAAAACACGACGCTGTCCCTAGTCCATACTTAACATGGCATACGGCGGCCTGACGTAAGGTTACCCCTCATATAGCAGGGGTAACCTTACGCTTATGTAAACTACGGCGAATCAGCGCAAAAACGTTCGGGAATCGGCATATCATGCTCATCTGGAGATACACCGTCGTATCTGGCCCACAATATACGGACACACACACAGTATACAGACACAATATACAAACACTGACACACACATACAGTATACAGACACAGTATACAGACACACACACAGTATACAGACACAGTATACACACAGACACACACGCACAGTATACACAGTAGACCACATCCACACACACACACATTAAAGCGGAGTTCCACCCAAAAATGGAACTTCCGCTTATCCCACTCCTCACCGACTTACATGCCACATTTGGCATGTCATTTTTTTGGGGGGGGGGAGTGGGGGCTTCAGGAGGAGTGGGACTTCCTGTTCCACTTCCTCCTTCCGCCGAGGGGCTTTGTTAGGCGATTAAGCTTAATCGCCTAGAGCAGACCCTCCCTGTAGGCTATCGCCTAGGACACGTGACAGGTCCTAGGCGATAGCCTGTCCTATCGAATAGCGCAGCGTCGAGCCGCGCCTCGCGCATGCGCAGTGGGTGCCCGGCTGTGAAGCCGAAAGCTGTCACGGCCGGGTGCCCACAGTTAGAGTGAAGACGCCGGGCCGGGGAGGGGGGGAGAGGAGCGGACACCCGGCCGCGCGTCGCTGGAACGCTGGAGCAGGTAAGTGTATGTTTATAAAAAGTTAGCAGCTACACTTTTTGTAGCTGCTGACTTTTAATAAACATAAATTTTGGCTGGAACACTCCTTTAAGCATATACATACACACACAGTATACACACACACCAGTACTTTTCATCTAGAAACCAGCCTAATTGAACACACTGCTGCTGCCCCCATCTCCTGACATGCTGGGGCTTGTAGTGCCCCAGCAGCTCACGGACACATTCAGTGGTAATACAGGAGAGGAGGATGATGTGCCTGTGTATTGGTGGGCAGGTGATCAGTAGAGAGATGTAGCAGAGATAGGGGGAGAAGTTTAGAACATCCTTCCCCCAGGAGAAGTACACTTCTCCTCACACAGAAAAACGATCTAACAGCCTCAGAGACAAGAGCTCTGCTAGAGGAAACACATCCTTCCCCTTCTGCTCACCAGAGAAAGCACTGATGAAATTACATTTAACTCAGCCAAATTAGTCAGCTTACCTTGTATCAGTCAGCTTACCTTGTATCAGCCTGAAGTCCATCCCACACTGCAGCTGTGTCTCCGCCTCCCTTTCCTCTCCTCCAGCTGTTGACATGTCCTGCTTTGTATTTAAAGAAGCCGCACAGGGAAGGGGGCGTGTACACTGTGTTGCCATTGGCTGAGGAGGTAGTGGAGGGGAGGAGCAGCTATAGCTTACAAAATTTGACATCAAAATGATGTCGGTATCAAACATTTCAGTGACAGATGTAAAAATACACAGATTTTTACAATCTATCCCTGGTTTTACTGAGGCTGGCAACCCTTATGGGGCCCCCTAGTGGTATGGGGCCCTCGGTTACTGCCCCTGGCTGGGACCAATCCTGTTTAATTTGCTCATAAACGACCTGGAGGATGGGGTAAGCAGTTCAATCTTTGTATTTGCAGGTGAGCACTAAGCTAAGCAGGGCAATAAAAGGATTTTTAATAAACAGCTTACCTGTAAAATCCTTTTCTTGAAGTACATCACGGGACACAGAGCGCATAGCCATTACACTTGGGTTATATGGGTACCTTCAGGTGATGGACACTGGTGTAATCAATTTCACAGGAAGTTCCTCCCTATATAACCCCCTCCCACTGGGAGTGCTTCAGTTTTGTAGCAAGCAATTCTTCCGAGGTTACACAATGTTCCCCAAAAGAGGGGTGGGAGCTCTGTGTCCCATGATGTACTTCAAGAAAAGGATTTTACAGGTAAGCTGTTTATTAAAAATCCTTTTTTCTTTATCGTACATCTCGGGACACAGAGCGCATAGCCATTACACTTGGGATGTCCTAAAGCAATGCTCTATGAAGGGAGGGAGACCGTAAGGCCAAGAATAGCCAAACAAAAAATTATCAGGAAGTAAAGTAGCTCCACCAACAGAGAAAAGGGGGCGCGACCCGGACCAGAGGATTCTATACTGCTGCCCGTAGGACCGCCTGCCCAAATGCTGCGTCCGTACCCTTTGCAACGTCCAACTTATAAAATTTAGTAAACGTATGTACGGAAGACCAGGTTGCCGCCTTGCAAACCTGTGCCATAGAGATCTGATGGTGTGCCGCCCAGGAGGCACTCATGGCCCTCGTAGAATGGGCTTTAACTGATAAGGGAGGTGGAACACGCTTCAGACCATAGGCCTGAAAAATCAGCTGCTTAATCCACCTAGCCAAGGAAGACTTGGCAGCCGGCTGACCCTTCTTGGGGCCATCCGGAAGAACAAAAAGCACATCTGTTTTCCGAATCTTCTCTGTAGCCTTGAGATAGACCCTCGTGGCTCGAACCACGTCCAAAGTATGAAGCAGTCTTTCCTCTCTGGACTGGGGAGTAGGAAAGAAGGATGGTAGGACTAGGTCCTGATTCAAGTGAAAACTGGATATGACCTTAGGAAGGAAAGAAGGTTGAGGCCGCAGAACCACTCTGTCCTTATGCAGAATAAGGTATGTCTCCCTGCATGACAAGGCTGCCAGCTCGGAAACCCTTCTGGCCGACGCCATAGCCACCAAGAAAACCAACTTTCGGGTTAGTAGCACAAGAGGGATTTCTGTCAGAGGTTCAAACGGCTGCCTTTGTAAAGCTGACAAGACCAGATTTAAATTCCAGGGGCAGAGGGGAGCTCTAATAGGGGGATTCACATGCAAGACCCCCTGCAAGAAGGTTTTCATAAGCGAATGGGTGGCCAAGGGTCTTTGAAACCATATCGATAAAGCCGACACCTTCCCCTTTAGAGTACTAAGAGCCAACCCTTTGTCAACGCCAACCTGGAGGAATCGCAAGATCCTGTCAATAAAAAACTTTTGAGGGTGCCATTTTTGAGACTCGCACCACTCCACATAGGTTCTCCAGACTCTGTAATAAATATTTCTAGAGACTGGTTTCCTAGCCTGAATCAACGTAGATATGACCTGAGCTGAGAGGCCTCTGCCCTTAAGAATTAGGGATTCAGCCGCCAAGCCGTCAAATTTAGCTGCTGTGAAGCAGGGTGGCAGATTGGGCCCTGAGACAGCAGATCTGGGCGCAGGGGGAGCGGCCACGGTGCCCCGACTGACATCCTCACGATGAGTGCGTACCAAGCCCTCCTGGGCCAGGCTGGGGCCACCAGGATCACAGGCCTGCGCTCCACCCTGATCCTCCGTAGAAGGCGGGGAATCATCTGCAGTGGAGGGAACGCATACAGGAGAGAAAACTGGTGCCAGGGGCAAACCAACGCATCGGTCCCGTAGGCCGAGGGATCCCTGGCTCGGGATATGAATTTGTCCAACTTTTTGTTGGATCTCGTTGCCATAATGTCCACATCTGGAACTCCGAATCTTTGGCAAATCTCTTGGAATACCTGGGGGTGAAGAGACCACTCCCCCGGGAGCAACTGTTGACGACTCAAAAAATCTGCTTGAGAATTGTCTATCCCTGGGATGAACACCGCCGAGATGCAGGGTACATGGGCTTCGGCCCATGAGAAAATCAGGTTTACTTCCCTTTGGGCCGCTAGGCTCCTCGTGCAACCCTGGTGGTTTATGTATGCCACCGCAGTGGCATTGTCGGACTGTATCCTTACTGGCAGACCCTGAAGGGGGAGAGTCCAGGCGACCAGGGCCAGCCGAGCAGCTCTGATCTCTAGGATATTTATGGGAAGCAGTTTTTCTGCCTCCGACCACTGCCCTTGCTGGGTCTGTCCTTCTAGAACTGCCCCCCAACCTGACAGGCTGGCATCCGTGGCTACTATCTTCCACGTGATGGGGCAAAAGGATTTCCCCTTTGACAAATTTTGAGGGACCAGCCACCAGAACAGGCTGCGCCGGACTCCTGGGGAGAGAACTAACGGACGATCTAACGCCTGAATGGACTTGTTCCAAGCAGAGAGAATGGCTGCCTGGAGATATCTGGTATGGATTTGGGCGTAGGGCACTGCCTCGAAGGCGGCCACCATCTTCCCCAGCAGTCGCATACATAGGCGAATAGTCGGCCTCTTCTTGCCTAAGATCACTTGAACTGCTTGAGTTATTGATCTGGCCTTTGCTTGAGGTAAAAATATCCTCTGGCAGTCTGTATCTAGCCGAAGGCCTAGATATTCCAACTGCTTTGTGGGTTTCAATATCGATTTTTCTTGGTTCACAATCCACCCGAATTCCTCTAGATGCCGAACTGTGCGAACTACTGCATGATTGAGGCTGGAAGCTGATCTGTCGATAACCAGAAGATCGTCCAGGTATGCCAGGACCAAAATGCCTTCTGTCCTTAGGACGGCTAGCACCGGGGCTAACACCTTTGTGAATACCCGCGGAGCTGTTGCCAACCCGAAAGGGAGGGCTACGAACTGGTAATGATGGTGATCTATCATAAAACGAAGAAACTTGTGATGTGCCGGGTAGATCGGCACGTGCAGATACGCATCCTTTATGTCTATAGATGCTAAAAAGTCGTCTTGATGTAGGCTGGCTGCCACCGAACGTATGGACTCCATACGAAAGGTCTGAATCTTTAGAAAGCGATTTAGGCGTTTGAGGTCCAAGATAGGCCTGACATCGCCATTGGGCTTTGGTATTATGAAAAGGTTGGAGTAGAATCCCAAACCCCATTCCTGGGTTGGTACTTCTACAATTACTCCTTGGAGCAAGAGACGATCCAATGCTTTTACAAGAGAGGCCCTCTTTGATGGGTCGCTTGGAAGACTTGACCCCTGAAAATGAGGAGGGGGGACTTCCCGAAACTCTAGCTTGTAGCCCGTGGCTACCATGGACAGTACCCAAGAGTCGGGAATTCTGGCCTCCCACACTTCGGAGAAAAAACGAAGCCTTCCCCCCACCCAAGAGAGTGGGGGCGCCCCTTCATGAATCTGACTTGATGACTGGTTTAACCGTCTTGCGAGACCATGGCCTCTTGCCTGCCGTGGCTTGTCCTTGTGGGCGGCTATTAAATGCTGAACGCCCGGGAGGCCCTTGATACTGACGGGAAGTTGAAGGGGCCGAGCCTGCGAAGGCCTGTAGCTTAAACGCGGGCCCACGCGATCTTTTCTTGACAGGCAAGAAAGAACTTTTACCGCTTGATATGGTCTGGATATATTTATCTAGGTCTTCACCGAATAGTCTCCCATCATGAAAGGGAAATCCTGCTAAAAGCCTTTTGCAGGGTGCCTCTGCTGACCAGTTCTTCAGCCACAAAAGGCGACGCATATGAACCAATAGCAGAGATAAACGGGATGCCTGTTGAATGGAGTCCTTAATAGCATCTACTGCAAAGCAGAGAGCCCTCGGGAGGTCAGCCAATTCACGAGCTTGCTGAGCCGGTATGTCCCTTAATATTTGTTTAGTCTGATCCTTTAAAGCCTGACAAACGCCAATGGCTGCCACCGCTGGCTGAACCACGGCACCTACTGTGGTAAAAGAAGCCTTCAGTAGGGTCTCCAACTTTTTGTCGACTGGATCTTTAAACATCTGGACATTTTCAACCGGACAGGTCAGGGATTTATTTACACAGGAAATGGCTGTGTCCACGGTAGGGAGTGCCCATTTCTTTGCAAATTCCTCTTCCATAGCATAGAGAATAGTGAACCTTTTAGGAGGGATAAAAATCCTATCAGGTCGAGCCCAATCCTGAAAAATCACGCTCTCCAGAAGGGGGTGAACCGGAAAAGACGCACCACTCAACGGTGCCTTCAAGGGACCTAAAGAGGATACCGCGGGGGCTAATTGTTCTGACACTGGAAGTTTAAAAGCAGTGCGAACCATATCTGTCAGAGACTGGATCCACAGGCTCTCCGCTTGAGAAGCCGAAAAAATTTCATCTACAGTGGAACCCTCAATGTCTAAACCGTCGGGACTCGGGTCCGCTTGATCCCCCTGTGGGTCCAATTCCTGCGAAGAGAGGACCTCTGCATCTGAAAACACCAATCTAGGTGACGGGGATCTAGCCCGCTTGCCACCTGGCAAAGAGCGGGCAATTAAAGCAGTTAACCTTTCCTCTAGCCCACCCAGGGTGGTCGCTAGCATTTCTTCCGTAACGTAAACGGGAATGGGTTGATTGGGGGCCGCCTCTGCCCCTAGCACCCTCAATGGCTCCTGCAACATGCTGTTCGGTGGTCTATCTGGTGAGGGTGGGACCGCTAGAGCCTGGCCCAAATCCTCTGACGCCGATGGAGATCCCTTTAGTTTTTTGGTACCTTTTGCAGCCTTAGCTGGTCCTGATCCCTTGGGAGCCATTGCACAACCTTGAGACACCCCTAAAGCCAACACCCAACTGTTGTAGCTAGAAGTAAACCATTAATAAGAACAGGCTATGGTAAAATTTTTCCAAATTTTCATACGCCAGAGAAGGCGGCAATACCGAGGAAGTCCTGTGAGTATTGCCACACCAATGCCCGTTAGCTGGAGCCCAAGGTTGCACCGACTCAGATACTGCCAGATCTAAGGCTGAGTCCCTTTAAGAAAAAAACCTTTTTTTTTTTTTCTGGTCAGTATGGAGTGTCCTCAGCCTCCTCTGCTTTCAGGAGGGAATGACCAGCCAGGAAATGCTTTGCTGCTTTAACTGAGACCTGACGCTGCTGGCCCGCCCCCCCCCCCACGCTGAAACCAACATGGAGGAAGCAGAAAGCAGAGGAGAAGCCTGGACCAGCGCTAGCAACCCAACAGACACCAGGCAAGACACTAATCTTATTGTGGTGCACACATAGAGGAAGCTGTCCCCATAGGCTTCCTAAGAAACAGGAGTTTTGCCAGCATTTCCTCCTTATAGCATGTGGGGCTGCAGTATCATGCTAACAGGCAGATCTGGGGGGAGTAGCAAATACATATCTTTAAAAGCATACATATACCTACATGTTATCTGGGTAAACATTAGTACATCCCATCCTGCCTCAAAAGACATAGTGGAGATAGTGGCTGATGCACAAGCATACCATTAGCCGACCCAGAACCCCCAGGGGGATAACTACTGTCGAACCAAGTCCCGCAGGTTCCCTCTTACCTGCTCCACGCCGCAGGGTATTGCAAAATGCAAGAGGCCCAATCTTTCCCCATCTCCGTGGGTATTGTCTTGGACCTTCAGGGACCGGGGTCCTGTGTTAAGGAACCCACACACCTGGACCTATATAGCATCCTGGCATCAGTAGCGTTTAGTTCTTGGAAGAGACTAAGGCACTGGAGCCCAGAATCCAGCCCTCCAAGGAGAGGCATTATAGGCAAAACCCCACTCCAGCAGGGCCCGGGTACCGTACACCTTGGCTTTGAAGCACTTCGGACGGATTCGGCTAGCTATCCTGGGTCCCGAGACCTCCGAGGGACAGCTAGACGTGACCAACACCTAAGACACTGGCGAAAAAACTGAAGCACTCCCAGTGGGAGGGGGTTATATAGGGAGGAAACTTCCTGTGAAATTGATTACACCAGTGTCCATCACCTGAAGGTACCCATATAACCCAAGTGTAATGGCTATGCGCTCTGTGTCCCGTGATGTACGATAAAGAAAACTTCTCCGCAGGATGTGGAAGCCTTGCAAGAAGGTCTGAACAAATGAATGGGGTGGGAAACTACATGGCAAATGAGGTTTAATGTAGACAAATATAAAATTATGTATTTGGGTGGCAAAAATATGAATGCAATCTATACACTAGGGGGTGAACCTCCTGTGGGAATCTAGGATGGAAAAGGACCTGGGGGTCTTAGTAGATGCTCAGTAATGACATGCAATGCCAAGCTGCTGCTAACAAAGCAAACTGATTATTGGCATGCATTAAAAAAGGGATTAACTCCAGGGATAAAGCAATAATTCTCCCACTCTACAAGACTCTCCTGTCTGTCCAGTCCTGGGCACCAGGCCTCAGGAAGGATGTACTAAAAATAGAGCGAGTACAAAGAAAGGGCAACAATATTAAATATTAGACATGTGCAATTTTTTTCGCTACGAATACGTTTTCCGTCATTATTCGTTATTTTCGTTGATTCGTTAACCTACGAATGAACGAATGGTTTAGCGCAAATAATAACGAATAACGATATTTCCAAAAATAACGAATATGGAAAACTACGAAGATACGAAACTACTAAATGTAAAAGAACAACACAACGATAGAAAAAAGAAACGGAAACATAGAAATAACGAAAAAACACCGAACACAAAAAAAAAATCATAATTACGAAAAATAAACGAAAATGCAAACTTACTAACATTTGAAGAACGAAAAGAAAACAACCGAAATGCCGAACAAAGAATAAAAAACGAAAAGCAAAACTAATGAAAAATAAATTACGAATCTTCGGAAAACGTCAATGAAATAATGTAAATTCACTTTCATTAGTACTGTGACCAATAGCCACTCAGTGCTGTCCCTTCCCCTGAAGAGGTTTGTTCCTTCCCCCAATGAGCTTCTTTCTTATGTGGCTCCTTGACCTTGTGTCTTTATCTGTGTTAGTCAATCGCAGTAAATTACGATGTTTTACAAAATTACGACGAGTAGTGTGTCGAATAAACGTAAAATGTATTTTAACAGAATTACGAATGCAATAAAATCTACAAAAGAACGTTGTTATAATCAAATGAAATTAGACACGAAAATACGAATGATCATAAAGCAACGAAGATTTATTTCTTACGAAAATACAAACGCGGCATGATGGAAAATATAATGTAAATACGAATATCAAAACAACGAAAAATAAACCAACGTAAAAACGAATGAACGAATAAATTCATTGTAAAAATACGAACAAGGCAGAATACAACATTTAACGAAAATCTCGAATCAACGAAAAATAAACTAACATAAAAAAACGGAAACGGAAAAAAAAGTGTTACGAAAATACTAAAGAGTACGAATACGATAACTAACGTCTTAGGAAATTACGAGTCGTTACGAATCACGATAAACGAACAGAAACGAAACAGAAATAAACCAAAATTTTTGTTGTGCACATGTCTATTAAATATTAGTTATGAGGAAAGGTTGCAAGCACTGAACTTATTCTCTCTGGAGAAGAGACGCTTGAGAGGGGATATGATTTCAATTTACAAATAACGTACCAGTTACCCCACAATAGGGATAAAAACTTTTGTGCGGAAGGGAGTTTAATAATACATGTGGTCACTCATTAAAGCGGGATTCCACCCACAATTTTTTATTTTTTTTAAGTCAGCAGCTACTAACAGTGTAGCTGCTGACTTTTAATAAGGACACTTACCTGTCCTAGTCGCCAGCGATGTCGGTCTCCCGACGGCAATCGCAGGCGATCCCTTGGTCCTGGCGCCTCCATTCTTATTGAGGGAAACAGGTAGTGAAGCCTTACGGCTTCACTGTCCGTTTCCTACTGCGCATGCGCGACTCGCACAGTGCTTTGTGAATGGGCGGCTGCCTCCTGGGATACACACAGTTCCCAGAAGGCAGCGCTGCTCATTCACAAGAAGACAAAGCGATGTAGGATGAGCCTGAAGACCTTTAAGTTTAACCTTAAACTGCGTAGAGGGTTCTTTACAGTAAGAGTGGCAAGTGGTTTCAGCGGAGGGGATCGATGGTTTAACCACTTTAGCCCCGGACCATATTGCTGTCCAAAGACCAGAGCACTTTTTGTGATTCGGCACTGCGTTGCTTTAACTGACAATTGCGCGGTCGTGCAACATGGCTCCCAAACAAAATTGGCGTCCTTTTTTTCCCACAAATAGAGCTTTCTTTTGGTGGTATTTGATCATCTCTGCGGTTTTTATTTTTTGCGCTATAAACAAAAATAGAGCGACTATTTTGAAAAAAATGCAATATTTTTTACATTTTGCTATAATAAATATCCCCAAAAAAGATATAAAAAAACCTTTTTTTTCCTCAGTTTAGGCCGATACGTATTCTTCTACATATTTTTCATTAAAAAAAAATCGCAATTAGCATGTATTGATTGGTTTGCGCAAAATTTATAGCGTTTACAAAAAAGGGGGTCGTTTTATGGCATTTTTATTATTTTTTTTTTACTAGTAATGGCGGCGATCAGCGTTTTTTTTTTTTGGTACTGCGATATTATGGCGGACACATCGGACACTTTTGACACATTTTTGGGACCATTGGCATTTTTATAGCGATCAATGCTATAAAAATGCATTGGATTACTATAAAAATGCCATTGGCAGTGAAGGGGTTAACACTAGGGGGCAGGGAAGGGGTTAAGTGTGTTGCTGGGTGTGTTCTAACTGTATGGGGGGGTGGCCTCACTAGGGGAAATCACTGATCTTCTGTTCATACATTGTATGAACAGAAAATCAGCGTTTCCCCCGCTGACAGGAACGAGAGCTGTGTGTTTACACACACAGCTCCCGTTCCCCGCTCTGTAACGAGCAATCGCGGGTGCCTGGCGGCGATCGTACCCGCCGGGCACGCGCGCGGGACTCGGGGGGGGGGGGGGGGCGCGCCCTACAAGTCTCTAAAGGAAGGACGTAGAGCTACGTGCTCCCGCGAGACAGAGCCACCGCTCCGCAGTAATATGACGGCGGGCGGGTGGCATGTAGTTAAAAAAACTATTAGGTAAGCACCTGAACGAGCGCAACCTACAGGGATATACAATGTAATACTGACGATAATCACACACATAAGTTGGACTTGATGGACTTGTGTCTTTTTTCAACCTCACCTATTATGTAACAAACTTTATGGAGACTCATAAGCAATCCACTGCATTTTATCATTGAGCCTTTGCAGACTAGTTGTTTTCTCTCTGTGGAAGTATGCTTGTTATCTTGCTACAGTCTGCCTTCAGCTTTTACATCTGCAGCACCTTTGCTTGCTGACATAGGTTCATTGAAATTTGCATACATGGATTAGTTAGCCTACCATCTCCCTACCTGGCTGTTCCATAAATGTTTGGTTCTTGCAGGGCTGTGGTCTGCCATGCTTTGTTTGATATGCGGTTTTGAACCTAAGACCCACTGGCGTTTGTGCAGCCTAGCCCTGTGTTTTCCTTTCACAGAACACTCTTTTTTTGGGAGGTTATTCATACAGCCCTTTGATTTATTCCTCATTGTGATTGGGTCCTATTGCCTATATTTGGGATGTATGCATGGGTACATGGCCTCTTTTAATGGTGGTGGAAGGTGGTCTTTGTTTAAAGTTAATTTGTGTAATTTTTTTGTACTTTTAATAAAGAATTTTCATATTAGCATTGACTTTGTACATTATTATTGTGGTTTCATAAATGACCATGGTGACCCACCATTTATTTATTTGGTGAGTGGGCATTTGACCATGGAGGTGGTCATTTTTGGTACCCTGGTTATTGTTTTGAGCCTCTCTGTTTTTTAATGTTTATTAGGTAATAACAACAACAACAAAAAAAACACCTATGCCAAAAATGTATCAAATATCGAGCAGCTGCCTACCTTCCTTCTTCCTTTGAATACATAAATGTGACAGCTGTCATATGTTTTCTTTTTTTTTCACTTGGCCTGTTCAGCAGAATTGTCATCCTGTGAAAAGGATGGTGTCAGATATGGACTACAACATTTAAGGCCCATTTCACACTTGTGCGACTTGTCTTGTAACTTGGGACTCCAAGGTTGCATGACAAGTCGTACCCATGATTTCCAATAAGTACTGTTCATAGCTGTGTGACTTTTAAAGGACAAAAATTTAAAAACCTATTGCAGGACAATTTTATGGTTCAGTTTATTGAGGCCCCAACTAGGAATGATGCTCTGTTGGACTTGGTAATCTCAAACCATGCAGAGCTTATTACTATTGTGCAGATAAAGGAACACCTGGGTAGCAGTGACCATAACATGATTTCATTTAATATTAACTATAAGCAAGAAATACATACAGGAAATATAAAAACACTTAATTTCAAGAGAGCAAATTTTCAAAGCATGAGGACTGCTCTCCAGGGCTTGGACTGGGAGGGAATATTGGCACAGATGAACACAGAACAGAAATGGGAATTCTTCAAAAAGACTCTTTGGAACCTCACTGCAAAGTATATTCCCATGGGCAATAAGTTTAAAAGGCTAAAGATAAAACCTATGTGGCTCACGGTCAAAGTTAAAAAAGCTATAAACAATAAGAAAATAGCTTTTAAAAAATATAAAAATGAAGGAACACTAGTGTCGTTTAAATGTTACAAAGAATATAATAGAATATGTAAAAAGGAAATCAAGGATGCAAAAATTCAAAATGAACGACAGATTGCAAAAGATAGTAGGACAAACCCCACAAAATTCTTTAAATATATTAATAGTAAAAAGGTCAAGTCTGAGCATGTAGGCCCTTTACAAAATAATCTAGAGTGGGTGACTGAGGACATAGAGAAGGCAAATTTATTAAATGCTTTCTTCAGCTCTGTGTATACAATGGAGAATGGGGGAGCTCATGTCCATAATGGGGGTGGGAGTGACACAGCCCCAAATCCACAATGGCTCAAAAGTGATATGGTCCAGAAATATTTAGACAGAATAAAGGTGGAAAAAGCACCTGGACCAGATGGCATCCACCCACGGATCCTAAAAGAATTGAGCTCTGAAATTTCAAAGCCACTGTATCTAATATTTAGGGACTCATTAATGACAGGAATAGTACCACTGGATTGGCGTAGAGCCAATGTGGTGCCTATATTTAAAAAGGGAACAAAGTCATTACCAAGTAACTATAGACCTGTTAGTTTAACTTCTATAGTTGGGAAGATACTGAAACGTTTAATAAAAGACCACATGGATGAGTTTTTGCTGGAAACAAACTATTTAAGCAGCAGACAGCATGGATTCATGAAAGACAGAAGTTGTCAGACAAACCTGATTTCCTTTTATGAAGAGGTAAGTAAAACCCTGGACAGAGGCGTGGCAGTGGACATGGTATACTTGGATTTTGCAAAAGCGTTCGATACAGTTCCCCACACACGGCTCATGTGTAAGGTAAGGTCTACAGGATTAGATATATCAGTTTGTAAATGGATAGAAAACTGGCTGAAAGACAGGATTCAGAGAGTTGTGGTTAATGATTCTTACTCTGAATGGTCCAATGTTATCAGTGGTGTACCCCAAGGTTCGGTGTTGGGTCCCTTACTTTTCAATATATTTATAAATGATATTGGGTCTGAGATCAAAAGTAACATTTCTGTCTTTGCAGATGACACCAAGCTATGCAGTGGAATAACGTCCTTGCAGGATGTCTTCAATTTACAAGCCGACCTCAATGCTCTGTCTAATTGGGCGACTATGTGGCAGATGAGGTTTAATGTTGATAAATGTAAAGTTATGCACTTGGGGGCTAAGAATATGCATGCATCATACATGCTAGGGGGAGTTCAACTGGGGGGATCTGTAGTGGAGAAGGATCTGGGGGTTTTAGTTGATCATTAGCTCAATAATGGCATGCAATGCCAAGCTGCGGTTTCCAAAGCGATCAAAGTCCTTTCTTGTATTAAGAGAGGTATGGATTTCAGAGATAGAGATATCATTTTGCCCCTGTACAAATCATTAGTAAGACCTCATCTGGAATATGCAGTCCAGTTTTGGGCACCAGTTCTCAAAAAGGATATCAGAGAACTGGAGAAAGTGCAGAGAAGGGCAACTAAACTGATAAGAGGCATGGAGGAGCTCAGCTATGAGTAAAGATTAGAAAAACTGAATTTATTCACTCTTAAGAAGAGGAGAATAAGGGGGGATATGATCAACATGTACAAATATATAAGAGGTCCATATAGTGAGCTTGGTGTTGAGTTATTCACTCTAAGGTCAACGCTGAGGACAAGGGGGCACTCTTTACGTCTGGAGGAAAAGAGATTTCACCTCCAAATACGGAAAGGTTTCTTCACAGTAAGAGCTGTGAAAATGTGGAACAGACTCCCTCCAGAGGTGGTTCTGGCCAGCTCAGTAGATTGCTTTAAGAAGGGCCTGGATTCTTTCCTAAATACACATAATATAACTGAGTACTAAGTTCTGTAGGTAAAGTTGATCCGGGGTAAATCCGATTGCCTCTCGGGGGATCAGGAAGGAATTTTTTCCCCTCCGGTAGCAAATTGGATCATGCTCTGCTGGGGTTTTTTGCCTTCCTCTGGATCAACTGTGGGTATGGAGTTGGGTGTATGGGAGGATGTACTGTGTTTTATTTTGTTTGTTTATTTATTTTTTTATGGTTGAAGTGGATGGACTCGTGTCTTTTTTCAACCTGACTAACTATGTAACTATGTAACTATGTAACTACTGTATGTAACGATGTAACTTCAAGTCGCAGCGACTTCAAAGTAGTCCCTGCACTACTTTGGTCCGAATTTGATGCACCTTGAGGTAAACTTATTTGGTTCAGATGGTGTCAAGCGTGTGTGTGGCAGCAACCAGGTGAGGAGTACAAAGACAAGTGTGTCTTGCCTACAGTCAAGCATTGGGGATCTACAGTTCATTGAGGAAACCATGAATGCCAACATGTACTGTAACATACTGAAGCAGAGCATAATCCTCTCCCTTTAGAGACTGGGCCTCAAGGCAGTATTCCAACATAATAATGACCACAAACACACCTCCAAGACAATCACTACCTTGCTAAAGAAGAAGCGGGTAAAGGTGATAAACTGGCCAAGCATGTCTCCAGACCTAAACCCTATTGAGCATCTGTGGGGCATTTTCGAACGGAAGGTGGAGGAGCGCAAGGTCTCTAACATCCACCAGCTCCATGGTGTCGTCATGGAGGAGTGGAAGAGGACTCCAGTGGCAACCTGTGAAGCTCTGGTGAACTCCATGCCCAAGAGGGTTCAGACAGTGATGGAAAATAATGGTGGCCACACAAAATATTGACACTTTGGGTCCAATTTGGAGCTTTTCACTTAGGAGTGTACTCACTTTTGTTGCCAACAGTTTAGAAATTAATGGCTGTGTGTTGAGTTATTTTGAGGGGACAGCAAATGTATGCTGTTACACACAGTGTACACTCACTATTTACATTGTAGCAAAGTATCATTGATTCAGAGTTGTCACATGAAAAGGTATAATAAAATATTTACAAAAATGTGAGGGGTGTACCCCCTTTTTCTTAGATACTGTGAGTACTGTTCCTGGTGCTGATTTAAAAAAAAAAGACTAAAATTCAGATTTAAATATATGCCCTGATCAGGACTAACTACTTACTGTATTTAATATTGCCTTCTGTATTGCAAATGCACTACAAGCGGTGGCTTTAAATAGATACATGATACATTTAACATCCAGATTGGTTACTCTCACACCTGTACCACCCTTATGGACCAGAACAATTTTTACATTTTAAGTCCACCAGTTGCAAAAATATGGACAATTATACGATTAACATATTCAGAAACAAGCAAAAAAGGGCTCTCTAGCTGCTTTTAAGTAAAGTTTTTCTATTACCATTATCAGAAAATCTAAAAAAGGGTAAAGAGCCTAAGTCCATTCAATTTCAAAGTGGTTAATCACACCAGTAGTTGCATTTAGGTGTGCACTTTGTGCAAGAACATTGCGATGCATTGTTAAATTGCATTGTAGTGCTTGCTTTTGTTTTCCTTTTTTAGTTAAAGGGGTTGTAAAGGATTTTTTTTCCCCCTAAATAGCTTCCTTTACCTCAGTGCAGTCCTCCTTCACTTACCTCATCCTTCAATTTTGATTTTAAATGTTCTTATTTCTTCTGAGAAATCATCACTTCCTGTTATTCTGTCTGTAACTCCACACAGTAATGTGAGGCTTTCTCCCTGGTGTGGAAAAAGCCTCTTGAGGGGGAAGGGGGCGAGCAGGAGGGTCAGGACGCTTTCTACTTTGCAGATAGAGAAAGGAGCTGTGTGTTAGTGGGCATCCTGACACTCCTGCTCGCCCCCTCCCCCCTCAAGAGGCTCTCTCTACACCAGGGAGAAAGCCTTGCATTACTTTGTGTAGTTACAGACAGAAGAACAGGAAGTGAGTTTTTCTCAAAAGAAATAAGGACATTTAAAAGCAAAATGGAAGGATGAGGTAAGTAAAGGAGGACTGCACTAAGGTAAAGGAAGCAATTTGAGGGAAAAAACATCCTTTACAACCCCTTTAACTAAAAAAGGAAAACAAAAGCAAAGCAAGCACTACAATGCAATTTAACAATGCATCGCAACGTTCTTGCACAAAGTGCACACCTAAATGCAACTACTGGTGTGATTAACCACTTCAAAATCAAATGGAATTAGGCTCTTTACTCTTTTTTAGATTTTCTGATAATGGTAATAGAAAAACTTTACATTAAAAGCAGCTAGAGAGCCCATTTTCTGCTTGTTATGAATCCGTTAATCGTATAATGTCCATATTTTTTCAACCGGTGGACTTAAAATGTAAAAATTGTTGCAAAATTGAAGGATGAGGTAAGTGAAGGAGGACTGCACTAAGGTAAAGGAAGCTCTTTAGGGAAATGTTTTTTTACCTTAACAACACCTTTAACCACTTAAGACCCGGACCAATATGCTGGCAAATGACCCAAGGGGTTTTTGCGATTCGGCACTGCGTCGCTTTAACAGACAATTGCGCGGTCGTGCGACGTGGCTCCCAAACAAAATTTGCGTCCTTTTTTTCCCACAAATAGAGCTTTCTTTTGGTGGTATTTGATCACCTCTGCGGTTTTTATTTTTTGCGCTATAAACAAAAATAGAGCGACAATTTTAAAAAAAATGCAATATTTTTTACTTTTTGCTATAATAAATATCCCCCAAAAATATATAAAAAAACATTTTTTTTCCTCAGTTTAGGCCGATACGTATTCTTCTACATATTTTTGGTAAAAAAAATCGCAATAAGCGTTTATCGGTTGGTTTTCGCAAAATTTATAGCGTTTACAAAATAAGGGAAATTTTTATTGCATTTTTATTATTTTTTTTTTTTTTACTACTAATAGCGGCGATCAGCGATTTTTTTCGTGACTGCGACAATATGGCGGACACTTCGGACAATTTTGACACATTTTTGGGACAATTGTCATTTTCACAGCAAAAAATGCATTTAAATTGCATTGTTTACTGTGGAAATGACAGTTGCAGTTTGGGAGTTAACCACAGGTGGCGCTGTAGGGAATGTGTGCCCTAATGTGTGTGTTTACAACTGTAGGGGGGTGTGGCTGTAGGTGTGACGTCATCGATCGCGTCCCCCTATTACAGGGATGACGCGATCGATGCTCCGGCAACAGAGAAGCACGGGGAAGCCGTGTGTACACACGGCTCTCCCCGTTCTTCCGCTCCAGGGACAGATCGCCGCACTGCAGCGGCGATCGGGTCCGCGAATCCCGCGGACCCTGTCCTGGAGCTTCGGACCGGGTCGCGGGCGCGCGCCCGCGGGCGCGCGCCCGCGACCCACGGCTGGGTACTAAAACCAACGTATATATACGTTGATGTGCCCAGCCGTGCCATTCTGCCGACGTAAATGTGCAGTAGGCGGTCCTTAAGTGGTTAATTCAACAAGCAGCAGTCTGTTGCAATGAGTTATAGCATGATGGAGTGTGCTGTGCTGCACAAAAATCCAACACAGCATATTGGCATGAACTAGGGCAAATTACCTCGTCTGTGCATTGGGACTGCAACAGGCAAAGCTGTAATGGCCAAAGCAGCTAAACGTATTTCCTATTTAAACATCCTTGTAAGTCTTGTTAGACAACTTTGTTCTGCACATGAGCTTATCATAAATTTTCAGATGTCATCTTATCTATCCGTAAACCTAAGGCAGCCCATAAATACACCATTGTTTTTTGTTCAACGAACGGGTTGAAGGAAAAATAATGATCCATTGTCATAAGTTTTTAGTTTTGAGAAAAGGTGTTTTTTTTTTTTAAAGGGCTGGTTTGCTACACTTTTGCTATTTTTTTCTGTGTGAATAAAGTTATATTCGTTTTGATTCTTTGGCGTAAAAGCTCTGTGATCCTTATTTTTGACTTTCTTGTTTGAGGCCTGTCCCACAAGTTTTTGCATTGTAGTTTTAAAGTCATAGATCACTTCTGACAAGGAAAGGAACACAAATTTGGTCTTACTTTGCATTGGTTTAATAGTGGAGCTACACGCTGAATGCACACAGTGTGAGCGAACAGCAGTGGCTGTCAGCTGTGGTATCGGATTTGTACTCTGTTGAAATGAATGGCCAGAGCCATTGTGTGTGTCTACGGATGGTGTTTCTGTAAAGATTATGGCTTTACATAAACTGGCTGCAGTTAATCAGCTAGTTTGTATGTGGCATGAGCCACCTCTGAGCATGCCAAACTATCTGTCCCTGACGTCTATGACAGGGTTGACAAATTTGCTTGGAATCTAGGAGCCAGCTAAAAAAACGTAGGAGCCAGGAATGCACCCGTCCCGCCAAGCTCGCTCGCAGAAGCGAATGCATACGTGAGTAGCTCCTGCATATGAAAGCGGTGTTCAAACCACAAATGTGAGGTATCGCCACGATTGGTAGAGCGGGAGCAATAATTCTAGCACTAGACCTCCTCTGTAACTCAAAACATGCAACCTGTAGAATTTCTTAAACGTCGCCTATGGAGATCTTAAAGGGTCCACGAGCAGATGCAATTTTGAAGCATGACATGTTGGGTATCAATTTACTCTTTCACAATATAAAAAAAAAAGAAATTGGGCTAACTTTACTGGTGTCTTATTTTTTTATTTAAAAAAGTTTTTTTTTTCAAAAAAAGTGCGCTTATAAGACCGCTGCGCAAATACGGTGTGACAGAAAGTATTGCAACAACCGCCATTTTATTCTCTAGGGTGTTAGAATAAAAAAAAAAATATATATATATATATAATGTTTGGGGGTTCTAATTAGAGGAAAGGAGATGGCAGTGAAAACAGACAGGGAAAGCTCCATTACCATTGCTGGTTGTCTTGTCAAACCAATGGACACCACAAGATGGGGCCAGATCACAGAAGGAAGCATAGGCCTGCAGAAGGCTGCAAAGCCGTGGCACAAATTACCAGCCAACGCGATCATGCAGCAGGGGAGGTGGAGACACAGGATACCCCAGCTGTGCCACGCCAGGTCGTTAATTCTAGTCGCAATGGCGACCTGGCTCCCGGGATTTGTCGAACCCTGGTCTATGAGAGTATATAATAAGTTTCACTTTATTGCAGGAGAGATCAAACACATCTCCTGCACTACCAACAAGGCTGTGCTCTCTGGCAAAGCTGTGTAAATCCCACCACTAGATAGACAAATCCTTTGGCAGGCTAAGCAGCTCCATTATATTTATTTAATTTGTATATCTAGCTTTTTACCTGGAGTTCAGCTTTAACTGTCTGCCTGGAGTTTCACGTGAAATGTACTTAAAGCGGAGCTCCAACCAAAAGGGTGCCTTCAGTTGAGATGGTGGCGCCGGGGACAAAAGGCCAAAGGAAAGAATGGCTAAGGTGAGCTCATCTCTGCTTCCTGGTACAGGTAAGTGTCTGTTTATAATAAGTCAGCAGCTACAGTTTTTGTAGATGCTGACTTTTAACCACTTAAGGACCCTCGCACGCACATATACGGCCACAGAATGGCTCGTACAGGCACAAGGGCGTAAATTTACGTCCCCGCCTTCGTGCGGTTCGGGGGTCCCATCGGGACCCCCTCCGCGGCGTGCGGGGGTCCCCCTGGCTCTGGGAGCGATCGCCGACGAGCGGGCGGATGTCCGTGTTTTCCGCCCCCCCCGCGATCGCTCCCAGCCAATGGGAGCGCTCCCCCTTCGTGTCAGTTCCTCCTCCTGTGTTTACACAGGAAGGAGGAAATGATGTCACCTCTCATCGCAGCGGTGTTTCCCACCGCTGCTGATGAGAGAAGACATCCACAGTAAGTGTGCACCGACACAACACTGACACACACACACACATAGGCACATTAACCCCTTGTGATCGCCCCCCCCCCACCCCCCTGTCATAGTGTCACTGAATGCAGTGATCTAATCACTGCATTTAGTGTCAGTGTGACAGGCAGTGTAAAATCAGTTAGTGTTAGGTCCAGGATAGCCCCCCCTCCCCCCCTAATAAAGTTTTAACGCCCTGATCACTGCCCTAGTTAACCCTTTCACTCCCTATTGCCAGCATCACTAAGCGATCATTTTTCTGATCGCTGTATTAGTGTCGCTGTTCCCGCTAGGTAGCTATTTTTTTTATTGCGATTTTTTTTTTTTACTAAAGACATGTGGCTGAATTAATTTTGGCCTAAATGTTTTACTAAAATTTAGTTTATTTGATTTTTTTTATAACAAAAAGTAAAAAAATAGTGATTTTTTTCAAAATTGTCGCTCTATTTTAGTTTATAGCGCAAAAAATAAAAATCGCAGAGGCGATCAAATACCACCGAAAGAAAGCTCTATTTGTGGGAAGAAAAGGACGCAAATTTTGTTTGGGAGCCACGTCGCACGACCGCGCAATTGTCTGTTAAAGCGACGCAGCGCCGAATTGTAAAAACACCTTGGGTCATTTAGTAGCGTATGTGTCCGGGTCTTAAGTGGTTAATAAACACAAATATCACTGAAATTCCTCTTTAACCACTTCAATACCGGGCCATAGGGGATTTACGTCTTACCCCTCGCCGATGAGACTGGACATCACACAACGTCCTGTCTTCACAGCGTTCTAGGGCACGCGCGCACGCCGCCGGCGGCGCGCACCCGCGGCACCACTTGCGATCTCGTGCGCGTGCCCGACGGCCGCGATTGCCGTTGGGCACCCGCGATTACCGCTGATCACTGCAGGAGTGTGGATCTGTGTGTGTAAACACACAGATCCACCTCCTGTCAGCGGTGAAGAGACTGATGTGTGTTCCCACTACAGAGGAACACACATCGGTCTCCTCCCCCTGCGGGTCCCCCTCCCCCTACAGTTATAACATACTTTAGGAAACATTTTAACCCCTTCAGCGCCCCCTAGTGTTAATCCCTTCCCTGCCAGTCACATTTACACAGTAATCAGTGCAGTTTTATAGCACTAATCGCTGTGTAAATGTGAATGGTCCCAAAAACGTGTCAAAAGTGTCCGATATGTCCGCCGCAATGTCACGGTCACAAAAAAAAACGCAGATCGCCGCCATTACTAGTAATAAAAATAAAATAAACATGCCATAAATCTATCACCTATTTTGTAGACGCTATAACTTTTGCGCAAACCAATCAATATACGATTATTGTGTTTTTTTTTAACCAAAAATACGTACAAGAATACGTATCGGTCTAAACTGAGTAAAAAAAAAGTAAAAAAAAATAAATTGTGATATGTATTAA
Organism: Rana kukunoris; assembly: GCA_029574335.1. Taxonomy (NCBI): domain Eukaryota; kingdom Metazoa; phylum Chordata; class Amphibia; order Anura; family Ranidae; genus Rana; species Rana kukunoris. Next base: position 176,554,377 of record CM056053.1, on the reverse strand, counting down.
ATAAAAAAGTAAAAAAAATTGTGTTTTGTTTAAAATTGTCGCTCTTCTTTTGTTTATAGCGCAAAAAATAAAAAACGCAGAGATGATCAAATACCACTAAAAGAAAGCTCTATTTGTGTGGGGAAAAAAACATAACGATTTAGTTTGGGTACAGTGTTGCATGACCGCGCAATTGTCATTCAAAGTGCAACAGCGCTGAAAACTAAAAATTGGTCTGGGCAGGAAGGGGGTGAAAATGCCCTGTATGTGATCTCCACACTTCTTGCTTGTCTTTTTCCTTATGAAAAAAGTCATGGGAGCTTCTCTCTGTGGTCTCTGATCAAGGAGGCATGATTACTGTGTGTCTAAAATGCCTCAGAACCAATCAGTTTAATTTTAAAAACAAACACTGTCCTGTATTGGCTCTGTGTCTCTGTACTTTACACAAGCATGAAACTAGATGAAAAACTAAACTGAAACTGCAGGCACATTATATGATTAATTTTTATCTATTTTTAATAATTTTTTAAAAGGAATCAGTTAACTATTATGTCTCTATACCCTGTAAAAAAAAAAAAAAATCCTTTACAATTCCTTTAAGGATAAATCACTTTGAATTAATTTGTACAAATAGAGGAAGAAAAAACTAGAAGTGTTTTTTTTAAGAGCTCGTTCAAACGTGTACCCCCTTGGAGGGCCATGTTTACCCTCATGGGGATGCACAGGTGCTTAGTGCATCCCCATGCCGGCAGCTCCATTGCTGTCAATGGGATGCAGCCCTTGCTTGGACACAGTCGCTACTCCCAATGTGACATGGGTGCAGGTGCACGGCCCTCAATGCACCCTGGATGCTGTCATGCAAGATATACTCAATAGTATTCTCTTAATATTCCCTTTCACTCCTCTTCCTTAAATGTTATTTCAGGTGGTGTGGAGGAGTGGAGGACTTGGACCAGCAAAGAGAACAATTAGACACTTCCAGAAGAGAACAGGGTTATGAAGTACAAATAGGGAGGGGGCCATGCCAGGTAAATGACCAGTCACATTTTCTAGCAAGGTCAAAGTCAAGTAAGAACGTAAAATACTTGAATTTTCTCTGCTTTTACCTGCAATTAAAAAAAAAAAAAAAGAAACAAATTCAAACTTACCATCCAGAGACCTCCTGAATTAATCTGCATTAAACCGCCACTCAACCTGCTTACTTATTTATTTTAGGTATGCCACTCATTAATATGACATTTGATCTAATTTATGTATAGTTGCCTTGATATTTTACTTTGAACTAAATAAAGGAGCAATACAGTTAAAATGACTTGACAATGAGTGCCTAGTTGCATTCTACAAATGTAAAAGACTGAGTTCTGTATAAATTGACTTTAGCACTATGGATTATTGGTATAAGCAAATTTAACAAGAAAACATAGAATGTACCACTGCCTGATCCCTGAATGGATGTAAAATGTGAAAGACGAATCAAAATATAATTTAAGGGCATATTCCACCTTTTGAAAAAAATCAAAAATGCACCTTACATTGACTTTACTCCCCTGTATTGCAAAGTGCTGCACAAACTGAATATTATTAGTAATAATAATACAATATTTATTAATTATGCATTGAGCCTGTAAGGCAACCATGACCAGTGTATCATGAGTGCAATGCACCGCCTCTTTCAGGCTCTAATGCCCCGTACACACGATAATTTTTCGTCATACAAAAAACTAAATTTTTCAGCATCTAGAAAAAACTTTGGGCCAGATTCAGAGAGCCATTACGCCGGCGTTACAGGAGATGCGCAGCGTAAGTCTAAATATGCGCCTGCGTATCGATGTGCCGCATCCCCAAAACGATATACGCATGAAATCAAATTTTTGGCGACCAGCGTAATTTCGAAAGACCGGCGCATCTGTGCACGCAAAACTGCGCTAGACACACCATTGATTTGCTAGTCAAATATGCAAATGAGGGAGTTACGGCGATCCACAAAAGTAAGTTGGTGCAGCGCAGGCTACGCGCTGTGCGCAACAGCTGCATGTCCTGTCTAAAATTAGACCATATAAAAGGTGGAATAAAATTAGACAATCCGTCTACATGTCAGCTAAAGCAAGACTGTTAGTGAGGAGCTGAGCAGTCACACTTGCTGGACAACAAACTGTATGCCAACATGCCAGGGGCATCCTTGCTCATAGCTATACTACTGACTTTAGATGAGCAAAGAAGGAGGAGGGCACGGAGGAGGGCACGGGAGAGGATTTTTTTTTCCAAAAACGTTTTATTTGCTTTTATAAACATTACAAAAAAAATATACATACATATATACATCAATACATAACATACATACAAATTACAAACACGGTCTCACTATCTTTCAATAGCCCTTTAAAACCTTGATGGATATAATAATCTAATCTAATAGAATATTCTTCTCTGATGCAAGCCCCTCACTCTTCACTTGATATATCACACACGCATAGACATCTTTGGCATGAGTGATTCTGAGGTGTCTCGCATCTTCAGATTCACCCCTCATGCCATCATGGAATTAACCACAACCCTGCAGGAGGACATCACCAGCCCAACACATGACACCACCCATGACACCCATGACAGCTACATATACAATCCTAGCCCCATCCCTACAGATTTCGAACAGAACGTGTATGGGAACAGCTGGCTGGTTGGTGAAAGACATGGGTGGCAGGCATGACTGTCCCCCCCATGATGCACACATCACAAGGGGCACATGCACTACTAACATCCTCCTGTCTTATCCCTTCAGGGTGACTCTGCATATGCACTGGGACCGCATCTCATGACTCCTATCCGGAACCCCCCATGGTACCCTGTTATATTCTCCAAACGTTGTATGCCAGATCATCGGTGCATGTTGCATGCTGCACAACTTCGCAGTGTGAAAGGGCCTGGAGATTGACATACGTGATGACCTGACCCCTGAACCAGACAATCCCCCCCTAACCGAGGATACCCCGTCTTCTGAGGGAAGAGCAGCCAGGAGACAGCTCACAATAGGCATGTTTGCACGTTAAACACACACATTAATCATGGCACAATGAGAATGCATGCATGCACACCACTGTGGTCCCTAGCACAGACACATCACATCCTCATCAAATTGGATTAGCACAAGACCACCATGCAGGACTTGTGAGCAGCAACGCCATATGCCAAAAACAATCTCACGTTTTTTTTGTAAAGGTTTCATGGCTTGCATAATAATATTTCCAGACACTGGGTATCATTAAGACAATTATAGACCAGAACAGATAGCACACATGTCAACAAATATATCTCATCTTTGAAGGGAAAGAAGCCCACTTGTGGAACAGTAATATATCTGAAAGCATGAATATCAATAAATAACACAAAGATGAGAAAGAGAGAAAACTTTTTTCTAATAGACAACTACATTTATCGTACTGTATATATTATATTAAATCCTTATATAAACCATTTGTAAAGTTTACACAATGTACACTTTCAGTTACCCTCTGTCACCGGAAAAAAATATTGCACCTATACGCCCATCACATGATCCCTTAAAAGAAATTTTCTTTTCTCAAGTATGGTGCCTGATCTGTACAATCTTCTTTTTAATAGCATTTCAGAACAATAAGCAATCAACTAAAAAGGTATATCCCACACAATAGACTACTTCTCTTACTGGTGCCCCCAGGTAATGTTTTCTAAGTTGCATATAGGTTGATTATCTTCTAAAGCTTTCAATACTACATATAGCAGGTGGCACGTGTGTTCAGTCTATGGATACCTTTAGGGCAAGTTTCCATTTTATGGTTCTCTGAACTTTTGAAGCGATCCTAAAGCACTTAAAAGGATGCAGAGAAGTTGATGTGTTGATTCCAGCAAGCATATCTTCCACATGGTATGGAAAGTAGTTGATTCAACTACACATAACAAACAAAATGACCTTCATTCCTTATCAAAAATGCACACAGCTATACATTTTTTGGATTAACATCACTGTACTACTACCTTTGATAACGTATGCCAGGATTTATTTTATTTACGTGTAGCACTACCCCCAAAGAAGCTGCTGGTTTGTTTTGGGTGACATGTTACCTCATGGCTCCTCCGCTGTCTAGGGGTGTATGGTGATAGTAGTAGTAACGGAATGTCCACAACAGGTGTCTTTTTCTGTGCTCTTTATTACCCAGCCGGGTAAAAACAAAACTTGTGGTGATAGAAGAGTTGAAGTAAAAGGAGAAATAGCAGATTTAGGCGTAGCAATAGGGAAACAGTCCTGTTTCCAACAACACTTATGCCGCATACAAACGATCAGTCCATCCAATTAGAACGGTCTGATGGACTGTTTTCATAGGTTAACCGATGAAGCTGACTGATGGTCCATCGCGCCTACACACCATCGGTTAAAAAAACGATCGAGTCAGAACACGGTGACGTTAAACACAACGACGTGCTGAAAAAAATGAAGTTCAATGCTTCCAAGCATGCGTCGACTTGATTCTGAGCATGCATGGATTTTTAACTGATGGTCGTGCCTACTAACGATCGGTTTTGACCTATTGGTTAGGAATCCATCGGTTAAATTTAAAACAAGTTGGCTTTTTTTTAACCGATGGATAACTACCCGATGGCGCCCACACATGATCGGTTTGGTCCGATAAAACGGTCCATCAGACCGTTATCATCGGTTTAACCTATTGTGTGTACGCGGCCTTAGTCTTCTTCGCCACTCCAGCCGGAGTGGGTATAGCGTACCTGGACAGGCCTCTCTCACTGACCTGGTAGCCAGAGTATCACTCGGAACTTAGAGGAAAAGTCTCTGCCACAGACCCTCCTTAGGATTGAGGAAGCGGAGGTGATCCTCCTTAATAGACTTTGGCCTGGATCTCCTTCAGATAGTTTGCAGGTTACCGACTGATAGGTGACCAACGTCCAGCCTTTCAGTAATCGGTTCCCTTGATCCCCGATGGATTATCGAGACCCTATTGGATTGCCAGCCTCTCCTGGCTCTCCTCAGATGGACTCCCCACCGAACAGCTTTCTCTCACTGGGAACATGCTTGGGATCTTCTCAGGATTGGGGACGCAGTCGATTACTGGGGCCCCGCCACAGCTTTAAATGTTCCAGACCAACATGATCCCGAAACCAGGAACACTGCTGGCACATGCACCCCAGCCTGGAAGGCCATTTCGCCGGGGCTCCGTGATGCAGTCACCCTAAAGGTGGGTGCCGCACTCAAAGAAGAACCCAGACCAATGGTGTCTGTCCCATAAATACCCTCCCCCAGCATGCACAGTGAAGAGAAACCCTGCTGATAGGCTGCTGGGGAGAAGCACCCAAACCTCGACTCCACTGCTGCCACCTATTGTCCTGGGGTGGGAACAGCAGCCCAGGAACAACAGAATAAGCCCACAGCACAGCCAACCTGAGACAGAGACACAATTTGAACATATTAACTGGATCAGAGCCAATTAACTCTCTGATCCCCCTCTAAATTTAACAAAGCACCGGTACTTGGAAGTAACCAGGCGCTGAATACAGTATTTAACTGGGCACTACAAAAGAATCAAAAGAATATAATGATGGTACATTACTTATCCATATCTCTAAGGCATTCTAAACAATACACAGGGAGATAAACTAATGTAGTCTTCACACTCAGACAAAAAAATACCACTTTCAGAGTGATTGTCCGATAATCTGATCATTAGTACCCAGCTTGCAAGAGCCAATCATGACAGGTTATGCGCAAAATATCCGAAGGGACGAACACGAAAAAGTTTTCGGTACGATACCAGAATGTATGATTTTCATATAATCAGTACAGGATAATGAGAGGGCCAAGCCCACACATGTTCGGAAATAAAATAATGCATTACAAAATAACACAATACATTACATCACTTCCAAAGTTCTATTCTGTCTTACAAGAATCTTTGAGACTAGCACACACAAAAACAAATAAAAAAGATTATTCGTCTGATATCCTACTGAAAATGCTCAACACTTTGTAGTAGGATACGTTTACCGAACCCTGTCTTATACCAAGCACCTGTTTATTTTATCCACGAGGGGAACAGTTTTTGCCATAGAGATAAAAATTATGGGTATACTTAGAAGAGAAGTTTTCCAAAATACATCTAACTGACAGTATATATCTCACCAGAGTTTTCCAAAATACCTCAAAGCTATTTATTTTAACATCTACTGATTAGCCTTAAGGTCTATATACCCTTGTATTTTATGAGGCATATTATCTTGCCTACTCCTTCACCTTTTATCTTCTAAATTGAGCCATCCCAATTTCCACCCTGACTTTGTGTACAAAAAATGCCAGGCCTGGTTAAAGGTAGGATACTCCAGAGTGTAAAATGTTCTCAATTCTTAGGATGATCACATCCTTCACTAGTGTCATAGGAACAGTGGCGTCACTAAGGTTGATGTCACCTGGTGCGGTAAAATTTGGTGTCACCCCCCGTCGGTCACTGAGCATGAGCAATCCAACGCATAAGCACAGCTCTGCCCCCTGTGTAATCCCCCTAAATGAACCCCCCGTTTAATCCCCCTGATGTAACCCCCCGTGTAATCCCCCTAATGTAACCCCCCATGTAATCGCCTAATGTTACCTCCCTGTGCAATCTACCTAATGTAACCCCCCCCCCCTGTGTAATCCCCCAATGTAACCTCCCTGTGCAATCCCCCTAATGTTACCCCCTGCAATGCCCCTAATGTAACGGCCACAGTGTAATCCCCCTAATTTTACCCCCCTGCAATTCCCCTAATGTAACACACCCTCTGTGTAATCCCCCAAATGTTACCCCCCTGCAATCCCCCTAATGTAACGCGCCCTCTGTGTAATACCCCTGTGTAATGTTACCCCCCCCCTGAAATCCCCTAATGTAACACCCCCCCCCCCTCTATATACTTCCCCTCCCTATATTTACAGACCTCAGATCAGCGTGGCTTTGTACACACAATTTCCTAGGCTCCTCCTCCTGTTGTGGATATACTGTCAGTGTGGAGGAGGAGCCTAGGCATCGTCGGTCTGAGGAGTGTAATTGTGATAGGACACCGGCACCTCTCCCTGCCTGCCTATCACAATTGCCGATCGCAGTGTCGGTTCCCAGAGGACATGCGGGTGCCGGGCACTGGACTATGGCACTCTGGAGCTGTCTGCCTCTGCCAGCCTCACCATTCTTTCTCCTCCTCCCTCATACAGCAACTACAGCAGAGATACCGGAGTGCGCAGGGGGCCTGCACCCCCTGCTCCCCCTAACAACGCCACTGCATAGGAACATTATGTTCCATATCAGGCCTGGTTCAACATGTCCTCTTTATCATGTACTGTATTCTCTGTTTGCCTACAGCACCTTTCTCTCCAGCCTAAATTCAGAAATATAAATTAAATCTAGGTGTAGCGCCACCCCCTCAGGAGCCGCTGATTGATTTGGGATCTACTCTCTTTTGTGACTCACCCCTATTTAACTAGCTCGAACCCTCCCTTGACACATCAGAAGCCCAGCTAACGTATTGTGACCTCTGCTTGACCGGGGTCACAATAGCAGGCATGTAACATGAAATGACAAGAGAATAACAATATTACCTGCTCCTGGGCGTCTCTTCAGATGAGAAAACACACTTCACACAGTTGATATATTTAAACTAAAAAGAATGAGTTTACTGTAGATTAAGGAAACAGACATAAATCTAAATTGCAAGTCAACAGCAGTTATGCAATGACACACAAAATGATTCTGCAAGAGCCCTTGCGAGAATCAGTAATTAATGTCAAGAGGAAAACAAAAGGGAATTTAGGTTAAAGAATGGTACCATTCAGTTAAACTAATGTAAAACATACAGTCTATGCTCGCGAGCTTCCCCTATCGGGCAATCCTGCAAACAGTTGAAGAAGTGTCCCGACACCAAAGTCCACGCTGCGGCCGTTGGTGCACTTTAGAATTTGTAATCCAAAAAGCGATAAACGATGAAATTAAAGCGGAGCTCCACCCAGGATAACAACATTTTACAATGTTGTTTGAAAAAAATAAAAAATAAAAACCTGAAAAAAAATTTAAAAAAATACTCACCCGAAATAGCTGTTGCTATGCGGAAGTCCGTAATCTGCCTCTTCCTGAACCGCGGTGTGTTTTCTTCTTGTTCTTCTCCTTGTGAATGGGGCGCGCTGCTTCCTGGGAACTGTGTGTGTTCTCAGAGAGCAGCGCGCCCATTCACAAGCCAGCGTGAGACTCACGCAGGCGCACTAGGAAATGGGCAGTGAAGCCGTACGGCTTCACTGCCTGTTTCCCATAGTGTGAATGGCGGCGCGGGACCCGGAGCGATCGTGGGACCGGCATCGAGGGGGGCCGTCAGCGCGGGCGCCTAGGACAGGTAAGTGTCCTTATTTAAAGTCAGCAGCTACACTGTTAGTAGCTGCTGACTTTAAAAAAAAAAATTCCCGCGGCTGGAGCTCCGCTTTAAGTTAGTCAAAACAGGGTATTATGAATAGTAACGGTGGTGATCTGACCGCTCGTCAGCGTCAGTCACTGTGTATAACAACTATCAACTTAGAAGGCCTTAAAGCTCAGTCAGAGGCCTACACGTGTCTCCGGATTAAGGGGTGGCACTAGATTGTCTATACCAAAGGAAGAGCCGAAGATTGAGCAGATTCTCTCTCACCCCACCAGGCCGATCCGCCAGGGTTCTTCTCCAAAGCGCGCTGGTTAGTCACCGTCCTGTAGCACAAGATCTCCGGCATCAGGCTTTCCACTGTTTCAGTTGTCAGCTGGATGGCCTCACCGATCTCCTGGAACGCGAGCTAGGTACAGTGGTCTTGCTTCTCTCCTGCAGGCTGGTCTCCTGCAGGCTGGTCTCCTGGCGACTCCAGGCCCAGGCTTCAGGCCTAACAGCACAGCTGTGCTGCTCTGCACAGTTCCGCAGAGGAAAAGATGCAGGTCCTAAGTCTGTGCAGAGGTGTCACATGTTCCAATTGGGCACGGCATTGTGGGAAGTGTAGTCTGTTTATACGGAGTGTTATCGGAGTCCATATCTCCCGGCACCTCTGGACCCATAATGCATTGCTTCTTCAAGACATTTCAACATATTTACAAGCGTAAATATAGTTACAGCGAGGGTTCAGGCCTGTCGTTAACTCCCGACAGGGTGACCCCGCTACATAGGACGTTTTTTTTTTTATCAGAATAGCAAAATAGGCTGGAGTTGATTTAGTAAAGAAAACCACATTGACCATACACAATTAATTGCCATTTACCTTAGTGAATATGGTGAAAATTCACTTTGCAAACAATGCCCAATCACACTGAAGGATTATAAAAAAAAAGAAAAAAAGAAAAGGCTTGGATATAAGTGGATGGTTGAAATCAGCTTAGTTTCATTACATTTGCTAAGGTAAGTAGAAATTCCCTTGAAAAATGTAAATTTACTTTCAATCTCCTTTAGAAAATCAGCCCCACTGTGTCTGCCCATAAATCTTCCATCTCTAACTACTATCAATAGGTCAAATACAAATGTTTGCACACTTGCAATAGGTTCCCTCTTTTTCTTACATTACCTTAAACACATTCCCAAGAAAACATATACGGTTCCTCACAAAAGTGAGTATACCCCTCACATTTTTTTAAATATTATATTGTATCTTTTCATGTGACAACACTGAGACCCGGTTCACACTGGGGCGATGCGACAGGCGGCTCAGCGCCTGACGAGTCGCGTCCCATGCACTGCAATGGAACCGTTCTAATAGGAGCGTCACAAGTCGCTCCGGCTTAGAAATTTGGTTCCTGTACGACTTCGGGGGAGGCTCGGGGCGACCTGCATTGACTTCTATACATAAGTCGTTTTGCAAATCGCCTCTGAGGATGACTTGCAGAGCTGCCCCCAAAGTCGTGTCGCCTGTGTGTGAACCGACTCTGAAGAAATGACACTTTGCTACAATGTAAATAGTGAGTGTACAGCTTGTATAACAGTGTACATTTGCTGTCCCCTCAGAATAACTCAACACACAGCCATTAATACCTAAACCGCTGGCAACACAAGTGAGTACACCCCTAAGTAATAATGTCCAAATTGGGCCCAAAGTGCCAATATTTTGTGTGGCCACTTTTATTTTCCAGCACTGCCTGGACACCCTTGGGCTATGAGTTCACCAGAGCTTCACAGGTTGCCACTGGAGTCCTCTCCCACTCCTCCAAGATGACATGGTGGATATTAGAGACCTTGCGCTACTCCACCTTCCGTTTGAGGAGCCCCACAGATGCTCAATCGGGTTTAGGTCTGGAGACATGCTTGGTCAGTCTATCACCTTTACCCTCTTCTTCTTTAGCAAGGTAGTGGTTGTCTTGGAGGTGTGTTTGGGGTCATTATCATGTTGGAATACTGCCCTGCAGCCCAATCTCCAAGGGGAGAGGATCATGCTCTGCTTCAGTATATCACAGTACATGTTGACATTCATGGTCCCCTTAATGAACTGTAGGTCCCCAGTGCTGGCAGGAACTCGACCATGGCACTCCCACCACCATGCCTGACTCTTGTCTTTGTACTTCTCACCTGGTTGCCGCCACACACGCTTGACACCATCTGAACCAAATACATTTATCTTGGTCTCATCAGACCATAGGACATGGTTCCAGTAATCAATGTCCTTAGTCTGTTTGTCTTCAGCAAACTTGCAGGCTTTCTTGTGCATCATCTTTAGAAGAGGCATTGTTCTGAGATGACAGCCATGCAGACCAATTTGATGCAGTGTGCGTTATATGGTCTGAGCACTGACAGGCTGACCACCCCACCATTTCAAACCTCTGTAGCAATGCTGGCAGCACTAATACATCTATTTCCCAAAGACAACCTCTGGATATGACGCTAAGCAAGTGCACACAACTTCTTTGGTCGACCATGGCGAGGCCTGTTCTGAGTGGAAACTGTCCTGTTAAACCACTGTATGGTCTTTCCACCATTCTGCAGCTCAGTTTCAGGGTCTTGGCAATCTTCTTATTGCCTAGGCCATCGTTATGTAGAGCAACAATTCTTTTTTTCATATCCTCAGGGAGTTCTTTGCCATGGGCTGCCTTGTTGAACTTCCAGTGAACAGTAGGAGAGAGTGAGAGCGATAACACCAAATGTAAAACACATGCTCCCCATTCACACTGAGACCTTGTAACACTAACGAGTCAAATGACACCGGACAGGGAAAATGGCTAATTGGGCCCAATTTGGAAATTTTCACTTTGGGGTGTACTCACTTTTGTTGCCAGCGCTTTAGACATTAATGGTTATGTGTTGAGTTATTTTGAGGGGACAGAAAATGTACACTGTTATACAAGCTGTACACTCACTACTTTACATTGTAGCAAAGTGTTATTTATTCAGTGTTGTCACATGAAAAGATATAATGAAATATTTACAAAAATGTGAGGGGTGTACTCACTTTTGTGAGATACTGTATATAATTTCTGCTCATTTAGTTGTAAAACACTGCCAGATCTTTATGTTAGAGACAGACCTCATGCAGATGGGGGATCCTACTGTATCTCCTCTCTACCTGATAAGTTCCCAGCATTCTAGAAAACATGGTAACAAGGCACCACTGAATAGACTTCCACACAATCTATTTACCCTTTCAGGAGTGCAAGCCTACTACCAACGTTTCAGATATCCTGAATCCTGGTCCAGGGACCACGTTGGCCCGGGGCCGCGGCTTCGCTTGTGGGTCCAGTTGTCTGGCTGGGGCATGTGCTAAAAGGGTGATCCTGTGCTGTCTATCCTGCGGGGGGAGGCCACTTGATGAAGGAAGTCAGGGGAGGACCTATCCTGGAGAGGGCCATGCAAAAGGCTGGTACCTTGGGAGAAGGCCTGGAAACTTCATTGAAGGATGCACCATACACTGAACGGTTTCAAAGTGTGGCCTGTCGGATCTAAAAGTTAAAGCTAAAGAGATCTGGGTGCTGAATCCAGTGGCAGGGGATTCCGGAAAAAAGTGTCTCATCTACAAAGGAAGGTCTATGGCAGAGACTGTACTTTGATTAGTGCGCCATTCGCCATTTGCTGCTAGGCCAGTGAGAGGGACCTATCCGGGTGAGCAATACCTACTCTTGCTAGAGTGGCAACGAGAACTGTTTGCTGGAAACAGGAGTGTTTCCCTACTTAAATTATGCACCTGAACCTACCTACCCTTCCACTCTTCATCCTTTTCTTCTGAAGTTCTCCCAAATAAATCCAAGAAAAATAAGTGTATTGTGTGGACATTGAAATTCTTCAGACTCTCCTTTCACCCTGGACAGCAAGAACATAGAGGTAACATGCCACCCAAAAATATAACCAGCAGCTCCTGTAACGATAGTGCTACACATACAGTAAGTGAAATGCAATCTATTCAAACTCAAAAGAAGCTAGAAAGGTGGAAAGTTATTTCCTTATATAAATGGAGTAAATGGTGCAAAAAGAAAATACATATGCAAAAACTGCACAAGTGTTTATTTTGACAGTTTTGCTGCTGAGCACTACCTCAACTTTTCCACTTCTGCTCACATACACATTATAAACCTCCCAATCAGTGCCGATCCTGACCTCCCTGGGGCCCTAAGCAAAATGACATGGCACATTAAAAATGAGAAGCGGGGGGAGGGGGTGTTCTGATGTCGGAAATGACATCCTACATTAAATTGACCTCTTCTCCCATGCAGCCAGTGAGTTGGGAAGCGGGGTGAGGGGGCAAAAATAACTTATCACCAGGCGGGGCCTCTAGTAATTTGGGGGGCCCTTTGCAGCTTTGCACGGCCCTAAGCGGCTTGCATAGTGAGCCTATAGGGCAGATCGGCCCTGCTCCCAATCCATACCGCATACATCCTGAAAAAAGCAGCGCCCGTTAAATTAAAGAACGTTACTGTTCAATATGTATAGCTCAGGTTATTGTGCACATTTTTTATCAAAACAATATTTTTTGACAAAATATCACTTGTGTGGGTAATGTGTACAGTGCAATAGGCACCCCATGTTTGTCATAATTGTGCGTAAATGCGTTTTCATTGGACAATATGACTGTGCAGGGATGTTGTGTGCCTGTGGATATTTGTGTTATTTTTATTCTTGCATTTTTTTAAACTATTTAAAGCGGAGGTTCCGCCAATCTTTTTTTTTTTTTTTAAAGCCAGCAGCTGCAAATACTGCAGTTGCTGACTTTTAAAATATGGACACTTACCTGTCCAGCGTGCCCGCGATGTCGGCAGCCGAGGCCGAGCAATCACTCGTCCCTCGGCTGCACCTACCGCCACCCTCGTGAGGGAATCAGGAAGTGAGGCGTTGCGGCTTCACTGCCCGGTTCCCTACTGCTTGCTTTCTCCTGGGAACAGTGTATTTCCCAGAAGACAGCAGGGGGGTGCGGGTAGGGGCGTGACTACCGCAGGACTGTATTCCCGGAAGTGGGTGCAAATACCTGTCTTAGACAGGTATCTGCACCCCCCTGAAAGGTTCCAGATGTGACACCGGAGGGGGGAGGGTTCTGAACTCCACTTTACCTTTATATTTATACTAGTTTAACTATATTACTGTCACCAGGGCCCCTCTAGCAATGTAGCAGGTCTAATCCTCTTCTTTTTGGGTCCCCTGTTAGCAATTCTGGCTCCTACCCCTCGAGAAATGCCCCCAGAGAAACCTGCTTGCCCTGGGGTCATCGCTGCGTGCTCGCACCCCTATGTATCTGTGAGACACATAGAGCCGGCCCCAACCCCTCGCTCTCTCCTCATTAGCTTACTAGCTATGATTACCAGCAATGGGAGCCAATGTCTCAGCCTGTAAGGAGGGAGAGTTCTAGGACAGCTTTGGCTATTGTAAACATCGCTGGATTGGAGGGAGCTCAGGTAAGGACTGCAGGGGGCTGGGGGAGGCTACTGCACACAGGTTTTTTGCTTTCATGGTATATTGGTACATATGGGAGCTGGATTTTATAAAAAAAAAAAAAAGGTCAACTTAGGCTTTAAAGATGCAACCTTTGAGAATATGTTAGGCTCCTTCCTTAGGAACCATACAATGAGAATGTCTGAAGAAGGAACCTAACCTATTAGCCAATAGAGGATATCGCTTAAATTCCAAAAATTCCACATGTACAAATAGCTAAGATGATACAAGAATCTACTACTGTCACTATATGCAAGCTAGCAACAACATGGTGAGAATATTAGATTATTGTTATCACTACACATTTACCTGAGTTTCTACACGTACTGGTGTTCTCTACTATTGTCCCTTTCTTTCATCTGTAAAATATAACTTTTGACTTTTCTGTGCTTAGAAGTGGAGGTGGACTTAGCCCTTTACACTGGTCACACAATTGCTGATAAATCATTTGAACTGAATTGTTCTTTAAAGGCTGCTGTAGCACTAATGGTATTTATAGAGTACTGTTGTAATGAGATATGATTGTCAAACAAAAGGAGCTCTGCCTTTCAGAACAGATCTACCCAGGCCTGTACTGCTAATAAAAGCCAACTGTAACAAGTACAAGGTATTTAATCTTTCATCTTGAATCTGAGATTCACTTTGTGACCTTACCTATTTGTAGAATAATGAGTGGCACACATAAAAAAAATATTTGTGTCAGTGTATTGATTATGGGTAATAATCGATTGGACCAACAACTGGCAAACTGATAATAATGTCCTTGGTTAATTTTTTTATTAGAAATGTATGAAATTATGCATAAAAAAGCATTTGCATGTAATATAAAAGATTTCCTGTTGAAACTTTTTAAGGCACGTTTTAAAGGCTGGTATTTAGAATTTAAAGCAGAGTTTCACTCTAAAGTGGAACTTCCGCTTATCGGATTCATCCCCCCCTCTGGTGCCACAATTGGCACCTTTCGGAGGGAGGTTACCTGTCCTTTCCCACTTCCGGGAGTGCGAGAGTTGGCCCGTGACGTCACCACGGGCTCTCTTCTCCTCCCCCTGCCGCCGGGCCAATAGGAAAGAGGAGCAGGGCCTTGTGCATGCGCAGTAGGGTTCCCAGCATGAAGACGAAAGGCTACACTGCCGAGTTCCCTTACCCGCAATGGCGACGGGTAAGCTTTTGGGCAGCACCCAAAAGCTGATGGAAACAGTTTACGGTGCAGACATTGCTGGACTCCAGGAAAGGTAAGTGTCCTATTATTAACCACTTCCCTACCACTGGACGTCATATGACGTCCTGGACTTTAGGGGGGATATCTGAATGATGTCTGCAGCTACAGGTATCATTCAGATATCCTTCTTTTCTGTTGGCGATTCTTTGCACCATAAGGACAATCATAGAGGCAGTTTCATAGGGGGGGTTCTGAAATGTAAGGGGGGGTTCTGTATTGTAGGTGGGTTTCTGTATTGTAGGGGTGGTCTGAAATGTAGGGGGTTCTGTACTGTAGGGGGGGTTCTGTAATATAGGGGGGGTCTGAAATGTAAGGGGGGGTTCTGTATTGTAGGGGGGTCTGTAATTTAGGGTTCTGTATTGTAGCGGGGTCTGAAATGTGGACCAACTTTACTGTTTTGTTATTTTTTAATTGATGAAACCTTTTTTTTTTTCAAAAAAAGTGCGTTCGAAAAATGATTGCGCAAATACCGTGCAAGATAAAAAGTTGCAATGACCGCCACTTTTAACAACATATTAGATATAGGTAAACAATTGTGAATTGTTCTCACCTTGAACTAGAATGGGTCTTTTCTGCCAATTTTTGGGAACCTGTCACCTGATAGGGACCAGTCAGTCCACTGGCCCCCGTTAACAGACAGAGGAAAAAAGAAATCGTCCTGGACTGCGGCACTCTGATAGGCTATTTATTGAAACAAAATAAACAAAGGATGATTTTTTTTGTCACCATGTCCACTTTTCACCTTTGATTGCAGTGTTGCATGAATTTTTGGATGTCATACAGCTTTGGATTTTATCCTTTGTTCATTTTGTTTCAATAAATCGCCTATCAGAGTGCGGCAGTCCAGGACAATTTATTTTTTCCACGGATTAGCGCAGAGTCTGCACCTGTCAGTACTACAGGCCGGGAGCACAGCATAGGTCGCAGGGCTTGGAGCGCTACTCTTTTCCAACAGGCGGAGGACTTTGGAATAAGGAACCCTGTGTGTTCTGAGATTCCCTTGTACGGTAACACCGGTGGTCTAGTCCCTTCACAAGGTTTTGGGTTCCGGCTCGACCAAGTTTGTGAGGGAAATTCGCCTGAGACCACACTCTGGAACAAGTGAAGATGTTTTCTCTATTTGACTTGTATGAAGAGACAAGTTACAAAAATAGGACAGATATTTGCCCATTGGTTCTGATCTCTATGACCCACCTGACTAGCAACTGTAAAACTTGCATTTATATACCTTTACAAGCCTTATCTTAGCCATCTCACCTAGATATGATTGGTTGCTAGGATCTACGTCAATGTAACACCTGTCCTACAACCAGGGCTGGACTGAGACAAAAATTTGGCCCTGGACTTCATCCAGACCGGCCCACTTTAATTTTGCAAACAAGCATAAAAACAGTATCTAAACTATACGCAATTGTGCAAAAAAAACATAAGTTGCAGAACATAAGAACTCCTCACTCATCTCTTTTATTATTTCACTTATTCTCCTCTGTATTTTTCTCATCCTTCTTACATCACTGCATGAAGTGGAGGGTGAGGCTCGCAACCATTACTTTGACAGGCTGTCACTGAAACTGGCCCACTGAGCCATCGGCCCACCGGGAAACTCCCCGTAGTCCCAATTGCCAGCACATGCCTGCCTACAACCAGACAAACATATTCATTCCCTGAATTCTTATGCCGCGTACACATGCTCGGAATTTCCAACAACAAATGTTTCCGACTGTGTGTAGTCTCCATCGGACCTTTCCCGACAGCAAAAATTTGAGAGCAGGATCAAAATCTGTTCTCGTAAATTCCGAGCGTGTGTAGACAATTCCGACGCACAAAATTCCACGCATTCTCTGAATAAAGTACGTGACGGAAGCGCTCGGTCTGGTAAAACTAGCGTTTGTAATGGAGATAGCACATTCATCACGCTGCAATTTTTTTAATCTTTTAATGCAATGCATTCTCTTCTTCTATATAATGCTAGAATAATAAAATTTGTTTTGCTGCTGATATTCACACAAATATCTGACAAACTGATTTCTTTATTATTTCTTGTGATCTCCTGAATAATCTTTTTTTTTTAAGCCAAATCTCCATAATAATGTTTAGAATTTTTTAATTTTTTTATTTAACCACTTAAGACCCAGACCTTTAGTCAGCTAAAGGACCCAGCCAGGTTTTGCGAATCGGCACTGCGTCGCTTTAACAGACAATTGCGCAGTCGTGCAACGTAGCTCCCAAACAAAATTGGCGTCCTTTTTTTCACACAAACAGAGCTTTCTTTTGGTGGTATTTGATCACCTCTGCGGTTTTTATTTTTTGCGCTATAAATAAAAATAGAGCGACAATTTTGAAAAAAATGCATTATTTTTTACTTTTTGCTATAATAAATATCCCCCCAAAAAAATATGTATAAAAAAAATTCTCAGTTTAGGCCGATACGTATTCTTCTACCTATCTTCTACCTATTTTTGGTAAAAAAAATCGCAATAAGCATTTATCAGTTGGTTTGGGCAAAATGTACAGCGTTTACAAAATAGGGGATAGTTTTATTGCATTTTTATAATTATTTTTTTTTACTACTAATGGCGGCGATCAGCGTTTTTTTTTGTGACTGCGACATTATGGCGGACACTTCAGACAACTTTGACACATTTTTGGGACAATTTAAATTTAAATTGCATTGTTTATTGTGAAAATGACATTTGCAGTTTGGGAGTTAACCACAAAGGGGCGCTGAAGGGGTTATGTGTTCCCTAATGTGTGTTTACAACTGTAGGGGGGTGTGGCTGTAGGTGTGACGTCATCGATTGTGTCTCCCTATAAAAGGGATCACACGATCAATGACGCCGCCACGGCTCTCCCCGTTCTTCAGCTCCGGGGACCGATCGCTCTAGCGGCAATCAGGTCCACGAGTCCCGGTCCCGGAGCTTTGGACCGGGTCATGGACGTGCGCCGCGGGAGTGCGCCCGCGACCCACAGCTGGGTACTAGTACAGGACGTACCTGTACGTGGATGTGCCCAGCCGTGCCATTCTGCCGACGTATATATGTGCAGGAGGCGGTGCTTAAGTGGTTAAGATCTCCTTTTTTTTCAATAATAAAAAAAAATCTAGTGATCTCCATAATATCATTTTTCCTTTTGTGTGTCAAATTACCACAACACCATTATTATCTTTTTTTAACCTCAAAAAGGTTGGTTGGTGTTGGTGTCCCTTGTTAATTTGACATTGTATTTCTGAAATGTACCTGCCTACTCACAAACAAACTGTACTTTTTGAAGTAAAACACATAGGCAAGTATTTATGAAAAAAATAGACATTCATTATGGATCATAACAAAAAAAGAGGAAGCCAACGTTGGATAAACTGATTAGGCAACTGTCAAGTTGGCTAACCTGACGGTTGACTAACTCAACGGTTGACTTAGCCAACCATCAGATTAACCAACCGTCGAGTTGGCTAACTCGACAGTCACGTTATCTGACGGTCGAGTAATCTGGTGGTCGAGTAAGCCAACCATCAGATTAGGCAACGGTCGAGTTAGCCAACCGTCAGGTTAACCAACTCGAAGGTTGCCTAATCTGAAGGTTGGCTTAATCGACCGTAAGATTACTTGACTGTCGAGTTTGCCAACTCGACGGTTGGTTAATCTGATGGTTGGCTAATAGCCATCGAGTTAGCCAACCGTCAGGTTAGCCAACTCAATGGTTGCCTAATCTGAGGGTTGGCTTACTCAACCGTCAGATTATTTAACCGTCAGATTAGCCAACCGTCAGATTACTGTATTGAGAATCCCACTGATTGTGGGATTTTATCGTTTCTGAAAAGGAAGTGACAGTTCTAAGGTAATATGTGCAGTGCCATAATAATATAATGAAAAAAAAGTGGTTGGCTAAGCTAACCTTTCAGCAATCTGTGCAGTGCCATATAAGAAAAAGCTGCTCACCATCCGAGCCACCCGCAGAGCCGCCCACTGGCTCTCTGACCCGCGGAGCCGCCCACCCGCTCTCTCACCCACTGTGATGCCTGCCCACTCACCCGCATTCTCCGAGGGGCAATTGCCCCATGGCCCCCTGGATCCGCCCCTGCTAAGATGGCTAAAGCATATAAAGAGAATGGAATGGATCTATAGATTAAATAGACACAGCACATAAAATGCTGTACAGTATCTCAAAATGTACAGCTAAAAAAAGCGAAGCAAGAGATAGAGAAGAATGTGTAAGTAAGGAGTAAAGAGTCTGCCTACAAGAAGACACATATTAGATATACAATGCTCTTTTTTAGTTGCTGGATCATGTAAGGTTGTGAATATACTTTGATATCGTCGTGTCAGGTGCCCACCATGTCTAAAATAAGTAAAATAAAACTGCTGTAGAACTGAGAGTCTCTGCAGCATCAGACATAAAATAAAAGCATATACCGTAAGTAAAACAAACATCCTGTAAGGTAGCCTGCTTCCTACTTTTTAGATTTGCACTTTAAGTTCAACCGGTCCTATACCACAGAACTCAAAAGACGATTCATAAATTTATGAAAGGAACTCCAAGAAGGAACTGGCAGCTACACTAGAATAACAAAATTAAATGTGAAAAACTTTTCCCTTTGCAGAAAGGAAGATGGTAACACACCTCAGCACCTGTTACATAAACAAGGGCTCCTTTATTCCTCTAAAACACTTAATTTCCTCACTGTATACACAGCCAAAGCATCCTGACAAAAGTAACTGTGCATGTGAGAATGTCTGCAGTCTTTTCTCCTAAATACAAGCAAGGCCTTGAATCCACGATTCATAAAGATGCAGTACAAAACAAAATCTGGACAGTACAGTATGTCCAAGCTGACAGTTGATTTTTAACTTATTTTAGGTCATGCAAATTTTGTTATATATACACAGGATCACCCAGCGCTGGATACAAGACAACGTTGGAGCAGGGAGTAATTTGTTCTACAGTGTGTGTGTTTTTTTTCCTGAAAACTACTATTTACACTTCCTTTGTGAAATGGTAGGGGTACAGTGTACCCCATTACCATTTCACACAGGGGGGGCAGGATCTGGGGGTCCCCTTTGTTAAAGGGGTCTTCCAGATTCTGATAAGCCCCCTGCCTGCACACCCCCACAACCACCGGGCAAGGGTTGTGGGGATCAGACCCTTGTCCCCATCAACATGGGGACAAGGTGCTTTGGGGGGCACCCCAAAGCACCCTCCCAATGTTGAGGGCATGTGGCCTGGTGCGGTTCAGGAGAGGGGGGGGGGCGCACTCTGTCCCCCCCTCTTTTCTGCGGCCTGCCAGGTCAACGTGCTCGGATAAGAGGTCTGGTGTGGATTTTAGGGGGAACTCCACATCATTTTTTTTTTATTTGGGGTGGAGTTCCCCTTAAAGTCCACACCAGACCTGAAGGGTCTGGTTATGGATATTTGAGGGGAACCCCACGTCATTTTTTTTTAAATTGACGGCGGGGTTCCCCTTAATATCCATACCAGACCTAAAGGGTCTGGTTATTGAATTTGGGGGGACCCCCGCGCATTTTTTTTTCCGAACTCCGAACCCGGACCCGAACTTTCACCAATTATTCGGGTTCGGGTCCAGGTTCAGGAAAAAAACCAAAGTCCGTACCGAACCCGAACTTTACAGTTCGGGTTCGCTCAACCCTAATCCTATGCATTAAGGTGAAAAAACATCTGATAGTTACAGGCCCCCCCTGAGCCCCCGATTTACTTACCTGAGGCCCGAATCTCTGTGGACGCGATCCCACATTGGTTTCCCCCAGCTGTTGTGGCCTCGTCATTGGATAATTGATAGCAGCGCAGCCATTGGCTCTGCTGCTGTCAATCAAATTGATGACATGGCACACCAGGGGCGGGGCCAAGTGATACACTTGGCGACTATGGCCGCCACTGTATCACATGGGAGCGCGCCCACAAGCTAACCCCCCTGTGAGAGCACTTTCCAGAAGGGGGTTAGCTCTTGCGGGGAGGAGCCGAGACAGCCATTAAGGGCACCACAGAAAACGAGGATCGGGGGGCCACTCTGTGCTAAACGAACTGCACAGTGGAGGTAAGTATGACATGTTTGTTATTTTAAGAATTTTTTTTAACCTTTCAACCCCTTTAATTGTAAAAAGGTCAGGTCTGACCATGTAGGCACATTACAAAATAATCTAGAGAGGGTGACTGGGGACAAAGAGAAGGCAAATGTATTAAATACTTTCTTCAGCTCTGTGTATACAGAGGAGCATGGGGGAGGTCATGTCCAAAATAGGGGTGGTAGTGACAAAGCCCCAAATGATACACAATGGCTCAAAGTGATACGGTCCAGAAATACTGTATTTTTGGGAGTCCAGGAGGGACAAGCACAGATAACTAGATAAGAAGCTGCGAGGAAAAACACCAAGCAAAGATACAGCATCTGTGCCTAAACACTGGGGATGTGTTTGATGATCAGGGAGACTAAAAGGTGTTTGATGGTCATGAAGACCCTGCAAAGGTACTGGAACATAAAAGTTGCCACAAGAGAGCAGGAGGCTGAATGTTACGTTGTTGCAGTAATAGTGAGAACTTCCCAATGTGGGAAGACTTATCTGTATGAACTTTGACTTGCATTTAACTACTTGTCCACCCCCCACCGTCAAATGACGGCGGGCGGAGGACTCCATTATCCTGACATCACGTCATATGACGTGATGTCTTCTTAAAGCCGCGGACGGGTGCGCGCGCGCGCGCCGGCGGCGCGCGCGCGCGTGCGCACCCGCCGCCCTGCTGGGATCCCGGCGCGAGTGCCCGGCGGCAACGATCGCCGCCGGGCACACTCGATTGTCTAGTAACTGAGCGGGGACGTGGAGCTCTGTATGTAAACACAGAGCTGCACGTCCCTGTCAGGGAGAGAGGAGACAGATTGTGTTCCTTGTACATAGGGACACAAATCGGTCACCTCCCCCAGTCACCCCCCCTCCCCCCACAGTTAGAACACTCATAGGACACACAT
This sequence comes from Rana kukunoris, assembly GCA_029574335.1. Classification (NCBI taxonomy): domain Eukaryota; kingdom Metazoa; phylum Chordata; class Amphibia; order Anura; family Ranidae; genus Rana; species Rana kukunoris. The sequence continues at coordinate 176,532,298 of CM056053.1, read as the reverse complement.
TTAACCCCTTCCCCGCCCCCTAGTGGTTAACCCCTTCACTGCCAGTCACATTTATACAGTAATCAATGCATATTTATAGCATTGTTCACTGTATATATGTAAATGGTCCCAAAAATGTCAGAAAAGTGTCCGAAGTGTCTGCCATAACGTCGCAGTCCCAATAAAAAAAATCGCAGATCGCCACCATTAATAGTAAAAAAATAAAATAAAAAAAATTCCATAAACTATCCCCTTTTTTGTAAACACTATAAATTTTGCGCAAACCAATCGATAAACGCTTATTGCATTTTTTTTTTACCAAAAATATGTAGAAGAATACGTATCGGCCTAAACTGAGGGAAAAAATATTTTTTTTATATATTTTTGGGGTTATTTATTATAGCAAAAAGTAAAAAATATTGCATTTTTTTCAAAATTGACGCTCTATTTTTGTTTATAGCGCAAAAAATAAAAACCGCAGAGGTGATCAAATACCACCAAAAGAAAGCTCTATTTGTGGGAAAAAAAGGACGCCAATTTTGTTTGGGAGCCACGTCGCACAACCGCGCAATTGTCAGTTAAAGCGACGCAGTGCCGGAAGCTTAAATTTTGTCTGGGCAGGAAGGGGGTGTAGGTGCACAGTAGGCAAGTGGTTAAATAAATGTGGGCTGCAATGTCCTAAAAAATACAGTTTTGGACTGGCACAACTCATTGTTAAAGTAACGATTGCTTGAGTTTAATCCACCCCCACCCCCCCCACCCCAATGTCACTATATAAATTTACATATATTTTATCTTTGCCAAAATGTTCATAGGACTGATGAAACCATATCACAAATGGGTCATTGGCAGCTGAAACTCTGCACCTGGAATCAGTCTCTACTGTCCAGGATATGCTGGACACCACCATTAGCCAGATGGAGAGAACAGCCTCGGGAACCTTGAAGCAGGAAGGGATCAGGGGCTGTGGAACGCAGAGCAGAACCAACAGGACGTGACATCAATGCCGGGAGAAAGGCATGTGGCTATGGGTTTCAGAGCCACCCATCTCCTTTGTCAAGTCAGGGAGACACTATCTACTGTATGTATTTTGTATATAGCCTGAAGAACTACAGTCCCCAGCGAAGCATCAAAGTGTCAGAAATAATTAAAAACAGTGTGGTATTATTTTTTACACTTTGATGCACTTGAATAAAGGAAATAAAAGACTTAAAGTGGTTGTAAGCGCTAAATATGCAACCAAGCTGCTGTCTCTCTCACTAGCTCATAGACAACAGCAGGAGCCATTGGCTCTTGCTGTTGTCAATAATTACAGCCTGTGATGAGAGAGGGGTGGGGCCTCCCTCAGTGTGTCTATAGACACAGGCAGCATGGCTCTGGAATGAGCCCGCAGGTGTGCCACAATAGGAAACGGCTTCCTTTGGTGGCAAACAAGAAGAGGCGGAGCCAGGAAAGCCAATGGGGGACCTGAGAAGAGGAGGGTCGGTGCTGTTCTGTGCAAAACTTTTGGACAGAGCAGGTAACTATATATTAGCCTTTACAATCACTTTAAAAGTCAGTGACCCCTTTCTGTTTAAGTCTATTGATTAAATTATTTTAAAATGGTTCTTTCAAAAAAACACTTTTCAAATAAATACATAAAGTAAGTAAATGGGGAATATGTCATCATTACCCATAACAATATTATTTTGAGTAAAATAAGATGACCGTCTTGCTATAAATAAAAAACAATGCCCTTAATCCTAGGTGTAGAGCCAGCGGGGGACATCTGCAGCATTGGATCAATTTTTCAAAAGGCAATGGCAGCCTAAAATACACATTCAGGACATTTCTATAAAATTCACCTACTAACGCTCTGACCTACAGTAAATATATAAAATGATGAAAAAAATGTATTGTATTAAACTCATATTTTATATTATAGTCCAGCTCCTGTTGCTATTAAACCATTTCATGCGATGCACAAAGTCCTGTACCTGGACTTTTTAGACACAATTAAACTATCCTAACATAATCCAGTATTTTCTAAAACAACAGTGACATGTTTTAAGGCGTAGTTACATACTAAAGTTACATAGTTAGTCAGGTTGAAAAAAGACACAAGTCCATCTAGTTCAACCAAAAATAAAATAAAAAATACAATTCCATATACTGTACACAATCCTTCACCCACAGATGATCCAGAGGAAGGCGAAAAACCCCAGCAAAACATGATCCAATTTACTACAGCAGGGGAAAAATCCTTTCTGATCCCCCGAGAGATTTTCCCTGGATCAACTTTACCTATAAATGTTAGTACCCAGTTACTGTATATTATGTACAGAAAGAATCCAGGCTTTCTTAAAGCATACAAAAACCAACAGGTTGTGATGACCGTAAAGTGAATAACTCAACACCAAGTTCACTATATGGACCCCTTATATATTTGTACATGTTGATCATATCCCTCCTTATTCTCCTCTTTTCAAGAGTGAATAAATTCAGTTCCTCTAATCTTTCCTCATAGCTTTTAGCCAGTTTTTACAAATAGATCTTTCCAAGCCTGTAGACTTTACTTTACACATGAGCTGTGTGTGGGGAACTGTGTCAAATGCTTTTGAAAAATCCAGGTATACCAAGTCCACCGCCACCCCTCTGTCCGAGGTTTTACTTACCTCTTCATAAAAATAAATCAGGTTTGTTTGACAACTTCTGTTTTTCATGAACCCATGCTATCTGTTGCTTAATTTTTTTTTTTTCCATCTATGTGGTCTTTTTTTTTAACTGTCCAACTATAGAAGTTAAACTAAAAGGTCTATAGTTATTTCGTAAAGACTGTGTTCCCTTTTTAAATATGGGCACCACATTGGCCCTGCACCATTACACTCATTTACGAGGCCCTAAATATTAGAAACAATAGTATTGAAATGACAGAGCTCAATTCTTTTAGGATCCGTGGGTGGATGCCATCTGGTCCAGGTGCTTTATCCACCTTTATTCTGTCTAAATATTTCTGGACCATATCACTTTGAGCCATTGTGTATCATTTGGGGCTTTGTCACTACCACCCCCATTTTGGACATGACCTCCCCCATGCTCCTCTGTATACATAGAGCTAAAGAAAGTATTTAAAGCGGAGCTCCAGCCGCGAAACATTTTTTTTTTAAAGTCAGCAGCTACTAACAGTGTAGCTGCTGACTTTAAATAAGGACACTTACCTGTCCTAGGCGCCCACGCTGACGGCCCCCCCCGATGCCGGTCCCACGATCGCTCCGGGTCCCGCGCCGCCATTCACACTATGGGGAACAGGCAGTGAAGCCGTACGGCTTCACTGCCCGTTTCCTACTGTGCCTGCGCGAGTCTCACGCTGGCTTGTGAATGGGCGCGCTGCTCTCTGAGAACACACACAGTTCCCAGAAAGCAGCGCGCCCCATTCACAAGGAGAAGGACAAGAAGAAATCAAACCGCGGAGTGGAAGAGGCAGATTACGGACTTCCGCATAGCAACAGCTATTTCGGGTGAGTATTTTTATTTTTTTTTCAGGTTTTTTTTTTTTTTTTTAAACAACATGGCAAAATGTTGTTTTCCTGGGTGGAGCTCCGCTTTAATACATTTGCCTTCTCTTTGTCCCCAGTCATCCTCTCTAGATTATTTTGTAATGCGCCTACATGGTCAGACCTGACCTTTTTACTATTAAAGGGGTTGTAAAGGTTAAACATTTTTTTTTAAATAACAAACATGTCATACTTACCTCCACTGTGCAGTTTGTTTTGCACAGAGTGGTCCCGATCCTCGTTTTCTGTGGTGCCTCGGTGGCTGTCTCGGCTCCTCCCCGCAAGAGCTAACCCCCTTCTGGAAAGTGCTCTCACAGGGGGGTTAGCTTGTGAGCGCGCTCCCATGTGATACAGTGGCGGTCATAGTCGCCAAGTGTATCACTTGGCCCCGCCCCCGGCATGCCATGTCATCGATTTGATTGACAGCAACAGGAGCCAATGGTTGCGCTGCTATCAATTATCCAATGATGAGGCCACAAGAGCTGGGGGAAACCAATGCGGGATCGCGTCCACAGAGATTCGGGCCTCAGGTGAGTAAAACGGGGGCTCAGTGGGGGCCTGTAACTATCAGATGTTTTTTCACCTTAATGTAAAGAATGCATTAAGGTGAAAAAACTGAAAGCTTGAAAGTCACTTTAATATATTTGAAGAATTTTTGGGGGTTTGTCCTACTATCTTTTGCAATCTGTCATTTGCGTCCTTGATTTACTTTTCACATATTCTGTTATATTCTTTGTATCATTTAAACAATAATAGTGTTCCTTCATTTTTATATTTTTTAAAAGCTCTTTTTTTTATTATTATTTATAGCCATTTTAAATGTGTCTGTGAGCCACATAGGTTTTATTTTTATAGTAGTTTTAATATACTTTGCAATGAGCAGAAGCAGAACTTCACCTAAAAAGGAAAATTATCTCCTCCTCTTCTTACTGCAAACCTTTTTTTTTTAGAGCAGATACTTACTAGTTTTGACAGGTACCCACTCCTATGTCTGCTTGTGAACCAAGCAGACATAGGAGTGGGTACCTGTCAAAACTAGTAAGTATCTGCTCTAAAAAAAAAAGGTTTGCAGTAAGAAGAGGAGGAGATAATTGTTGCAAAAGCAATTGTTGCAAAAGTTCGTCCTCCACCCGCAATCTCCTGAGACACATCACAGTTTCCAGGAGGCTGCGGGATAATTTGTATAGGGCAGTGCAGCTGAAGCATGTGCAGTGGACACGAGACACCACAGCTGGCTTCCCACAGTCAAAATGGTGGTGTCAGGGACCCAAAAACTGGTGAAGTGTTTCTTTCCTGTGTAAACTACTAGTCTCCTCGATCCACCATGTTGTGGAGATAAACAAAGGCAGCCATGTTTTAATTCTGCCTGTATGACAACAAGGTACCCCCATAGATGTAATGGAGAAAAAGATGTAGACATGAGGGGACAGGAAATGTCCAACACAATATTAGATCCAGATCCTCACTCCAAAAAAAACTTCATTTAGTAAGTATCCAGGCTTCAGCTAAAGTCATTGACTAAGCCCAATCAGGGTGAAATGTGTCAGTAGGAATGGCCAAGATGCAGAGACTGTAGCTGATGCCTGCATGCTTATTAAGGGATGTGATTTGTTTGGGGTATGGACCTAGATATAATACTGTGGTGACAAACAGAGCAAGACATGCTCCTGAAGGAGCCAGCAACCAGTGTGGGGAGAGAGAGAGTAGACAAGAGCGAACACACAAGGCTTTTGAGCAGTGCTGTTCTTTATATACAGCGATATTTAAGAAGTGTGTTATTTCCATGATTACCAGTGCTGTTCTGTACTCTGCGTATCAGCAAGTGTGCTGGGACTACAGAACACATCCTCCTAAGTTAAGGAAAAGCGGGGAAGGTGTTCTGTAGTCCTAACACTTTTCCTGTCCTATGATGAAAAAGTTACTATAATCCCTAGAACATAGTGTAGGTTCACTAAGTGAAAATAAAAGAATAAAAAAGTAAAAAAATAACTAATACAGGCACCAAATCTAAGGATTGGTAAAATGTAATATATACAATTTAAAAATGTTGGGTTTAGATACACTTTATCTACAGAACTCAGAAAACAGTGTTCCATGTTAAAAGTAGGTAGGAGAGATACTATTAGGGCTAATGTGTCTCTGTTGGTGATTTCCCCTCTCTTCCTATTCAATATTGTCACCAGAACTGGAGGTGAGGGAAAATCTCCCCAGTGGAGCCACAGACTGCAGTAAAAATCTAAAATAGGATTTTGTCTTCTCTGCTCTCTAAAATGACAAAAACACTTTTGGTTGGCAATATCATTCCATTGCACATGTTAGTCTATCATTATCATATAATAAATGTAGTATCATTCTAAACTAATAAACAAATATATTCAAACTCCTTGCAACTTGTTCTACATTAGAACAGCTGTTGAGGCTAGTACCCAACTGTTACAAGCGTCACACCCTTGTCCTTAAGTGGGAGCTGACATATTAGTTCTAAATTTGGTGGAAGCTAAAAACTCATGAACCGTGGAGAACAGGTGCAACTGCTATACGCTGGCTATATTCTGCACAATGTCTTCTTTGTTTCCAAAATAGGTACAAGATGAGCCACTGTGAGAACCGATAAAAGTTAAGGTCTTTTAAGATGGTATAAAAATAAACACTCTGTTGTTTTATTCACATCCACAACACCATAAGATGTGTTCTTCCTTTCAGCAGTTCTTAATATGTTTATAGATGTGTATATACTCTATGCTCCTAAACTTGTCATTGGTTTATTTGTCTCCTCTTCTAAACACCCTAAGATGAAGTCTGGGGATGTTGTTTCCTTCCTTCTTAACGGTCGGAATTTCCAATGAAAAAAGTCTTACGGAATTTTTTCTTTTGGATATTCTGACCGTGTGTATGCCCCATCTGACTTTTTCCATACAGACGAACGGCATTTCAGATAGAAACTTTTTCCGTTGGAAAAAAAGAGAACATGTTGGAATTTGACGGAAAAAGTTTATGCATGCTCGGAAACAATTTAACGCATGCTCGGAAGCTTTATTTTTCTGGGCTTGTCGTAGTGTTGTATGTCACAAAGTTTGACGGTCAGAATTTGGTGTGTCCCGTGTGTATGCAAGACATCTTGAGTGAAATTCCGTTTGAAAAACCCGTCAGAGTTTAGAGTTTAGAGTTTGTTTGTACTCGGCAAAAGAGACCCTGCTACCAAATTATTTCAATAAAAATCTTCCCAGAAGATTATGTGTGCATTTTAACTACTTGAGATCCGCGCTATAGCCGAATGACGGCTCTAGTGCAGATCTAAATTGCCAACAAGCCGTCAATTGGCGGCTTGTCACTAGCTGCTTCCCGGCGCGCGCTCCAGAGAGCGCTGCGGGGAAACACTGTGTTGCCCGTGTCCCTTGGACACAGCCAATCACAGATCGCCGCGAACAGCCAATCAGAGTGGCCGTTTGCGATGCGATCTGTGCGGCGAATGAGAGATGATCTCATAGATCATCTCTCATTGCCGTTTTACACAGACAGCGTTCTGTCTCTGGAGAGCAGGAGACGGATCTGTGTCTCTTGTACATAGAGACACAGATCGGTCACCTCCCCAGTCACCCCCCCTCCCCCCACAGTTAGAACACTATGCAGGGAATACATTTAACCCCTTCCTCACCCCCTAGTGTTAACCCCTTCAATGCCAGTCACATTTATACAGTAATTAGTGCATTTTTATAGCACCGATCGCAGTATAAATGTGAATGACGCCAAAAATGTGTCAAAAGTGTCCGATGTGTCCGCCATAACGTCGCAGTCCCAATAAAAATCGCAGATCGCCGCCATTTTTAGTAAAAAAAAAATAATAAAAAATAATAATTCTGTCCCCTATTTTGTAGGCACTATAAATTTTGCGCAAACCAGACGCTTATTGCGATTTTTTTATTTTTTTTCCAAAAATATGTAGAAGAATACGCATCGCCCTAAACTGAGAAGAAAAAGTTTTTTTTTTTTTAATTGGGATATTTATTATAGCAACAAGTAAAAAATATTGTATTTTTTTCAAAATTGTCGCTCTTTTTTGTTTATAGCGCAAAAAATAAAAACCACAGAGGTGATCAAATACCATCAAAAGAAAGCTCTACTTGTGGGAAAAAAAGGACGTCAATTTTGTTTGGGAGCCACGTCGCACGACCGCGCAATTGTCTGTTAAAGCGACGCAGTGCCGGAAGCTGAAATATCACCTGGGCAGGAGGGGGGTATAAGTGCCCAGTAAGCAAGTGGTTAACATGACACTAAACTCTGCTTTAAAAAATATATATTCTATTCAAGTATGTATTCTTAACTCAGAAACACCCTCATTTATTACATGTGGTTGTAGTAGTGGTGGTATAAGTCTGTCATTGATTTGTACAGGTTGCTGGCTGTAGCTGTGCGTAAACATCCATGACTCCTGGGCGCGGAAATACTACTGAGAGTGTATGGCCCTCTGTGGCAGTTTGAATGAGGCACTAAAAAACATATATCAGAAAAAGCTGTTCGAAAAATGGGCATACATTACTTGTTTCTTGATCATGACATTTGGAATCATTTACTAAATGATTGGCACAGACAGAGTAGAGATCAATGTTTAGGCTCCATGCACACTAGTTAAAAAAAAACAACAGTGCTTTAAAAACGCAAATTTAAAAAAAAAAAAAAAATTGCACTAAGTTTTAGGAAGGTTTAGCGTTTTTTTATGCCAGAAATAAGCTCTCAAAAAAAGCAAAACAGAAGGTTTTTTTTCTGCCTCTAAACGCTGAGCGTTTAAAAAATGCCTCTAGACCAGCCTTTTTCAACCAGGGTGCCCAGACACCCTGGGGTGCCTTGAGGGTTCTTTAGGGGTGCCTTGGCAAAATGCCTAGAAATTGCCCCACAAGCTGGTGGATGGATGAAACCTGCCTTTTAATTGCACAAAGCCATAGGTTTTCATTGTACACTAATAGAAGCTTCTAGTAGACATGTGCACAACAAAAAATTGTGTTTTGTTTCGTCTTGTTTCTGTGGATTTGTAAAGATTCGTAATTTCGTAAGACGCAAGTTTTTATATTCAGACTCGTTCGTATTTTCATTACAGTTTTATTTTCGTTGATACTTAATGATTCGTAATTCTGTCTAATTTATTTTCTTTGATTCGAAATTCAGAATGTTGTTAGATAATAATCTTTGTTTATTCTGTACACTACTCATAATTTAGTAATTGTTACTTTTGTGAGATTGCCTTTTCCATTGATTCGTAACATTGTTTACAAGTGATGCCGGTTTGTTTACAAGTGATTGCTCTCCTAATTTGCTCAGACATAGCAATGGAAGCCATTGACACTGCTTTCAATCACAGCCAGTGAGGAAGGAGTAGGTGGCAGAGTCCAGCCCTGCTCTGTGCTCAGGAGTGAGCACACACAAGTGCCCCCATAGAAAGTGATTTGTTATGGGCACACTCAGCAGGGTGGAAGACCATTGCACAGGGAGGGCAAGTATGAGACATTTGTGATTTAAAAAAAAATGCCTTTAGTGTCTTTTTAAACACAAAGGCAAACATTATTATATTGCAGCTTACCAATGCTTAGATGTGATGGCTGTATTAGTTTCCTTTTTTACTTTCAATGCTTTTATTGGATTAACCAAAAAGGATTACAGAATAGGACTTTGCAACACTGTGGACTTTGAATAAACACTATCAACTTCATAAAAGGACTTGAACATTTAGATCAACCTTACTAACAAGGTATTATTTCCTCTGCTGATATAGTGAACTGATTATAAAGTATTAGCTGGAGTCTAGCTTTAGTTTTCTACTGTATTTAAATCTGCTAGTACTTCTAACACTCCCCTCCCCGCAGACAGTGCTGTCAGGCAATGCTCCAGACTGACAATGTCCAAATCTGCCCCCTGTTCTCCTTCATCCAGAGTGGTGTCTGTATAATACAGGAGGTGTGCTACTGGCTAGATCACCAGGGGAAAACAAAGGGGAAAAGACTACTTCTTATGCCCTGAAAACACAATCTGTTTTCACGTCGAAAAAAATCAGATGAGAGCTTTTGGTCAGGAATCCCGACCGCGTGGATGCTCCATTGGATTTCCGACGAGGAAAAAAAATGCATGCTCGGAAACAATTTGATGCATGCTCGGAAGCATTGAACTTCTTTTTCTTGCCTCGTCGTAGTATTGTACGTCACCCTGTTCTTAACGCTCGAAAGTTCAAAGAACTTTTGTTTGACCGTGTGTATGCAAGACAAGCTTGAGCGGAATTCTGTCGGAAAAACCATCCAAATTTTTTCCAATGGGAAATCTGGTCGTGTGTACGGGGCATAAGAAAAGAAAAACAGATGCAGCCACCAAGCTACAATATATTACATTTCATTTTTGGGTTTAATACCGCTTTAAATATCCAATCATAGGAAGGAGATGCTTCGTATTTTTTTGAGGCATGGGCAACAAACATAAAATGAAAAGTTTTGGCTTTCTAGATTAGGTCAGTACTTGCTTAAAAGGGTTGTAAAGGCAAATGTTTTTTCACCTTAATACATTCTATGCATTAAGGTGAAAAAACTTCAGAGGATTAGCGCCCCCCCCAGCCCCCCCATTTAGTTACCTGACCCCTCGAAAGTCCTGCGCCGGTTGAAAACCTATGCCTAAAAAGAGAGCCGGTGAAACATGCAATATCAACATTATATACTATGGTGATCGAGTTGAAGGCCCCACAGAACCTTGGATTCATACAGTCATGGGAAAGAGAGCTGGGGGTCACTTTTTCAGAAGAACAAAGAAACAAGATATACTATTTTTCCAGAGGGCTGAAATGCATGCTTTTGCTGTGGACAGCAAATGTCTTAGTAATGAATTTTTGTATTTCTCTACTGATAGAGGAATATCAAAGAGCAGGAAGGCTGCTGGATTATCTCCAAGTGACACATCTATCATATCTTCTATTGTTTCTGAGACCATTTGCCCAAAATTCCTTTACTTTGAGCATTCCCAAAAAATATGTATCATAATGCCCACAGTCTCTTGGCACCGCCAACAGAGATCCGAAGTCTGTGAATATATCCGCTTCAGTACTTCTGGGGTCCTAAACCACCTGCTTAGAATCTTATAGCTCCCTCCTTGATACCTAGTTGCTATTGACACCTTATGTGTAAATTTAAATTTCTCCAAGTAAACCCAATGGATGGCAAAAATCTCAGAAGTCCAATTAATGGAAAATCTTACTATGAGTATGAAAAAGCAGGAGGACAAGTATCGGCAGATCTGGGCTCCCTACATTTTATATAGGGAGCGGGAGGGGTGAGAAGAAAGTAGAGAGCGGAGAGAGGAATGAAAAGGAAGGAAGGATTTAAAGAGAAGGAAGGGGAGGAGGAAGAGAGGAGGGGGGAAAGACTATGTGTTAATATATATATATATATTTTTTTCTTTCTTGTTAATTTAGTCTATCCTAAGAATAAACCGATATTTTCTGGGTTTTTTTCTGTCTAGGGGAGGGAACTAGCCAGTGGATGGGTTAGAAGGGAAGCTAATCACAAGGTAGAATTAAGGAAATGTATACGTTCAAAGATAAAGTAGCAACAAAGTAGAATGTAAGCATAATATGATTGATTTGTAAAGATGTACTATGACTATCCTTGTAAAAAAAAAATATAAAAAAAAAGAATAAAAGAAAAAAGAAAGTCCTGCGCCGTGAATGCGCTGGCTTCTCGGCCGGGCTTCTCGGCTCATTCATTGGTTGATTGAAAGCAGCGCAACCATTGGCTCCTGCTGCTGTCAATCACATCCAATGACGTGGCGTGCCGGGGGGGCGGGGCCGAGTGATACAGTCTGCGGCTATGGCCGCTGGCTGTATCACAGGAGCGACCCTGCAAGAACTAACCCCCATAGGAAAGAGCTTGCATGAAGGGGGTTAGTTCTTGCAGGGAGGAGCCGAGACGGCTGATGAGGAACCCCAGAAGACCAGGTTCGGGGCCACTCAGTGCAAAACGAGCTGTACAGTGGAGGTAAGTATAACATGTTTGTTATTTAAAAAAAAAATTAACTTTACAACCCCTTAAATAGATGTCCCAAGGTTTTGGGGCTCCCAAGAAGCTCTAGAGGATTGTTTAAGCTACATAGTCAGGTTAAAAAAATACACTAGTGCGTCTAGTTCAAACAACAGAAAAAAAACACACACAAATAGAAAACCTTCATATACACTAACCTATACCAATAGTAGATCCATCCTGAAAGTGATGGTGTCTGTGGCTGTCTGATCCATAGTTCAGATTAACTTTTAACAAAACAACCTACTTGACCTATAAGGAGCACTACTAGGACTGGTCATAGATGGACTCATCTTTCAGTACACTGTGTTGTGATATTATATATTGCAATGGGCTAAATACCATGTGTAACACCTCAGTATAGGCATGTCAGTGTTTTTAGATGTGTGCAACCTGATAACCCAGAGAAAGGCGGAAGCTGGAACTGTGATTTGAATATAACTCCTTCACTGAAGACTTCAGGGCAGACGAGGGATTAAACTGGATGCAAATATACACCAGCAGGCTTCTGCAGCCATATCAATACACTGTGGCACTAATAGACCCAGTGACCTAGAGGTTGTAAAATAACAGATGTTTTTTATAGTACATAGACATTCCCAAAATGACTGGCACAAAATATTTATATCATGGCTGATTTAGGAGTGGGCACAGATCCCCTGGTTTCATGTAAACATGATTCTTCAATGTGAACCTGTACTGTGCCCATGCATTGCAACAGATTTACTTATCTGCCACCTTACTGAGATACACACTTATCTTATTCTTCCCCATCGCTCTGTTCAGCCCCCAAGAGCAAATACAGGACTGCCACCTGGAAAAAAAACGTGACTAACATGCTCCCAAATTTGGAAGTATTGGAAATTTCTCTTTACACCTGGTGGGCAAAAAAAAAGCTATCTACGAGAAAGTGAAGGTTGGGTGAAAATGTGTTTATCTCTGGAGGGTGGTACTTAAAGCAGAATTACATTTTTAAAGATTTGCTAAAACAGTTACATTAATGGCATGCCTTGAGTGATAACTGGTACCAGGGCTTTTTTCAGCTAGAACTTGGTTAAACTCAGTCAGTTCCACCACCTCTGTTTCAGACGTGACAGGTTGTCTCTCTAATGGCTCTTACTAAAATTAGAATGAGGACAAAAGAGATGTAGGTGCCGTGTGGAGGTAGACAACCCCACTGGATGATCCCCCTGCAAGCGAGAGAGCCAGAGCCACCTACAAAGTGCAGGGAGGTACTAGAGCTGTCTGGATGCTTCAGCTTAATACAGCAACAAAAGTAAGACATGTGGAAAATGTTGGAGCTTTTAAGGAGGGGGGGTGGGGGCAGTGAAGGGGGGGGTTACATGCAGAGGTCAGAGCTGAAGAGGGGTGAAAGTGAGATGTGGATGGGGGGTGCAAAGGTAAGCAGCCCTAGAAGAAGGCTGAACTCTGTATGTACGCACCACTAAACTCTGCACTCTGTATGTAGCACACCCCCAATCTCTGCACTCTGTATGTAGTGCACCCCTAAACTCGGCACTCTGTATGTAGCGCACCCCTAAACTCTGCACTCTGTAGCTAGCCCTAAACTCTGTACAGGCATACCCCACTTTTAAGTACACAATGATGTTTATTTAATAAAGCTGAAAAGCGCAAAATCAGGCTCACTTCTGCATAGAAACCAATGAGCTCCTAACCCCATCTTGTTCAATTAAGCCTGGTAATAAAATCTGTAAGCTCATCGGTTTCTGTGCAGAAGTCAGCCTGATTTAGCGATTTCCAGCTTTAGTAAATAAAGCTCATTGTGTACTTAAAAGTGGGGTATGCCTGTACTCTGTATGTAGCACACCCCTAAACACTGCACTCTGTACATAATGCACTCCTGTTATTTGATGCCCCTTTAAAGACCCTCCCACTGTTAGCTGATCACATGTGCTGCTCCATGGCAAAGCTAAGAGGACAGCTTTCTTGGCTGTAAAGGATAGGATACTGTTTTAAGTGAACCTGCACAGGCAAAGCACTTACCATTAAATGAGGGGAAATCCTGTGTTTAACAGTAGTCAATATGCCTCCCTTTGTACAGGTATGTATCTTAGTTATTTATTTATTACAGGTATTTATAGAATACTGACAATTGACGCACCACTTTACAGATTGTACTTTCACATCAGTCCATGACCTGAAGGCCCTTGCATTCCAAGGTCCCTATCTTACCTACGTACACAAACTAGGATCAATTCAGACAGGAGTCAATATATTGACTAGCATGTCTTTGGAGTGTGGGAGGAAACTGTAGAGTACTCAGAAAAACGCACAGAAAATTACACTTGCACCTCCTAAAACATGCTTGGGTCCTTCACAGGATATAGCCAAGCCATCATGAAGTACTGACATAGGCATGGTACTTCATAGACATGTGCATTAATTTTTGTTTAAATGCATTTTCATCCAAATTTCGGACAAAACCAATGCGCAAAAACCAAAATCCGAAAGATCCGACATAAAATATGCTTTATTTTCATTTTCGTTGCTACAACAGTTTGCTATAGATAGGAGATTCGACATGATGCTGACATTAGCAATCTGTGTCTATGGAACCTGTGGTCGAATGTGCCTAACCTAACTATTAGTCCAAGATTATTCTACATAGAGAGGAAAAATTTGACATTATAGAGACAGTGTTGTGGTAGACCATTCGACATGAACAACGAAGATTCGACAAAACAGCGAAAAAAAATACAAACGTCGAATCTGTCATTGAAGGCTTATGATGTCTGTCGAAAGTTCTAGGAAGATTCGATAAGCAGCTTAACTGTACGACGCCGCAATTGTACATTTACGTTCAAATGCTCGGCCCATAGGCTATAGATGAATTCAAATGTTGGTTAAATAGTAATAATAATTTATAAATAGAATTATTACTAGTCACACAACATTCAAATTCTTCTATAGCTTATAGGCGGAACATTCGACCGGAAATATACGATTGCGGCATCGTACAGTTGAGCTGCTCTGTTAAATCTTCTTAGAACTTTCGACAGACACCATAAGCCTTCAATGACAGATTCAACCTTAATTCAGGTTTTTGGACGAACGCATTTTTTTTAAGGAAACAAAATAAATAAAAATGAATTTCGGGAGTAACTAAATAAATGTATTTTTCAGAGGAAAACGAAATTCCAAAACAAAATATTTCAGTGTGCACATGTCTAGTACTTTATGGCAAGAAAAGGACCTGACTGTGCTTGTAATCCCTAGAGAACTCCTACAAGGTCAGTTTTTTATACTAAGCCATTGAACTGGCATTATATCAGGCTGTGTATGGTCACACTAGCTCTCCTTACATATACCGATAACAATTTGTATGCACAGCACACTTTACAAAGCAGGAGTACAATAGACTGAGAATATTACAATATAACAATTACAGGTGCACTGCAAAAAGCAAACAGGAAACGTTCTGCACACAGAGAGAGAACAATGTGGCACACAGACATTAATGCTACTTTCATAAATTCAAAGCAGCACTGTGATACAGTGAAAGAAAATCATAATGATTGAAGCCTGAAGAACCATTTACTAGGATAACGATCAGACACAATTGTAAAAAAGAGAAAAGCAATATTCCAAAAACAATAAAAAACAAAACAGTCTGTGCTAATATATGTCTTTATAGCAAACAAATAAAAAACAATTTATGTAGCTCTTATTCCGATGTCAAAATAAATTGCAGCACTACAGTGCCTGCCGCCGAGAATGTGTTTTTAACACGCCAGCATCGCGCTGAATCTCGGCGACAGGCTGCCGATATCTCGCACTCGCTGGAATAGTAAAAGCACATTCCAGCGAGTGCGTCATAAAAGCGACGTGGTACCTACCGGAGCATGATGGGACTGCGACGTCACAAGACAGGCCTATATAACTCGCTGCGAGCCGCGCGCCCCCTGCCCCAGAGCACCTAACCCCCCCATGTTGAGGGCATGCTGCCCGGTACGGCTCAGGAGGGGGGGAGCGCTCGCTCGCCCCCACTCCCTTCCTGACCGGCCGGCCGGCGTGCTTTGGATACGGGTCTGTTATGGATTGTGGGGGGACCCCCACGCCGTTTTTTCGGCGTAGGGGGTCTCCTTACAACCCATAACAGACCTAAGGGCCCGTTATGCTCCTGAGGGGGAAACCCATGCCGGATTTTTCTTTAAAAATCCGGCGGGGATTTCTCCTTCAGGATTCATAACAAACTCCGCCCACGTGTAGAATTGGCGGGAATCCAAGTGAAAGGGAGCGAGATTGACACAATATCCCAGTCACCTACTGTAGAAGTAAGGCCGCGTACACACGATCAAATTTATCTGCTGAAACCGGTCCGACGGACCATTTCAGCAGACAAATCCGATCGTGTGTACGGGCGAGGAGACAGGTTTTTCCAGCAGACAAGTTTTAAAGCATGCTTTAAAACTTGTCTGCTGGAAACCCGTCTGTCCCACATGTCCGCTGGTTAGTACGCCTAACCAGCGGACAAAAATCTCCCGCATGCGTCGAATGGATTCGACTCATGCGTGGAAGTATTTTACTTCCTGGAGTGGTGACGTGGCGGCGTCAACGTCACCGCCACGTCACTGCGCTGTCTGCCGACGGGGATTTTGGTTTGATGGTGTGTACAACCATCAGACCAAAACAGCCCAGTAGACATATCCGATGAAAACGGTCCGTCGGACCGTTTTCATCGGATAAGTTTGAGCGTGTGTACTCGGCCTAAGACTATGACTATGACCACCAATCACATGCAGAAGAAGAAGAATACAGTGACCGCCAATATTGTGACCATGCTCCAACAATCACTGTGAGGCCGCGTACACACGACCGGTTTCCTATACAAAATCCATCAAGAAACTTGGTGGGAGTGCTTTTTTGCCGTTGTGTGTATGCATTTCATCCAGTAAACTGTCGAGGAACTCGACGAGGAAAAAAAGAGAGAAAGTTCTCTTTTTCCTCGAAGGGAGTCCAAATTGGCTTGTCGTGGTCCTCGTCGGGCTGCTTTTCGACGATAAACTCGAGCGTGTTTATGCTTAGAAACCCGCGCACCTTCGGTAAAAGTAGCGTTTGTAATGGAAATAGCACATTTGTCACGCTGTAACAGGCTGAAAAGTGCAAATGTCTCTTACCAAACTTTTACCTAACATGCAGTAACATGAGATTAGCAAAAGCAGCCCCTGCCGTAGTATGTGTTGAAGTCACCGCGTTTGAGAACGAGGAGATTTGGTCTTTAACGTGTGTATGCAAAGCAAGCTTATTGAGTTCCTCGACAAGCCAAACAAGGAACTCGACGAGGAAAACATTGTGTTTCGCCCGAAGTGTTCCTCCGTCGTGTGTACGAGGCTTGAAAGAACCACCATAACCTCTGGTTGAAAACTCTCAGAATGTTGAGACTCCCCAAGTCACAGTAAACCAAAAAGAGGAAGCTCAGGTGGTATATTACCCCTTTATCAAAGTTATAGATGTGTATTATCCTCCATAAAAAGCCAGCAATAACTCACATACCGTAAAACTGCTATCAGTTGACAACATATAATGTCAGGGATGTGCCAAAAAAGGTGTTGTAAATACTACAGTATACACCAATCAAGTTGTTAGAAAAGAAAACATAGATCAGCATAAAATTAAATCTTTTTGAGCACTAAGAAATCCTCATCAAATGTATAAAATGTATAGAATGTTTACAGTATTTAAAAGCCCACTTTCTTGGCAAGGACAAATCATCCCTTGCAAATCATCGCTTGCATCTCCCCTATTCTTTAGAGCGGAGCTCCAACCTAAAGTGGAGTTCCACTCATCGGAACTCTCCCCCCCTCCAGTGTCACATTTGACACCTTTCAGGGGTGAGGGGGTGCAGATACCTGTCAAAGACAGATATTTGTACCCACTTTTGGGAGTTCTCTCTGCAGGGATTCTGCGGGTAGTTCGTCAGTCCCCGTCCCCCCCCCCCGTTGTGTTCTGGGAAACACTCGGCTCCCAGAACACAGCAGAGAACAGTGAGGACGGTGCTGCGTGACTCGCGCATGCACCGTAGGGAACCGGGCAGTGAAGCCAGAACGCTTCACTTCCTGATTTCCTTCCTGATTTCCTCACCGAGGATGGCCGTGGGGTCAGCAGATTGCTGCAGATGTCCCCATTGATGGACTGGCCATTGGGACTACAGGGAGTTTCTCGGTGGGCCGACGGCTCAGTGGGCCGGCTTCAGTGACAGTGGACTGGCGCCCCAACTCCACTCCTCTGTCTCTCCCTTCCTGCAGTGCTCACTTGTGGGAAACAAAGAAGCAGGGGGACGATAGAGGAGCATGGGGGAGGGGACAGACAGCTGACACAACAGCTATGGCCTGGGAGTTTCTCCCTTCTGCCTAATCTTTTCCCCTCTGGTGTAATAATGTCTAGCTTCCCCACTGGTACTGCCTATAAGAGTACCAGTACCAGCCTTTCTACTCTAATAAAGTCAACTAGTGGCTAGTGAAGGGGGAGAGGGGGGCTTGGGTGGCCGGAGGTGCGGGAGTTGTCCGGCTGCCATGGGAGAGACCTGTCAAAGTGGGCCAGTCTGGATGAAGTCCAGGGCAAAATTTCTGTCCCAGTCCAGCCGTGGATGTCGCTGGACTCCAGGACAGGTAAGTGTCCTAATATTAAAAGTCAGCAGCTGCAGTATTTGTAGCTGCTGGCTTTTAATATTTTTTTTTTTTACAGCGGAGCTCCACTTTAGTGTGTCTCTCCATGTTGTACTTGATGATGTTAGAGGACCTGCAAGCACCAGAGCATAGGGCAGAGGAGGGTGCAGGGACTGGTTTAGCAGCTTAGAGGGAGACTGTGGGGTGCAGTTTAATATGCTTATGAATTAACACAGTGAGTGGTCGGTACAGATCACACATTATGTTCATTCATAAAAGGAAGGGGGTGGTAAATATGGAAAATTTACCGTCCCCCTCTCCTGCTCTCCATCCTGAAAAGATCCCCCTCCCTGTGTCCGCAGCAGCTGTCAAGAGAGGGGGAATCTGGCAGTGCTGTGTGTGGGGGGAGGGGGGTCACACAGGGGTGCACGGGCAGTAGGGAGAATCGAATCCAGGTCAGGAAGGGTGATCAGTGAGGGGGGGGGGGGCAATTACAGAAACCTATCCCTGTGTGTTTCTCCCTGCAGCAGCTGAAAGGGGTTGGAGGGAGAGTTGGAGAAGCCAACTTTCAGCTGCTGCAGAGAATGCCATACAGATGCAGGGGATTGGTCACTATAACTGCAACCAACCCCCCCCCCGCTGCACTGATCAACATCCATTTCCTGCTGCCCAGGCCTGGTACTGTACAAGCACCATAATTTAGCTCCAACGTGTAGACTTATATTCCAATTTCAAACACAATTGCAGGCTGGCCAAACAATTTGATTGTCCAATCTCTGTAAATCTCCTCTACATTTACCTACATTATGTTATACAAGCACACTTCTAAACATTCAACTGTATCAACCGTACTGAGTACAAGCTGCACTACAAGGTTTACGGTAGCTCTAAGGCTACTTTCACACTGAAGCGCTGGGTGTGCTGGCAGTATAACACTGCTATTTTTAGCTGCTTTTTACCTTTTTGTTTCCTGCGATTTTTGGAAACTAGCGTTGCGGTTTTAACCCCCGCTAGCGGCCGAAAAATGGCTAAAACCGCCCGCAAAAATGCCTCTTTGCTGCGGGCGGGTTGGAGGCGATACCCCATTGTTTTTAGTGGGCAAGGGCGCTATAGGAGCTGTATTTTTTCCACTCCTACCTACAGGACTTTTTTTATCATTCCGCCAGCACAGCGCTTCAGTGTGAAAGCCCTCAGGCTTTCACACTGGATAGAAAGGAGCGTCTCTTTCCGGGTGTATTGCAGGTGCTGGTTTTAGCGCAATAGCGCCTGCAAAGTGCCTCAGTGTGAAAAGCAGCCTAAAGGAGATTGCAATATCAGATTGTGCAGTGTATTCCCGACGTAAAAATATTTTAGGAAGAAATCGTGGAAAATGGTAACGACTACTGGCCAAATTGGCATACATGGGCTCACCTTGCACATAATAGTACACAAATCACCACATCTACTACACATCAGGTATAATATATAACAAAATAACATGATTACATTAGGATTTTAAGGTACATGAAATCCACTTGTGAGCTGTACTTTGATAGCTACAAGTATGCAGGCAAGATACATTGTGATATTGGTGGTATTTCAGGTACTTACCCAGTGGGTGGGTTCTGTGTCGTTGCCATGAATTCTCTTCCTGTAAAATTCTTCAGTTAAATTGTGGAATAAACGATCATGGTAGCAAATGTTTCCTTTTCTGTCACCTGGTTGTATTGTACATCCCTGAGCTAAAGAATGAATAAACAAATAAGTCAACAAACAAAATATTAAAGTGAATGTAAATCCTAACAATAAATTGCTTTTATTGCCCGCTTTTGGTCTATTAAATACTCAAAGCTCCTAAGGCCTCGTACACACGAGCGGATATGTCCGCTGAAAACGGTCCGATGGACCGTTTCAGCAGACATCTCCGATCGTGTGTATGGGCTAGCGGACAGATTTGTCCACCCGACAGATTTCAAAGCATGCTTGGAAATCTATCGGGTGGGAATGTGTCCGCCCGACATGTCTGCTGGTTAGTACACTTACCAGCAGACATGTCGTCCCGCACCGCCGCCGCGCCGCCGCCGAATGGATTCGGCGCATGCGCGGAAGTGTTTTACTTCCTGGTGCGGTGACGTAGCGGTGACGTGGCGGCGTCAACGTCACCGCCACGTCACCGCGCCGTCCGCCGGCGGGGAATTTGATCCGATGGTGTGTACACGCCATCGGACCAAACTCCAGATCGGACATATCCGATGGAAACGGTCCGCGGACCGTTTTCATCGGATATGTCCGATCGTGTGTACAAGGCCTAACTCTCCCTGATTTCCAGGGACTGTTCCTGATTTGGAGCAATGTCCCTCTGTCCCTCTTTGCTCCTTATTTGTCCCTCATTGTGGTCTGATCTATATAGTTGTATATAAAATGCACGTTTTATCTTTCAAAAAATGTTTCCCAGTGCTAATCCTTTCATTAAATGTTTTAAATTGCTGCATTTGTAAATTTCTAAATCCAGTATAAAAGAATAGGGCCCCATACACACGAGGAGATTTATTCGATGAAAACGGTCTGACAGACTGTTTTCATCGGATATGTCTGCTGGGCTATTTTGGTTTGATCTGTGTACACACGATCAAACCAAAATCCCCGCAGACAGACAGCGCGGTGAGGTGGCGGTGACGTTGACACCGCCACATCACCGAACCAGGAAGTAAAATACTTCCACGCATGCATCGAATCCATTCGACGCATACGGGAGATTTCGGTCCGCTGGTTAGGCGTACTAACCAGCGGACATATCCGACAGACTGCTTTCCAGCAGACAAGTTTTAAAGCATGTTTTAAAACTTTTGTCTGCTGGAAACCTGTCTGCTAGCCCGTACACACGATGCAGACCAGTTTCAGCAGATATATTCGATCGTGTGTACGCGGCCTAATAGTGGGGAAAAAAAGCATTTGTGGGTTAAACCACTTGAGCCCGAGAAGGATTTACTCCTTTCCTGACCAGAGCACTTTTTGCGATTCGGCACTGCGTCTCTTTAACTGACAATTGCGTGGTCATGCTGTACATCAATACTACTCACTGATTGGTTTCTAGAGATTGCTGTACATCAATATTACTCACTGATTGGTTGCTAGAGATTACTGCACATCCTTACCACTCACTAACTGGTTGCTAGAGGTAACTGCACATTATTACTGCCCACTGATTGGTTGTGGGTTGCTGCATATTCTTACAGCTCAATGATAGGTTGCAATAAGTTAATGCACAGAATTACTGCTCACTGATTGGTTGCTTAAGGTTACAGCACATCATCTCCTCACTGCCTGCACACCATGGACTGGGGAGGTGAGGGGACCCATCAATAGACAGAAAACTCCAAGGGATATTAGGACCCCTGGGATCAGTGGCAATGCTGGGGGGGGGGGGGGGGGTGATTGATCAGTGGCAATACTGAGGGGTTAATGGGATCAGTTGCAGTGGTGGGGGATTGGATTAGTTAGGAGGCACTACACTGTGGCAAATTCTGAATCATGTAGAGAAAAGCTAGAAATCTTTGGCAAGTATATAGTGGGGGATTCTACCATGACCACCAATGTGAGGGGGCAATTGCACTAACCACCATGTAATGGGGGATTTTACACCACCCACCAATAGAAAGAGGGATTTCTACACTGACACCAATGTAATAGGAACATTTACACCAACCACCAGTGTAAGGGGGAATATACAGTGACTTCCATGTAAGGAGGAGTTTACATTGACAACCATTGTCGAGAAGATTTGTACTGACCACCAATGTAAGATGACACTTCTACAACGACCACCAATCTTAGGGGGATTTATACTGACCACCAATGTAAGGGCAATTGTGCCCTTACCACCAATGTAAAGGGAAATGTACACTGATCACCAAAGTAATGAAGAGTTTACACTGGCAACCAATGTAAGGGGGACCTTCACACTGGCCACTATTGTGAATGAAAGGATTGTACACCAAGCCCCAAAGTAATGAGAAGATTTGCACTGACCACCAATGTAACCGAGACAATTAGCCTGCGGTCACATTTCTGTTTGTTGGTAACGCACGCAAAATTGCTTCCTGACACCACAAAAACATGCTGCCGTTTAGCAGATACACAGCAGTGGCATTAATTGTTAATGACACCCTTACGCATCTGCTGAGATGTGCGTATTCACATCCACCAAAATTCAGGGTGCTGTGGCTCCATGTTATTGTGAAAAAGGGTTCCACCTCCAGTTTGCTTACCTTTGCAGAACAGGCTGATGTTAGGCCTAATGCCCACAATTATAGGCAGGACTTTCACGTTTGCTCCTTTATCTCCCCAGCAGGCAGCATTCAGCAGAAGTGATGGTAGATATGACCTCAGGGGGGCATGATATACATGTGAATGTACACAACAATGATGGGCCCAGGGCAGATTCCCATTTTCCCTGCCTAAAAGACGGCCCTGCGAACTGCATTGTGGGTGTGAAATCGATTTCAAACTGGCCCTCAATGTGAACCTGGGCTTAACGTGTGAATGGGGAAATCGGGTAATGTTTTTTTGTTCAACCAACTGGTTGAATGAAAGAAAATGAATCATGTGTGACCTACTTACCTCTGTGCACACATCGAGCCTATCATGTGACAGCACAGTGCCAAAGTGCCTGACAGCACTGGGGTTGTTAGTTCAAATCCCAACAATCCAGCAATTGATCAGCGATTGATCAGCCTGCCCACAGGAGGTTTGAATCTTGGCTGGTTACTGCTGGCCCAGCTGAGATTTGAACCCGTCTACGGCTGGCTTCAGGGATATTAGATCGTAAGCTCCTTGAGGGCAGGGACTGCTGTGAATGTACAATATCTATGTGTAAATTGACCATGCTATAGTCACATTGCACGCAATCAGCACCATGAGGATAAGCGCACATAAAAAGGCGTGTATCTTGACGGGGGGCCACGCCTCTGGCACAGCATGATCCCTTACGGGGTGCCAGGGTGGTGGGGTCCCTTGGGGCTCTATGAACCTGACCTGGTTTCTACAAGAGACTAGCCTCTCATTATTAAGCCCCTCTGTTTTTTTTTTTATGAAAGCATCAGTTGGTACGGTTACCATTGCTTATTCAGGTTGTAACATTCATCTCTCGAGGTTACGTTTTTGCAGTCTTCTCGGGGTAGTTGACACGTTATATGTCTTCAATGTATGTATTGTACGTGCATATCATTCTCAATAAAAATGTATTGAATGAAAAAGGCGTGCATTTTGCCGATGTGTGGGGGTACCATTAAGAATTATATGGCACCCCTCACACCTGCCTGCAAAGCATTGTGTTTTCGCCTGTGGGTGAGGAACATGGGCGATTTTGCGAGTGTCAACATACAAGTTTTTGCGAGGACACAAGTGTGAACCCAAACTTATACAGAATTCTGTAGCACCACAGCACTAAACAATATACAGGGTGACAGGGCAGTTACAATATACAAGGTGGCAGTACACATATAATAGACAGGGTGACAGGACAGTTCCTACAGGGGGACAGTACACATACAATATACAGGGTGACAGTGCCCCATTGTTAATATCAATAAGAAGAATAGTGCCCCATTGATGGTGTCAGTAGAGGGAATGGCGCTCCATCATTAATGTCAGTTGGTGGAAAAGAAAAGTACCTCAAGGGCCAGATAAAGGCAAGCAAAGGGCCACACCTGGCCCCCGAGCCACAGTTTAGAGATCACTGATATACAGGGTAACAGTACACATACAATATATAGAGTGACAGAACACATACAGTATACAGGGTGACAGGACAGTTACTACAGGGTGACAGAACACATACAGTATACAGGGTGACAGGACAGTTACTACAGGGTGACAGAACACATACAATATACAGGGTGACAGAACACATACAGTATACAGGGTGACAGGACAGTTACTACAGGGTGACAGAACACATACAATATACAGGGTGACAGAACACATACAGTATACAGGGTGACAGGACAGTTACTACAGGCAGGGCCGTCTTTAATATGGTTTGGGCCCTGGGCAAACATTTTTTTTGGGCCCCCCCTTTAGCTTATTTTGGGCCTGGCTGGTTCACATGTATGTGTTTTGGCGGCCCTCATTTCTGCAGGCACAGCATTGATTTGAATGGGCTGCCATGCCTTTGTTTCCTGCAGGAAAAAGGTGCATTCAGCATTTTAAAAATCAGTTGCCTTGAAATCCATTCTGCTTTTGCACCATGCTACTTACCTGCAGTTCTTGCACACACAAACGCACTGTGTTTTTAAAAGCGTGACCTAAACATCTAAAAATGCAGTGAGTTTGACAGTGCAGGAACTGCAGATAAGTCACAGCAGACAGCAGAATGGACAGACAGTGCTGTATTTCATTGCTTGATGGGCATAGGTGTGCCGTGTGCTCAGCCTATTACATGAGGCATCAAATGAATGGGCTGCTGTGCCTGCACAAATGTGGGCCGCCAAAACACATACATGTGAACCAGTCAGGCCCAAAATAAGCCCATCAAGCAGTTAAATACAGACAGTAATGCCATGTGCTCTGAGGCCTCACTCAGCCTGGACTGCAGGTCTGGTCTGTGACTTAAAGAGTTCCTGTATTTTACACATGGCATGGCCTGGGTTCCCATGGTGCTACAGCAGAATGGACAGACGGTGATGTGACCCCATTCCATGACAGGTGTAAAATACAGGAACTTTTTAAAACACTGACCAGACCTGCAATGAATCATCAAATATTATAAAGACTTTGGGCACACTCTACAGAAAACTTCTATTTACAATATAGATTAGCAAACAGTGACATACATTGAAGAGCAGGACATGAAGAAGTCAGCCTCGGGATTAGCAAACTGGGGATGTTATAAAATCACATTCTAGTTCACTTTTATATACAAGCAGCACCCAGTGGCAGGAAGGGAGAAGTGCACGTCTAAAGGGAAGCCAGGGGTTCTGTACATTTTAAAACACTGGGAAGGGAAGCAGTACTGTCACTGGCTGCGTGCCGCTGATGATTTTCAGCCTGATTTGTGGGCAGCACAGGGGCTTAACGGGCGGGCAGGGCCGCCATCAGGAATTATGGGGCCCCTTACACAGCTTCAGGCATGGCCCCTGGAGCAGAGAACGGGGGGGGGGGGGTGCTTGCCCTTAAATTGAGGACGCATAAAAAAAAAATAGATATAAAAAAAGGGGTGTAGCCTCCGGGCCCCTGGGGGACCTCTGGGCCCTTTAATAAAAAGAAAAAAAGAAATAAAAAAATATATATAAAAAAATATTATTTTTTTTTTAAAAAAGGGGGTTGCCATCTGGGAACTCTGGGCCCTTTAATAATTTTTTTTTTTTTATTTTAGAAAAATAAACCTACAAAAAAGGGGGGTTGCCATCCGGGACCTCTGGACCCTTTAATAAAAAAATAAAATAAAAAAAATATATTAAAAATAAACACTTATAAAAAAAAAAGTGGGGTTGCCATCCAGGGCCCTGGGGAACCTCTGGGCCCTTTAATAATAAAAAAATATAAACAAAAATAAAAAAAAATAAACATTTATAAAAAAAATAAAAAAGGGTGATTGCCACATGGGGGGCCTGGGGACTCTGAGCCCTTTAATTTATATATATATATATATACTTCTATATATATACATAAAAAAAAAAAAAAGAAAAAAAAAATATATAAAAACACTTTTTTTTAAAAAGGGGGGTTGCCATACAGGGGCCCTGGGGACTCAGGGTCCTTTACAATATAATAACATTTATATTATATAATATATATATATATATATATATATATATATATATATATATATATATTAAAAGAAATATATAAAAAAGTTTTCTTTTTTTTTTTTATAAAAAAGGGGGGTCGTCATCCGGGGCCCTGGGGAACTACGGGCCCCTGGGGACCTCCAGACCTCTAAAAAAAAATTGTCCCTTTAATAAAAAATAAAATAAAAATATATAAAATAAATATATATTTTTATAAAAAAAAAAAAGGGGGGGTTGTCATCTGGGGCCCTGGGGGCCTCCGGGTCCCTGGGGACCCCTAAAAAAAATGGCCCTTTAATAAAAAATAAAAATATATTTAAAAAATTGGCCCTTTAATAAAAAATAAAATAAAAATATATAAAATAAATATATTTTTTTATTTAAAAATAAATAAAAAAAAGGGGGGGTTGCCATCTTGGTCCCTGGGGGCCTCCGGGCCCCTGGGGACCTCCGGACCACCGGACCCCTAAAAAAAAAAAAAAGGGGGTTGCTTTGGGCCCCCAACAGTGACAGGGCCCTGGGCAGCTGCCCCTGTTTGCCCTATGGTAGAGACGACCCTGACTACAGGGTGACAGAACACATACAATATACAGGGTGACAGAACACATACAGTATACAGGGTGACAGGACAGTTACAATATATAGGGTGACAGAACACATACAATATACAGGGTGACAGAACACATACAGTATACAGGGTGACAGGACAGTTACAATATACAGGGTGACAGAACACATACAATATACAGGGGGACAGAACACATACAATATACAGGGTGACAGAACACATACAATATACAGGGTGACAGGACAGTTACAATATACAGGGGGACAGAACACATACAATATACAGGGTGACAGAACACCTACAATATACAGGGGGACAGAACACATACAATATACAGGGTGACAGAACACCTACAATATACAGGGGGACAGAACACATACAATATACAGGGTGACAGAACACACACAATATACAGGGTGACAGAACACCTACAATATACAGGGTGACAGAACACACACAATATACAGGGTGACAGAACACATACAATATACAGGGTGACAGAACACCTACAATATACAGGGGGACAGAACACATACAATATACAGGGTGACAGGACACCTACAATATACAGGGTGACAGAACACCTACAATATACAGGGGGACAGAACACATACAATATACAGGGGGACAGAACACATACAGTATACAGGGTGACAGGACTGTTACTACAGGGTGACAGAACACACACAATATACAGGGTGACAGAACACATACAATATACAGGGTGACAGAACACATACAATATACAGGGTGACAGAACACATACAGTATACAGGGTGACAGGACAGTTACAATATACAGGGTGACAGAACACACACAATATACAGGGTGACAGAACACATACAATATACAGGGTGACAGAACACACACAATATACAGGGTGACAGAACACATACAATATACAGGGTGACAGAACACACACAATATACAGGGTGACAGAACACACACAATATACAGGGTGACAGAACACACACAATATACAGGGTGACAGAACACATACAATATATAGGGTGACAGAACACATACAATATATAGGGTGACAGAACACATACAATATACAGGGTGACAGAACACATACAGTATACAGGGTGACAGAACACCTACAATATATAGGGTGACAGAACACACACAATATACAGGGGGACAGAACACATACAATATACAGGGTGACAGAACACACACAATATACAGGGTGACAGAACACATACAATATACAGGGTGACAGAACACACACAATATACAGGGTGACAGAACACATACAATATACAGGGGGACAGAACACCTACAATATACAGGGTGACAGAACACCTACAATATACAGGGGGACAGAACACCTACAATATACAGGGTGACAGAACACATACAATATACAGGGGGACAGGACAGTTACTACAGGGTGACAGAACACACACAATATACAGGGTGACAGAACACATACAATATACAGGGTGACAGAACACACACAATATACAGGGTGACAGAACACATACAATATACAGGGTGACAGAACACACACAATATACAGGGTGACAGAACACACACAATATACAGGGGGACAGAACACCTACAATATATAGGGTGACAGTACACATACAATATACAGGGTGACAGAACACATACAGTATACAGGGTGACAGAACACACACAATATACAGGGTGACAGAACACATACAATATACAGGGGGACAGAACACATACAATATATAGGGTGACAGTACACATACAATATACAGGGTGACAGAACACATACAGTATACAGGGTGACAGAACACACACAATATACAGGGTGACAGAACACACACAATATACAGGGTGACAGGACACATACAATATACAGGGTGACAGAACACACACAATATACAGGGGGACAGAACACATACAATATACAGGGTGACAGAACACCTACAATATACAGGGTGACAGAACACACACAATATACAGGGGGACAGAACACCTACAATATACAGGGTGACAGAACACACACAATATACAGGGGGACAGAACACATACAATATACAGGGGGACAGAACACCTACAATATACAGGGTGACAGAACACACACAATATACAGGGTGACAGAACACACACAATATACAGGGTGACAGAACACATACAATATACAGGGTGACAGAACACATACAATATACAGGGGGACAGAACACATACAATATACAGGGTGACAGAACACACACAATATACAGGTGACAGAACACACACAATATACAGGGGGACAGAACACCTACAATATACAGGGTGACAGAACACATACAATATACAGGGGGACAGGACAGTTACTACAGGGTGACAGAACACACACAATATACAGGGTGACAGAACACATACAATATACAGGGTGACAGAACACACACAATATACAGGGTGACAGAACACATACAATATACAGGGTGACAGAACACACACAATATACAGGGTGACAGAACACATACAATATACAGGGTGACAGAACACCTACAATATACAGGGTGACAGAACACATACAATATACAGGGGGACAGGACAGTTACTACAGGGTGACAGAACACACACAATATACAGGGTGACAGAACACATACAATATACAGGGTGACAGAACACACACAATATACAGGGTGACAGAACACACACAATATACAGGGGGACAGAACACCTACAATATATAGGGTGACAGTACACATACAATATACAGGGTGACAGAACACATACAGTATACAGGGTGACAGAACACACACAATATACAGGGTGACAGAACACATACAATATACAGGGGGACAGAACACATACAATATATAGGGTGACAGTACACATACAATATACAGGGTGACAGAACACATACAGTATACAGGGTGACAGAACACCTACAATATACAGGGGGACAGAACACACACAATATACAGGGTGACAGAACACACACAATATACAGGGTGACAGGACACATACAATATACAGGGTGACAGAACACACACAATATACAGGGGGACAGAACACATACAATATACAGGGTGACAGAACACCTACAATATACAGGGTGACAGAACACACACAATATACAGGGGGACAGAACACCTACAATATACAGGGTGACAGAACACACACAATATACAGGGGGACAGAACACATACAATATACAGGGGGACAGAACACCTACAATATACAGGGTGACAGAACACACACAATATACAGGGGGACAGAACACCTACAATATACAGGGTGACAGAACACACACAATATACAGGGGGACAGAACACATACAATATACAGGGGGACAGAACACCTACAATATACAGGGTGACAGAACACACACAATATATACAGGGTGACAGAACACCTACAATATACAGGGTGACAGAACACACACAATATACAGGGGGACAGAACACATACAATATACAGGGTGACAGAACACATACAATATACAGGGTGACAGAACACATACAATATACAGGGTGACAGAACACACACAATATACAGGGGGACAGAACACATACAATATACAGGGTGACAGAACACACACAATATACAGGGTGACAGAACACACACAATATACAGGGTGACAGAACACACACAATATACAGGGGGACAGAACACATACAATATACAGTAGGGCTGCTGAAATTAATTGTTTAATCGATGCATCGCGATTATTCCTCCGGCGATTCTGCGCCGATGCTGTCCCTTTAAATAATCGATGCATACTGATGACGTCATTGCCGCCCGCCGAGCAGCCACGCAGCGCCGAGTGGAGCCGACTGAGCCGCCCGAGTGGAGCCAAAGTTTTGGCGCCATTTTTCCCGCCTCCCGCCGACGTCATCCCCAGCCGCCCTGAGAGTGTGTCGCAGGTCCGACTCAAGTGAGACAGAGGAGAAGACATGTGTTCTCTGACTCTGGTCCCAAGAGCTCACGCTCAGCTTTCCTCGTGGGCTGCACAGACGTCTGCATCACTGTGTGCAGCCGCGTTAACTGCACTGCACACAGGCCAGGGGAGACCATCCGCCCTTCACCCGACTCAGTCACATGCAGAAGCTGCAAGAGCAGGACTGGGAAGGAGACCCGAGTGAGCCAGGCCGTGGTTGTCTCATCACACAGGCAGCAGGAGAGGAGACATTTCATCCTCATCATCAGACAGGTACAAAACATCATTACACAAGAGAAGAGACACTGGCTGTCACACACACAGACATAGTACTGACTGTAAGCTGAGGATCTGTATATTTTCTCCAGTTATGAAGCCCAGAAACACATCAGGGGTTAAAGATTTATGAAAGCAAAGCAGCAGTGGAACAGTGGCAAAGAGGAACTACAGGCTTTTAATTTGTTTCCTATGCACCTACTATTCGGGATATTATATTATATAGATAATATCTCGAATAGTAGGTGAATAGGAAACAAGTTGACTCACTGCTGCTTTGCTTTCCTCAAATGCCTTGTACGTTTTTATGAGCACAAAATATGAGATGGTATTATATAGGATGGGGATCGGGGGATGGTGAGCAGGCAGATCGCCCATCTCATTACCACCTGCAATGACACAAGTAATGTGTAATTCAGCTTTGTTATCTCATCTAAATTACACATTACTTGTGTCATTGCAGGCTAGCCCTATTTTTACAACCTCTAAGATGACTGTATCCTACAAGCCCTATTTTTTGTGGTATGGCACCATCTATATGATATTAAATAGCAGAGCGGTCACTTAATGTAGGATTCTCTAATAAGTGCTATTTCTTCTACTCGTGTGTATTTTGTCGATAACAGAGAAAGAAGGGGGTGCTGTGATCCAGGGACACAGAGGGGGGGGGTACGTGCATGTTGTGGAATCTGATGTGTCACCTGTGATAAGTCATTGTCACTGCAGGCAGGGACTGGGCTCTAGGGAGGAGAAATATAGACCATCTCCTGTAGCATGTCCGCAGTCTCTGACCATCCCCTGTAGCATGTCCGCAGACTCTGACCATCCCCTGTAGCATGTCCGCAGTCTCTGACCATCCCCTGTAGCATGTCCGCAGTCTCTGACCATCCCCTGTAGCATGTCCGCAGTCTCTGACCATCCCCTGTAGCAGGTCCGCAGTCTCTGACCATCCCCTGTAGCATGTCCGCAGTCTCTGACCATCCCCTGTAGCATGTCCGCAGTCTCTGACCATCCCCTGTAGCATGTCCGCAGTCTCTGACCATCCCCTGTAGCATGTCCGCAGTCTCTGACCATCCCCTGTAGCAGGTCCGCAGTCTCTGACCATCCCCTGTAGCATGTCCGCAGTCTCTGACCATCCCCTGTAGCATGTCCGCAGTCTCTGACCATCCCCTGTAGCATGTCCCCAGTCTCTGACCATCCCCTGTAGCATTGTCCGCAGTCTCTGACCATCCCCTGTAGCATGTCCGCAGTCTCTGACCATCCCCTGTAGCATGTCCGCAGTCTCTGACCATCTCCTGTACTATGCCCGCAGTCTCTGATTATCTCCTTTACCACATCTGCAGTCTCTGATCACCCTGTTTAGTATTTTGGGGAGAGAGCCATGCGCACGTGAGCTGCAATTGTGATGCATCGTGATGCATCGCGGAATCGAATCGAATCGAATCGTGGACTTGATAATCGTAATCGCATCGAATCGTGAGACCGGTGAAGATGCGCAGCCCTAATATACAGGGGGACAGAACACATACAATATACAGGGTGACAGAACACATACAATATACAGGGGGACAGAACACACACAATATACAGGGTGACAGAACACATACAATATACAGGGGGACAGAACACATACAATATACAGGGGGACAGAACACATACAATATACAGGGGGACAGGACAGTTACTACAGGGTGACAGAACACACACAATATACAGGGTGACAGAACACATACAATATACAGGGTGACAGAACACATACAATATACAGGGTGACAGAACACATACAATATACAGGGGGACAGAACACATACAATATACAGGGGGACAGAACACATACAATATATAGGGTGACAGTACACATACAATATACAGGGTGACAGAACACATACAGTATACAGGGTGACAGAACACACACAATATACAGGGTGACAGAACACACACAATATACAGGGTGACAGGACACATACAATATACAGGGTGACAGAACACACACAATATACAGGGGGACAGAACACATACAATATACAGGGTGACAGAACACCTACAATATACAGGGTGACAGAACACACACAATATACAGGGGGACAGAACACCTACAATATACAGGGTGACAGAACACACACAATATACAGGGGGACAGAACACATACAATATACAGGGGGACAGAACACCTACAATATACAGGGTGACAGAACACACACAATATACAGGGTGACAGAACACACACAATATACAGGGTGACAGAACACATACAATATACAGGGTGACAGAACACATACAATATACAGGGGGACAGAACACATACAATATACAGGGTGACAGAACACACACAATATACAGGGTGACAGAACACACACAATATACAGGGGGACAGAACACCTACAATATACAGGGTGACAGAACACATACAATATACAGGGGGACAGGACAGTTACTACAGGGTGACAGAACACACACAATATACAGGGTGACAGAACACATACAATATACAGGGTGACAGAACACACACAATATACAGGGTGACAGAACACATACAATATACAGGGTGACAGAACACACACAATATACAGGGTGACAGAACACACACAATATACAGGGGGACAGAACACCTACAATATATAGGGTGACAGTACACATACAATATACAGGGTGACAGAACACATACAGTATACAGGGTGACAGAACACACACAATATACAGGGTGACAGAACACATACAATATACAGGGGGACAGAACACATACAATATATAGGGTGACAGTACACATACAATATACAGGGTGACAGAACACATACAGTATACAGGGTGACAGAACACCTACAATATACAGGGGGACAGAACACACACAATATACAGGGTGACAGAACACACACAATATACAGGGTGACAGGACACATACAATATACAGGGTGACAGAACACACACAATATACAGGGGGACAGAACACATACAATATACAGGGTGACAGAACACCTACAATATACAGGGTGACAGAACACACACAATATACAGGGGGACAGAACACCTACAATATACAGGGTGACAGAACACACACAATATACAGGGGGACAGAACACATACAATATACAGGGGGACAGAACACCTACAATATACAGGGTGACAGAACACACACAATATACAGGGGGACAGAACACCTACAATATACAGGGTGACAGAACACACACAATATACAGGGGGACAGAACACATACAATATACAGGGGGACAGAACACCTACAATATACAGGGTGACAGAACACACACAATATACAGGGTGACAGAACACCTACAATATACAGGGTGACAGAACACACACAATATACAGGGGGACAGAACACATACAATATACAGGGTGACAGAACACATACAATATACAGGGTGACAGAACACATACAATATACAGGGTGACAGAACACACACAATATACAGGGGGACAGAACACATACAATATACAGGGTGACAGAACACACACAATATACAGGGTGACAGAACACACACAATATACAGGGTGACAGAACACACACAAATATACAGGGGGACAGAACACATACAATATACAGTAGGGCTGCTGAAATTAATTGTTTAATCGATGCATCGCGATTATTCCTCCGGCGATTCTGCGCCGATGCTGTCCCTTTAAATAATCGATGCATACTGATGACGTCATTGCCGCCCCGCCGAGCAGCCACGCAGCGCCGAGTGGAGCCGACTGAGCCGCCCGAGTGGAGCCAAAGTTTTGGCGCATTTTTCCCCGCCTCCCGCCGACGTCATCCCCAGCCGCCCTGAGAGTGTGTCGCAGGTCCGACTCAAGTGAGACAGAGGAGAAGACATGTGTTCTCTGACTCTGGTCCCAAGAGCTCACGCTCAGCTTTCCTCGTGGGCTGCACAGACGTCTGCATCACTGTGTGCAGCCGCGTTAACTGCACTGCACACAGGCCAGGGGAGACCATCCGCCCTTCACCCGACTCAGTCACATGCAGCAGCTGCAAGAGCAGGACTGGGAAGGAGACCCGAGTGAGCCAGGCCGTGGTTGTCTCATCACACAGGCAGCAGGAGAGGAGACATTTCATCCTCATCATCAGACAGGTACAAAACATCATTACACAAGAGAAGAGACACTGGCTGTCACACACACAGACATAGTACTGACTGTAAGCTGAGGATCTGTATATTTTCTCCAGTTATGAAGCCCAGAAACACATCAGGGGTTAAAGATTTATGAAAGCAAAGCAGCAGTGGAACAGTGGCAAAGAGGAACTACAGGCTTTTAATTTGTTTCCTATGCACCTACTATTCGGGATATTATATTATATAGATAATATCTCGAATAGTAGGTGAATAGGAAACAAGTTGACTCACTGCTGCTTTGCTTTCCTCAAATGCCTTGTACGTTTTTATGAGCACAAAATATGAGATGGTATTATATAGGATGGGGATCGGGGATGGTGAGCAGGCAGATCGCCCATCTCATTACCACCTGCAATGACACAAGTAATGTGTAATTCAGCTTTGTTATCTCATCTAAATTACACATTACTTGTGTCATTGCAGGCTAGCCCTATTTTTTAACAACCTCTAAGATGACTGTATCCTACAAGCCCTATTTTTTGTGGTATGGCACCATCTATATGATATTAAATAGCAGAGCGGTCACTTAATGTAGGATTCTCTAATAAGTGCTATTTCTTCTACTCGTGTGTATTTTTGTCGATAACAGAGAAAGAAGGGTGTGCTGTTGAATCAGGACACAGAGGGGGGGTACTGGCATGTTGTGGAATCTGATGTGTCACCTGTGATAAGTCATTGTCACTGCAGGCAGGGACTGGGCTCTAGGGAGAGAAATATAGACCATCTCCTGTACATGTCCGCAGTCTCTGACCATCCCCTGTAGCATGTACCGCAGACTCTGACCC